>OV121075.1:14835872-15435872 GCA_921293005.1 Nemoura dubitans
CGGACAACTTACCCTGAAGAGTATGCCGACAACGGCGAGCCCGTTCTTGTGATTCACGGCTTCAGACACCCCCGAATACATCCTGTCGTAGTGGACCAGATGAAGCTCCAACGGCATCCTACACCGAAGAATAATGTCACACGATAGTTGTCACCAGTGGTGTAGTCGAGGGTATACACGGGTATACGCCGTATACCCAAAAAACTTTTTTACACCGAGCGTATACCCAAAAAACAAATACAGAGTATACGCTTAGTAAATAATTTTTGCAAAACTTTGAAATGTTTGAAACTCTCTATGTCTTATGGCAGGAAATTTTAAACAAGGATTCCCTACTGATAAACATGGTTGATTTGCCCAAATTTACATTAGCATGTCGTGGCATGCAGCAATTGCTGGATACGTACAAAATATTGGGCTACAGAATCCCTAGAAACGGTAAAATTTTTGCCTGCGGAGCAAAAGGTGTGAATTACATCGATATTAATTAATATAACAAAAAAAATCTTTGCTGGCTAATCTTATGCTGGCTTTATGTAGCTATCGCATATTATTGCAATGACGGGCCTAGTTTTTGAGCAGCTTCGCAGGGTATTTCGAGCCAGTCTGCCACTGGTTGGTGTATACTGTATAGCCTTTATTAGATTCATGTTTCAAGCCATTAATTGATTAATAAGATTAAGAAATTAAGTACAGGAACCTTCTTGAAGAATACTAAGTCAACCATAACATATGTATGTTCTGACTAACACATTCTCAAGTCCCAAACTTACTGCAAATGCGTAGATTTGCTTCAATGAAAACCTTGAACTCAAAATTTTTTTTTGAATGCATGTTTGACCCCCCCCCCCCCCCCCCCCCCCCCCCCCCGGTCAAACTTTGATAGCCTGGTCACGCAGCGTATACCCAAAAAAATAATTAGGACTACACCACTGGTTGTCACATCATCAAGGGTCGCCACACTCTGTTGTCTACATCGATGCAGCATTACCTCTCCCCGTCGAGTGTGTGCTCCGAGCCCCAGTGGAAGTGCATCTGTTCGAGGTAGAATACTCCGGGCAAGCCGCCGCTGCCGATCACTATGGACTTGGGTTTGGCGATGTTGAATTGGACTGGAAGTAAAGAAGAGGATGAGTTTTCGACAAACATTGAGCTGATCTTATGGTTTTCTTCAAATGGAGAAAATGCGTATTAAATGAAGAGGTCAAGTTTTGAATAGGGATATTTTCTTGCCAACAGCAAAGCCTGCAGAAATTTGAATACAATGGTAAAATATGAACGAGATATTGTTCAAATATCTATGCAATATGCATGATAGGTTCTCACTTTTCAGTACCAATCTGCAAATTATAGTTTTGTTGCATAAAATATTCTATTCTGAAAATGACTGATATGACATGCAAGTGTATGACTTGACTGGGCCTGTACGCCGGCGTTTAGGGTTGCTCACTGCTCAGTCATCAGGTACCCCTAAGATCCATCAGGATCCGATCCCTTTCCTAATATGGGCTCGCCTGTCGTCATCATCGGTTTGTTAATGCTTACTCGTATGTCCATTGTTAACGATGTTCATCTCCGCCGTCTCTTCGTAGAAAATGAAGACGATCTTCTCGTAGTTGGCCGTCACACAACTGGTGGTGATGAGGTCGATGGGCGATTGGTAGAACCCCGATTGACACGTTCCCGGCCAGTGATCTGGATCTGGAGGGAGGCAATTACAAACACCGGTCAGCCCCAGCAGTCAATCTGTCTGTCAAGTGTCAAGCGACTATTGGACCATTTAGAAAACGTAAGCACAGGTAAATTAAGTTATTAACAAGATGTTAATAAATTAGAAGCGTTCCGCAAAATTTAGTTCTGATTTTATTTTTATGAAGTAAAATATACCTACATCTTGCCAAATAATTTCCCTTAGATCGGTTAGAATCAAGACCGAATGTTCAGGTAAGTAGATACTTCAAACATAGCGAGCAGATATTTGGGTTGGCCAGACGAGTGACTTATCTAAAAACTCAATGTGCATCGCGTATAATAAAGAATCGTGGCGTCCCTAAACGAAAAAAAAAAAATCGATTAGCTTGGCAAGGGAGTCCAAGGTGAGGAGAGAATCTCTTTCAAGCTCGTGAAGACTCCACTAATAAAAACATCTCGGCGTTTATGTGTGTCACCTCTTTCAATTAGTCGGGAGATGGAATGGACGTCGATCTATTTCGGCCGGCGCGCGAAGGGTGTCTGAAAACGAGAGTGTGTCAGCTGAGCCAACGCCGACGCCGACGCCGACGCCGCGCGAGCGGGCCGCTCCGCCGCGGGGTCACTAATGGGCCAGGAAAATGCAAACGCGGTCACGCTTGTCATTTAAGCAAACTTGCCAGCTTGGCGAAGAGAACCCGGAAATTTTGTCACGCTCATAACTTAGGCAAAATGTCTTTGTCTGTAATAGGCTGACCAAACGGAGGTATTATAACGAGTTTTCTGTTGCGGAAGGTCATCATTTTGTGTTAATTGAGCGTCGATGTGAATTGATTGTGTTGCTTTTCGGTGGCGAACAGGTTGATGGCGAAAAGGAAAAGTTTAAAAACGAAAGTATAAACTTGGAAAACATATTCTGTATACATCCGTTCACGGTTCAATGTACAGAAGGCAAAATTTTGAGGACAATTAGCAAAATTTTAAAAACTAGTGCTAAAGATAAGATAAAGTATACATGAGTCTAAGAAATTTAATAGCCCATAGGTATTTATTTATTTGTTTAGGGTTCATCTCCTTAAATTTTTGGCTTTGCCTTTATGATGCACTGTGACTGGTCTTCCGAAGCTTAACTCCTGCCTCCGGTCGGTCGAACTACAACGCACGTATAGCATGCAGGCTCTCGTAGCTTCGCACATCGGGCACCCTCCGGGTATCGCATGAGTGTAATTGACTTCCTCAATCACGCCGTCGACGGGAGATTGATGGCTTGTGACAGCATCATCGTGGTAATCGGCGTAGCATCGCTGTCTCATTGCTTTGTCGGACGCCGATACGATACTCTCCTCGCTCATCTTATCTTGGAATACCAAGTGAATCGCGAGGACATCTGCACAAGGGGATCATCGAAGATGGCTCTATATGCAAATACTAGACTAGGACGGTTAGGAATTCTGTTTTGGATGGTTTGTTACATGGATTCCTGTGTTGCTGAACCACATAAAATTATACGTTTGGAGGGAACTGGGATAAGCGCAACTATATACTATATAGGTACCTACATTGCAATGAAGCCAATGCTCTATGCAGGTAATATACGTGGACGGTTACAATAACAGCGTTCTCTTTGAGGGCGCTTAAGAGTTAGTATACACTAGGATTAAATTGACTTTCTGGGGATCTCATATCATAGAGTACCATACCAAAGAGTCTATGGTACACTCTGGACATTGAAAGCGTACCAGTAGAATTTCGGCTATTTCCTCAGAAAGGTTTGACTGAAAACAGCATAGGCAGACCAGGTACCGACCACGTGGATGAGCACATGGAGGGACTGGATGACATGCATAGAGGGTCCAAATCTCGTATGACAAACCAGTTTGCTTATCAGCAGCTGCCTTGCTCCGTGAAATGAGAATAGCTATAATAAATACGTGGTCGGTACCTGGCCTGCCTATGCTCTTTTCAGACAAACCTTTCTGAGCACATAGCCGACATTCGACTGGTACGCTTTCAATGTCCAGAAGTGTACGTCTCAGGTTCTTTTGGCAGCGCCCCGGGACATTGGTAAGGTACTGCAACTTTGCACAGCCTTTGCTAAAGGTAGCAGTGATTCGCTGTCATCTCCATCAAAATCAATTTGAGCGTTTTTACTAAAGATAATTCGCACTGATTATGTGACGTTAAATGCGAAGAATTATTAATCCCGGCAGAAAAATAATCTATACATGACTAGGGTTTTAAAAGGTACAAACTTTTCCGGAAAAATTAGAAAGAAACCGCGTTTTTTCCGTTTTTTTCCCAGAGGGTCGGAAAACTAGGAAAAATTGGAAAAATTGGAAAAATTGGAAAAATTGAAGAAAAAACTAAGTAGGAATTTGATCATGCTGTATGCAACAATTCGAGAAACAAGACTGGAATTTAGTACATTTATCAAGTAGCATAATACTTTATTCATATACACACTGGAAATCGCATCAAAATCTGAGCAGGCCCAAAAAAAAACACAAGAAAACACAAAAAACACAAGCCTCTCACACACGGACACATCCACACGGATTGCAACAAAATATTCCCCACCCCATACAGTACTGCAAAGACATGTTGTGACAATGTGCGTGAAAGACAATGTGCGTAGATGGCTCGACCGATAATAAATGATAATCTCTTTCAAAAGCTTATATTTTTCCTATTTTTCCGGAAAAAAACGGGAAAATATCCGTTTTTTTCCGTGACTTAAAATTTTCCGGAAAATTTAAAACACTATCCATGACTGAATTTTAAAAATCGAAGCAGAATTAAGATTTCGTTAATCACTAGAAATATTATTTTGACGACTGATCACTCAGTTTATTGATCTTTCATTAGATTGGTATAGGTATATGCCATGATATGTTTAATGACCAAACAGCAAAGCCCGCACCGAACCATTAGAAAACAAGTTATGCAGACCAACATCGGCCAACTCTACACAATGGGAGAGTAAGGGGTATGCAAAACGAGGGTTCCCGCGGGAAAATAAGAAACGCTCTGTGGACTTCTGAACCTGAGACGTAGTACACAATGATTAATTGTTATAATTGCCATTAAAATGGTATTTATTATTACCATTATTTACCATTTGACTCTTTACAATGGTAAAGAGTCAAATAATACTAATTCATTTGAAGTCCACTAGGCTGTGGTAAAGAAACGACTGTAGTAAAGAGTATAGGCGACGGATTTCAGCAAAATGTTATATGATTGGTTTCCAGCACCCTTCGAAGTCTTTCTTATAGATGAATGAATATGCTGACTTCTTTTTGTGGGCTTCAGGCGAATCAGGTGGCGACGTGTAAAGCGCACCAGAGGAGGCCACCGAGTTGATGAAGTACTTCGACGGAACCTACGTAAATGGGTCATGGAGAAAGATTACGTCGAAGGAAGACGGCGTGATGACCATTAAATTCCGCTTGATTCCGCCCCGTTTTCCACCAACTCCGTGGAATGAGCAGGCGACAAAGAACGGCGAGCCCCGAACTAACAACATCTGCGAGGGCTGGAATTCAATATACGCGGTGCGGCGACAACATCCATGTAGCGAGTTTCCTGACATGCGATCATGCACCATCGACTGATTTAAGCAGATTTTGACAATTTTACAATTTTACACTTATAGTCCTTGTTATGGCATTATAGCAATATTATTTATAATATTGCCATATGCACTATTAAAATTAGCAATATTCAAACATCATTCTAAAAATGTCGCTTTTCGCCATTTTCTTCGCTCTCCGCTTTTTTCGTCGCCTTTTATCCGTCGCCTATTTTCCGGTGCCTAAGACGTATACCCTGCAAGGTATGGAACGTCTTCCTGTTTCCTCCTGTTCTGAGGATCGCGACTATTTCATCATTTATAGTTGTTTCTATATTTAGTATGTGCAGTGGTTATACTCTGTTAGTAGAACAACGAGAAAACTAATTTAAATATTAAAGAGTGTTTATGAGTGTATGTTAAAATATAAATATTATTATAGTTAATCTGATAAAGGTGTGTCTGTTTAGATAACGTTCATTCTATAAGGTTATGCAGGAGTTTCCTCAATTTATCTAATTATTTCCTTGAAAAATCGGTGTTGGCTACAGATGACTCAACTCGTCACAAATTGGCATATGATATTATGCTATATGCTTGCCAGTCAACATGGATGACAGGGTGATACCAAAAAATGCTTGAAAGCAAAATGAATTCATCCCTGTCTGTAGGTATAACTCTTCAAACACAGACCGACGTTAACATTTCACAATATTTATCAAATATCGCATGAACATTTGCCCATATGTAAAATACCTACCCCATATCACACAAAATTTACGGATAAGAAGAGATATTTGCAATCGAATATGATTTAATGTTATCAATATTCAAACTCAATCAAACATTTACACTTCTGTTTACTTTATACCTTGCTGCCGAGTGTCGCCATAAGAAACGTCGAAGTCCATTTGCAAAGTTCAAACAGAAGACGCAGCAATGTTTACCATCGTTCGATATAGGACGAAAGATGACATGAGTATTCGAGAATATACACAAGACACTATACTTCCGCTCCACGATGTCATCGGATGATAAGATTTATATGTCCATACATGTATGTGTATTGGTTTATTGTTATTACTCCTATAAGATACCGCCTGCTATCTGTCGGCTTAAGATCTTCAAAAGCTAGAATCTCATGAAACCGTGAAATGCCTCATGCGTACTTTACTTTGCAGACTCTAATTTTATCCGAGTACGGCGCGAGACAAATTGCAATTGCAAATTAAATTCCGCAGACTTGGCCTTGAATTCGATCGACGTTTAAAGATACAAAAACAGTCGGATAAAACGACTGCAGAATGAGATCAAGTTCAGAGCGATTGATTGATTTATCGGGATGAAGAATGGCATGCTGTATTAAATGGGGGCTAGAAACTGAGAAAGAGCTGGAGAGAGAAAGATTACATCGGTCTTCCGCCGATTATCGATGATATGTCTAATTCCTTATTAATTATAATCGGCTAATGACAACAATCGTGAACTTGACTGATCCTGTTAAAGGCCATGGCACGCTAAGCTTTTTGGAGTTTGTTCCTTTTTTCCACTTTAATTTCGATTTATAAATTCAATCAAAGCACACTTATGATAGTTGCACTTTCAAATAAGGGGCTGTATTAAGACCGAAAGTTCTGCTGGGCTCAAGGTTCTGTTTTAAGGGTGGTGTCAGTGGCGTAGCGGAAATTTTTCTAAGACTGAGACCGCAGATGTCAAGACGAGAGAGAAGTCGTGGGCAACCCCCGGCCCGCAGGACTATCTTGTCCGGCCCACCGGGCTTTTACAATTAGCACGAAAGATAGGCCAAAACCGTTTCTGAATAAAAATATTTAAAAAGTTAAAATATACCCTAGTTTTCGGGTATATCTTTAATGCTTTCTATAGTAGTTTTAGGGTTCATGTTGTTCTTGAACAGCTCTCTATGGTAAAATTATATCCACGACTTGCAGAACAGCATTCAGTGAGGTATAAGAAATGTCTGATTTTGACTTTTTCTGATTTTTACGTTTATAGGTGAGAATAATAAACTTTTAATTAAATTACAGCTATATTACTAAATGTGCGTGGAAACTGGACGGTTCGTTTGGAGAGGACCCGCCCCAGCACAGTTGCAATTAAGGTTTTTTGGAATTTAATGTTCAGTTTGAAGCACTATCTATGCTTTTTAGGTGAGCGTCTAAATTTTGATGGTGCTTCATTTGACGTATTTGCTCCACTCCCCCCCCCCCCTCCCCCACCCCTACCATTTACGCAAGTGGTCGTCCGGCCCACCGAACATGAAGAACATTTGAATCAGTCCCGTGATTTCCAAAAGGTTGCCCACGCCTGATACACTTAGAGAGTAGGTATACAATATAGGTTCACCTTACAAGACTAGAGGTGGCGTTCTGGGCTACGAAAGAAACGCAACTTTTCGTGACATCACTGCTCGATTCAATAGCAAAATCGTCACAACTCGGTCAGTTCATAAGGCGCAAAGCTCGGGGGTGGTTCTTTGACGAAGGAAAGATAATACTTGTGACGACACGGACAAATGCAAAAAAATAACGGGTTTTTAAAGAAAAGCGATGCCCTTTTTGGAATTTAATAACAATTTCCCTAATTCAATTTTTACTTGGATAGAGTGGGGGGATGTGTAATTGGGGGCCCACAAGTTTGGCGAGGGGGCCCCGCGATTTTGCGCTACACCACTAGGTGGTGTACTACCCCACATTATCATCATAACTTAATATCGTGGTATAAACACTTACCATCGTAGCTCCAGCCGTGGCCGGATACGACTGTGATTGCTGAAAAGAAAGTAACGTATGTTTAAAAACAATGCTTATCCGTTTTAAAATGGTTTACCTATAAAGAGGCCTTGAGTTGATACGTCTCTATTACTTTAGTGGGGGCAGAGAATTGCAGGATGTTAAACTGGTATACAAATGATCATGTCTTAGTCTTTGTATAAGTGCATAATCATCATTCCAATTTTTTCTATAAAGTTTTAAACAAACTGATTGAAAAATTAGGTGCAGAAAACAAATCTTTACATTATAAGACAACTTGGCATTTTCCACATTTTCATCTGCGAGCAGACAGAGCTGGTAATCACAATGTTATGTCCACATTGCCGAAAGTAATTTTAGCATCACCGCATTGAGGGTGCACTAATAGATAAACGGACTGCACATTATGTAAACGGCACACGGCAGGTTTATTGTCTCTCGTGCCAAGATGCATTAGACATAGTGCAGTTGCAGCAGTTGCATCCGATGCAACAAATACGGCGACCGTGAAAGCAAACCGCAGCCTCATTGATGCCACTCTAGTTGGGGACTACGCACACTTGGATGTCAGCATGTCTAGAGTTAACAGTTCACTTTTTGAGGTAAGACAGAAAGAATGATATGAAATCTCCGGTTATTTAGCATTCATCGTTAAAAGTGAGACTGGTGAGCTCATTTCTCCTAATTTTTGATAAATGAAAGTTACAGAAGTCTGATGGAAGTCTTTATGAAATCGATTGTTTTAGCGTTGCAGATTGACTGAGCTGTCAAATACCCTAAATTGATTCACTGATACCTATTTAACATTATGCTTAGTCACACGTTGCAAAACTTGAGAAACATCACTTCCTATATGGTTAAAACATCAATTATGTCATTAGTATTAGCGATCATCATATATTTACCCCATGACAATAGTTTGTGAACCTCTACATTTTAAGCACCACGCTTGGTTTGAAAAGGTTAAAAATGTATTACTGTTTTTTCTATTTATATCATTTATGTAATTAGATCACATTAAATAAATAACATTGATAATTTCTGTATAAGACTCGGATTCTCAGGGATCCTTTAAAAACCTTCCGAATTATGTTAACGTTAATTAATAGCTTGTCGAGTTGGCTGATTAATCTGGCTGGGTTGAGCCTAGTTCGCGCACGTTACGTCCGGCTGGTTAAATGATAAACAGCCCGTTTACCTGTCATCAACGCATCTCATAGCAGGGTAAATAATGTCTTAACGGTTCGTTAATTCATCAACCAGCCACAGAGCATGTGGAGCACAGAGCATGTGGAGCAATATCCACCGACGCAGCCAGAAAAGTGTCCGCGATAGGTGTAAAGCGAGCGACATACAGTAGGCGGTGGCTGTGGTGAACATTATTTGTGTTGGCATCTACGGGTAGTCTAGGTTAGGCGACAAAGTGAATGATTACCGGAAGGTTATTAAAATCTTTTAGTGCAAGCGAGTTTATCGTCAATCAGGCTCAGGCTGGTCCAAGATCGTTGTCAGTCAATTGGGACCTAACGCTGGAATTGAACGGTATCGAGTTGCAAAGGGACGAATTAAAGTTGATTATGGTACGTGATTCTTCAAAGAATTGAATTTGTCTGCTCTCAAACCTCATAATTTGCAAGTTAAATATCTGATTTGATATCATATGAATGATATCACATACGAAAGATCCGAAAGGGCTTTCCGCTCGTTTCGCTCGTTTTTTGTTTTCATAATATACCTATGCAGAATTTTGTAAAATATTTCCTATATTGAAAACTATATAGTAAAATTACCGTGAACAGAAGAAAACTCATCAATCTTCTCCAGTGTTTCACAAGATGAATTATTCAGTTCAGAACTAATTACCTTGACTTAAAAAACGAGAAAGACACAAAATATTGAAAATATTGAAGTATTCCCGAAAAATGTTACTGTATCTTGCGAGCGACGACGTAAAACTGAAATCGGATCTTTAACGACAGCCGATCGCAGGTATGTTATTAGCGATAACTTTTGAATTATTCAGTCGCTCGGAGGATGCCCTTTTCAAAATTGGAATGCGTAATAGAATTTTGTTTTCCACCCCACTCATCGTGGCTGTATTCGACATTTGTACCATCTGAAAATGTCATAATTAATACGATATATTATCAGATATAGAAAATGAAATCGCGTGCATGTAATGAAAAAGATGCTCTCATTTGGCAATAAACAAGATGCAGAAGGTATTTCACATTGATCAATAGAATTGTTCTTAAAGTTATGTAGGAGGTTGTTTATTGTTATACCTATACCTTGATAACTAAATGACATAAATACACTATTGTTGTGGCAGACGCAACAAAAGAAAATGCAATTTTCTTTCAATTTATATATAGATATTTTAGAAATGTTTTATATATAGGTGCAGATGTACTTATATAGTAGGTATATAATTTTCTAGGTACAGCTCCTGACAAAATTCAGCCGAGAAAGAAAGTTCTTTAATCAAGATGGAAAACGGCAGGTGTAAAATATGCGGTATAGTCGGTAGGTAACGTGACATTTTCAGTCGTCGGTTCGACCCAGTGACCGGCGATCAGCCAGTTAAAGTCACGAGTGATAAAAACATACATTTGCGTCAAAATTTAAACGGAACTTAAACGGACAAGACATAACAGGCCAAAGGCAAACGTGGAAAACACTCGTTTTCAGTGATAACGTACGAAAACACAACACATGCCACACCGGGCAGCGTATTTAATGCACAACACGGGACACCGGCGTGACTGAAAAACGTTTCAAGACTATAACGTGATTTTTGGTCATCAATGAAATTATACTCGGCGAATTTACTTTCAGCATTCTCTTGAAATGCCGTTTTGAATGAAGGCGAATTCCTGAAAATGTTGTTTGCATATTTTCTATGTTGCGCGCTTTGCATTCGAGAACTGTCGGTTCCACTTCTGTCAAGTGTCGACATATACACCTACTTGATTTTATATTATAATATTTTAGGGGCCACTGACAAATTAAGTAAAACTATTTTTTGAGGAGCTTTCCTATCAAAAAAATATTAAAAACACCACACAAAAAAATAACAAAAACCACATTAAAACGGGAACCCCAAAAATGGTAAAAACTCCATAAAAATCAGCACCCAACCCCTATCCTCCGCGCGCGTGTACCATCCCTTGGCTTGGGCGGCTGAGACAACGCAGAAACTCCAGCTGACAGCCTACCTGCGACGAGCAGCAAGACGGGACGAAGTCTGGACATGGCGTGACTCTCCGTTCGGCTGATCGGCCACATGTGTGCCCCCGAGCATCGCTACCGTGGACGTAATCGCGGTCCCCTACGGAGGCGGCGTCGTCGGCGGCGGGGGTTCGCACTGTACTCGGTGCTCGGTGCGTCATCGTGGTGGAGTGTGGAGTCCATCTTGACTGGCGGGACCCTCTTCTCTTCGTTCTCCCACCTATCGCAAAAGGGGACGCCGTCGTGGAGCTCATCGCGAGGCGTCGGAAAGGCAAACAATAGTCGTTGATATCGACTTAGCAATGCTATTTCGCACGCCTTTAAAATTATTATTCAAAAGACAATATTTTCCTACACAAGAATTATTTACCTACCACAATATCTGACTGTTATATCATGTGGAGTCAAGCAATTAGCAAACGGACCTGACCATAAACCTACATTGAATGCAGATTTTATTTTTGTCGGTTCTTTAAAATAACTACAACTTCTTAAAATCTCGATGTGTTTTACATTTCAGTCAATTTAGGAAACAACTTAAAATCTCGTGTCTTTTAGAAACGAATATTTTTCTTTGGTAAGCATGAAGTGGCCCGAGCGGGGAAAATCAAATTTGATGCGTAGAACAGCTGTATGGAGATGCCATGTTGATATTTAGGCAAATTTAGCCAGGTATTAGGTGCAGCCTATCATAATGTCCATTTTGTAACAAGTAAGTACTTCATCTTAAAAGCATTCAACATTTTGATATTTACCAAATTCCGAAATATTGTTTTCCACTTGCCGTGTCAAATGAATCCCGAGGGAGGCGTCAGACTCCCGATGCATTCCCGCACGCTATAGGACTCCGACGAGTCTGTGTGGGCTCCAAGTTTGGAGGTCGAGATCGGGATAAATTAATACGCTCTCGGCCTCGCCACCCCTAGATGTGCATGCATTGAAGGTAACATAAGTAGGTACCCCTCGGTTCTTGAAAGGCTCTATGCGACTGTGCCACGAGGATGGGTCAATTTTTATGTTGTCTAGACGCAAGATTCGAGGGCCACCGGCCGAGCAATAACAATATCAGAATCTGGATGTTGTACATATTTTTATAAAAATAGTTTTTATGTGGGTACGTGTCGGTAATGTACGTGTGTTAACGATGTACTGTTTTTCGAAGTGAGTGAATTTTATAGTCGGCATGACGCAGGCGACGATTTAAAAATAATATTTCTGCTGCACATTTTATTCTGCTTGGAGGTATAAATAAGTGTGATGCATTTTTTAAATTCGCGATTAAAATTAATCAGTTTTAAAATTTCCAGAGATCAATGTTCAGTAAATTATTTTCGGATATGCGCTGGTCAATTTATCAGCGTTTAAGAGTTGACGCCTCAATGGCAAGGTCGCAGTATCTTCATGTCGCCACAAACCGTATTTTAAGTGACATTAAAGATCGGGAGGCACATTCCGAATTGTGCAGGCATTCGATTGTACTTCCAATTGAAAGTCACATTAACACCCATCACTTAGCCCAATTGGCACCTATTGGCAAATAATTACGCCTTGTTAACACGTGTCCCATGATCTGCGTAAAACCAGACACTGTTTGCACACAGTCAAATTTGTATTTGCTGTCATTCGAGGTTTCTGTCTCCTTGGTACCTTCACGTGCACCTGGCTTGCACATTAGCTGCAACTTTGTAGTAAAGAACTCTGCGCAGAGCAAACGATGCGTCGAGAGTTAAAAATCATGCAGCAGTAAATATATTATAGACAATAGATTGTAAAGCTATTCATTTATTGCTCTGGTGCTTATAAGAGATTATTGTGTGGGTGCATTACGGGGTGTGCCCGGTGCTATGATGAATGGAATATCACTCATTGCGTAAATTCACGTAATCGTAAATCATACATCGACTAAGAAAATCACAGCATTATTTTAAACGTGAATATTTGAAAATACGGCAAAAATCAGAGTAAAAAACAAGCAAAAAGTATATCAGGCAATGGTCATGGCAGCGCGCTCAAAAGCACCCGGCTTTTTGGCACTCGCCGCATTGAATGTATTTTGCTAGCGGCGTGGTGCGAACGCATTTAAAGTGGACGTTGCTTTTTGCCAAGTGGCACATGTACCCTCGTCTGTAAATAGATTCCGGAAAGTGAATCGAGCGTCAATCACCGATGATAAATGATAAATCGCTTTTCGACCATCAAAGACTTGCCGCCAGGTCGAGTGATAACCGCTGCATCAGGCGGCTCGACACCGAGACGAGATTCGCTCTCGCGAGTGACCTTGATCGCGCCTGACTGACATGTCGTTGCCAAGCGATTGCATCAAAGTGGTGCACTTGCGGTCGGTGCAGCGAAGTGCACTTCGAGTGCAGTTGACAGAAGTGCATCCGATGAAACTGGGTTCTACACATGCCGTGAGGGAACTCTGCAATAAAGACTCAACTTATGTTCGAATATGGAGTGTTTTGATGCACTTTTCGTAAATATGCATTCTGCATTACCGAATTTTATTCAGTTCCAAATGAAATGATGCTTCGCGTTTCCACACTTTCCAGAACTCTGAACGCTGTTCGTATGTAGTCAAAATTATTGTGTTTCGGTATATTTCGTGAAATTGGCTTACAACAATTATCTAACGCATTTAAATTCGACTTCGTTTGTTTCCTGCTCAAACAACATGCTCGAGGAGTGATCGTTACTTATGTGCGTAATGTGTCTGTTTGACCGTAGAGGTGACATTCGGAAGTAATAAACAGAAGCAATATTTCGCCTGATAAGCCGCGCTCCAAATAGCACCTACCTACCTACCTTGCCACTACATCGGCATAGCTGGCCGCCGTCCTGACATTTTGCGTCTCATTCACTTCGTTTTCTCACTGCCAAGGTGTTGTTGGCTAATGTTAGGGACTCCATGTAAAAATGTCACCGTTTAGCCCATACCTCTGTCTGATAGCTGTGCGCGCTTGCAACCCTTTTTTAGATTTGTAAAATAGCTTGTTATGTTACCATTGGATTTTCTCAGTATTACTAAAATCGAATTTGCTTTAATGCTTAATCCCGTTCGTGAACTTCTTTACAGATGACGCGTCTTCGAATGCTCATGGACGAGTCATTTATGGAATGGAGACAATCGACTGTCAATCTGTTCTACGACCCCAGCCCTCACTGCTCTGTAAACCGAGGTGTAAGGTTTACTGATTGGAAATTCTAATTTGCCGCCGAACTAGCATTTTTGTGAACTTATGAGAAACTCGATAAAACAAACGTCGCTATGCCAATCCATAGATATACCTCGCAACGTGCTGCGCTTGTACCTTACACTTATAGTAGGTAAAATGGGGTAAATGAAGGTTTTGCCAAGCAGCGGTTTCAATCAGCTGGCGGCCAACGCGTCGTGTGTGTCGGTAATAAATGATATGTATGTTTCGCTTCACCCTGCACATTACTGGTTTCTGCTATGAACATAGCAAGTAGATTAAGGAGGATCCAATCCCAAAGCTGGTAATCATTCGGGTGAACACTTACTGGCTACAGCAATGCAAGTATGGCAAGCATGATTCCACGAGGAAGCAGGGGATCCAGCCCTCATGGGCTGGCATCCATCGGGTATGTATGTGTATCGGCAGTATCTGATTTGAATGTCCCCCCATACTCCCGTACGATGAGCATGTTCCAGCAATGTGATTCCAGGCTAGGAGGCGCCGGGAACGACAGGGAGACTGCGACGCACACGTGACCGTCCACCCGTCGGGGGTGCGATCGTGCGCAGGGGGCGCAGGGTGCGCACATCACGGGGTGGCGATAAAAGAGCAGCGACTCTCGCAGCGGGACCGAAACCAGCCAGCCGCGTCGAGGGAGGAACAACAGGTTGGTGGTGCACGGTGTCGTCTTGCTCTCGGTCTCGTGTCGCCTCACGAGGGTTGGGACTCTCTCGGATCATTGTCAAGACAGGGTTAAATGGTCGATAGCAAGCGAAGCATTTACGTTGTTGGTTTCAACATTTGTATCAAGATGATGCTGACAAATTATTTTTCACTGTGGTTGAACTAAGACGAGAGAGGAAATATTGAATTTTGTCGATTAAATGATTACCTTTAATCATTTCAAAGATCAGAATCGATTTTATCTCGTTTTCTTTTACAATTGTCCTTTGTAAAATGTAGCATTTCAACGGAAAGTGACAAGAACATTATAGATGGCATCTATAACAGGTGTGAGTGAAAAAGAAACCGAGTATGTCGGCAATACATTTTGTACACAATCTCCTCCTGCAGTTAAAGATTTTAAATATTTAATGGAGACAGAAATGGTATGTAACAGTCGCAACAAACAATCGATGACTGTGACGTCATCAAAAGTATCCTACTATTTTCTTCTGCGATCGTCATCAAAAGTGTTTCTGCTCAGCTGAAGGCAGCTTGAGTGAGACCGATTGCGTTCAGTTTTAATCAACTTGTTGTCGTGGACCAAGTTATTTGAATTTCAAATTCTCGCTCTCACGTTGACCATTTTAGAAAAGATTACAAATCTTAACGGATTCGAAATATTCTAATATCCAAACCTATGTGGATTAAAGAAGTCATTCATGTTTGTGTCAAGGAGTAAATGGTATATATATTAGTAGGTCAAGTGTAAGGTCGTAGCAGGAAAAAATTAGCATGGAAATATCTGCCAAAGAGCAAATTATTTGAAACGACAAACTGATTTCCAATCAGGGTAGTATCATCTTTGTTCTTAATTGGCGATAGATTCCGAATCTCAAATTGCAAAGGACTGATATCAAGTCAAAGGTTTCCGTATTGTCCAACCCCTTTGCCTGACCTACATCTAGCATTTCCACACCAACTATACGTGTTAGCGTAAAGAGCCATAATTGGCAACCTGGAAAAACAGCATTAAAATCACAGCTCGTAGACGATAACACACATATAACACTGCATCATTTCACGTGCTCCATATCACGCGCACGATGGCTTACCCAGTCTGTCAAATTGCCGTTCGATTTAATCTAAAGTGAATGGATCAACTGGAATCGCTATGACATTTCTACCCCCACGCAGTGCGATGCAATTGACAACATTACGATAACGTCGCATGTTTGTGTTAACCTTCGCTGCAGATTTCAAGCAACCGCTGGGCGAATCTACAGGAGCAATTATCGCGCTATTTAGAGGCAAGTCGGTTCTGTGCCAGTCTGAGAGGGATCTGTCTGAACGCCTGAAGAGTCCGAGGGCCGA
This sequence comes from Nemoura dubitans, assembly GCA_921293005.1. Classification (NCBI taxonomy): domain Eukaryota; kingdom Metazoa; phylum Arthropoda; class Insecta; order Plecoptera; family Nemouridae; genus Nemoura; species Nemoura dubitans. The sequence continues at coordinate 14,852,369 of OV121075.1, forward strand.
GGGGTGAAAGAAAGGAGCATGGCTAAAGCCACTCAACACAAACTGCTACTTTCAGGTAAGTTACTTTTCATTTACTTGCTTGAATGCACCTGTTTTTTAATCAACTAGCTTGCTATGTAAGTCTTTTCATGATATCAAAATGAAAGTATTTTTGTGATACGCACAAAATTTTAGATTTTTTAGGGTGGAGGACGAAGTGCAAATTTAATTTGGTAATTTTCTACACCTTGAGACATGACATGCTTCTACGCATCAGACTAAGCATCCTCCCCTGGTAGAACCTGGAGAGTCGGTATTGTTTAACATACTCAAAAATAAGTGGACAATATTACGACCCGGATCTTTACATGTCCCGTATTTCTTTCAAAAAGCGAGGTATTCTTTCACAACGAGATTGGGATACGCTTTTCTCAACAAATGTAAATGTAAGACAGCACCCAATGAATTTGCAGCAATGAATTTGCAGCTCAAGAGTCTGTAAAATACCTCGTACAATATAAAATGATTAAAATGTAATGCAAATCCCAACTTATCAAGGTCATCTATGGTAAAAATTAAGACTAGCCACATTTGTTGATTCGGGTACGACGCTAGCTTTCTAGTGGAAAAGTTCTCTCCATTTTCCGGCCTGTGACTAGCATGCCAAAGTAAACCACGTCAGGGAAGTGAAAGTCCAGTAATTACTCCCGGAAAATCGAGTGCACCCACGGCCTTCTGTTTTCCCATGCACGTCGCGTTTGACGCAGGTCCGAGCGACCGCCTAACTTAGCCGCTTTACATTTTTTCAAATCGGAAAAGTTGCCCAGATCAAAGGCACCTTGTCCGGCGGGGGCGCTGATGATATCGCTAGCGAGATGAATAATTTGTCGTCGGCAGTGGAACTTTCGCTCGAGGACGGCGAGAAGTCACTTTGCTGTGATTAGTTTTGTAAGAAATCTATTTTTCCCCCGATGAGGGGGTTGTTCATCGGACTGCAGGTATAAGATGTACCACGAATAGTAATATAGACGTGGACGCTTCTGCGTGCGGCGACGTCTTCAGTTTTTACAAAATAATCCACAGAGGTTACGGTCTGTGGGAGGACGATTTCGCATCTATATATACCCAGGTTAGATGCAGGTTTTAAGTTTTCCAAAAACTCTTGTAACACCAGCTTGTAAAACTTAATTTTTATTTACAGTGAGTAGGTGTGTTATGTCTGGGGCTTTTCTGCACTCGGAGTGTACCTGCTAAATCCACTCCTTGTACACCAAATGTGCGCTTCGGCCCTAGTATATGTTAATGTGGCAGTGAGGATTACTGTAACACGTCTCTCCTTTCTCTCGTTTTCTCTTGATGCCCTCAACTTATACCGACAGCTGCTGTCTAATGTGAGACAGTAGCGAAACAGTAGAAAATAGATATTTTTTCGCCGAAGATAGAAATTATTTTAGGTTCGAGGTGATAAAAGTTAATGAAAAAAGAAAAAGTAGTAAGAAAAGCAATAACCCATAAAATAATAATAATAATGGAGTAACCTTCAGAATCTCCTGCAGCCAGCTACTTGATCATCAAGAAGCTCAAATTGATCAAAATATTGCCTGAGAAACAAAATTTCGTAATTTCGACAAGTTCTCAAGTCAACAGCAATCGAACTTATCAGTTATGAGTTATCAGTCACTGTTATCAAGAAATGGTTAGGTTTAGTGAGGTTAGGGTATGAAGAAAAGTGAACGATTTTGTGCACAATTTGTTCTCCCTGTAGAACAAGGTGTTTGATTTATATAATGTGCTATTTTTTCCAATCTATTTCAAGAAAATATGCCGCAATTGAGCGAATCATTCTGAAACACAGTCGTTTCCTTCTATTTATACCAATATATTTTTGCCGCAGGTGCTTGCTAGCATGTTCTGAACGTGACAAAATAGCTCTTTTTGTCAGAACATTGTTTTTTCATTTTCACTCACATATTTTACGTCAAAATTGAGCATTTTATGCTATTTGATATGATGCAAAAGCAAATGAGTAAATATTCCGTTCAAGCGGGGCATTTGTGCGTCTTTGCGGGAAGCGGGACTTGAACTTGAAATCGGGAGCGTCTCGCCGAGGGCGGGAGGTATACCCGTGCGCGAGAATTCCAGCGCGAGATCGTGCTTTTGTCCAGACAGACAGACAGACAGACAGACAGACAGACAGACAGACAGACAGACAGACAGACAGACAGACAGACAGACAGACAGACAGACAGACAGACAGACAGACAGACAGACAGACAGACAGACAGGCAGACAGACAGGCAGACAGACAGACAGACAGACAGACAGACAGACAGACAGACAGACAGACAGACAGACAGTCCAGACAGCTGCTGCTCGCACCTATCAGTGGAAGGCTGCAGCTGCGAAAGGTCATAAATGGCATTTTGCTGACAACGTGTGATAAGATAGTATAGGTAAGGTTTCAGCGGACGAGGTGCATTCTATTCTGCGAGCGCATTGCTGGAAGACATTACACAGTGCATCTAGTTGTCTGTTTCTTTACTAACCTCTGCTGCGCCCGCTTGTCTGCGCAGTGGTGCTCGTCTGGCTGGTGTGCAGCACGTGGTCGGTAGCGCTCAGCTGCGACTCGTGCGGTCACGAGTGCGCAGCCAGCTGCGGCACGCGCAGCTTCCGCACCTGTTGCTTCAACTACCTGCGCAAGCGCAGCGGCGACGGCGGCGGCGGCAGACCTGGGCTGCGCTTGGAACTGCTCGTGCTGCGCGATGCCCCCCGACTGCGCGCACAGCCGCAGCCGACCGAAGTGGACGGGAACAGCCGAATGCAGATCTCGTACAACGATCTCCTGCCTGAATAGATCATGGTGGAGGGTTGTCTTCTTGTTTTGTTGTTTTTTAACTGAATAAAATTCTTGAGTATTTCTTCTGTCGATTTTCGTCTAATAAAGCTTTGTTCTATTGATATTATTATAAGCAGACTGCACGTGTGTGCGAAATATATTTGAAAGCAATCGTGGTGCTTGTTTAAAGATACTACATTATGCGTGATAGGCTCAGTATGCCAATGAAAATACGACCGCGGATGATCGCAAGGTCATGTGCCTATTCATATCTATTTATTTTGATGGGTTCACCACTGAAGCTTTATAAAATTAAACTTGGTTCGCTTTTAAAAATAATCTGAATAGCAACCTCTATTTACATTTACATTTACACAGGGACTTCAGGCATAATTAATTCACAAGAATGACAGACAGGGAAATGCAGTCGAAGAAAGAAATGTGTGTGTGTGTGTTTGTATATTTAGGGGTAGCCCCAAAACCGATCAATTACAACATGAACTGTTTTAACAACTTATTTTACCACAAGGTGAAATAAAAAATCAAAATATTGTAATCAGCAATTCCGTCGGCACCCTGACGAAAACACATCCCCCGGACTTTCGGTCCATTTTGTATAATGGAACTAATTGGATTGACCTGCGACAAACATTGCATAGACAGTCACAACACTGCGAAAATAATTCCTCACCCGAAATAATTCACACTCAATCTCACAGACGGCTTGACACGTCCAAATCGTTCACCCTTTCCAGATCACACAATGTCGAATCCAATTATACTTTTGGAATATACAATTGGTTAATTTATCGTACACAGATATGTTAGCTTGTACAAAGTACATATACATTAAATAACAATAGGTGACTAGGCCACGTGAAAGTTCTAAATTATTTTAAAAATAATCATTATAAATATATTATGATAAATAAGAGAGCTTATAAACGTACGAATTGTTAGAATGTTTGATTTGGTCTAAATAGACGTCGAATTTGGAGCACCGTGAGTTCAAATTCGAATTGCTACCTTCTTACGCAAAGTTCGTTTCCTTTCCAAACCCCTAAAGTGGTTTTAGCTCGAGTGGGTTTCCCTGTTTCTTGCTTCCCGTGAATATGTGAAATAAAAAAAACAGTGTCGCAAATAGTTATGACATGTGCACACACTGCCTATTCATCTTGGAGAATCCCACGAGCACAAAACCGAACCTAGCGAGCGAAATCGCTTCAACATTGATTCACTCCTAGACATTTTTCGGAATTCAATTTACTGTAGCTACCCGACAAAACACTTTTCATTTGCCGTTTTACAAAATCATCGGTATCCACTCCAGTTAGAGAACATTGGGTTTCTTTCTTAACTTCCTCGTCACCTTTAGTTTCATGAAATGGATGGGACAGTGAGTGGACTATCAAATTTGAAAATAATAACAGAAGTGCAGAGTATGTGAATTAGGGGGTGTTTAGGTTGCAAATTGGGGAGGAAAATTGGGTTATCACCCTCCCTGGAAACTTAACACCAATCGATAAATTCGACGCCATTTAGACCCCATTCGACGCTGCATACGTCAATTCAGACGCCACTGTAGTAGCCAATTTGACGGTTTCAAACGCCAATCCCACGGCAATTCGACGTTATCAGACGTTATCAGATGCCATCAGACGTCAATTCAACGCCATAAAACGTCAATTCAACGCCATCAAACGCCATCAGACGTAATTAGAGGTTTCTCAAGACCAAATTGCCGAGCAGCGGCGAACTCCTCCTAGTTAAAGCACCGCTTGAAGTGTCTCCGACAGAAGTCGAGCAGTGGCGGCTGATCGCACGTCTGACATGCGCGCGCCAGTCGGTGACAGCAGACGCCACTGTGCTTGCAGCAGTTGGGCCACACCACGATGCTCTCCGCGCCTGCGCACATGTCGCACGCGTTGCACGCACCTGCAAGCACGCACGTGCGTTAGGTGACAGAAAGAAGTCTTGGACGAAGCCGGGAAAATCACATTATCCCGGGAGAAGAATTGATGCCAAACATTATAGCTGAAAGTAAACCTCACAAGATGATGGTAGTCTTAATACCTTGGCTGTTCAGTTAAAGGTCTTTATGTGTACATACATACATTTATAAGAAAACAGCACTGACGCTTTCCAGCAAATTTTTCAAAAATCATAAAAGAAAATTCAGTATGGTCAAGCTTTGGGGTAGATAGCGTTGGGGCGAAGACTTGGCTCTTTGCGGGGAGAGAAATAATGCACAATGTAGGCCTTCTAGGATCGTCATGCGATTGGCATGGGTGGTATCATGGTATAAATATAGTCATGGGGTGGTATAACACTAAGAATATTGTGTGAGTGAAATGTCCCAAGCTTTTTGCGTATGTCACACGGATTCTGCAGATACCTGTTTCTTAATTGGCAGCAAGTGGTAGAATGAATTTGAAAAGAATGTCTAGCAACAATTTAATAAACACTTTGTACGCTAGGAATAAATGAATATACCTTTTAATACGTGGACGACCATTTTAGACTCTGCCACACACAACTTTTATGTTGTAGTAATCCTCATTTCGTCTTCTGAAGGAGAGGGCATTGCACGGTGCGTGTCTGAGAGTAACTGTGCCAAAACTTATAATCCATGCCTTGAGCCAGACAGACAATGTAACGGATTTACTAAAAGTTTTGAAACCTCATTTGTCTGTATGTAGGGGTGTGGTCCTGTTGGGTACAAAGTTAATCTTCTCCGCAAGCTGAATTTCAGCATAGGATTGTTCTCAGTTCATTCAATGCGAATTTCTATAAAAAGCGTCTCCTATTACATGAACAATCTTGACTGGCTGTCTGAAGTTTGGGGTAAGTATTGCTAACGTTTTGCATGCATTAACAATCTCAGAATTTTGTTTTAATCGGGTGGAATAAATCATGCGTAGAATTTTGACAGCGACTCAAATCTGTTTTCAGCCCGTCTCGAGACGCTGGGTTCTCCATCTTCAGATGCTATTTGCGATACAATTCGCTATAGTGTCCGAATGGGCTCAAGTGTTTTACTGGGACCGAAGTTGAAGGAGACGTGGTAGTTAATAATTAAGCAGAAAATCATAGCGATTGGCACCTAATAATATCTGAAGTTTTAAGATTCAAATTGCAACATGTATTTTATCTCCAAATAGTTTAAAGTTCAGCATGCGTTTGCGCCACAAGGATAATTAATTATCGACAAATATATGGCATCTTGAACTACATTGAAAATAATCTATGGCCTGCTTAGAAATGCCCTTCTACTAAGCCAATAGATCTTATTAAAGCCAGTAAGTAAGTCAGTAAGTAGTAAGTATAAATTAAAATCTGGAAATGAAAGGCAATTGTAGATTGATGGGTGTACCTATCTAAATGTGATGTAATGTGATAGGTATTTCTGAAGTGAGATTGTGAAATTGACAAATTAACAAATCAACCACCCAGAGTTTAGCTACATCAGTAGGTACAGTGGATATTTATAATTTATGGCAACTATAAATCTTTTGGCTGCATGACAATATCAAATGAGATTGCTTTATCAAAGAGTGGAAAACCCCCAAATACATCAACACTGGTGACAAATACCTTTGTACCTCTCAGGGCCTGGATTCATGAAGCGGGGTTACCATAACCCCGGAGGTAAATTTTGTATAACCACCAAAATTCACTTTTCATAATTCATATTTAAATTAGTTATAATATCATATTTATAGCATTCATATTATCCATAATGTCAATAATATTCATATTTATGGTGTATTTATGGTGTATATAATTCATTTTTTATAGCCACCAAAATACACTGAAAATTGAATATGATAAGTTGAAAAAATATCTAACCCCGAGGCACCAAAATTTTAAATCCCATGTAGAGCATTTAGGCCCAGAACCAGCCGTTTCAGAAAGTTGTAGATTGGAATTCGGGCCCAAAACTAGCCGTTTCACAAAGCGGGAGATATGAATTCGGGCCCAGAACTATAACCGTTTCACAAAGCTGGAGATATTTTCCACCGTTTACAGGAAAACTCTTTGTCGAGGTGGAAATCGCTGCAACATTATGCCCCTGCACTAAAACTATAACCCAAAAATGTCGAATTCTAGACCTGCAGGTCCTGCTGATTAATGCAATGGAATGAAGGGGGGGGGGGGGGACTGACCGTTTGGACAGCTTTCGACGCCTCGACGCGCCTCTCGGCGTCGGCAGGACAGCCCGTCGCGACCGGAAGGGCATGGCGTCGGTGTCGGCGCTTCCGGGCCCAACAGTGCTGATGTCTGCAAGAAAAATTCATTATAAACCAATTGAATCAATATTCTGGGGGGAGTGGTGCAACATCAACATTTTATCTATTTTGTCAGCATTTCATCAACTAGTAGAACATTATAACATTTGATTATTGAATACCTAAGCAAAAAGGTATAATAAATATGTGATATTTTTCGAACACCAAATTTTAAATTGTGACAGTACTCTGACAACAACAACATACAGAAGATCGATTGCATATTAAGATCCAAGTATTTCAATTGTTTGTTTTTAAATAGGATTAAGTTCTGCTTCCAAAATACTTTTATTTGACATTTTGATGATCTATTACTCAATGAGTGTAAAATCCCGTGAAATCAATTTGCGCGTGTCTTATTAAAAGTGAATGCAAGAGGTCACTGCACATCTGACTGATGATTACTGAATCCGAAAGTGCTTATCGCTACGTCACAGCCTCCTAAGTTGGTGGGCCGCGACTCGACCCGACTGAATTCACAAGGCCGTGCTCGAGTCATTCAAGGTGGCGCACCAATCAGAATGTGACGTCTCCGGAAGGCGGAAACCCTGTGATCTCGTTTTTATAGCTTCCTTCTTCCTATTTGCTGGTATATCTCTTATTGCGTTTGATCACGATTTTTAATTGATCACCTGTTGTTATGTTGTTATTGCTGCTGTCCGTTTGATAATGTGCTTTGGTACGGTGACGGCCATGAGTTTATAAGAACGATTTATATAAGCTATTTATTAATAAGGAAGTCTATAGGTTCTGTGAGAAAAACGTCCGGGGAAATGTTTAAATATCTTTGAAAATCAGGAAAACGGGTGGTTCTCAATATGGGCGTCGCGCATTTAAGCTAGGCGCGTCGCCGAATTTTCACAAAATTCATCCATTTTACGTGTAGGAATAATATTTATGCCCTATATTTTATACAATTGACATGAATCATGATTATGATTGACAAAAATCATTGTCTTGTCAAATGACAAATGTCTAGACCTTTATTTTCATCTACATCTTTGAGTCGACGATGTATCAAATGTACAGGGATCTTGCAAAAACGTGAAGGTAAGTATATATAGGTTGAATTGTAAACTCGTATAAGGCAGCCGCGAAAATTCGTTCCTTTGGTACGGGAGTCGTGGATTCAATAAGTTTGAGAACCACTGACTGTTAACCAATATGAGACTGATCAAATTCCAAGCTATAATTTGAGGAGATTGTCATTAAAATTAATATATAGTATGACATGAAAAAGGATACCATGCTTATTTGTACGGATTTATTTTTAGCCTAAATTTGTTGAACACACAAACTGTTTATTAAAATATCAACAAAAGCCACTCGAACACCACGCTGTCAGTTTTTATAAAACTGAGCTCCAAGATGCTTGTTATTAGCAGCGGCACCAACCTGGTTAAACGCCCCCGGCTGCGACATCGCGGCGACAAACTTGGACAGGTTCGACGAGGACCCCTGGGTGCTGTCCGAGTCGGCCATCCCACACGACGCCGTCCCCGAGAGGACGGCGAAGACCACCATCGATAACACAGCGTTCATCTTCACTCTAGAAACCGACAAGAACTGCTGGCAACTTTGCGCTGCAGAAAGTTGTACCGTCACGTTGAAAGTGCTTCAAGATGCCGTATGTTTGATTTCAGCGTCGAATGAAGATGAAATTTACTTTTAGTGTTAGCAATTATTTTCACTGACCATCGCAAGATGTTTCACTCGGATGGGGTCATCTCACCTGTTTATGAATCCACGCAGCGACTGAACGATGCAAACTGGCACATGCGGATTGTGCTTGACACTAAGCGGTATGCAGATTTGCAAATATGACAGGCTTGCTGCCAACGATTATGAGAAATATGCGTACACACACTTTGTAAAGTTAAGTAACAATTTGAGAAAGTTAAAAAGAATTGCTTCTTACGATATCGTTGACGCTGGTTGATGACAATATGTTAAAATACGCGCTTTGAAAAGCTGGTGTCGTCTCTGCGGAAGTTTGGCGAAGAGTGTGCAAGCGAATCTGAGATTTGACAGCAGAGCTGCGCGACGGACCTTGCGGTTTGTTGACGACCTCAGGGTCTCCGACGACCTTTCTGCGGTGCAGCGCAAGAGGAGAAGTTGACAAGGCGTGTTCGCTCTTGATTTGCCACACAGGGTACACGCAAAATGTGATGGCCTTCAAGGTAGCGGCCGAATTGAGTCGGAATTGACTTCGGTGTTTACGACTGGTATACCTGCTGCCGTGGGTGTTTTTGTACGAGGTTTTAAAGCGGTTGTCTAATTTCGTATTTCAAACACTAATTATTATCGTAAGGAAGCAGGAAGATATCATGGAATTCGATATTTTTTTAAGTTGTAGAGGACATAAAAATTCATGGGCCTCGTCCGATTATATAATAAGTTATTTCCGCTGTTATATACGAGCGGTGAAAATCTACTCATGAGGCCGTATGCGACATGAGGGATTGAACCAAAGGATTCTAAACCTCCAGACTCGAGATCAACAAAGGCGAGTTAACACATAACCATAGGGGTAAATTGATGAACAGCCATGCACAGACGGGAATTTACCGGTTTCAGGGGTAGTAACTATGGTAATAACAAACTAACCCCTGTTTTTACTCTAAAACCCAGCTTTCTGGAACCAGGTCCAGACTTAGAAGCTTAGATGAAGTAATGGGTTTACGTACTTTGAGGTAAAAGGATTGTGACTACTGGATTCAGGAAGCAGTCATGCGATTTGGTTTCAATATTGTAGACGTATGATTTCTTATTCTTATCACTCTTTTAATTTTTAATTGATAACAAGTACTAGGTATGTAGGTATGTAGGTATGTAAAGTCTCGTGAATCAGTTTATTTCCCATTAAATTGTAGAGTAGTTGTAAAATTTAGCCAAAAAACAAATCCATGCCAGGCTGAGCGAAATGTCATCAAAAATGTTAACATTTTCTTATAGAAAATCTAGTCTCTCTACTGCGAGATGTCCTTATAGTTTCAGTAATGTGTGAAGTACTTTTATTCTGTGCTGCAATTATCTATCACAAAAATAACTTAATTTAAGCGTAAAAAGTGCGTATTTGTGCGTTACAGATCTCATCACAGCGAAATCTTCGAAAAACGAATTTCAAGAAAAAAAGATGTCCAAAGTCTTACTCCTCTAATTAAATACAAAAAGACTCGCATAAAAAAATCACATGTCAGTTAAAAAATGATAATAAATAGCACTCGTTGGTTTACAAAAATTTGTCTAAATCAGTGATGCTGTACATAAAAACGTGCTGTAGAGCGAAGACACTTAGAAATCAACGAAACCCGAAAACATGACTATCTCAATTCAAATCTAAATATCACATTGGATGCGCGGACGAGATTAGATTCCATGAGTACAATCTTATTAAATATATATTTTACACAAACGACACAATATACGAAAAGGTCTGTCAGTGTCTTCCTTTGGTCAGCCCTCGCCAGTGGAGATCCAATTGTTTTGAACAAGAACTATGTCCGTCTGCATTTCCTTAGGGCGGGAGAAAAATGATAATACTGAGAGTAAATGAGCTCAATTCTAAAAACATTTCAACATTATTTGGAGCAATCGAACTAAAAATATGCTACTACAATTAAAAAAACTCCCGCGCTTTAAAGAAAGAAAATGCACACTATACAAACTGACAAAACAACTAACAAAATATTGCACACTTTTTACGACTCTTACAATTTGCTTTCCTTTTGACAGTCAGGATAAACAGCCAGCATTTCCGTGTCTTAAATACGACCACGTGACACACTCGAAGATGTCTCAAACCTTAGCGTCTCGCCACCACCGAAATCCACTGTAGGGTCGCTAAGTCCAGCATTTTCACGACGCGCGGTGGACTTTAGTTTCTCGCAAATAAATACAAAACGAACCACACTTGAAAGTTCGGGAAAATGACATCGCTTCACGATTGATGTTCTTCACTGCCCTCCGAGTCCGCAATAGGCACACACTTTCATATTCTTGACAATATCTAGAACTATAATATTTATAACAAGAACACAAATATCACAGTAAACTTTGCATGCGTGCGCATTAAATTTACAATCGCCTTCCAGGAGTGGGCGCGTCCTTAAGGACGTCTCAGTTGGAGCTGGTCGTGGCTCCCTTGACTGCAGGCTTACTCCTGAAAGTCTAGCCCAATGCTTTGCCTAAATTTCTCCAGGAAACACTTCCCCTTAAATATTGCTACCGACCAGAAAATAAACTCATTAAGATTTTCCAATTTAGAACTACACACTTTTGGCAAATTTGTGAGAAGTCACATCAAAAGACCTCTTCTCGAAAAATAAGAGGTCACGAAATCAATTAAATTGTAACAATTTGGCCAAATTTAAGGCTGGTCTAATTTAGACTTGCCAATACTTATCTTCACTACCTAACACTACAACAACTTGAAAATATTTCATCATATTTGAAGCTAAAGTGTCGGCTGTTGTAATTTTAAAAACGTACGACGACTTTTCAGGGCTGCGAATTTAGTTTCATACCCTCACTCAAACAGCGAACTAAAAACAAATATAACCCATCAATCGGATCAGACTTTTTTTCGACAAAACAAAAACACGTAACTACCGCCAAAAGCAGCACATCAACTAAGGTGGGCCGAGCGTCACCTCTCCCCCTCACAAACACTTGTCTTTGGGGCCCATCCCAAGTCCGGGCGGTCATCGCACAGCACTAGCCGTCATCGCGGTCGTGACGTCTCGACGGCGGAGGCGACGGCGACGCCGGCTCTTGCTTCATGGCGGCGCGGAGGAGAGAGGCGTCCACGCCGGCGTCGGGGATGGCCGGCGACATGGACAGCGCCGGGTTGGCTACGGCGATGATGTTGCCGCCGCTGGAGGCGATCACCTGACGGGGAGGGTAACGCGTTTAGAACACTCATGGGTGGATTAGAGTGATGTTTTAATACAATGGACAAGTTGTGATGCAATTCACGTTCTGAATGAGTGGAAGCTATTACGCCTTCAACCAAAGGGCGAATGATCTTCTAAAAGCAATATTCAAACATATATTAGGTATGCAGACTTCTGTAAATCATCAATTAAACAATTATACAATGGCTACTCAAAAAGCCGAATTTGATTTCTTGCTTTTGATTGCGACGTATCATCTCATCAACGCCGAGAACAAATTAGTAGGGTGTCGGCGTTTTTTTATATTTTAAGAGTTGTGGTTGTATACCACAGTTTTACTAATAGCGGCCAGGAACTTTCTTGTCTCAACGCCCTCCCTTTCTCCTGCTAGGAGAAGGTTTAGTGTTTGAGCCAAGTCAATGGACCAACATGACTCTCGACAAAAAACAAACTCCCCTTGACCCTGAGCCGTGCAATCAAAATGTCAACGCATCTTCATGTCGCCAATTAACGCCGATTGATGCTGAAATTAGGACCAGCGCCCGCGGCCTTCAGCCAACTACACACATAGAATATTATTTATTGCTATTTAATATTCGCTTGCAGATGACCGTCAGTAGGGACATGCTTTGGTGACATTACGACGTTTAAAATGTGGGACATATGCGCGTCCTTTCCAGCGAGTCCTTCACACAGATGCTTTGGAGTCTCATCATTGAAGTTAAGCAACACTGCGCCGAGTCCTACAAATTGGATGGGTGATCACTATGTCATCTTCCAACCAGTTCGGTTTGGAAAATTAGGAAGGAAAATGGTTATCTCTTTTGGTGTTCCTCTTTAGAAAGTAATCTAAAAACCATGGGTTCCCTGTTCCTTGGAATATTTGGATAAATAAAAAAATAATCCGATTTTTCCATCGAAATCATTCATATCGACGCACTGTTGAAGCTCAAAAAGTCCACCAACCAAAATGCGTCATAGACTCACCTGGACCTTGTTCTCATGGTAGGGCGACTCGTACGACCCGTGACCTTGAGAACTCGCGTCGCTCGACTCCTTGTTCTGATTGGCTACCAGCTCCTTGACGACGCGCAGGCCCTCGTCCAATAGCGTGTCGTGCACCATCTGTCAAGGTCAGGTCGGCGATCAGCGACACGCGTGCTGCACTCTAGCGACGCAAGCTCTAACCCTCCACCGCTCGCACAACACACCCCGACTCAAGGTCACTGCACGCAGCCTACTGGATGCACGTCGCCAACCCCTGGATCACCTTGGATGCTGTCAGAGGACCTTCTGATATAATATGACCAGGGTATTTGAAATAGCTGACATCCATGTACGGTATAGTAAATATTGAGATCGTGAGGTTCAGGTTATTACTTATTTCGCTCTTCGCCAAAGCAAACCTATAAGGTGCGACCATATTCATTCTCAAATCCATTCGATTTCAAATCATGCTATGGTAAACCATAGTCAGTGAAATTGAAAACGAAAGATTCTAAATTACAAAGTTACATGAGCACCTCCTGGACTTTCGAACGTCCTTATTCCTTTTACAAAAAATATCAACTAACTTCTCATAGCTGAGCGCGAATAACAGCGTCATCCGAACAAGCCTCTGATCTCAGGGGTAGGCGATGTACAAAATAGGTGAACGGCCATTGGGACCATGAACAAAGAAGAACTACAAATCAAAATCAAAGTGGATGATCGATGTGAAATCTGAAGAAAACCAAATGAAATTTGCACCGCCAATCAGTTGTTCCATGCGTGTACAAGGCGAGGTTCGAAACCCTGGCCTCATCACACAGATGGTAGTCCGATTAAAGCAGACAAATCGTGTAGCCAAACTAAGGACACACACTCGACAAACTGATACGTTCTAATGAGCAATGATACTGTTAACAGAGATGCTACGGTCTAAAACTAAACCACGTATAGCTATAGGAAACGGAAATCGGTGAGCACGCTTCATGATTGTGTATCTCGTTGCCGAGTTACCTGACGACGAATTTGTCTCACGCATAACTCACGCATTGCTCACGCGTTTCGCACGCGTGAATTGGTCTCGGGGCACGCGCTGTCGAGCGCATGTGGCGCCGAAATCTGACCACTGACTTTACAAGAATGGGCACACACAACAATCAAAAGCTGAGAGTGATAAGGGCGGTGGGACCGAGGAACCTGGCTTATTGCTTAGAATTAGATAGCGATTTAATGTGAGGAACTGTATCCACTATCCATATCCAGTCTACACCATCTGCTAGAAAATATCTTTACTTGTTTTGTTAGTGAAGGAACCTGACCAAGAGTTATTGGAGTATGAAAATGATGATGAGTATGAAATGAGTATGAAATGATATGAAATTGTGAATATGATGATAAATAAATAATTTGGCTTTGATGAGAATTCATTATCATGATTTCCCAGGTATTGCAAATCTAGCAAAGCAGCAACCACAAAAATACTGGGTGGATCTAACACAAACAAAAAGTATTCTACCTTGCTTTCAACTTCTGAATCAATCAATCTGAGAAAAAGAATGAAAATACATCTAAATGTGATATGTTTTTAAAAACTCCAAGATGCATGGTACGATGGTGATGATGGTTATTTAATGTGTCCCTACCCCCTTTCACGGGCTAAATGATCAATGTGCAGTTTGGTTAGGTCCGATGAGATGATCGACGGCGACGACGCTCAGAGGTCGCCGTCGCGACGCCCTACCTGCTTGGAGATCTTGCCAGAGAGGACGCCGCCCTTGAGGTCGAGGACCCCGCCGACGCCGACGCCGACGCCGACGCCGACGCCGTTAACCTCGGCGTCTCGCGTGGAGTCGCGGGAATCGCCGATCTCCTGGAAATTGAGCAGATAAACTGAGTTAAACATACTTTCATTGTTTGACTAATTAAAAACATAAAAGCTGATTCTGCGATTTTCTTTAGTGACATATTATAGCATACGTCAAATTCAAATGACATTCACCCCATTAGAATAATGCCTACTATGTCGTGAGGATAATTATACGTCATGCAGAGAATGTTATCAATTTTCGAAACTTTTGAAAAGAACGAAAGATGTTTGTTGAGATAATATATGTTGATTGTTGAGAGATTAGTTGATTCCTTGCACGATATTTGTGGTGTCCGAATCATTCTTGCTTTTCGACGGCACTAGCTTTTTGACCATTGGAAAACCAACAAAGTCATTTGACTGATCGCGATTGCTGTTCAGGGGTGGTGGGTGTCGGGAGTCGCCTCACCTGACACGGCGAGCTCGCGTTGCTGAACGAGAACTGGGAGTCGGTGTCGTCGGTGTCCGGCCTCTCCGAGTCGAAACAGGACGACATCCGGCCGCTGCTGCGCCGGAAGTACCTGCAACGTCCACACCGGTCAGGCAACGGGTATACACTTGAAGTTCGTGTCGTCTTCATAAAGTGGACTTTCTTCGGTTGAAAATCACATCTACCTCTCATGATGACGTGCATTAATGACTACCCTGTAGAGTGTAGAGCATACTGCGTTCGCTTTGCTCGCTGCGCTCAGCAATCACACAGAATTGGCTGATATGGGGGATTCAATGAACATTTTTGTGTCAGTCTGCATATCTACACATTCTTCGCGATTCTTGGGAACTGAAATCCAGGTTTGCAAAGATTTGCAGTGTCTTTGGTCTTTATGCTTAATAAAACAAGCGAATGTCTGCTCTCAACTATGTGTAGGTAATATAATTAGCAATTAAAGATAATGTACCGATGTTTTACCGTATCGTTTTTAGACACTACCCGCACATTTTACATGTGTAATGACAGGCTCATATAAATATCATTTCAATTAAACAGTATAAAAAGTATAGAGATGGATGTGGATAAAACACGTCAAATCTATGAGAACCATTGCACTTCGTTTCAAATCCTCACCTCCTCGTGAAGAAGCATCTTTCGTTTGGCCAGTGCATTTAGATGTCTGCTGACTTGAGCTCACCTGAACTACTGCTTGCTTGGGCTCACCTGGGCTGCTTGGGCTCACCCGGGCTGCTGCTTGCTCGGGCTAACCTGGGCTGCTGCTTGCTCGGGCTAACCTGTACTGCTTGGGCTCACCTGGGCTGCTGCTTGCTCGGGCTCACCTGGGCTGCTTGGGCTCACCCGGGCTGCTGCTTGCTCGGGCTAACCTGGGCTGCTGCTTGCTCGGGCTAACCTGTACTGCTTGGGCTCACCTGGGCTGCTGCTTGCTTGGGCTCACCTGGGCTGCTTGGGCTCACCTGGGCTGCTGCTTGCTCGGGCTAAACTGTACTGCTTGGGATCACCTGGGCTGCTGCCTCCTCGGGCTAACCTGGGCTGCTGCTTGCTTGGGCTCACTTGGGCTGCTTGGGCTCACGTGGGCTGCTGCTTGCTTGGGCTCACCTGGGCTGCGTGGGCTCACCTGGGCTGCTTGGGCTCACCTGGGCTGCTTGGGCTCACCTGGGCTGCTGCTTGCTCGGGCTAACCTGGGCTGCTTGGGCTCACCTGGGCTGCTGCTTGCTCGGGCTAACCTGGGCTGCTTGGGCTCACCTGGGCTGCTGCTTGCTCGGGCTAACCTGGGCTGCTTGGGCTCACCTGGGCTGCTGCCTGTTCGGGCTAACCTGGACTGCTTGGGCTCACTTGGGCTGCTTGGGCTCACCTGGGCTGCTTGGGCTCACCTGGGCTGCTGCTTGCTCGGGCTAACCTGGACTGCTTGGGCTCACCTGGGCTGCTGCTTGCTCGGGCAAACCTGGACTGCTTGGGCTCACCTGGGCTGCTGCTTGCTGAGGTCGTTCTGCTCCACCAGCAGCTGCGTCTGCTTGCTCTGCAGCATCTCCATCTGCTGTTGCAGCGTGTGCAGCGCCTGGTAGTCGTTGCGTTCGCGCACTTGCTGCGCTGCGCCGTCCAGCTCCTCTGTGCGCTCTCCCAGCGCGCGCAGCTCGTCCGCCACTTGCTCCATGCGCTCCTGGTGGCAGGGGGGCGTACTGGGTCAGCCACAAGACAGGGACAAGATGTACACCTATCGTGTTATTAGTTACACTACCCTGAATCATGGAGGGGTATCCGATTGCAGTGCATTCAAATCCCCGGTGAACGTCAGTGATTTTATTATATCTTTGCCACTCTTCATTTCATTTGAGAAGTAAAAAGGATTGAACACACAAGTGCGTCCTCCACTGCTGTACCTTTGTTGGTTATGACCAGTTTTACAAATTGCTAGCCACAGTTAATAGATGGCAGTTAATTTCAACTGTTCTGAAGATTTGGTACCCAAGCCAGAGTGGAAAACACTTAAGAGACATCCCGCTACCAGACGCAATAAAGTTCCAACCGCAGGGTCTGGCAGTGGCACGCATGATTATCATACACTAGGATTAGTATGAGTTTTCCTTTGCACAGTCCTCTATCTGGAGCTGCTACATGTTGACTCTTACGGCCGTTATACATTGCTAGAAGGCTGTGACAAAAGTAAACCATCGACAAATGTGAGTGTATACCTGTCTCCTGAGGCGAGCCTGCGCGTCCAGCTCGAGGAAGTCGTTGGACGTTGGGCTGAGCGAGTTGGCCGACTCCAGGCGCATGCGCTTGCTGTAGTGCTCGTCGCCGTTGCTTCCTCCACGACCGCCAGGGGCGCCGTGGCCGTGCGAAAGGTGACAACTCGACAGACTGTGCACACGGGACCAGGGCAAGTCAGTCATGGCGAGAACACCAGAGTATTCTTCACGTTAAGAAGAAGAGCGCTGTTTCACCCTCGAAGAGGCTCTCTGTTGTTAGAAGAGCCAAAGGTGTAAACTATCGCTGGCTGTCCCATTGTCCAGCTCAAGGATTGGATGGTCTGAGCATCGAAAAATTGCAGACAGCGCAGTGTCTGAAGTCTGCAGAACAACTCGCAGTGCAAGTTATGAAACGATGGGAAAACACTGTTTAGACCTCACAAGAATAGTTTGAAATATTTTCCAGTTTTCTGTTGAAACTTAGTGCTAACTGCTATATTTGACGATGAAACGTTAATGACATGAGCCTGAAGATGTTAAGGACAGGGGTGGACGTCGACGCTGTGCTGCAGTCTCTGCCGTGGCTCGAGGGCTAGTGTGGAGTCCATGGGCAAGTCTGCAGGTCAACCCGGCACCTCAACCGGTATTCTTCAAAAACTGGATTTCAGCGACTGCTTGTCGTTATTGGAACATAACTTCGCTCAGTTCGGCATTTTGACACAGTGCTCATTAGAAGATGGGCATATCACAGGAAATTAAGGAAACGACTATGGGCACAGGGAATAGTATTCAGCTCTTTTTTAATGAAGTGAGATGATTTTTCCAACCTCACAGCCGCCTTTTTTTTACCATTCTTTTAAAGAAGCACTTACATGTCATACATGTTATGGGAATTATCGTCAACTTAACATAACTACATCCTTCTTGGGTCTCATCTTCATAATAAATTCAAATGTTAATCAAATTAACCAATAACATTCACTAATTCTCTGAAATCATTCTGACATCTTTCCGGATGAAATTAAATGCAAACCATGAACGCATTCATCAGAGCGAAATTCAGAGAGCAGTTATTGTTCCATTCAGAGAAACGAACCCCATCAGCAGCCTCCCGATGAACGCACACACACCGGGGCATTGGAACGGAATCCCGATGAGTCGTGTTAAAGATTATGCTAATGCCCCGCCCTGGGGCAAGGGCGCTACAGGTGACGGCGCCGCGAGGGTGACCCCAATTCGGGAAGGTGCATCGAAGGATAAGGATGCACATTAGGATGCACGATGGCACGCGCTCTATGCAGATATCGGGACGGGCTGCACATTAGTGATGCTGTTCTGGAGCCTTCGCGCTACGCTGCAGACAGTGAATTGGGCATGCTTTATTCTTAGGTCATTGGGAGGGTGTTTACTTAAAATATCTCTACATAAGCTGGGGCTAGTGCTTCTGGGTTTACCATAATATACCAGCAGTTGCTGACATGGAAATGAATATGTGCGTATTATTTTGAAAAGTTTTTTCTTGTTTGGGACAATGTGTGCATAGGGGTTGGAACTTTTTGTCGCGGAGATGAGATCTTCTGTAGGAAATGTTTGAAGACAACATCTATGTCGTAATTTCCATGGATGTGTTAACCGGCTCTGCATTATATATAAGTACCTATGCTAACATATTGAAATACGTAACATACAAATTAATTGAAAATGATATATGATTTTACCTATAGTATATGCGGAATGAGAGTGGACTATTCCTTGAGAGTCTTTGGTGGAAAATAGCAGGAAGGGAGATTGTGCACTTCATTTGAGTGTTTTTTGGGAGTTATGCTAGAAGGGTGTTAGGCACTTACTTGCTGTCTCGCAATGTCGTTGGAGCGATGTTAGAGATTGTTGGCATTTGATTGGGGTGCCCTTTAGGAGCAGTGCTAGCAGGAAGACTGGGCACTTACTCGGAGTGCCCTTTGGGAGCAGTGCTAGCAGGAAGACTGGGTACTTACTCGGAGTGCCCTTTGGGAGCAGTGCTAGCAGGAAGACTGGGTACTTCCTCGGAGTGCCCTTTGGGAGCAGTGCTAGCAGGAAGACTGGGCACTACTCGGAGTGCCTTTTGGGAGCAGTGCTAGCAGGAAGACTGGGTACTTACTCGGAGTGCCCTTTGGGAGCAGTGCTAGCAGGAAGATTGGGTACTTACTCGGAGTGCCCTTTAGGAGCAGTGCTAGCAGGAAGACTGGGTACTTACTCGGAGTGCCCTTTGGGAGCAGTGCTAGCAGGGAGATTGGGTACTTACTCGGAGTGCCCTTTAGGAGCAGTGCTAGCAGGAAGACTGGGTACTTACTCGGAGTGCCCTTTGGGAGCAGTGCTAGCAGGAAGACTGGGTACTTCCTCGGAGTGCCCTTTGGGAGCAGTGCTAGCAGGAAGACTGGGTACTTACTCGGAGTGCCCTTTGGGAGCAGTGTTAGCAGGAAGACTGGGTACTTCCTCGGAGTGCCCTTTGGGAGCAGTGCTAGCAGGAAGACTGGGCACTTACTTGGTGTGCCCTTTGGGAGCAGCGCTAGCAGGGAGATTGGGCACTTACTTGGAGTGCCCTTTGGGAGCAGCGCTAGCAGGGAGATTAGGCACTCACTCGGAGTGCCCTTTGGGAGCAGCGCTAGCAGGGAGATTGGGCACTCACTCGGAGTGCCCTTTGGGAGCAGTGCTAGCAGGAAGACTGGGTACTTCCTCGGAGTGCCCTTTGGGAGCAGTGCTAGCAGGAAGACTGGGCACTTATTTGGTGTGCCCTTTGGGAGCAGCGCTAGCAGGGAGATTGGGCACTTACTTGGAGTGCCCTGTGGGAGCAGCGCTAGCAGGGAGATTAGGCACTCACTCGGAGTGCCCTTTGGGAGCAGCGCTAGCAGGGAGATTGGGCACTTACTTGGAGTGCCCCTTCGAGTAGTGGTAGCCGGAGTCCCGGACCACCTGGCGCGCCAACGGGAAGAGCTCGTCACGCCGTGTGAGAAGTGCAGGAACCACGCGACAGATCTGCGCAGCCGCCTCGTTCACCGACACCTGTAACCATGACAACCGGGGGGATCAGCATGGAACTGGATACACTCCAAACTGAAGCAAGACTCAATTGCAGTGCCGACTTGCTGTGAAAATTTGGAAGAAATAGGAAATGTTTGCAAAACAGTTTATTCGTTGATAACTATGCTTGTCAGGGACAAAAAAAAACTCAGCCATGCTAAAGACACGCCGAAACCTTGGAAAATTCCAGAGGTAAACCCACATTTCCATAAACATCATCAAATATCCTTCGCCTCTATATCCGTATAGGATTTATCTCTTACATACATTTGAATATCATCCCCTATCCAAGTCTACCTGAAGTTTACCCGCATGGGTCTTGTATTCTGGCACCCCTTCGTAAAGCCGACTGCATTCTGAGTGCAGCTTGCACCTGTCCGTTGAATGCAACGTCGCACTGCCGCACGAAATCTTCCCCGGAAGACAAGTCTGCGCAGTGCACAGCGCACTGGCATCGACCATCGAACTGCATTGAGAGGCAATGCAACTCCAGTGCGCCCGGCCCGCGAACGCCTAATGAGATGCATGCAAATGCACTCTCTTGCACAATGCACCGGTGCACGTTGCTGCATTTAATTACGGGCGCGTGACCAATTGAGTGCAGTGCACACATGTCGTTCAAATATGATACGGCGCTGAATTTTTAATTGGTGGGAGTAAATTCCTAAAATAGCAATTCAGCGTAAAAAACTAATAATTGGTAAAATGATATATGCATTAGTTGCACTGCTAGTTTTTTTTTCAACGGCGTCAAATTAATTTACCTGGATGGCGACTGGACGCTATCGAAATGATAGCCACTGGGCAAAAACAAATGCACCTGAGATGCACATTGCATTATCGACAGGTTTACGCTGCGTCGACAGCAGGTATAAAAATAAGTGCATTATACGCATGCAGCCCGGTCGTTGCACATTGCACTGCAAGGCGTATCGACAGGCTGCAAGGGTTTTTTCACTCGCCTGTTCTTGCTGTATCATGTTGCTAAATGACCTACAAGCTTTACTGAACAACACATGCCAGGATGGATGTGTACCATCATTATTTCGCCCGGCGCGAAACTCAGAGATGGGATCAACGAGATCTGTTTCAAAATGAACACATTATTATAATCTATATTTACGACCGTGCATTGAAAATGTAATTGCTAATTTAGTTGCATAAATGGCGTGCATTAAAATACTTCATTATAGTCGGTAGTAATTTGAAGATTTTTTTTCAGTGCACCAGTCATGGCTATGATACAGTACAAGTCAAATTTTATTTCGCCAACCGTCGTATTATATATTTTATTGTAAGACGTGCTTAAAAAAACCCAGGAACATATTTTTTACGCCCGACTTTAAAAATGTTGCGTTGCATTTGTAATAAAATGAAATTCCGAACTAGTGGATCGCAATAATGACTAAAGATGAAGTGAATCGTGCCAGCTGAGCGTGGTAAGACGAAGCTGCCGTGTGGGAACGGAACGAGTTCGAACCCAGACGCCCTGACTGGCCGTGCCCGTCGCAGCTCGTCAGTTGCGTGATACACGGCGTCAACATGTCGTGTTAGCCTAAGATTACCACAGCTTGGTGAACTTAGAAGTAAAGTATCATTTGACTCTTTTACGATTTGTAAAGAGCAAAATGGTAAATAATTGTGATGATAAATACATTTTTGAATGGTAATGACAAAAATGTATCATTTGATTCTATGGTATGGTACTCTATGATAAGAGATCCCCAAAAAGTGGCAAACTCAAATTAATTCTAGTGTAGCGCGTCGCGCGGACGCCATCATGCGGCGTGCGGACGCACTTCCCCCGGGGCTAAGATCACATGCTTGCTGCAGACAGCTGTTCATTGACCGAGGCGCTTAGATGCTGGCCCAGACACGGATCGAAATTGTTATGTTTGTTTACTTTTCAACCAAGTCAAAACGTATCGGTGTCGACAACAAGAGAGTTAAACCAAGATCCCAGATCCCAGATCCAAGATTGGAAGTCACAAGACAATATTGCCATGACAGTTAGTCGCAAGTTTGGCAAGACAAAACCTGGGACGGTAACCAGAAGGGGATCAAATGTAATTAGATAATGAATTGGGCACCTAGAGAGATGTCATCTTTATTGATTTAACTTTTAATTGCAAAAAAACGAACATCTAAAAGTCAATGTAAAAACCTCCCAGTATATAGGTAGGTACAACAAATAAAATCCTAACTAAATATATTGCAGGCTGTTCGCTATGACGCTCTTATGGTCGTTCAAATCGTCTAAAAGACCATGTTCATGAATATTATACATCTTGGAAAACAGAAACCTTGCTATTCTTGTAAACTTGTATAACACTGCAATATCAATTTTATATGATATTTTGCAATATTTGTTCAGTAATATACGTAAATTCCGTGTACCATTTTTCAGAAACTAGTAATTTTGCAAATTTAAAAGAAACTCAATTCGCGAAACAATCTGCCCTCGGTCGCATTGCTCTGCGACGCACGCAGCGTCCAAGCCAACGGAGCTCACGCATCGAACTTTTTGCCGTCGACGCGTTTTCCATCGACCGTTTTTCACAACACTGCGTTTCGCGAGTCGCGAGTCGCGTTCCCGTACAAGGCGAGCAGTCATTCATTAGCGAGTCTACGACTGCGTGCTGCGCTGCTCTGCGCAGGTACTCGCTCGGGTACACCGAGGTACACTGCATGCCTGCGCGTACCGAACCCCGTCCCGTCCCGCCGCAGTCACTGCGCGCAATTGCGCTGCGCTGCGCCGCGCAGTCATCGAGTGTCGCGCTGTTTTTTTTAACCACCGACTCTCATTTTGTTTGCCAGCGTTTGTTAGGCTAAGGTGCCTTGATGCGGAGTACATTAAACATTAAAATGTATGAAGGGCGTATTATCCTACGTATTCGTACGATGTCACCATTAAGGAGCCCTTTTGAGCGACTTCGCATTCAAATTTCATCTTTGCCTTCGCATTTGAACTGCAGTGTACAAGCTGCGGTGAACGTATTAGGGTTGCAATCAACAGTTGAGCACCACAATACTTTTATCTAGATGACCTTGGACCGGTCGGCTTGATCCTTCGCTCGGAAAACGGACGTTACGCATTGCGTTATTTTTGCAATATAAAAAAACTGATCTTGGGGGTTTGATTTTACCACAGGAAGGATTTTTAATTTTCAAAATAAATCCATGGATCTCCAAAAATCCCGTCTTCAAAGAGACGAGGTTAATTCGATATATTAAGGATTTGAATTGCACAAGTATATTGTCCCATGGTCTGGAACCTTACAATATTTTCTTTGTATTATAGGGTTACATAAATGGTTAGCAATTAATCAACTTAGGCTCCTTACTTAGGTTTATCATGTGCATTGTGCGACGGAGAGAACTCTAGTACGCACAAAAACCGTTTATAGCGGCATACAATAAGCAATTAGATTTTACATTTTCAGACTTGCAAGTTTTTCGGCATGTCGGTATATGCGAGGCAAAAAGTAGTATTTAGCAGAGAGGTGCGCATTGTGTGATGTTCGATTGTTGCAATCTCGGAGATGCCATCGATGCACTCGGCTCGCTCGCTGCGTGATACCAGTACGTCGCGTGTTTTTCTGCACGCGAGACGATGCAGCTCGGAAAAACGCTGCGCCGATGCACGTGGAATTGTGCACTTAAAAATGCACGTCCTGTCTTGTGAAGAAAGTTTGCTCGACTTCGGAGCAGATTTGAGCATGTCAGTTGGTATCAAACTGCATCGATGTAGTTGGAAGTTACTTGTAGGTTGATAATCAAAGTGGTAAAACATTGGTTATACCGCAGATTTAGTGGTTATACCACCACTAACGCTTCTTTAGTATCAAATTCCCTGAAATTTCCCGATATCCATGGGCCAATATAATGTTGAGAAAAGCTTGTCTTTAAGTGATGGGAACCCGCAAGGGGTGCCTGGTCGTGAACTTTTTGAATGGTGAAATGACAGAAACGAGGAAACCAGCAGCCAGTTATACACTCCAGGGACATCCCGATTTCAATCAATACGGACGCGCTCTCAATTGCAGTCATTCGATCATGTTTTAAGCTTACAGATAATTAAGAAATCCACTCCCACAATAAGTTTGCAGGATACTGAAAAATTCCCATCACAGAAAATATTACAATAGTAGAGCCAAACCACTCAAGGGAATGGAAGCCAAAACAACTCATATTGTTTGATATAATATTTTCTAGAATTCCTCTGCTATACATTTTTCTCATCGCTTTGCAGATATACATTTTCTGCATCAACCACAAAAAATCTCTTTCTCAATCCGATGACTGCAATATCAATGTCAAGCAGACTCTCTCAAAACCAATCAATTAAAAAATATAGAATATAATGCAACATAATGCAATATAAAAATGTCACTTTGCTCGAGCGCGGCCCGACGAAACAATACCAAACAAGCCATAGGTAATACATCTGTAAGTTTTTAACGAAGCTTCATATCATGTTGGAAAACAAACTAGCAATTTTCACCGCGAGAAATATCGGCTAGCGCATGCGTGTGTGTCATTTTCTTGCTCTTATTCCGCCCGGGAATTGATTGATCTGTCGTCGTCCGGACTAAATATGGCTCACTCTGACGTCTCGGTCTTGCGGTTGCTAAAATATCGACGATAGATCACATGACGCATAGTACATATTAATCGGATCTATGCGGGAATAATAAACTACTATAGCAGAGTGTATTATATTACTTGCTGGTTTTATTAATAAGCGTCCGCAGGCTTTCAACATATGACTACCTATTTGGATGTGTCTAACGCTGATATTCCCCAGGATCTTTTTACAAAAGTGTTATTCCTCTACATGGCCAAGCGTTATCGACAGTTCGATCTGACGGGAAAATTTCATCCATGTGGGTTACAGTTATGACGGCCGAAGCAATATATGGAATGTTTTATGGTTTTTAATAATTAAATAAGTAAATAGCGCAAGTTTATATAGCCGAAAGGTATCGGTAACACGCTTGTGAAAAAAACTAGTATAGGATATGTTGGAACTATCTGACGTCTTGATATGTGCAACTAACGTAGTTGCGATCTTCTAAATGTCCCCACGACATGGTCGAAGTAATGAACAACTTTGGTTCCCATAGGACGTATTATATTATAGAAATAGCACAATTACAATTTCAAACGGCAAAAAAACCTGAACTTTATTATAGATAGAAAATAAAAATAATATAAAGTTCCCAACTCAGATTATTTTTGTAGGTGCTGGTATATAAGTATGGGTATATAGGTATATACCGACGTGGAAGTGTTTGGAAACAGCTGGAGCTGAAATTGGTAATTGTCCACCGGCCATACACCGACACGAGAGTGTAATGTAACTGTTCATGCTCGTTAATAATAGCAAGAGATAATTAAATTTCATTGTTGTATCGGCTTATTTAATTGACCGGATCGGCAATCACAACAGGAGCTACACGAACGGTGTTTTTATTTTATTGCTTCTTATCGATATAAACAATAACATACAATCTTCAAATCCAATCTCGGGAAGCTATTTTGTTTAAAATTTGGTCAGATTTAATTTCCGTATAAATGCATTAGCACTCAAGCACTCATTTCATTAACAGGCGAAATACAAAGTAGCGAAACCAAACAAATTCTCCAGATCGTGAGATACATTTAGAAGCGCAGTACCGAGCATCGATATGATGCAGTGACGAGTTTGCGGTCATCATGCCCATAAAACCCGATCCGTTCGTTTTTATTATCGCTTATTTAATAATAATCCGCATCTCACCGAGAGCAAGAAGCTTTCCCAGCCAGCCACGGCTCGGCCAGCTCTCCGTTTTGCACGTGAAAACATTTGCCGGTAGTCGCCTCGCCAGGCCAGGTATTTCACGATTCCCGCCATTATTGCGTGCGCCAACAACTGAAGAGAGACCTGGCTGTCTAGTGTCTACCTGCATTGCCTACCTTCTACATGCTTCATCGTTCGCCTCACCATGGGAAACGTATCACGGTGATTTTTGTGTCAAACAAATGTGTAGTTTTCATGGTTATCGTGGAATGATGGCATGGTCGTGGAATGAGGTATGGTCGTGGATTAAACCCTCCGTTGAGTTTTTTTCAATACGTCGATAGCATAATATGCTACGTTATGTCCTCTGTGAAATGGTTCAAATTATTCACTGGCAGGCAGCAAGTATCTCTCACCCAAATAGGTATAGTATTTGAAATATTAATTGCATCTGTCATCTTACTGACTCAAATATAGCTCGAAGACTGCCAATATTAAGAAAGTTTAACGATTTTCAAAGATTAGTGAGCCAGTATGGCGATAAAGCGTGCAAAATATCATATCCCGCTATAACCCGCTAAACCTGCGCGCGACGAGCAAAGAAAGGGCGCGCAAAGACTTATGGCAAGTTCTCCAATTCCTCGCCAGGTCGGTCGTAAAGCGATATCCACCGAATTAATAGCGCGCTCAAATCGTGTCGAAGTGATAAAGTTTTGCCAAATCATTTTACGATCCTCGAGTTGAAATTTGCATTGCAGCTTATTTTCCGTCCATCCACGCTCGAGCTATCTCTCCCACGAAATTGATGGTGGCTTGTAAAAAAACGCACGTCAAAATTTCAAAACGTAAAAAGTTAACAAATTATTTCTTCTCGGAACTAAAGATGCCAGAAGAGAACAAGAGGCTCCCGGATCGAGTCGCAATTAAAATCACCTATTGATGCAACTTTTTTTATGAAATCAGATGCAACATTTTGTATCAGCCTATAAAGCAAAACCAACTTCTTCTCGCCCGTTTTTTGCCTTCGCATCAAAGCGGATTTTCAAGTTTGCCAAACCGTAACCGATAACAATAAAATGGCACCAACGTTTTTGCATGAAATGTCATCATCTCCTCTCTATCGAAATCAGGGATGTTGAAGACAAGAAAGAAATGCAAGCTCGCCATCTTTGTTTTTTTCGCGGCCCTAACGTATAGTATAATCGCGAGTGGATCGAGAAAAAAACGGCCGGTCGTTTCACCCATCAAGTGAAGAATAGCCGGACCGGCACCTGCATTTGCGGAGTCACAGAGTATAATCAAGTCTTACTAATAGCGGCTTCGTTTTCGGGACGCGTTTTTTTTCGCCCCTCGCGCCAAAAACCAGACGGTTCGACTTTCGAGTCGTTGCTCGGCCAGAGCCTAATTGTTATGCAAAATACTTCCTTAAAAGTAACCCTCTTGACCCCACTTTCAAATGGGATAGCTATCAATGCATATATTATAATATATTTTATTTTGCAGGAATAGGTGATCACCCATCCAGCCTCTCTTCTAATGCATTGCTGCTTAACCAAAAGTTCAACCCATTCTTAATGTTATAAATATGCATGCATAACCTTACAGTTGAGCACATATCGTAATCTTAAATCCCACATATTCACACAGACAAGCCTTTTGTCATCCCGACGTGAAGAAAACTGCTCAAGCTCAAGTATCAAATCATGAGCAGCTAATTATCAGACCCGTTCGGTTTAAATTGATTAGGTATTGGTGTTAATGACTACATTATAATAAACTAGTCTCTGTGGCACTGGTAATTGGTGTCGGTCAGCGAAATAAATTACGTGCCGCAGGTGATGGTGTGATGATAGAATGGCGAGGGGGAGGGGAGAACGCCTATCTCGCCTAGGTACCTATAGTATAGTATGTAGCAAGACGCGACGAATGATTTTCCCGAAATTTAACGTAGCTGGGCACACAACTGCAATTCGCACACGTGACACGTGACACTATACTGTGCAGCCCTGTCGATCCAACGAAGACGTGTACCAAACCCCTATCGAAGCCCGCTCGCGCCTTCCGGTAACGTACCTCGTGCAGAGTGAGGGGTTTCTCCGGCTTCCGCTTGCAGTCGAACCGGCCGTAGATCGCCGCGTACTTCCTGATCTCGTCCATCCTCCTCGGATCGTCGTCGGCCATGTTCATCACGTACTGCAAGGGTCGGACAGAGGGTCAGAATCAAGGTGGTCCGGGGTCAAAGCGCGCGGAGGTATAGGGTCACTTGCAGGGTGTTCACAAACTAAGTCGTATAATTGATTGGCGAATCTGTCGTATACTTCCCGGGTTTCAATTTAATGTGCTGAAAATTACATGTAATTAGCTGGGGTTTGGTTAAGAGAAGATAGAACTAAAATGGAAGTGTGGCCGAAGTGTATGAAAAGTAATACGAATAATTTATCAGGCTAATTTTGCCGGTGAGATCCTATATCAATAATGCACGAATCCTTATTTGCCTAATGCGTTAGAGAGAGTAAAAAAATATCACTTTGGTTCCAAAGATCGGATTAATCATTCAAGGCTTTGCAACTCATTTCCATGGCTCAAGCCGAATCTGTATGGGGTGAAATGACCGGAAACGCGACCTCGTCCCCCAAATGCCAGACGTAATGTGTGTGTCGAGAGGGTTGGTGTCCATCTCTCTCCCTGTGCGAGGAGGAAGTAGCACGAAAGACCAGTTTGGACTAGTGTTCAACACTTCCTTTTCCTCTAGTCCGAGCTCCATACGAGTGCGAAATCCCCTCGGTGATACCTACCGCCGGTGCCGGTGCCGATGTCGGCGTACCCATGCTAATTTCACATGCATTCTATCCCACGGAAGGAGAGGCGGTGATGAAACAACAAAAAACATCTACTCGCAGTAACATGTTCGAAGGAAATTAAATTTCAAAAAAATTGCTGATCTGAATTAAATTTCTCGGCGTCTCTCATAGCTATACTCGACGTTTTTGCCCAATAATAGTGATCGGGATAAACGGGTTTTGCCTTCATGCTCAGTCGCGACTTTACGCAGAGCGCCGAGCGCGCTAAAAAAAGTACGTCTTTCCTTCCCCAGCCGTGTCATTATTACCCATAAAAATATGAAATTTACATATATATTTTGGCCGGGTCATGTTAATTATATTGTTAGTCGGCAGTCTTGTGCACAGTTTGTAATTAACAGATTATAATCGGTTTACATCGTTTAACTTTTCGAATTTTAACTTTCGACGCGACACAAGAAACCCGACACAAGAGGCTGTCTCGAATGATTATTTTTTGTGATGACCGAGCGCTTTGAGAGGCTTTGAGATGCGCCCGCTTGACGGTCGACGTCCACCTGAAAGCCTCCGATCGAGTGGGGGTCACGACGCTAGGGGAGGGGGAGACGGAGGTCACCCACGCGGGTGGGTGGGTGCAGGTCGGGCGCCGATGGGTCACCACTCCTCTGCGGCTGTCTTGAGCACGAGCTGCCCTTTATGTGGCTTGCATCTTTTGGCAGTAGCGGCGAGGTCAAAGACCGTTTCTTGACAAGGAGGTCACTCACATATCGCTTGGGTGGTGGGGGGGGGGGGGGGGGGGGGGGGGTTGACTGAATATGATTTTCAGAGTTTTACTGAGTTTTTTGTACGTCAACATATTATGAAAAAAGATAGTTTTAGAGAGCGCCGCTTACAATAGTATTTATTTTAGGGGTAATTATTTCCGTTTGGAAAACTCTGTTCTATCATATTAACATTTGGTTGTTACTGCTGTACCAATTTTGTCTAAAAAATAAAATATTTTTGTATTTGACCTAGAAGTTTGTGCCACTCTGGAATCTGGATATTGCTGTAGACAACCTATTACCTACTCGGCTTGGTTATACGCTGGTCCTTGTGGTCATTACAAAACATTATAACAAAAAGAAAAAAGTATACCTATCGTGAGCAACTTCTCGTTATGAGAGAAAATTTCATTCATATTAAGTTTGAATTTTAAGTGGCTATCAGTGGATGTCAACTTTCGAATGATTGGTTTTGTCAGTATGTTGCTTTTCAAACTGGTAATCCTTGCATTTTGGTAGCACCCACGTCCAGCGGTTGTTATCTTCATGCGTAAATTAATTTTCTTTCATACACTTCAGTTGAGACAGCAGCCACCATTTCAAAATGCACCTATGATTCGAGTAAAACTTGACATGGTATATAGAATACGAATAAAATGGGCTCATGTGATAGTGTTATATAAATAAACTCACCGGAGTACGGAGGTCCCATGACCAAGCAACCCCAGCCCTTCTCTTACCTCCAAGTCCTTGCACATCTTCTTCTTGGTGTTGTGCGGCTTGGGCTCGAACTGTGGCAGACTCCTGACCAGGTGATCGGCAGCCTCCGCTAGCCTGCCGATCTGCACCTCCACGAGCACCGGCGTGAGCTGCAGTGGCGACCCCGGGGGGCCCGGACT
The DNA here is from genome assembly GCA_921293005.1 of Nemoura dubitans. Lineage (NCBI taxonomy): Eukaryota > Metazoa > Arthropoda > Insecta > Plecoptera > Nemouridae > Nemoura > Nemoura dubitans. The sequence goes on from OV121075.1 coordinate 14,883,165, forward strand.
GGTCGACGTGCTGGGGCCCCTTCCCGGACTGGGTGTGGGGCCCGGAGTGCTGGGCCCCTGGCTCACGTATTCGCCCAGAGGCGCGGGCCCCGGCGAGTGCGGGGCCTCTCGAGAGCCACCGGGACTGCTGTGGTTGTGCTGGTGGTGGTGGTGCTGGTGGTGGTGGTGGTTGTTGTTGGTGTGGTTTGTGTGGTTGTTGTTGTTGTTATTGTTGTGATTGGTGGGGATTAAAGGTTGGGGGGAGAGTTTTATGGGGCGTGTGGGGGTGGGCGCGAAGGGACCGGGTCCGCCCGGCATTAGAGGCATTTGGAAAAGTGCTGCAAGAGAAAGAAAACTTTGGGTTAGTGCAAATATAGGCATGAAGCAAATTTTCGCAATGGTTAAGAGTTTGAGATCAAGTTTATTATAGCGAAATGAGATCAGTTTTCTTATTTACCAGCGGCTTCACAAATGATTTAAGCATTTTGCAATTTGAACGGGAGAAAACAGAACATTTCGTTCATCAGACATCAATCATCAATGGGAGTGTCTGATTCGGTATACTTAATGAGTGACGTGTGTTGTTAGTTTTTTCTATTCGCTTACAAAGTGTTATCTTATTTATTTCATTTATTTACCGGTGAGAAAAAAATGTGAAACGCAAAATTGCATGTAATAACGGAAGGAGACGAGGAGTCTCGAACAGCTGTGAAATCGCCAACAGAACAACAATGAGCTTATAATATCTTTGGGGCTTGGACACATCGAAACGAATCGTTTGCAAGGAAAAACAGCCCGTGGGATTGTGCTTCCCTCGCGGCAACGATCGAAGGCTGAATGAATAAATGAATGACTGAAACAGAAAAAGCTGGTATCGTCTTCCGCCGCGAGCGAAGATCGGAACCAAGCGGAAGTCATCGAACCATGATGCAGCGTCGGTGCATTTCAACATTGCACTCTTGTTGCAATTCGCTGTGAGAGCAGATAGACTCATATGAAGTGCGTTCATCTTTTTCACGAGATATCTCTCAATTCGCTGGCATCCAGTTTTTATCAAACGCTGACAACAACGTCGCTCGAGACGCGCGTATAAAAATAATGCAGACATTGCCAGCCAGTTCATAATAATCGTCAAAACTCGTTCGCAATAGCATCACAGAAAATGATGCCCCTTCTTACGCGACAAGACCTTATAATTCTCTGGACAGACGGATCCAGACATCTTGTTTTCTATAGGCAAGTTTTTTCGCCGTTTCTTTCTGGTCCCAAGCCTAGGCCTGATCGCCGACGCCGGGTGCTTTGCATGACCGCCCCAGAGTCTCCTCGGTCACCAACGTGCTATGGCACGTTGCTATTGGGATGTCTCTATACTCTCTAGTCGAACCGACACTTGAATATCTTCACAGCAGTCGGCCAATGTTTAGGACCTTCGATACCTTCGGAGCTCGCGCCACATCTCAGAAAAATGGGTATAGGGTAACTCCATGCGTAGCGCCCACACCCAAAACCCGTACTATTTCCGAACTTGACCAAATTCACAGGAGGTTTAGAACGCAGAAAATAAAAACCCCTTTTTAAAGGTTTTCTCCATATTCCCAACGGCTTGCCCGTGGCGGGGCATGGAAAAACCCAGCATTTGACTTCTTGCCCCGCACGGCGAATCACTGTTTTCACTGTAGCGTGTGAACAAAATGACTTAGAAGGATGGGACTTATTCTAAAATCACATACACGCTTTTACAAACAAGAAAATAAATATATGATGGTTCCTTGCTAAATTTGGGGGTGGAAAAAAATCACCCCTAAATTTCAACCCCTTATAACTCAAGTTGTGATTTTATTTATTTTTTCATATTTTTTATTAAGTATCTCCAACTAATCATCTATTCAGAAAAAAAGTTTTATGCTTGTGCTAAGCCGGAATCCGAAGTTATGAATTTTTTACTGCATAGATGTGTATGCATTTATGTGTGCCTTTGCGATGATTGTCGAACATGGTTAATGAATATCAGTCTGAGGCGTTCTTTTATCCATTGCTTATCATTTAATTATCATAGCTTGATAAAATGTGAATTTGGATTGGAATCTGATGTTTCAAATTGTATTTATTGTTGTAACATTTTTGGGCCTGTTTGTTGAAAAAAACATGATGATAAATGCGCCTGTGTCCAGTATACTTGTTCCCTGTTTCTGCCGATGCTTTTTGTCCATGGATTTGACGAAATTCATCTTTTACCTAAGTCTATTTAAAGAATCTCATCGCGAACACGTGCAACCCTTTCTACCTGTTTCTCTTTTCAACCCCTGTGGCCGGAAGTTTAGCCGTTAGCCTGCGAATTCAGTTGTTTTTGCATCGGTCTCTTGGTCAGTCGCAAAATATCTTAGCTCAGTGCAAGTGTAAAGTGGAGTGAATCAAAGTTTCCTTCGTGTTATTTATACGTGTGTCGTACAGGGGTGTATTGAATATTTACTTTGGTTCTGACTTTTGATATACTTTATTGGTGTGAGACTTTTTATAGCATTTAGTGTTGTATTGTAATATAGTTAAATTTTAATCATGGACACGTTTTTGAGAATCAAGTGTTGCAATCCTTTTAAACATGTTTCCCACACTCGGCGCAAGTCCCTCGCCAACGTCCAGCCGTGGATGATTGCAAATATTTCCTCAATACCTGAAGGGGGGAAAATCTGCGTCGGATGTCGGAAAGAGTTGATTGGATACGAAAAACCAACTAGCAGTGACTCTCCTGCGACGACGACGACCTCTAGCGAAGGCGAAAACTCACAGCCCGGGTGCAGTGGTGTTCACGTCGATGTGCAAGAGCATGCCTTACGACAAGACACTGCTTTGTCAAGCATCAACGTGGGCTTGGTGGAGATAGGGCAATCGCCCATCGTCAAGAAAAAGTTAGCCCAGTCAAGTTATCCTCGCAAGAAATTCAAGAAACTGGAAGGGGCATTAAAGAGACCCGCAACAACCGACGATGACAGCGACAGCGACGCCGACAGTGCCGATTTGCATCTACCATGCTAACAGACGTGCAAATACGCAACAAAATGCATACACATCTATGCAGTAAAAAATTCATAACTTCGGATTCCGGCTTAGCACAAGCATAAAACTTTTTTTCTGAATAGATGATTGGTTGGAGATACTTAATAAAAAATATGAAAAAATAAATAAAATCACAACTTGAGTTATAAGAGGTTGAAATTTAGGGGTGATTTTTTTCCACCCCCAAATTTAGCAAGGAACCATCATATATTTATTTTCTTGTTTGTAAAAGCGTGTATGTGATTTTAGAATACGTCCCATCCTTTTAAGTCATTTTGTTCACACGCTACAGTGAAAACAGTGATTCGCCGTGCGGGGCAAGAAGTCAAATGCTGGGTTTTTCCATGCCCCGCCACGGGCAAGCCGTTGGGAATATGGAGAAAACCTTTAAAAAGGGGTTTTTATTTTCTGCGTTCTAAACCTCCTGTGAATTTGGTCAAGTTCGGAAATAGTACGGGTTTTGGGTGTGGGCGCTACGCATGGAGTTACCCTATAATGAAATTTGACTCCATGTGGTCTGATTTTAACATTCTTTTACCTATTTGAGAAGTGATTATCTCTAAGTCTAACAAACAAAGGATTGGAATTTGGCACACTTTTGGCTCATCGGCGACAATACCAAATAACTATGCCACGATGGCAATATTTTAAAATGAAAACCGCATCTGCAACAAGTGATTAACAAACCTCAATTATAGATGCCATAACAGTTTCCGGATCTTCGGATCGTTTCAAACAAAGTCAATTCCCCTAAATGAAACCCACGAACTATACGGTACTGAGACGACAGCTTCCAAGCAACGCACTCTAGCACCGTTCACCGTTCACGTTCGCCAACGTCCGACCGAAAACGCGCGAAAAACTCGAGCATTTCTGCCAGCATGCGCACTTTTTGCACAAGTCGCCTGGCGAATTGTTTCGAGACTCGGTCGCGCAAAAACGGTTTCCTCTGCTGGCAAGTCCGTTTCTTACATTCGACGAAAACCTTGGTCCCTGTCTGCACCCTTTGCCTCGCGACTGCAGCAGCCTGCATCCTATGATGCCGATAACAATCCGTGAATTCGCCCAAAGAAAGGAGTCCACGTCGAGATATGTCGACAAGAAGGGAAAAAACTAGCGAGTCGTTGGGCTTTTTTTCGCGTCTACGCGTTGTTCACTTTTGGCCTGACCGGCATTTTAGTAAATGGCGCGGTCTTAACTGCATTTCGGGCGGTGAGACAGGTTTTTGTTTTAGTGTGAGCGCTAGGCTGATTTATAATTGGCAGGGTCTTATGCACGCGAGCGTTTATGGTATTGCTATTAGTGCAGCCTCCATGGTCATGTCCATGGGATATTACAACTCAATGCGATTTATGTCCCGTGGCAAGTACTGTGACAATGCGGTAATAGAGAGTATAAAGGTAGATATTGATTCGACTATTTATCACCGGACGATATCTGTCTTAAGAAGAATACCGTCTGGCGTCTAGTTATTGTTGGTTTTTACTTGCGAGATTCTGACCAATGACAATACTTGTTATAGTCCCTATATAAGTATGTGATGAAACACATGCACACCATTAAAAATGATCTATAAATAGGCAACTAGATGCATGATAATTGAATTTATACCTCGATGTGTAAGGACAGCCACCTAAGTTCACAGAAAGATAATCGGAAGCAGCCGTGGCCTTCCGATCAATAGACCCGATCATTTTATAGACCTACGTATAGCCTATGGTGCTCCTGGGACCCTGATACTCCGATACCTGCAAGAAAGCACTCGGCAAACAGATCGCGTGGAGTACAATGGATCACTCCCGTGAGGTCGAACGCCTAGCAGAGTTAGCTGGGCAAATTAACTGTTTGTCTTTATAGGTAGCTAGGTATAAACTATAAAGATAACTGGCAACGGAACTTGTTAAAGCGTATGACGATCTCTCTTCCAGCTGCCAGTTCTGGATTCTGGATTCACCAGCTGACACCGATTGCGGTAATGAGCCCTGCAATTGAGAATTCAAAGTGCATGGCCTGAAAAAATCAGCAAACATAAAAAATAATGATTTGAATTGTGTATAAATATGCAAGAATGTAGACAACTGGTATATTCAACATGTTTCAAACGTCATAATTGAAAGGGCGAGTCTATTAGTTTAAACATCATATCGATAGATCATAGATTTCTGACATTGAATCGAGATAAGCACGTGGCAGTTTATACGAGACTTCCAAACCCAGGAGCCATTAGCCGAAATTTGAAAGCAGTCAGCTGCACATTAGAGAAGCACATGATGGTGAGCCCCCGGTAATACGAGGTAGTGTCGATCGCGAGTGGCTTCGATCGATTGTGACAGCGAAGTGTCGCCTGGTCGAAGCATGATTCACGCTTTCGGGGCTGCTGATCGCACAGCGGCATGCTCGCTGAAGGGCACCGATACCAAGCTCGGATTGCCGGTTATCAGCTGATATGCGAAACTTTGGCCAATACGTCATTCAGCACGAGGGCTTCTTCATAGCGTTCCAATCATGCAGCTTTTTTACAGTGAAATGAGAAATCTTTTGTGTGATACATTTACATGGTTTGCATTGCAAACTTGGAGATATTTTCATAATATCAAGGACATTTTTAACATTATCCTTCTCAGAATTATAGTAGTGGCTCATAGTAGAGTAGCTCATACTCATAGTCACATGAAAAGGGTCGTTTCACGTGCCTATATAAAGAAATTCATAGTCGATCTTCTCAAATCGACAAACGACAAAGTGTGATGTTTCGAAATCTCCCCCAATCGTCCTGACTGGACGACAGGAGTCAAACATGCCGTTCCTCCACTGCACGTTGCAGCATGTCAACTGTCAAGTTACTGTGCATGAACAAGTCATGTCAACCGCGGAGTCGATAACAGTTAACATGCCGTTCCTCCACTGCACGTTGCAGCATGTCAACTGTCAAGTCAACACTGTGCATGAACAAGTCATGTCAACCACGGAGTCGATAACAGTTAACATGCCGTTCCTCCACTGCACGTTGCAGCATGTCAACTGTCAAGTCAACACTGTGCATCAACAAGTCATGTCAACCGCGGAGTCGATAACCGTTAACATGCCGTTCCTCCACTGCACGTTGCAGCATGTCAACTGTCAAGTCAACACTGTGCATCAACAAGTCATGTCAACCGCGGAGTCGATAACCGTTAACATGCCGTTCCTCCACTGCACGTTGCAGCATGTCAACTGTCAAGTCAACACTGTGCATCAACAAGTCATGTCAACCGCGGAGTCGATAACCGTTAACATGCCGTTCCTCCACTGCACGTTGCAGCATGTCAAATGTCAAGTCAACACTGTGCATCAACAAGTCATGTCAACCGCGGAGTCGATAACAGTTAACATGCCGTTCCTCCACTGCACGTTGCAGCATGTCAACTGTCAAGTCAACACTGTGCATCAACAAGTCATGTCAACCGCGGAGTCGATAACAGTTAACATGCCGTTCCTCCACTGTACGTTGCAGCATGTCAACTGTCAAGTCAACACCATGTGCATGAACAAGTCATGTCAACCGCGGAGTCGATAACAGTTAACATGTCGGACGCCCCTGCACGTTGCAGCATGTCAACTGTCAAGTCAACACTGTGCATCAACAAGTCATGTCAACCGCGGAGTCGATAACAGTTAACATGCCGTTCCTCCACTGCACGTTGCAGCATGTCAACTGTCAAGTCAACACCATGTGCATGAACAAGTCATGTCAACCGCGGAGTCGATAACAGTTAACATGCCGTTCCTCCACTGCACGTTGCAGCATGTCAACTGTCAAGTCAACACTGTGCATGAACAAGTCATGTCAACCACGGAGTCGATAACAGTTAACATGCCGTTCCTCCACTGCACGTTGCAGCATGTCAACTGTCAAGTCAACACTGTGCATCAACAAGTCATGTCAACCGCGGAGTCGATAACCGTTAACATGCCGTTCCTCCACTGCACGTTGCAGCATGTCAACTGTCAAGTCAACACCATGTGCATGAACAAGTCATGTCAACCGCGGAGTCGATAACAGTTAACAGGTCGGACGCCACTGCACGTACATGCACCCAGCGTGGCACCCGCACGCAATTGTGCATCGCATGCACTGGCCACGCGGCGGGGAGAAGAAGTGCATCATGTCGCGTGCATTTCCGCCTCGGAACTGCACACACGCGGGTGGCACGGGGCACCGAGGGGTGCAATTGTTACGGCACAGTGCATGAAGTTGTTGTGAAAAACAACTGTGGAATTCTGGAAAATGGGTCGAAAAGAGCATTGGCATGATAAAAAGAGGTGGTTGCTGGAGTTTTCTATTGATCAAGTGCATAACTGTAAGTCTTAAATTTTAATAATGGTATAATAATAATGCGCCGCATGCAAAAGAGCTATTTAGAAAGTAGAGTATAAAGTTAGTAGCCCCGGAGCATTGCGATCAACAAATTTCTTGTTGGAGTTGAGATGTACAGGAACTCTTGACAGAATTCAATCTTGAAACTGGTTGAAATTAAATTCTTTCGGCGAGCTTGGTACGTATAGCTCTGTGTACTGGATTATGATTTAGTGTATCGCGAAACAAATTTTTTTTGTACTTCCTCGTGAGTGAATCTGTGCAATTTTGTTGGATGCAAAAAAACCGAAATGCAGAAGGTGCTACCATTCGTTACCATTACGTCAGTATAATTTGTTTCTCAATTCAAAAATTATTATTTCAAATTCACCTTGAGTTTATTTATCTCCGTGCTGTGTTCCCATATGTTTGATTTTTTTTCTGCAATTCTTTTGTTGTTTACAACCTACAAACATGCCATAGAAATAGAACCGAATTTTTTGCTATCGGAATTTGCCTTTTTTTCTAGAAGGGGGAGGAAACAAGAAATATATAACATATGTGCAAGAGTCGATATGATGATAAATTATTACCGCGCAAAGTCATAGCTATAATATTGATGAAATGTGGCCAGCATTATTTTTTTATAGATCGCTTTATGTTATATAAAAAATTCTGGCCTGATTTATTGAAAGTTGGTGAAGTCCTTTTTTCTGAACGAAACAAAATTTGAGACATAATTTTATCAGAGCAGCGAGTGGATAATATGCATGCACTGTCGACAAAAAAACCACAGCATATGGATCAGCTTTCTACGATAAGTCTGGTGCAACAATGGCGATGATGAAATCAATTCCGCAAAAATTTAATCAAAGCCACAAAAAAACGTGCAATGGCCAGACCTGTTAATTCCACCAAACATGGTCACTAAATTCTAATCGCTAAAATATCGACGTCTTTTTTCACCGTCTTCAATGCAGGTCGTCTTGCCTAGAACCAAAACCTACACCCACAAAAAAACCATGTATATCATCGGACAACAAAAGCCGTCGTGTTTTTCTGCAGGCGCAGGCAGGCAGCCATCTTTTATCGGCGTCTCTCTCCCGGCCGAGCTCCGCTTGAGGGACTGGCAGAATACACGAGTCACGTCCACCAGAAATCACCTTTTTTTTTAGAGCAAGCTGCTCCCCGCTATTTTTTACCCCGCAGTATTGCTCAGAGAAAAGTCAACGACTAAGCAGCCTACGTTGTCAATGCATTTCAGTAACCTGTAAAGGCCCTTGACCACTACTACCGATACTTAAACATGGCAGTTTACTTCAACAATCGAATATCATAGCTCAACAATGGAAATGTCCAATTTTGGTGAACCAATCACAAAGATACAAACAATACCACAGAATTCTCGCGTATAGTGATGGAAATCCTAAGAACTATCAGCTACAATCAGACAAGCTTCTTTTCAGGTCCAATAAATCCATTGTTTCATTTAGCTGCTAACAATAAAACCCGATTGTTCAACTCCAACAGATCGTGCAATTTTGGGAGTTACCCGTTCGCCTCAGGAACACCCTGTCCAAAATGCAGGCCCCTTAAATGCCCAGCCCAGCCCAGCCCTGCCCAGCCCTCGTCCACAGCTTCGGCTGTATTGTCCAGCATCCATCCATCATGCCGCCGGCCCGAGCGCTCTCCGTCGTCCAAAGAAGCTGCGCATCCCGGCGCAGCAGCCCACGGCGCAGCCAGCGAGCGAATAAGGGCTAGTTTTTTCAGCACACGAAGCGACCGCGAAGAGGCGGCCGAGATGAAAAAACACACGACTGGCTAGTGGCTGGCTGACAGAGCGCAGGAATATCACATATGGACCTTGAGACGTTGTGTGTCTGCGACCAGGATAATCGATTCTTGGTGCACACACATCTGAGAGAGAACTTGGGCAAAAAACGTATGAGACGTTGTATCTTGGTTCTGTATGCACGGGCTCTGTCCATTATGTTAACTTACTTGACCGGTTGGGTTATGTATGAGCTGTAAAATGCATTCTGCATTTTTAAACAAGAGTCTGATTGTTTGGTTGCAGTCGGAGGGAATTAGCTGTGTTTGTGGCAGGAGTTTTGTCGTCGCTGGAGATTAAAGGTTAATGATGCAGCTGGGGATAGTTTACCTTGATTTGTATTTTGGTGGGTTACTGTTCATAGGCACATGGCCCTGATGGAAATGTCTTTTATAAATCGATATTATTTTCCCGAATCGCTACAAAATTAATTCACTGAATCCTTGTTTCAGAAGACATTCATTTCGATTTTCAGCATCAATTTATAAAAAAATACAAATCTGTTTATTTGGTATTATGATAGTGAGTTTCATCGACTTGTTCAGAGCAGAAAATGTTATGGGATTTTGTTATGGTATGGCAGGTACATTTTGGTGCTCAAATCTATTAGTATATAATTGCAAGAAAAGAGATAACGGACTGGGCTCAAATATCACATTTGTGTTTTTTTTTCACTTCCAATATTTTTGTTTCCATTTTTTGTGTATGTACTAACAACTGTTGCACGCATTTGTGTGTCCGAACGACGACAGTTAATTGCGATAATTGCGTAATTGCGATACTTTGCATAATCACTTTCAAATCACGTGCAGTATATACAATGTTTTTAATTTTTATTATGCATTTCTGTAATTATAATACATTCCAGTTAGCGAAAGGTTTTTCCGTGATTTGGCCGACGGTTACAATAACTTACCAGGGCCAAAATTGAGGGTTATTTTTTAATGTGGAGTTTTTTCTGGTAATTCATATTTAGGGGATTCGAGACGTTGCTTTTTGCTCGTTCATTGAAACGACTGTAGCGGCTAAAAACTGTTTAGGGGCACATTTAGGTAAATTAGGAGTAAAGCTGAGGTTCGGTGATCCTCATTAGCCGTCTGCAATGGTTATCATTATGCCTATAATCAAATGCCAGACCAAGTTAGTCGAAAGTTCGCTTCATAAAGAACCAATGACATGATTTAAATCCACAAGGGAGCGGACAATTCCAATATTATACCAATATTACTGCTTAGTGATTTTGCAAAACATGTTAAAGTTTGAGTTTCTAATTATTATTACGATAACAGTATATGGCCAAAGATGCCAATTTTCACGTGATTTTACCGATAAATTAATACCAACGTATACAGTGGCTATTCAGCCGATGGGGCGGATAAAACCACTTTCTCACAAATCTTTTTCAAAACATAGAAATTACCTACACCATCCAAGAAAATCAGACAAATATCCGGTATTTATAGTATTACGAAAAAAGTAAAAAAATCGGTTAATCGCATTTCATTAAGGAAACGTTCGTTACTAAAACTTTCTTTTGCTCACGATAACGAGTTAGTCCATTAATTCCAGATCGACATCACGACTGGTCGTCTATAGGGGGGGGGGGGGGGGGGCAGTGTGTTATTACCAAGTTAGCGCGCTAGAACAGAGGCTCGGAGCCGAGGCGCACTTTTTTCCCCCCTGTCTCATCCCGTGGACCCGCGAGCGGCAAGTGGAATATTAAATTGGGCGTGCGCAGAAAAAAGGACGAAAACCCGTCGTACCAGACATGTGATAAAAAACGTCCAGTGTTATGCGTATATGAAAATATGTTACGTCGGTCCAGCCTCGAGGTGTGGGCTGGGAACTAGAGAATTATTTCTGTGCGCTCTTCGCAGCCTCTATACGATCATTTCGCCGGGGAATTGTTTGCTTTTTTGGACGGCTTTGTTTTCTCATAACATCGTTTTTTAGTGGCCCTTTCTTTTGTAGTTGCATAGCGAATATGCAGTGTTGGTTTTACGTGCATTTCCAAGAACAATACGGTATATATCTCGACAGTGTCCGCATTGGGGTTCATAATTTGCGAGAAATTAAAAAGAAACCAAGCAATAGATCGCAAAAAATTGTGATTGATGTTTCCAATTTGTAAGAATTTTGTACGGAGCTCCTAATACAAAATAAGGATGCAAAATCCGAGTATTTGCAAGTGCCACTCAAATAGGTCCGACCTAGCTAACTTGCAAATTGATCCAATAACACGCTAGATTCAAAATTAGCGCTGTTGATCGACCATTTTCACACGTTATTTGGTCGTGTTTGTATTTTTTCATCGTACCGCTTCATTCCGCAACTGATCGTTCCGTAAAACAAATAATGCCGTCGAACTGTCTGTCATGGGTGACAGTCCCCAAAATTTGCAAGGAAGTGCTCAAACATGCTGTGTCTTCTTATAAGTGTCCAAAATAAGACCAACACCATACAAGTCATCGTCCTTTAGCAAAGGATTGGGAGCAGTCCATTCATCTATATGTGTTCCTCCTTCCATTCTATAAACTTGTACATTCTTTCAATCCGTTTATTATACAACATAAAGTCGACTGTGATCTTTTTATTTCAGTTTTTGGCGAGTTTTCCGACCCCTCGCTCTCGGGATGCCACCCCCCCCCCCCCCCCTACAGATTTCTCATGATACCATTAAACATTTCCGCGCAAACAACGTAGAATTTCCAAGACCATCTCAATCCCCTGCAGTTTTTCCCGAAAACTTCAATTCCACGCCACCTCCCCCCAAACCCCTGGCGCCTTGCATGTAGAGTTCGCTCACCGGGGTTGCTGACCCACTCTTGCAGCGCCTTCTGCAGCCGTCGCACGTGCAGCGGCTTGGACGCCATCCCGACCAGCGCCATGATCTCCAGGAACTCCTCCTCGCCGGCGTCGCACAACTGCTGGACGTCGTCGCCGCCTGCAACACGCCGTCGCCGTCGCCGTCAGTCATACATAGTCAGTCAGTCATAGCACAGGAACATACCATGGGTCTTTGTGTCACTGTTCCTCAACCTTGACCTCTGTAACCTTTCTGGCCCAGCGACGTATAAAAACTACTGCAAGATTTGAGGCCTGTTAACGTCTACTCCTTCTGAGCATGGATTTAAGAAGCGAGGTTATTATAACCCCGGGGGTAATGTTGTTATTGCCATGTTGATAACCACATAAACCCAGTACATATTAAGTCTGATTAACTTAGAAAATATTTTATCCCCAAGTTAGCCACAGATTTGGTGAATCCATGCCCTGAGAGAGTGAGAAACTCGCCAAATATATCTTAAAATCTAACTGTCGTGGAATCTACAAGCTTGTGTCTGTCTTGTATTGGAATTTGCGCGAGAATAAAACACAGCTGATCACTTTGGTACCATTTTCACAGCACTTTCCTTTGTTTACGATTATAGCGGTCACCCATCCAATAGCGGACTGAGCAAAGTGTTGCTTAACTTCACATGCCACATACATACTCGCTGTTATAAGACAGGCGGTCAATTCGGTTGTCCATCCCCATTGACTTTTGCTACTCGTATCCTCATCAACTGAGTTTCCACGCACCCCCGCGGTGCAATCAGTGCAACGTGATGGACCATCTCACCCCCTGGTGTCAATCTGAGCGTGGTCGACTCACCCATCTCCAGCAGCGTGTCGTAGTACGCCAACAGCGAGGCGCGCTGCATGACTCGGTACAGCTGGAGCTCGGCCTCGTTGCCTGGCGCCGACGTCAGCACCACTGCAACATCAACATCAACATCAGCACCACTGCAACATCAACACATCTGCAACATCAACATCAACATCAGGACCACTGCAACATCAACATCAGCACCACTGCAACATCAGCACCTCTGCAACATCAACATCAACATCAGCACCACTGGAACATCAACATCAAAATCAGCACCACTGCATCATCAACAACATCAGCATCACTGTAACATCAGCACCTCTGCAACATCAACATCAACATCAGCATCAGCGTCGGCGTGTTGATGAAACCATTGTAGAAAGGGCGGGGGCTTTATTTGAAGGAGAGTTGAGATTTCAACAGTAAACGTCACGTGTCACCAAGAATCTTCCTAATTACCGTCAACGCATCTGGGTACCGATGACGACATTTATAAATTGCAGGTTAAATATGTCTGCATGATGAAAATAATTACGCATCATATCATCTGCAGTCAGCGCTGGGGTGAGAAAATTACCAAGCCATTTATTACCCATTAACTTCTCCATTTACGACTACCTATAGTGAAAAATTGATTTATCCTTAGCTACCGGTACTCACAGAAATCCATTCAGTGTTCACACGATGCACCGGTTTTGATGAAATAATTTTATGATCATAATTTTTCCTAAGAAATCGGTAATAAACGATTGGCGCCGACCAGCATTGGCTACACTCTCCCATAACACGACAGGCCACGCGCGGACGAGCCGGACTAAAAAAGCGGAACCACCGTGGGGAAGGACCCCGTCAGCCTGCAGGTAACGTACGGGACGTTTTTTCATCATGCAATTTGTCGTTTTATGACATAAACGAAGCAATTTCGACATTTCTCGTCAAATATATACTTCCAGCCTTCCAATCAAAATGTTTCACTAGCCTCAAAGTCTTAAGTGGGCACAACTAAACGTCCTCTGCACTGCACGGCAATCATGCAGCTCGGCCAATTCGCGATCCTGTTTTTGCGGGCGCACATTTCGCTGTTCGCGGACGGGCGCAGCCAACCAACGGTTTTTGCACCCGCCTAATGACTCAAGACTCATTACAGGCAAAAAATCTAGCTGCATTATTCGAGTAATATTGGCAATAACATTAAATCTCGTTCCGAGCTATTAAAGAGGGCTGCAGTCGCCGAGGCCGCGTCTAGACCAACAGAAAAACATCGCCATGAGGAAATGGGGAAACTGCAAAGTTGCAGAGCAAAACAATAACGGAATTATTTTATGATTTCTGAAGCTTTTTTAACAGTTGATTCCAAAACGAATCATAATAATCAAATATCGAATGCGATGCAAACGGATGTGAAACCATTCGAACTGAAATAGCCAAAGTTCCATACTACATTGTAACGAAACGACTTCGTTCTTGCTCCAAATTCCGTCCCGAAAATCCGCGACACGCGAAACTTTTGTACACCGTCCACAGCATGTTTTCGCGACGCCGCCGACGCCAACGCGCGGCTTTAAGCGCGAGCGTCGCGACGCACCGCGGCGGCGTCGGCTGATCGATACAGTGCGCAGGTCAGCGTCGTCGCTCGAGTCGGAGTCGAGCAATGGGGCAGGTCATGACTTACGACGGTCGGCGTCGTTAATGGGAAACCGACGCCGGCCGTCGCTCCGAGTTGTTGACCAGGCGAGACGTCGACGTCGACGTCGCCGGCGTCGCTTCTTTTATGTCACACACACAGACTCACATGCTTTTCAGAGCCAGCGAGTCGGTAGGAGCAGACATTTTATGTGTGCACTTGCATGAAAATAACTGCACCATCATCTTTTCGGTTGCATTCGGGGGCTTGGAAAACTTGCAGGCTACAGCATAGCATGCAGCCCGGCCAGGATGAGCTATTGAGACCTCGCTCCATTTCACGTCGCATGAATTGTCCAAGTTTTAAATCTTGTCAGGGATTTCGGCCATCTCACCAGAAGATATAACGCAATATTTCAACTCCCTCCCCTACCCTCAGATGCAGCGGCCATTCCACTTTGCCAATCTTCTCGCTAAACTTAATTGAACCGAACCGAGGTCTGGGGGGCAAATTTATGATCTGGCATTTTTGTGCTGGAGCAGGGAGTGCTGCGCCGCGCAGCAGCCTCGTCTCGTCTTATCGCCCCGCTTTATGGGATCTTGGGAATTGGGGAGACGGCGTCGATGCTCGGGACGTTCACAACTCATTCGTCTGTCGATATCAACGCTCCTATCGACGGGCAAGGGACTCGGGGTTGGGAATGTTTTGTTTCACGGCACCGGCAGGCCATGCGGCTTACCCTGGCCTGACTCGCTGGTTTGGTAACTAAGATGAGGGCGATTGGCAAATGCCATCGATGTTGTTTTATGTTCGCAAACTATCTGCTGACCTTCCAAATGTGTCGTCCTTCGCTATATTTCCCACTAAACAAAGTAGTTGTTTCGAACACCATATATTTAAATACCTACTCTACAACGTGTTCCATTTATGTACAACTTTCATTCCGTTCGTGTAACACCGAAATAATTATTTTAGATGGTATACGCAGCACAAAAGATCTGTTAACCAAGCGTACTCATAAAGTAATTTGCAGTCTAAGAAAAAAAAACACATCCAAACTTTTGTACGAAAAAAATTTAGACTCTCATGGACAGTAACTTACCTACTTTGTTCCTTTGTCACTTTCAACTACTTGCCTTCAATTACAACAACTTCTATCCATAAGGGGTGCTTAGCATTCAGCATCAAAAGGAAGACGGCCAACTAAATATTATCCAGCCGCTTGGGTCCCACGCTATGATTCCATCCTCGAAAAAACTCTTAAAATCCAGGAAAAAAAGCGCCCTCAGTACCAAAGCAGTACAGACCGCATCATACCCCGAACCAACATTATGCAAAACAGCGAGGAGCGAGATTAGCAAGCACGTCGAGTGCCACACCGCACCGCACCGCACCGCACCACATCACATCACACCGCTGGGCTGAGATGCAAACGAAACCAGCTCTCTCACACAATCCGGCCGTAAAACAAAAAAAAAAACACGCCCTCTATGCACATCTACGGCGACTAAAAGAAAGGATTCCGGACCGCGGCAGTGTCTCCTCTTTTTGCGGCCCCGTCGCCAGCGAAGGGGATGATTTGCATATGCGGAAGAAGGGTGCGATGGGCTAGCCCGCGGCGGTGTCCCCGCGTTACCTTCTTAGAGAGATGATAGATGGTCGAAGAGACGATCTGACCTCAGCTCTAGACGCGTGACAAAAAATTACCCCTAAGGTATATGTTTTATTTAGTGGCAGCATCGCGAGGGAAGAAATTTGGAAAAAACAATTCTTTTGTAATTATATATTGTGCAGTGTTTGTGTGTTAGTGCTATTATGTGGACGGTTATTGTGTAGGTCTGTCTGTGTGCTTTTCACCAGGCAGATGAGTGAACCGAAGGGTGGTTTTCTTAATCTTGCGTATAAGAGGCGCATGGTAATTTTTTGCTCGCGTCGGCTACCTCATAGCGGCCTCGTATATAATATGGTACGTCTACGTATTTACCGTTCGAGATACTCATGTGAGCCAATTTGTTTTTATTATTATGGCATTGCATGTAGAATTATTTGGCTTCTTGGTAAGGATTTTAATTGTACTGCAAATTAAAAAATGTGCCTAATTAATGTAGATTGTAGATTCATATAAGAAATATTTCTTTAAAAAGTGGATATGTATACACTAATTGCGGATTTTCTAAGATAACAATTAATAAGAGCTATAGTACATGCAGGTACCTAAATATTTGAAAAG
Source organism: Nemoura dubitans (assembly GCA_921293005.1). Lineage (NCBI taxonomy): Eukaryota > Metazoa > Arthropoda > Insecta > Plecoptera > Nemouridae > Nemoura > Nemoura dubitans. The sequence goes on from OV121075.1 coordinate 14,899,871, forward strand.
CGAATTTGTATTTATATTTTGTTTTGATTGACGCTTTGCAGCGAGTAATTGCTTTTTCATGTGATGAAAACAACATTTTTTTCATCGACTTTATCTTGAACAAAGAAGATATTTAAATGAGAAGATAAAATATAGAGTCATCATCAATATAATACATTAGTGGCTGCTCATATATACGTATGGTAACCCATCTACCAAAGTACCTTCAAACTACATTAAATAAAAAAGTTGAAAATTTGAATAATAATTGAGTCTATATCCCAACGATATCAACAACAACAGCTACTCTTTGAGTATGAGGTGGTATACACAATCGTCAACGAATAATGAAGCAATCCAAGAACTACGTACAAACAACACAGCAAAGAGATGACCTGAATGTTTCTTCCTGCAAATAGCAATTGTGCCCAGGAGTAACGACGTCTTGCCCCACCCCACATGCCCCCGTGCCTCCAGCCCCTCCCCCCCAGGCCAAATCGGGCGCGGGGTCGGCGTCGCGACGTGCCAAAATGCAGCGTCGTTTCTTCTTGCACAACCGACGCCCAAATGCATTCGACGCGCCGCGCCGGCTAAATCTGCTGCGCGGCACCAGTTGCTTTTTTTCTTGTTCCATATCTTTTTCGCTGTTCCCTTTTTTGCGTCTTTACTGCATTGCTCTAATATGGCATGGTGGCGAGGGGTACGGTTTGGCAATCCGTTATTGTTCTAATGTTGACATTCAGCCGAGACTTTTTGGCGATTTTGAGAGAGGGGATTTATTTGGCTGCAGTCTTTATGTTCGATTTTATGCATTTTATATGGAAACTATCGAGGGGACAGAATTAATGTTACACATTTCACAAAGAAATTAGGTCATTTTTTACTGTGTCATTTTTGGCGTGTAGTTAGGTACATGCCATTCAGTACTGTATATATATAGAACATTTTTGTATTTATCTTAATACCTACTATTTAGAATGTTAGGCATGTGCTTTCTGAAATTAAATACAAATCAGGAGTTAAATTCATAAAAATACTAATGGAAAATGATTTATGATGCTTTTATATGGCTCAATTTATACGTCGCAATAATAAGTTGATTTATAATTAAATGTGCTGAAATTGGACTGAAAAGCATAAGGAATAAATACATAACATATACTCATGTAGAATTCCAGTGGTATAAAGTTACACAATAATCAAGATTTTTAAAATAAAAATATCATAATTAAAGAAAAGATCGCATTACGGCGTCATATGTCGATCAAATATACAATTCCTTTTCACTGCAGCATGGCTCTGCGCCTCATTAAGATGATTCGCCACCGGCCAAATTCTTCACTCTGCAGCTCACGTTCTCCCAAGGAAAGGACGCGCATTCTTGCTCGCTCGCTGTGCGCGCGCATTTACTATCACTTTGACCATAAATAGCCTGGAAAATTAATTGAGTTGTCTGAAATCAGTGTTTATTAATATTTAATATTCAATTTACCGACATGCTCATGTGATCGTAATTTCCATAGTTTATAGATAATTTCTGTAGTGCGTCTTGTATTCGAAAATAATTATTAAAACCATGTGAAGTTTTGTATCAGTTTAACCGATGAAATATCTGATATGATTTTCATATTTTAGATATTGTAAAGTCGTATGTGGTCCTTTTTTCACATTGTTAGGTAATGCGTTGCAAGATAAATGATATGCCTACACATAAGTATACTTACATGCATTTGAAAAAATAACCAGTATTCAATTAGTTGTGACGATTAGAATTGTGTACCTATTATCTAGATCAAACTCACGATTTTTGTGTGTTGCAATTAACTTCGCCTCACCCTGCATTCTAATCGTAAGACACAAATGGCTCACACGCAAAAATTATTTTACCACGAATCATTTTCGTATTCGTGAGTTCAATAATGGATTTTGCAAATTAAATTCCAATTATACGCAATAATTAGCGTGCAAAAAAAAAAACAGTGATCACAATAAAAATCACGGGCCTTGGTCATTTTTTCCTCTGGCCCACCTCAGATACTGGGCCTTATATGACGCATGATGTGTCAAGCGTGCTTGTTCTAAAAATCAACGCACAGACACAAAACAAGTACATCACATCACGCCCTCGAGCTTTTTATTTGCAAGCTTTGCTAAATAAAATGGCGACCAGCGGTGGTGGCAAAAAAGCCGACCCTGGGCTCCGCGGGCCACAATGGCCGGTGCGGTGGCTATATTGGTTCAATCTAGCTCGAGCTGGACGGAATGGCGCAGCGCGTTTTTTCTTTTGCCATGCACACAGCCGCGCGGGACATGTACTATGTTCGGTTGCAGAAAAACGCAGACGAGGGGGGAAATCGGCGGGAAAAACATGAAAGCAATTTCGATGGTGATTTTTTTATTGCTGATGGCGCAGAGAGAAATAAGCTCATGGCATACATGGGTATATAAAAATCGATTGGTTTCTATCATTAACTTTGCTAAACAGTCGTACGACATTGCAAGCAGTTTCTTGTGCTGTTGGCTGGACTGGACTCAATGCATTATTAGTCACATTGGCAACGAAACTTTCAAATCTTTTGGCATTAATGTTTTTTTCCGTCATATTATTATAAATTAGCGGTTAGTTAATCCACCGAGCATTTCAGTTTTTTTTTTCAAGATTGAAATCTTCAATATAGGTACATATATTGTTGCCAAATGTAGAACGACGCTTTCTTAAAACTTACCTTTACATTTGGGCACGATTTTTTTAACGTATATACTTATATACACACACTGTTTCCCATAACATCGCCAATTTGTCTTCATTATGAAAGCTAATAAGACAGTGACAAATTTTAGCCAATTGTTCGAAACGATCGTAATCGCTTTGTGAAAGTAATTAGCGAACGGCAGCGAAGAATTCTGCGCCTCGACTTTGCATGCCCGGCAATTATGTTCCGCGAACAACACCTCAGAAAGATCACCAGCGCGAACCTGTTTTTCCACTCGGTTTGGAAAAACCAAAGCATTTCGCCGTGAGGAGGAGCGCTGGGCAGCGCTAGCAAAAAGCGCTCCTTGCGCGCAGCATGTGAATCTCTCAGGGTGTTAGCAAAAAAAGTGGTCAATTTTCTCAAAGAAATTAGTGCTTCCCTCGTCTGACCGGTTGGCAGACAAAAAAGTAGTTCCTACTCTCCTTTTCGCGACTACAACACGGACACAGTAAATATTCAAATAAAAATTAAGTTTTTTCTCAAAGTCTCACACAAGCTAAGATGAATTTTCTCCCCCAGAGGCGTTTACACTCGGGTCTCTAGACTCAAAGAAAGAGTTCACCCTCAACGTTCAGTAAGACAGTACGTGGGAATCTAGAATCGCCCAAGAGAAAGAAGTGCAATAAAAAAATTAAATCTCTGAAATTAATTTCAAATAGAAGGGCATCTTGGTCTGCAAAAACATGAAAATCATTCGAGGGACAAAAAACGGTGTCGGCAGCATGGCAGCGCAGTCCCGTATATATAGCCGCTATGCGCGTAAGATAATTTTTTTAAATACATATAAGAAGCTATCCGAGATGGGAATAGAAAAAGACATTGCGCTTTTCCCATGGTGAATCTAGTAGAACAATGTCCGCGTAGCATTCAAATGAGGTGCAGCTACGTTTCATTAGCAGGCAGCCTTTAATCCTCGCTACACACAGAAGAAAAAAACTCACTCTAGGACTTTTTCACAGCGTCGTCAATTTAGTTTTTGGCAAGAGAGACTGTTGGTCCACAAAAAAGCGCAGGACTGCGTTGTGATGCGACCGTGTGAAGATAAGAAAAAACAAAACCGGGATATAAACAAGAGATGCAGACGAATTAAGCTTCATTTCGTATGCACGTCCATATGTGCCGTCATCATACCTGGGCCAAGGGTCGTTTAATTCTGAAAAACTCGGACATGAATTGATAATTACAACAGATCTAAAAGCACTCGCATCATCGTCCGCAAAAAAACAGGCGAGAAGAATAGAGATCCAAGTCGTGGCAGAGAGTTTTTTGGACGTCGCATGGTGTATAGCCGACTAAGGAGGAAAGAAGAAGCGCACGGAATACGAAGAAGAAGAAGAAGAAGAAGGGGTGAGTTTTTGCCGTCATTAGTTCTGTGTGCCTTGGTGTAGTATAAAATCCGATGGGGCTAGTTTTTGCGCTACCCACGGCTTCGCTCGATCGATGCCGCCCTCCCCTCTATACCCTCCGGCGACCCTCGTCCTGAGCACGGTCACCCCCCTCGCCACGGCACCCCTGAGTCTCAAAGAAGAGGGTCACATTTTTTTTACTCTAGCCCACACGACTTCGTCATTCGCCAAACGTGCTAGACCCTCAAACGAAAATCGGCCAATAGGACGGGTGAGATTTGCCATAAAAGATGGGGTGAGCACCAATCGTGGAATTAGTTTTTTTTGGTTCACCCGACGCTGATGCCTTTCATGTTGCTATATTTTTAGTGTGTGAATGTGCAATCGCAAATATGGAGTTTATGAATGGTCTAGCCAAGGCCTTTTTGATCTTACAGTTGAGAAATTTCAGTTGGAGTTTTTTTTTTAGCTTCAATTAGGCTTCGTTGGTATAGAGCCTCATTCACAAACTAATTTATTACATTTCGTCTCTTTCGTTTTTTTCTTTCTCTGTAGACTCAAAAAACCGATAACCGTTTCGTATTTTTGGGGGAAAAAAATAGCAAGCACAGAGTCCCAGAGCACAGGAGATGAATTTGTGGACCCTCTCTGAACTGCTTGCAATGCTTAACGTTCGCTTCACGAAAATAACCGAAATGCATACATAAAGACATACACATGCATAGTAGATGCTATATACCATGGAGGAAGATATTGCATATATTTATAAACTGCTCGCTGTACACTTGCATGCTGTGTGCAGCGGTGCAATAATGCAGGTCGACTGAGCAAATAATAACCCCATGTAGATGCTGAATGCACTTTCCGCAAATGCATCTTGTCCTGATCGTCGCAATCCTTGTTTGTGTCTTTCCGATATCGCACATGCATCAGCGTGTATCTCATTTTCCCTTGCATAGTCTTGCCATACAATAGTCAATCACGGGAGTTTTGCATGTGAGTATGTATACCTTATATTATTCTAAATACAAGCCATCCTTATGATAGATACATACAGCATAGCTGCTAAAGTAACCAAGTATGAAAAGAAATGAAAATGTATTTTACATGGTTACTTCGTACCTTTTCATATCTCATATCTTTTCATATTTCTTTCATTTTGCCGCAGTCAGCTTTGATATACATATAAATATATGCTTGGCTCGTCCACCCTTCTGTATTGCAGCACGGAAATTCTTATTTAAATTTTAAAGTAACAACCCCTTGAAATGATTAGCAAAATATAAGTAATCTTTGTTGTCTTATTACAGGCAAAGCTGCTGAGAGGTTTTCAATTAATCATCTTACGACTGCTGAGATTACAGTAATATGTTCCTATACGCACGTTTGGAAACAAATTCTAATCACTGTCATTAGGATAATTAGAACTCCAATTCTCATCTGTAATTACCTAGACGCAGAGTCAGTGTCCCATGATACTATTAAAATGCTATGACTTTTATATGTAATGTATATTATATGAGGTAGAAATAAATTAGTAGATAAAATAATGTTCCGCTCCTCTTCCTTTCAGTGCATTCGCCGATTCGTGAGTCGATTCGGACTCGGAGCGACGTATTATTATCGCATGCAATCGATATTTCGACTCGGACGAATGGTGCACGCAATATTGCATTGTGATATGAAATATTGAAATCTTCGACTTATACATGATAAAAGATTGATCTGTGTGTAGGTAGATATATGGCAAGTGTGGCAGCGTGTGTCATGTCTAGACGGAAAGACAGACAAAATGACAGGGTGTCCGTTATATCACAAGCCACAAAACATCCATGCACCACACTTTGCGTATACCCGGACATGGGTAAAAATAAAATGGAGTAAAACAATTGTAACACTTTCATCAATAAACAATGCATGTGTGACCTTTCCCCACTGGTTTCTTATAATCTAGACTCACTTATTGCATAACAAAATAGAATTTAGTTTGATTTCAAATCGTTACTTCAACGCGAAGGGTAAGTGGAAAATATTTGCAGGGTACTTCTTCGTTATACCAATGTTGGAAAATGTGGATCAATATAGTAAGAGTGTGTCAAAAGCAACTATATTATGTCCCGAGTACGACAAATACAATCGCGTCATAAGATATTCAAGTGTTTGGCAGTATTAAATAATTCACCCGCCTAATCTGTCTTTTATGGAGCTTTGTGGGGTTCAGCCCCTAGATAAACGATGGCCTAAAAACTAAATGCAGGGAAGTTTTAAATATTTACCGAGTCAATTTCCTAGATCCGGGTAATGTGCATTAGTGAAACAAACATGGATGCAGTGCTATCTCAAGGAATAAAATCTGTGGCATAAGTGTATTTATTGCGCGATCGCGCATTATTGTGTATAAATATAGGTATACCCCAATTTTAACGTAGTATCTTTCGGCATATTTCGTAAAAATATATGCTCTATTTTTATCAGATAGGTAACTTCATAAAAAAAATGCCTTTCTATCGTTTGGAATGGAATAATTGTAAAATTTTACAAAACTAAAAATTCAAACGCGGTCAACCTCTGTTTTAAGATGACTCCAAATTCCGATCAATAAGAAACAGGAAGAAAACGCAAATCCATTTGTTTCCCTCCACAAGCATCGCACGTATCTTAGATGCCTTAAAAATCATTCATCATCTCTCTCTTGCAACATTTGGGCCCCATTTGGGCTATTACCCAAAACCAATTCGCTATTCGTCGCAAGCATGACGCCCATGCTTTTATATAAACAAAAACACTGAGAAAACGCGGGGGTAGCACTCTATTCCAACGTTGTAAACACAATTAATAAAAGTCACAAATTTTTCCAGAAAACAAATCTAGTTTCGAAACAAAATTCTAAAATAGACAACCGCCTCCTTTAGAACAAACGTCAATTAATTCCGAGTCTCGTAGCAATTTTCCGCGCGATTTCCATGACAACGGGATGCTTTGAACGTGGTCCTGACATCGACTCCCGACTACAAACGATCCTTGGGCCAGGAGGACCGGCAGGGGGAGGGGGAGGGGGTAATTAATTAATTACCTCGGGAAACTGTGTCAAAGTCGACAGAACTGTGTCGTCACACACCCACCCACACAACGCCCTACGTCGAGTGCGCTTCTGTTTACTTGCACATGCTTGTTAAGTTGTTTATGAGAGCTCATCTCAACTCATCTCAAATCACATTTACCTACTATAATTAATATTAATAACATTTTGCCCCCATGTAACCGATATTTTCGTTATACAAATATATTGCTATTGTTGTTATTTGCAAGACATAAAGTGGCACGTTGTTATAAACGTATAATATACCTACTTCATTGAGGTGAAAATTAATACATAACGTTGGAAATTGTGATAGCCTCATAACATTGGTCTTAAATCAAATATGAGAGCGAGCATTGCTATGAGTCACTCAAATATTCGTAGTTCTTACGAACACTCTAAAATTTGGTCCAAGTGCGAAGTTGAATTTTTTTAATGATAGCCGTTCTATTTTGAAAGAATTACAATAAGATTACCATTATCATGGCGTAGGTATAAAGTACAGAGTATATAATGTTGTTTTAATTGAATCCTTTAAAATTCCATCCCAATTGTCGTGTGCAGATCAACAGCGCAAATTTAATATATTATACAATTACTCATTTGAGTTTTCCGCGATTAGTTCACCGAAATATCTTCAATAAATTCTTTATGTGAATAACATATACATACACCTTTTCGCGGTATTTTACTTTAAATAATATATTTTATTAAAAGTCTTCCAACTACCTATTGTGCAGCAAGAAAATTACGCAATACCTATATCAACTACTTAAGTTTCTTTTTTACCTTTTTCAACTTACAGGTAAATCCTCCGGTTGATGCATTGAATCAAATTGCTATTCCATCATCGGATCATTCCATCATTTCGATCTATACATTCAATTACGTCTGATTTCCCATTCTCTTTAGCATTAAAAAATAAAAGAGCCCGATTTCAGTTTTTCACGTGATTAGATCCCATTGAATTTTCCAATTAATCGTCACCGGAAAAAGGGCACCGCTTTTCCGAGCAAAGAAAGCCACTGCCGGTCCGTGCTCACCGCGTGCCGGAAACGCTATGTCTAAAAATAGGCGTCGCGATTCGCGAATACCGAGTTCACAACCCTTTAGCAGCGCCAGCAGTACCGTCAACAACGCAAATTTCCTCCAACAAAGCTCATGACTTCGCAAAATCCTCGGTTCAAAGAAAACGCCTCCACCGACACAAAAACTCACGTGTGCCGTTGACGTTTCTGCTAACAATCTTCGGCGTGCTCGTCGTCGTCGTAGTCGTCGTCACCGGCGACGACGACTGCCTCTGATGTGACGTCCCCGTGGTCGTCGACGACGGCCCTGCGCAACCCTCCGACGTTCCCGTCGACGCCGATGCCGACGATGTGGCCGCGCTCATAAACTCGTCCATCGCGACGCACTATCACCTCCTCGACGGCCTCCTCATCGGCCGGCTGAACGCGACACTCGCTGTGCTCGCGGTCGGCACGCTGGCTCGACTGACTCCGCTTCGACGGCGTCCGCTCGCTCGACCGCTCCGGTCCGGCCGGTCCGCCTCCGGGAAGCGAGGAGGTGAACAAAAAACACTCGGTCGCTGCGCGAACAAAAAAAACAGCGCTCTGTTTTCACGTTACGCGGCGTACTGGGTCTGTTCCCATCTGATTCATGGTCGCCGGCCGGGAAAGGGTTGCGGGGACGTCGTCGTGGAGCGAGAGCGCGAGGGTGATACGATGGTGGGGAGGGGAGATGAGGAGGAGGTTGTGAAAAACCCTCGGGAACTGCCGAACGCTACGGGCCGAGTATGGCGTCGCGGAGGGTGGTGGGGGTTGGGTGGATGAAGAAAAACAGTCGGGACGACGTCGTAGCTGACGGCGGAGGGTGAAGGAAAAAACGCGATCGTTGGCAGCGTCGGCGGCGGCGGCGGCAGCGTCGACGGCGGTGGCGGTGAAAAAGCGCAGAGCTGCATTCTGGCGGCGGCTGACGGAGAGGTCACGTGGCGTCGGGGCCGGCGTCGCTACGACTGGTAGACGCCGGACGACGCCCGGTGCGGCCTGGCGTCGGTGTCGCTCGCGGATTCTCGACTCGCTTCGGGACGCGACGCGACGCGACGCCACACCGTTTTGCTATACCTACTGCCGGGTATCGCTCGGGGGATGTTACCTTTGTTTCGTGCTCGAAACCCAACATTCAACGCGGAAGTTACTTTTTGAGTCGCGGATTTAAATGAAAGGAAAATGAGTTTACTTTCATTGCTAAATTAAATTCTCAGTTTCATCGTCAGCGTCAGTGGCGTAACTTCAAATCGGAAGCCCAAACGCAAAAAAAAATTGCGAGGCTCCCCTACCTCATCCAGTGTTTCCAATATTGTAAAATTTGAACCGAAAAATGAAGACCAATGACGTTAATTTCAAAAAGTCCATCGTCTAAAAAGAAAGTCATCGCTTCTCTTTTCGGTTGAACTTCGGCCTCCGTGAGGCCCCCCTGATCCCGAGTCCCCAGAGCCTGCAGTGGTCTGCCTGCTCCCCTCTAGTTACTCCATTTGGTCAGCGCGTATAGGGTAGGGTGCCCTTCTTGCATAGGCAGGTATATAATTATTAATTCTGACTACACTTCCGAGTTCACCCAAGGACAAGGGGTCAGCTTTGCTAACAGCCGCTACGATTGACATAAGCAAGTAATTGTATGCTTACCATTTTGGACTTAATTATGTGTCAAATGTCAATGCCCGATAAAGAATCCGTATGTAAAGGAGATTTTTGTTGTGGAAATTTATATAAGCAGGATCAAACAAATATTTAAAAGAGCTTTTTGAGAGGATTTCAAAATACTCGCGAAGAGAAACAAGCACTGAACCAAGAATCCTGTGCTTTGTTTATTTATTTCATTTTTATTATTATATAATAATATATTATTTGTTAAGACAAATTTAATATGTTTTTTTGAACTATTTTAATTTCAAGTTGGTTTTAATTTAATTTTGTACGGGAAATTCCTCTTGCAAAAAGGAGCTGGAACCCTGCCTTAGGCCACACTTGAAATGATCTGACCGTTGACTTGCCAATCACAGCATTCGGTGTAAACCGAGTTGGCAGCACATTTTCATGGTTTGAAACTGAACTACCAAATCAAATATGTCGTTCTTGCTTTCCCATCAACTTTGCAACAACTTCTAAGGACTAAGTTTTAACAAGTGATTCCGTGATATTTATTTTAATCAAAAAGGATGTTTGTACCTTCAGGGTTGCTTAGCGCCAATCTTCTTCGCAGTAATTTCAGCGCCGCCCCTGTAAACTATGCTCAACTGCGCTACACAGAAGTTCGAGTATCGCCGCTAGAGGCGCGCTAGAAGCAATCGCCAACGCCATCTAGTAGCTAGCATTGGCGTCGAAATAAGGGATGTTCCCAAGGATTTTCATTGCAGACAAGAAAAAAATGATTCGACTGAGTTTTTCCTCCCCACAACATTTGACCTACTTCGTACTTCAGTCTCCATTTATTTCCGTTAACGACGAAAACCACTAAAACTGACAAACTTTATGTGTAACCCATCATGAACTGTGAAGTTAAAGTTTAGGAAAACCCTTTTCAATAATGTTATAAAAGGTTTTACTCATCCGTACAGTATACCTAGATCGAATTGAAGAATGCTATATTTTTAAAGATTATTATTTTGGTGCATTTTATTACAGTTTTGTGCACAACTTTTGCTATAAACAACTTTTTGACATAAAATCAGTTACTTACATAAGTTTAATAATGTAACATTTTCAGCTTATCTTTCACACACAAGTAATAGTAGTTTTGAAGAAGATCCACCAGCAAGAAACCCAAACTAACTTAACGACGCAAGGCAATTCGATTGATGTCATGTTCGTCTACTTTGTCCGACTGTTCACAGAATATAATGACATTGGAAGATATCGTCCCGCACAGTACGCAGTTAAGAAATATTGTTATTCAACCAAAGCTCATTGTTAAGTTCATTGTTGATGGTTCTTGTCCATATAACTTAAAATTATTCAACGGTGCAGCTACTAGAATGTCACACCGTAGATAATATAGTTCATAATGTAAATTCCTCACATTCTTCTCGTCAACAAAAATGTAACATGACTAAAATATTTCACAGTCTTGACAACAGACAACAAAGTTCGTATCACGAGCATGAAAACAGAGAGTTACGCGTGTATTGTGACATGTGACGAGACGTATTTCAAGAGAATGATACAGTTTGTTGATTGGCGAAGCAGTAAACACACACACGGGGACATTTCGGCATCGGGAAATGAAAAGGTCCATCATTTCGTTCACCGCTGAGAACCGCGAAGTAGGTATTTGGCAATCGTTTTCCGTGAACGTGGGAGGAAATTTTCTGCTCATATATAGCATAAATCAAAACGCAATCCGAATTTTTGGCGTATAAAAGAGTTAATTATTCGAGATTATGATTTTGTTCGTACACAAGTTTGCGCGGATGTTTATTGTTTGCGGATGACACGGACATGCTTTCGAATAACGTGTTTTCGAACGATTGATTCTATAATAAAGTGATGGCCACAGTATTAAAAAGAGTTATCAACTTAAAATTGTATCGAAAATAAAAGCAATTGCATAATAACACTTGCTCGTAGAGAAAAGTAGGAAGTGGTGGTTTACAGAATATCTATCCTCGTCTATAACAAGCTGTATATAATTGCGCTATTCAATAGAATATTCACTTATAGAACACGTACATGTACGGTAAGCAATGATATTTAATTTATTGAGCTAAATGTACTTAGTTAACATATTTACTGATAGCAAACCATCACACCCGCCCAATCTCTCCAGCTCTCATATACCTATATTTCTCTTTCCTATAAACGTTCACACTATAGACAAGTCTAAAATCGTTAGTGCTATAGCTCATTGTATTATATTTTCTTCTACTTTCCTATCACCGGTGGAGCGTAATGCATTGAGATGAAGGTTCACCGAATCATATACTTGACCAGCAATAATTATATATTTAAACATTGGCTATAATTTTTTTGGTGTGTCACTTTATTTATTTCATCTCAATCGTCGAGCCTATCCTAAGTCCCTAGTTTGACATTCTCCCCCCGGCCGAATATACAAATTGACAAGTTGAACTCCACGTGAAAGCGCGCTAAGCGCCCATTTCTTGCGATTTTATTTTCTATGTGTCGCGATTTCGTGGGATGACATATTATCCGTATCTTGAGCATGGACGTCTCCATTTCCCCTTCACATAATATTATAATAATTTGGGGCTAAAGTATTTTCGAGAAAATTTCAATTATACTTACATTGTAATTATATTTACATTCTAAATTATACTTCATCTCGTGATTTCATTAAGTTTGTAGTTGAGTTATTAATGACCCTGTTACCATTTTGTCATTTATTTCTATAATATAAATAAATACGTCATCCAAATATTGCTTCGTGGTCAATATCTCTCATGTCCGGCGCACTGGTTATAATTCTTATGTTATTTCTTATACATTAAAAAATGTAATCGACCCTCCGATGTTGTGATTTCATTATATATAATAATATAACAATAAGTATAGGTATAGTGTGTGTTTCAAGTACGAAAAAGTTTATGATTTTCAGAGATTTCATTTGTAAGCATATCATATTTAATTAATTTTACTTGATTGTGATATGGGAATCTTCGGCGGCAGGTGACATCCACACGCACATGTTCCACGCACAGTTCCACGCACTGTTCCGTACCTCGTGTGCCCCGAGCGGTTCGAGCGGTTCGAGCGGTTCGAGCTGTTCGAGCGGTTCCGACACGTTCGCACCGGGTCCTAGTTCCGACACGTCGTAAGGACATGTTCCCTGTTGCAGCTGCCTACTCTGACGTGACGTATGACGTATAGCGTGGCGTCTCCGTGATTGCCATTCGCACCGCACCCGTCCCTGATTTTCAGCTGCGGCCATGCGTTCGTATAACAGCTCTGCAGTTCCCTCGATAAGCAAGACTTGCCAAGCAAATACACAATTAGTGAAACAGAATTAGTGAGTAGTTCTTGCACTAAAAGACCGTAATAGAAGGGCATAGAATCAGAACATTCTGTCGGTGACAGACAGCTTTTTCCATGACGCTGAAAGTGCGGCTCTATTTGCTATATTCAAAAGAATTGAGTAAGCTGCGATTCGATAATTTTATCACACAAATTGTACAAATGTAACTAACCTACGGGGGATCGACATTGAAGTATTCACTCAAACTTACTGCTAAGTGCTACTACAGCGTTCAATATCGAACACAATGTATATCATGTACAAGATCTCAATGAAGCAACCACAAGGTCGATACCACGCAGGTTACACAGCTGCGAGACAAGCACTCGACCGCAGCTCCAAGTCGCGGCCACCAAGTGAACGCTCGGCCTTCGAGCAAAGACACGACGCCTCCACCCATCGCCACTAAACGCGCACCACACTCCTCGCGTCGATATCGTCCACCCAGCCGCGGAAACAACAACAAACAAATAAACAAAAAAACAGCATCAACGTCAGCACAAACAATGACCACACCATGTCCCATTTGGATGTTCTAAGTCTGTAAATGCCGTCGGACACGGGGCATGACGACCGCCGTCCCGACGACTTCCTCCCGTGGGAGAGGCACGCGCCTCCCCGCTGTCGGCGCCCCTCTACTCGCCCTCGGCCTCCTCGCGGAACAGGTACGTGGACCAGTAGACGAGGTTGAACAAGGCGAACACAAGGGGGAAGGTGATTCGCGAGATGACGTCTATCCTCTTGGAGCGCGTCGGGAACTTGGAGAGCCACGTCCGACAGCAGTTCTCGCGCGGAGGCTGCATGTGGATCTCGCACTGGCGCACCTTCTCGAGGGAGAGCGCGTCCGCCGGGTGTCGAACTAGCGGCTTCTGGAACACAATGTGCCACGCTCTCGAGATCGATGTCGACTGGGGGCGTGGGGTTCGTCAGGTGGGAAACTGTTACACAGTTGGAGAGGGATCGTGATACGCACCAAGTTACAATGGCCAAATTTTAAAACGACGAAATTAAACCTGCAAATGATAGGCTGAAGAACGCTGCAAAGGACCGTTAATTCATTAACCAGTCGTTTAGCAAGCAGGGGTTAGTTATCTGCTAGTTCAAATATGACACATTTGATTAGAACTGTAGACGAGCCTTATTGTGGTGAGAGCATTTTTACTTTTGGAACTTTCCTCATTTCCCGTAAGTGGAAAACGCGGTTGGCTGCTTTACACATTTTTCACTTGATTTAGATTAATTTTAGATGATTTAGACTAACATGTTCCCAAATTATCTTCAAGCCATTGATATCAAAATATGAGTAAATAGTATAGACACTTCCCAGAGATGCGTATTGAAATAGCCATCACACACACAATTGATCATCGTGATACTCACTTGCTTCAGATATATACTCACGTGACGCAGTCAAGGACGAGGAGTGTTTTGGGGGTAGGTTTCGGGGTGGAAATGTGACCGACAGCCGAGAAACGGAACGGTTCCCTTGCGTTCAAATCGACTTTGCCGATAGAAAACTTGAGGTTGACATTGCTGCACTTGCAATTCAAGTTCCGGTAGGAATTCTAAATCGCATTTGAGTTGTGAGCCTAAGCTCAGGATCCGAATGCAAGGACTCGCCGCAAGGAAAGCGCTTTGTCTTCGACCAGTGTCTTGCGGACGCTCGACGCCGACGTCCACGACGCTGGACGACGGCGTCGCGCGTCGACACAGCATAAACAAATGAAACTCTAACAGAAAGCCATTCCGGCACGAGCGTTCCCTTTTCTAGTTTAGGAGGGCGTCCGGACGGGCGGAGGGTTGTTAGTAACTCGTTTGGAGGCTGGAGGTTGTCAGTCAGTGAGGCGTTGACGGGCAAAAGTTTTCGGCGTTTCAAAGAACTTTACTTGAATTTTCTTTTACCTATACGACGACAAAGCAAGACAACGGTTAACGAATTCTGAAGCAGAGGTCTGAAGACGGCAGAAAGTTGTCGAGAGCCTTGAGGGCGGCTCATAAGACAGAGGATGTCTCAAGTCGCGAACAAGGCAAGAAAATACGCCATGGAATAATTCAGACGCTAGCAACTTCGACGAAGGTGAATTATTCCATGAAAACTTTGCGACAGATATACCTAAGCCCCCAGAGATGAGCTCCATAGCTTCAAAATCAATGTTTTTTTTCGGGGGATTTTATCCAGGATCTTTTTGAAAGTATAATTTGTGTGTCATATTTTAAGACCAACTCGTAGCTGCAAGCAATCATGAACACAGATTAGCGAATTCTGTGGACGCTCGTCGCCAGCTTTCTGTCAGAGAAGAGACAAGTATGGTAACAACATCAACCATCAAAGGCCAGCATCCGCACTATAGCGATGCAGCCGGAACAGCGCATCAAAACTCTAGAAGCCTACAGCCAGCTGTTTCTAAAAACTCTATAGTATTCACGTGCCACTTTTCAACAGAAGAACTTGTGCTATGGATGACGCATTCGGGGACAGCCATGGGTTATGGTAATAAAATGACTCTAGAAGTTATCAATTTAGAGCGCCTAAGACGATCAGGGATGAAACTGCATAGTGATTTGCAATCAATATGCCAGTAAGTGAACTTAAATGTGAAGAAGAGGATTCTAAAGTTTGAAACGCTGCGCAAATGCAGTGTGATGCAGGGCGCCATTCAACGACAAAATGGTTCATGAAAGTTTCCAAAAACAAAAAACTGTACGAAATGGATGGGGTCTGAAGGCGATGATTCTTGCCTCGCCTTGACAGCTATACATTTGTGCATGAGGTTTTGATGAATGATCACATTCAAACGATGAGACAGACGGATGATTGGTTGCAAATCGATGATGAACATTCAGGCATGAGACTCGAAAGTACCAGAACGCATTCAACGACTCTACAATTTCGGTAACTCTATTTATGTGCCTTCGACAGCCGAAAATGATTCAAAGCCAAAAAGAGCGAATGACGTTCAGGTGTCAAAAAATGTATTATAAAATAACCCAGAATAAACTGAATATTCTGCGATTCATCTAGCAGCCATCCTAGCAACAGCAAGTACCCTAACACAATGAAAAAAGCCGAACCAAATAATTCTAACAATACAGACTGGGACGGATGCACGTATATCGGATGCAAACAGCCAGTGAGCGCCACGTAATTCTGTTCGTGCCACGACTCTCTCACCATCGTGAACGTGGTGCCGCCATCCTCTAGGAGATCGGCCGCCGCCTCCAGCGAGGCAGCGTGCTCCAGCTCGCACTGGCGTCGCTGTTTCTTCATGTTCTCCCGGTGCATGTCCGAGCGGGACGCGTAGTTGACCAACGCGAACTCTAGCAGGGCGCCGAAGACGAACGTGAGACAAACGCCTGTCCACACGTCGATCGCCTTGGTGTAGGAGACGGGCGGGAGGGAGGCGTTGATGCCCGACGTCTGTGTCGCCATCGTGAGGAGGGTGGTGACGCCGAGCGAGACTCGTGCGGGGACGGCGTTCTGATCGAGCCAGAACGAGACCCAAGACACTATCACAAGCATGCAGCAAGGGATGTAGATCTGGATCAGGTAGTAGCTGAACTCGCGCTTGAAGAGCAGGTCGACCTTCAGGCAGGAGTACTCGCCTGGAACATTGCAGAAAGGACGCCGATTAGACAGTGAGAGTGACTACTGATCACGCATCAAATACAGTGCTCTTTCGAACAGATGAGTAAATACAAAAGCATTTTAGGACCAGTATTGCAATATTTTGAAACTTCAATCCCACTGAAATAGGTTGCATTTTGCCTGACAAATAACAAAACTCCTACATTAAAATGCAATTTTCTGCATTTTAGCATTGGTCGGGTCGTGGCACGATCTCTGTGCAACACAGTTCGAACTTTCAAGGGGTCAATGATCAAGCAGACATTGCGGAGATAATAAGTTTACACAGACATGTTCTTAATCGACGCGAGCTTCCATTGTTTACTCAACAGATAGAGATGATATCTCTTCTCAAGGGGCGGTTTTAAAGCTCCAAACTCTGAACCCCATCAGCATGGAACGCGATAAGGCTTCAAGTTTGGCGTAAAAGGCCGATATCTTTGGGGGCTCTAAGAGCCCGCCGCCGGCGCCAAGAGTAATGCACGGTCCCCATGACCCACTCACTCGCCCGCCTCTAGTCCGTCCGTTTCGCGTGCAAATTGTGCAAATATGCCGCGAGCACGGCCAATCGGAATCAATACTGCGTCCACGCGGCCAGCGGACTCTGATTTGGGACAGATCTGATTATGATGAGTCGGATCACGTGATCCACTGGGCCGCGTGCCTGGGGCGGGCGCGGTGGGCGCAAGGGGGGCGGGGGCGCAAGGGGGGCGGCTGCATATTGATGCTCGGCTGTCACAAGCTACTTCACCGCCAAATTGCTCCGCTCAAAAACAACTGGAGGCCAGATCAATGTTGAATGAATGTGAACATACAAATTCCATCACAGAGGAAAATAGCCATTGTGATTGTTTTCTGTCTGGAAAAGTCGGGTTGTAAATTAATTTTGCCCGTTTTAATTGAATGAGTGTATTTGTTTGATGCACGTCGTTTTTTTTAAGTTGCTTTAAAATTGGCTTTAATCGTGAATTAGTCGCCTGTAGCATAAATCGGGATATCCAATTGAAATGCTTCAGTGCCTGAAAGCTATTTTTATCCACTGAATGTGGATGCTTTTACCTGTGCTTTTACTGCTCTTACGTAAAACAAAAACACAAATAAAAAACACAATTGCTTCATTTATTTTCTAGAAAGCGCTCGCAATAACAAGAATTGTGCTTGATGTGTCTCTTTTAAAGATGCCATGTGCTCGTCCGATTTACGCAGATGTAAAATTTTGTTTCCCTGTATGTGAAAATGTAAATTTTAAACTGTACGTGAAAATAAAAAATGCACTTGCATGGTCGAGAAATCATTTCGAATCGTGATTGACTGTTTGGTGTACGATAACCCGCGGAGATCCGGACATTGGGGCAGGGAGGGGAGTGTTCTGTCGCTCACCGGTGTTGGTTTTGCTGTTGCAGTAGTCCGTGAGGAACTTCTCGAGAGTGAACCGCGGCAGATGCAGGTTCTTGACGACTTGTACGGGGTCGCCGTCCTTCCAGAGGAACACTAAGTCGTCTGTCGTCCAGCCGTCTGCAAGGAACAGCGCTCATTATTTAAGATTGTCGACAAACTCGTCAGGACTAAATGCTTCAAGGTCACACCATCAAGGACGAAGACGTTTCCACAAAACACAGGCAATGATTTAAATTATTCAGAGAGCGGAATATTGTTGACGTATTCAGCTGCATAAGGAATAGGTAGATGAAGTCAAAAGAAATCTTTTCGGTTATTAGAGCACCAGCCATTTCGAATATAGTTCAGTTTTGACAGTCACTTGATAAGGCTGCACCGTAATGACGGAGACTTTATGACGACACATTTAAGCCAACAAAGCAAACTTCGATGAACCTATCAGCGTTTTGAAGGTTTTACATCTCTTCCTGTTGAGATGGAATGCACAATTATTTCAATTGCGTGAGTAAGTGACAGAGCACGCAATAAGAATTGTGTGTTGCTAACGACTTGCTGATGTTTCGGCGTGCGTAGTACTTACAGCTGGCCATCCTGAGTGAGCAGACCTGTCGGTCCAGGGGGTACAGCTTCAAGTTCATAGGGCAGGACAGCGTCAGCGAGATGCTGCAGCGGAAAACAGCCAAGCGTTACGACGTCATACGGGGCTCAAGGTCAGGATGAGAGGTCGTTTACAAGGTCACGCTACGCGATTCTGATTGGTGCAGGGCTGTGATGAAGGCCACCGCGTAGAAATAACCACGAAACGCTTTTTTCTGTAATTTACTTTGTCACAAGCTTTTGTTTGGGCCTGATATTTGTTTATTTCTAGATTTCAGAGATTGCCTTCCTATTGTCCCATGGGTTTTAAATATTAATTTTAAGTTTAAGAGTGTTCCACACCCCACTTACACGGTGAATGCAGAGGTCCAAGCGAATAGAGAAATTAACCCCTTAATGCATTCCAATCTTTAATACTAAAATCCGGTAGATGAGGGAAGAGTATCTAGTCATTGGATATAACCAAAATATGATATTTTCACAAATTTGTGTGATGCAAACTTTTAAAACTCGCAAGAATTAGCTCATGTAGGCGATTTTTGAAAGTTTGCACCATTTAGAGACTCTTTGGTTTGCACCACACACATTTATGAACATTTCAAATTTTGGTTATATCCCATCAAAGATATACTCTTCCTTCATCTACTGGTATCTTAAAATTAAAGTTTGGAATACATTTAGGGGTTCATTCTCTATTCGCTTGGACCTCCACAATCAACGTTTAAGTGGGGGTGGGGGTTAATGGATTAACCGCGAGGAGGCCTCTTAAGGCTCAAGCACAGTTCCGATTGTTAATTTGTTGAAGAGTTGATTCAATCTTGGCTCACCCCTAAGTATATGTAATCAGTGCATATCAGCGTAATATTTTTCAAG
This sequence comes from Nemoura dubitans, assembly GCA_921293005.1. NCBI lineage: Eukaryota > Metazoa > Arthropoda > Insecta > Plecoptera > Nemouridae > Nemoura > Nemoura dubitans. The sequence goes on from OV121075.1 coordinate 14,919,551, forward strand.
TCCTCGATATCGTGTCTTATTTCTTTCACATGGGATGACCAATGTCGAAAATTTATAATTTAAACAGTTTGAAACAGACCAGAAGTTGCCGAGTTCTCACGGCCACACCGTTAAAGTTATACTTTCAATATTTCAGTATGTTGTTGAAAAAATACGTAAAGAAGGGCGCTTATGGTCCTTTTCCCCAATTTTTCTTTGCACGTTCGTATACAATGGTTCTAAAGAGGATAAAAAATGAAGAGTTTCGGGATATGTTCTAGCAATCCAGGGGCAAATTTCCGAAAAAAGTGCCATGAACGTCCTTATTTACGTCTTTTGTCTACAACATACTGAAATATTGAAATTATAACTTCAATTATGTGGCCTTGAGAACTCGGCAACTTTAAGTCTGAAAGTCACTTTTTGGCGAACTGATTTGTCACTTTAATTTTCACCAAAATGCAGACAAAGATATCAGTTGAAGATATCCCATGTTACTTTGTTAAATAAAAGGAACTGGAATGCCGGCTCACATTATGTTTGCACATACCGTGGGTCGTTGACTCATGGTATTCTAGCTGGACCTACTCTTGTGATTCTCAATCTCTACCTCAAAAATATTTATGAAATGCGAGGATTTGACAACAATATGTCTATTTTCATCCGTTTTGTGTGGGTTTTGAGAACGAAAGAGAAACTTTCCTCTCGCATTCTTTCTTTTGTCTGGCTTTATTATTTGCGTCCGTTCATAATATCAAAATCTTCATAGGCGTGTCGAGAAGAGGCCAAGATATCAGAGTTCAATCTCATAACAAATGGAAAGTCTTTGAGCAAGAAAAATATAGCAGCACCTTGGGGGTGAAACAAACTTGTGAGGTAAATATAGAAATGTTAGTTTTCGTAATACTTAAACCAGCATCTGCGCCATCGTCTGACCTGTCTTAAAACTGGCTATGACCGTCTAATTTTTATCTGAGGACAAGGCACTGCCCGGAGTTACGTCGCGTAGCATTGCCCTTCTTACGGCTAAAACGTTGCTCGTTGAGTCGTAGCATTTCGGAATTGGTAGTCATAAAAATCTCAGTGTATCCTTCATTGCACCCTTGTCTGAAGCCCATCGGCATTCCTGCACCAAATTTGATGGGCACTATGTATGATTGCCTATAAACGTGTCCACATATTAGTACTGGATCCTGGATTTTTATTTACAACCAAGATAATATAGGGCTTCAGAATGACTTGCAAAACGCTAGGTAGACCGTATAAGTGAGAAGACAGATTGACATCATGTGGTGTCATCTCTATTATAGCTACTTCCTTACCGGATGCTGTACAACACCGAGCCGTACGGGAAGATGCGGATGTAGACGTTGGGCATGATGATGTTGTGGAAGTGGCCCTCCTTTTCGTTCGAGAAGAACAAGTCGGGCATCCACACTCGGTTGGCGTCGGTCAGCGTCAAGTACTTGATCTTGCCTAAACAGGGTAACGAGTCTCAGTACACAAGTATTCCTCTGCGACAGCGAAATGGATTGAAAGTACTCTCCTTTCTCCTTCCTCAATGCTAATCCTACTAGCCACAATAACCATGAGATATATGAATCACTATTATTGGTTTAATTGTTTTGTTTATTTTTACATTACAATGCAATTACTGCAACATGCAGTGACTTAATTACGTTAAAAAGAGTGAATCGAACAGCATAAAACTTCTAGACAACATATTTGAAAATAGTTTCAGCTCCAGTGGTTCCAGTAGAAGAAATGTATATTTTTTGAGAAACAACTATGGCTAGAATCAGAAAGTTGAAATGTACACATAGATAATGATCTGATTTAGAGGTCGAGGTGGTTACTTATATAGCAGAATTTGAGACACCCCTTGCGGCCCTTGCTAGCAAGAATTTGCCCTTAAGCTGTGATTTAACTAATCCTTAACTTGGTAATTAAGGTGTTGATGAGCGGAACGACGCTTTAACCCCTAAGTAGGTTACGGTCCATTGACATTGACGACAGGCCTCCAGGTCCCAGTCCTAAACTAACTTACACCACGTGCCTTGACTTGCCAGTCACGCCGGCTAACCATGCTTAGTTATTAATTGCACTAATATTTGATGATCGCCTCGGTGATGTCGAGCGCGTATATTACCACCGGGCGCCGCCAGCGAACATTATTAGCAATTGATGAGGACGCCGAATACTGGTGTGGATTCCATGCGTATACAGCCTAATTTCATATCGGGAATGAGAAAAATCCTGTTGGTCCCGTTCCAGGGCTGGTTGATGTCATTTCATGGTGATGGGCGTTGCAAGGGGTTACTCTAGTTTCAAATTGGATACCATGAAGTAGATTAATTAAGGGTCACGTTAAAATTCTCACCTGAATAGAGCTGTAATTTCCAAACTTTCGTATCAATTAAAAAAGTGAGGTAACAACTAACAATAAAGTCCAAAAATATATTTGGTTTCGAAAAGTGGGTTCGTATGCACAGTAGCACTCAAAGGGAAAATTTTATTTTTATCAGATGTGATTTCTACATAGCTTTGGCATTCTTGTAAACAAATGCAACTGTTTGTCGGTATCGTCTGGACAAAAATATTAAGCCAAAGAGCAAAACTCCACATTTACCAGAAAACAGGTGGTAATTTCCTGGCAACTTTTCTCAGCGTGAGCCAGGTGAGACCATTGAATAAGAAGAAAAGTGACATTTCCAATGAGGGAAAGAGCTGAGCACCTTCCCAATGCCCTACGCTGAGAGAAGTGATAGTGTTGGGGGTGGGGGTGGGCACCAGGATGGAGGACCCCGCTATAAGAGTGTCCTGATCTCGAGTCCTCACCTCCGAAGTCGTTGAACTTGAGCCGCTCATCGAGCCACTGTTCTCGGAAGGTGAGCTGCACGCTGTATTCCTGTCGACAGAAGCAGCTGCCATTGTTTTACCCCGTCTGCCAGCGCGACCTTGACCACACCCTGCGCTGGCCAACGCATCTGCACTGCACTTGCAAGGTCAAATCGGGCTCGTATTGGCCCAATGTCTGGGACAAATATGATTGCACCTATTACTTTGTTATATTATATTTATACCAAAATATTATATTATATATAAATATTATGTTATATATTATATATAAAAATGATATTTACCATGTACAAGTTAGATTACTTTCTTTAAAGATTTGATAAATTATGCATTCAGGAATTGCAAGAGAATTTAGTCTGAAACTTGCTCGTGTTAAAATGGCATTGTCCTAATTTACATGTTAGTTTGTTTACTTCTGTAATTTAAATAGGAATAAACACGTCAAAGTGCAATGCAGATAGTCAAGCCCTACAATGTTGTAAGCCTAGAGCATGAAGCTAAATTTATTTTGAAATTTTCTGTTGCTAGATCGTTCTCTTAATTCATTGCTTCTATATACATCCTCTCGTTTTACAATTAATGATATTTGCTCAAATTGATACTAATTGATGTAAAATAGAGTTCATATTTGTTTCTCTATTTTATAGAAATTATCTATTTCGATAAAAAGTAAATGGCATAGCTATCAAATAAAATAGGTGGTTGTAGGAATTCAGCCAAATTTACTGCTGACCTCTAAAACAATACGGACGGGTTTTAAATTAATTCTTCCATTAACTAAATTAGTTTCCAATCCAATAAGTATGACGTTCCTAATACAAACGGCCAGACAATATAAATATCTGATACCACGATTAAAAAACAACGCGGTATTATATCTGTTACACCGAAACGCGATTGTAGTAAGAAAAACATTTCTTCTCGAACTCATAAAAATCGTAATACTAACAAACAGACTGTTACATATCAAAGAAAACCCCCGACAAGTAAAACGAAACAAAGACAATACCCTGATCGCAGCGACACCATATTGCACTCGAATGCAACTCAACACAAAACAATAGTTTCCCACAGAGACAACGCCAAAGTTTCCCTGACGATCCCTGAAAGAATTCTAGCGCCTTCGTCGAGACAACAAGCGAGAGAGCGAGAGAGATATATAAAGAGATCTGTTTAATAATTAGCAATTAGTCAAGTTTCGCCCTGTCGTCTCTCTCGCGGGTAGGTGTTGTGGTGCGACGTGCGTTCCATTATTTTATGCAAACCGTTATGCAAACCATGCAAACCGTGTACAACTGCAGAGACCAACTTGTGATCATCGATCAGAGCGACTTGCTGTGCGGGCGCCGAGGTGTTTTGTCCGCCGTCTTTTGGGTTGGACGCTATGAGACGCTTTCGGCGCGCCATATGAGTTATGACGTCTGTACCTAGAGCTCACGGCTCTAATTTTACAATGCCGCACATATGGTGTCCCGATTTGTCGTTTTTTTCTACTGGCCACCACAACAACCCGTGTCTGGGCGAACTTGGACAACAATTTCGGGGAGTCAACTGGACCCGATCCAGTTAACTCTGGAAGGAACTCGAACCGCGCAAAGAGCCATAAAACTGATATAGGTACACTGTTAGGTATACGAAGTGTTTATAAGGTGTGGTGCTTTTAATTTTATATCAAAATTAGCAGACAAAATAATACATATATTTCTTTTTTACTTGAGCTATGCCACTTACTCATTTTCGACTTCAAACTTCACATGAAAAAGGTCAAACATTCTAACTTAATTTGTTGACGAGTCTTGATCGTTTCGCTATAAAAACTTCAACCTATTCACTTTTCTACACTGCAAACTAGAAGCAGCAATTTATTAAGTACTTAAGTAAGTACTTTATATATACCAAGGCTATAAGTGTAGTAGATATAAAATATTATACATTTTCATCAATTAAGAAAACACATACATTTTCAAGCTCGCCTGAAACACACTCAGTTCAGTGACATTAGATATTCGAACATGCAGCTAGCTACTGTAAATAGAGAATAAAGTATAATATGTTTTCTATAGAAAGGTCAAGCAGACTTCGAGAGTTGTTGAGTAGGTACCTTCGATGCGAGTTTTCCCTCCGGTCACCAGCACAATTTGAGCGCTATAGATTTCGGCATGGCGGCATGCAAGCATTGCTAACTAAACGTACTATAGGCATATGTTTTTGGTGTCAGTTGGACCAAGAAAAAGTCAGCACAGGCCATGCGGAGCAAGTCACAGAACACGACATACAATATCTGTTATATTATTATGGTACTCAGTATAATTACTTATTTTGTTAAATTGTTGTGTAAAGCGTAAAGCTTTACGGCTAGTCAAAATTCAAAAAATTCAAGGTAAAAGTTGTAAGTACTGGCATGGTACTTAAAGTCACCGCCTCCTAGCGAGGTCGATGAAGGATTCCGTGATGGACGTGTCGGCAAGGTCGAACGGTCCCCGCTTACCTTGGGCCCTGACGGCGGCGCTGGAAAATGGGCGCCAAAAAGTGACAGGCGAGGGTCGGTCAACGACACTCACTGCAGTTCTGCATGTTTCGTCTTCGGTTACGATTTTTCATGAGGGATCTAAAAGTCCTTAGTTAATCTTATAGCAAGGTCACGTACCATACTAACTGCTGCGGCTAGAATTTAATGCGATCAATGAGATCACATGGTCTTGAGGCCATAAGGTTATTGAGTCTTAGAATTGTGGGACCCATAAGGATCAACCCTTATGGGATACCCCATAAGATCAACTTTTCGGCTACATATGAATGTAAATTATGAAAAAAATAAAACGGTACGTAATTGAAAATAATTCCGATGGCAGTAATCTTTGCCAATTTCAGCCCGCTTTCACCCACTCATCTCTTAATTTTGATGATTGAACTTGAAACCGGCCATAAAAATCTAGCCTACACTGAAAACAACCGAAAACTCTCTCGCTTAACGAGTCCCGCACTGGGCCTGGGCGTGGCCGTCGGGCAGCCGTGAAAACAGGCGAAAAGCGAGGCAAATCTCTCCACCCCCGCGCACTCTAAAGTGTAAAGTCCGAGTCTATCTAGCGCGCAACGCAAAGTGATTTTTACGAAACGAATCGCGGGTCCAAGCTCTCTCCGACCCTCCCAGCCGCGTCGAGCGCAGCATCCCGGCGTGCCCAGCGAAAAAGGCCAACAAAGTGCCTCCTTAGACGAGCAAAATAAACTTCTCGACGCGCCGCGTGAAAGTCTAGAAAGGGGTAAACAAGTTTCCTTCGTTTTTCCCTCGCCCTAAAAGGTCAGTAAAGTAGCCGTCAGCGCACAGCGGAGGCTGCCGCGGCGGCATCTCTGGCGGAGGCGGCCGGGGTTATTGATGGCTCGTTGCAGCTGATCGCTCTTCTTCGGCAATTTGGCAAGTGAGTGTCGTCGCCGACGGGATGGGGGCGGTGGGGGCGGTGGGGGTACGGGGCGGGGGTGGATTATTGATGGCCTGTGGCGCGCTCTGTGCGGGTGCAGACCGCGCTCGGGTTCACACGACACAACAAAATAATATGCACGACACCGGTCGAATAGGGGAAGATCCGAGTTTTACCGGTGATTTTTTTTCAGTAAAGAGTTTTTGAGATACAAAATGGTAACGAAGAGTTCCTTTCACCGTGCACTTGGCGAGAGTGAAGCCTCTTGATCTGTTCGATTTTTATTACAAGGACAGGTATTTTTATTCTTTCGAGATAAAGTGTCGTGCGATCCTCTTTTTTGTCGTGATTTCTTTTTGTGTCCGGAGAACACACGGCGCCAAAGATACCGCGTAAGGGAATCGACGTGTTACACAGGAAACGACGTACTGGCCGAAGCGAGAAAGCAACGAAAGATATTTTGGCATCAATCTTGACCAGTCGATATAGTATCGACTTCCTATTTGGGACTGGATTGGCTAACTTGGTATATAGTCTTGGGCGCATTTGTTTTATCCCGCGGCATCGTGTCAACTGCGATTTTGTTGAAACTTGGCTCTGCAAAAGCTTTTTTCTACTTTCAGAAAATGCTGAGAAAAGAAAGTAACTGTTTTCAAATTATTGAATGTTAGCTCATAGGTGTATATCGATTTACAATGAAACAGCGGCTTTAACGGTGGCATGTGCTTATAATAGTATTAAATATAACAAGCAACGTCATCCCTCTGACAAGCTTTCTGAATTTTGACAAAAAGTTATACATTCACAGTTACCCTAAAATGTTCGCACACACACAACATTGATAAATAAATACCTATCGATAACAGCTGATTGGGAGTTATTTACAGTGATCGTTAGAGGTATGAATGCAACACTTGTCAATTGGTGGAGCACCCATCCTGTTTTAGCAGTTTCATAATTACGAGGGAGAACATTTCAACGGACAGAAAGAGACAGAGAGGTGTTAGTGTTTCGATTATTATTAATTTTTCAATTTTCAAGTCCATTGACACAGACTCACCATTTTATAATCGTCAATTTTGCTGATGGAGCGTAGAAAAAAGTTGACCTTTACCATGGTCGGGCCATCCGCTAGCGCTACAGGAGACCGGGAAGAATAATAACAGATATTATTGTTGTCGAACTGATTCACTGACATAGACATACCTATAGTGCTTGTTAACAAAAGTTTTAAGTTGGAAACTGTAATAATCATACTACTGGCTCACGGTACTGCCGCGACGGGTTACCCAATTGTTTCGTGTCCTCGGATGCAGTTCACTAGAGTGCGCTGTCCATACCAAACGCTAAGTTAGTCTATTACACTAGTGACTAGTGACTATTTAGATCAGACACAAAATCAGGGCCAACACACACACACACACTCAAGGCTCATACCACATGTGGTTGGAGTTGCTGTATGAAGGATATTAACCTAGTTATAAAAAAACAATAGGAATAAGAAAAATACATCAATATAAAGTTGAGTTTATTTGAAGTAAATCCGTTTATGATTTGTGTGAGACAATAAATACTGTGTTAAGCTTTCGGTTATGCAGTGCACGATGCAATATAATAAACGATTATATTTATATAATATTATTAATATTATGTATAAATATTAATAGACGATGAAAGCACACTGATCATGCTGGAGCCAAGGATGCCAGTGATTGGTCCGCCGGCTCGCCAATGCCATCGCTCCCGCCCAATCCGGTGCCGGAACTCAGCGAGGTCACGCAAAGACAACAACAACACCGAGATAGAGAGATAGAGAGAGATAGAGTGACAGAGACAGAGACAGAAAGAAGAAAGGTGTCCGCCATTTTGTGCTCGCATGCCACGTGGGGACGCTCGTCTTTTGTATTTTTTGTGGTTATGTACAAGACTGCTGGTATTTTATTTTGGTGTGGTATAGAGAGGGGTGTTTGAATACTTTTAACAATTTGGAAGCAGAGTCGGTTCGGTTGGTATCAATATGCACACGAATCTTACGGGCCAAAAAAATCTAATCAATGCGAACAACATTTATTAATAATGACAGTAAAATAGATCGTCCAAAAATATGGGCTTATATAGGTAAAGAAAATATTATATAGCTATCAAAAAAAAGTTTCTAGTGTTTTGTGTGAAGCACACCTGCACGGACTTACCATCGTTACGTCATCAATTTTTGAGATACTTCTTACAAATATGTTGACACGAACAATTGCGGGCCCATCTGAGATGTAGAGAAAATACTGGTTAATAATGTTTACTTGCTAGTATTGAGGCAAAAGTGGTTAAGAAAATTAAGTAAAAGAAAAAAAGTACGGCCAAGGAAATCAAAAGATCAAAAAATATTTAAGTTCAAAAAGGTACAAATAATAATACTTATAACGAAAGAAACGAATAGCGAGCTGTGCGTTGCTACTACTTAGTATAAGATAATTCAGCCATTCCAGAGCTGCATCCACGGGCAAGCTAAATACCTATGCGTGATTCCTGACAACAATCTCGATAATACCTAATATGACGACGACAAACAAGTACTTCACATATGTGGTCCCATATTCATATTATTAGTGTCAGTGTGTGTTATGTGTTCTTGCATGCCTGTCGAATACATAGCATAATATGCCTAAGAGAGCTATCAAGAGGGCAGGGCTACAAATCAATAATCGTGTACTAGAGCCTAAAACCATCGACCACCAAGACGTGATTAGCACTTACTACAGTGCCAAGCCTGTTGCATGTTCCTCCATTTTTGGGTTTTTACTTTGCTTGTGTGCATTAGGAGGGTGTGAGTTTGAAAAAAATACGTTCACACAATCAAAATTGGACGTAGTATACATCAATTTTGAGTGAAATGCACTTGTGCAAAAATTGTTCGCGTCACGCAAAAATCCAAAAACGGAAAAATACACATGGTTGAAATTGATAATAGATTGATATAAAACCATTTTGGACGCAATTCGTTTTGGCAATCCGGCCGACGTGTCCTTTTTGGGCTGGCAAGTCGGCATGACGAGTGGAAATTAGTATGCAAGTTACGCACCACGGTCGAGAGAGGGCGGGGCGATCGCAGATGACATCCTTGGCGTTAAACTTACATGGACAATTCCGGCGACACGTCTCAATGAAAAAAATTAAAAAATAAAATCATCTATATCCAACAGTAAAAAAAAATATCTTACGGACTTCTCTACGAGTTCGATTCATAATATCTAGGTTATAAAATGTTAGATAGAGATAGATATATATAGAGAGAGAAGAGAGAGAGAGAGATAGAGCAGCCAGACGACGCGGCGTACCGTTGTGACGCAAGTGTCCTCGTCATCACTTACCATTTTGATGTCACTTATGGTAGCTATGCTCCGGACAAATGTGTTTACCCTGACGATAGCGGGGCCTGACATTGGAAAACAAAGACATACGTCGGGCATTTCATCAGGATGAAACAACGGCGCCCCTAGCGGGCAACTCGGTCGACGCTCACGCACCCTGTTGGCTGGGTAGTCAACTAGGTTTTCTGTGTCTATATTGCACGTGTAAATAGGGGATTTCAATGCGCTACGCAGGGATGGCGCCACAGTATGCTGCTAGTGTGTGTGCCGTTGGAGGGCAGATATGATAAGGCGTGTGATGGTTCCTGAATTGGTGACCAATAGACATTGACATGTCGATACAACTACTTTCATTCATTCAAATTGGCGACAACATTGTGATACCGTGGGTGTAGCTATCGCGATTCGTTGAGACTAGCACATACTTGAAAGAAAATGGGTTAATGGCATATACCTATATTCATGGTTGTCCATTTGGCTTATTCTTCAATAACTTGATTACAATAAACACAGCTCAGTTGATATTCGTGTTAATTTCCTGTTCAACCCCTGATGTTGAAATGCCCAAAGATGCATGTCCTTTTAGATGTCCGCAATTGTCAACTGGTGCCGACCAACAAAATAAAAGAGCTCGCGTTTGAATTGCACGTCATTGCGGCCGTCCGTCGAGAAACAATGTGGTGTAGTTAATGGAAAAGCTCAACAACCGTTCCGTGTTCAGCACACGTTTATCATTATCAGAAATAGGTTCTTGTGGCTATTGTGAGGTTCGTGCAAATAACTTCCACAAAACAAACGAGTTTTTTTAATGATAATATACGTGTAGCAATATTGCTCTTGCTGTATGAAACCGGTGGATATCGTTCAAGATCTAATCGTGTGGTTCAACTACGTTCCTTCTCATAGAAGTACGTAAGGGAAGAAATATCGATCATAATGTGAAAATGTATATTAAAATCGTTAAAACTCATTAATTTGCGTCGTCGCTATATTTATATATTTGTGATAATGCACAGACCCGTAAAATTTAGGGTAATCTCAACAAAAACAATTAAAAATAAATAATTAATTAAACGATTAATGAATAAATAGCATAACAATGCAAACACACACACACTCACACACACACATACACGCACATTTCAGTGGGGAAGCCCCAGACGCCAACGCCACGACACGCACATTCTCTGCACGGTTTTGAGCATGCGTTCGTGAACATCATGATCACACGGTGAGTGATTATTTCAACGACATTGACAACATCAACGACATTGACAAGAAAATGCAGAACCTAGTGATGGTTATCGGCATACACATCTCCGATTTGAATTTATAATAAAAGTAGCAAGGGAAGTGTTGCTGTATACTGCCGTTGCACGAATTAGTATATTAAAATATGTGATAAAAAAATACATTCATCAAATACCACACAGCAAAGCTTGCTGCAGAGTTAGTGTGTGTTTTTGACAAGCAACAGTGAGAGAAAAGATGACACACCGTGTAAGAAAAACATATTTGGAAGAACAAATCATATTTACAGATAGGGTTTAGACAATATCTACATAATAAAATGTGATACTTATTTTTAATATGTACAAGAAACCAAGAAGTAGCGATAGATAGAGATAGAGAGAGTTTGAGGGAGATAGAGAATATAATAATGTAAACAATTTAATTCATAATCAATAACAAGTAAAACAGATGGGGGAAACGTGTGACAATATTGTTTAGAATGACACTGTGGAAAGTCTCAAAACCTAATTATTTCGAATAATGGCAACGAAAAGTTTTGGCTAAAGTTGGAAATATGGAGCGCATAAAATACTATTTTCACAAGAAATAATTGTTTTCTGCTCTGTTTCACTTCAGTTTCAAGAAGTCTTTGACACAATGTCGTGATGTAAACAAAGATAAACTTGCTAGATGGAAAACCATCGTGGCATGTGTCAAAAAAATATCCAAGCGATTTTCATGTCCCATCTGATTGTTTATCGTGCATGGGATATTGTTGCATGATGATATCAAGACATGTTTCTGACGATCCACGGTGTCATCCTGTGCCTAAAGTTAGTAAACTGCTCAAAATGTTTCCAAACTAATGGGGATGAAGCCTGAACAGCCGTTTGGGGAGTTTCTATTCAAGTCGCTGCGTATAGATTTCTGCCTAAGCGATGGTAAAATGCATATTTTAAGCCGAACGCCATCGTAGTGTCATAAAAATTCGATTGAACTCGTGCTATCACCACGCCTCACATTATTTTAATGCTTTAGTTTTATGAAAATCCTCAAATCGCCAATCGGCCATAATGATAAAATCACGGTGGTTACGTTGCCGCTAGCGCCGCCAACACATCGTCATCAGTACGAACTATCATTCCAAGGACAATTCCCAAGGTCGTCTAAGCTATAAGCCCCACTCAACGATGTCGATAGCTGCTCTGTCCTTCCTGCCTAATCCATCGAGTAGCGTACCCTGACCCCATCGACGCCGACGTCGGTGCTTGCGTAAGGCGACGCCGTGGGCGTCCGAACGCAGGAAAACGCAGAGGAAACAATACGTGTCCTCGATTCGCACGAGAGGCGCTCACGTCAGACATCGAGGGCAACAGGCAGGGCGAACCTCGTCGCGTCGAGGGTCCTTTGTTTCGGCGGAACACACGTAGGCTTAGTTAGCCTCTGTCAGCCAGAGCTAGTTGGCACCTGCTGACGCGCACCTTTGGGGTTGTAAATGGGTGGTGGCTATGTCGAAAGTCGCACGGCCAAGGGAACAAAATCAAATGAAAGGACTTCCAGTTTACGAAACTTCTCTTTTGAAAATTGATCGAATGCGATTTGAGTGGCTAATGCTGATTAAATATTTTATTATGAAACTTTTTACTTCAAATTAGCCGTTTCACGGTGCCTGTAATATAGAGAACCAACCTTTTAAACCGTTCTATTTTATGTCGAGCGTTTTAGTACAAAGTATCTCTTATCACCCAATTCACAAGCTACTGAACTGAAGTAGGTTTAAGACATTTCGCTAGTTAAGTTTGTAGTAAAATCTCAATCCTCCGCGCTTGACGCGATTTCGAAGCGATAAAAATTAAGTGATGCACCCTCGTCCTCCTTGCGAGGTCGTCTTTACCGCCTTGTTTAGTCGTCTTGATCACCCAGTTGACGATCGCTATCTGAAGACGCCAGTCAGAGTGGCAAGGAGACCGAGAAACCCTCCAATTAGCAGATGACGTGATCCCGTCGACGACCTGATAAGCCACACGCGGTAGGTATACATTTTGGCCTGGATTGAAAAGCCTTTGATCCTGGTTTCCCGGACGCTTCCCGCCCCCTCCCCCTCCCCCACGGCCACACACTATGGATGAGTCGCGAGTTTTATCATCAAGAGCCGAGCCACCATGGCATGCGGTGCTTCACCGCATTGTCTCCTCACAGGCCCACGAGCACCCTTCACATGATTGTCTCTCTACTTGGACGGTGAATCATTTTTATTTTTCATAGCTGAAAATGATTTTCCTTTTTTCGTTATTGTTGTGACTTGAATGGTGATTTATTACTTGCCGAACGGCTTTGTATCTGCAGAGTTGAAAGTGAAATTTTTATGAAAAGTTTGGCGAAGCACCGAAATTACGTTTTTTGTACCTACGCCTACCTATACAAAATTGTTTCCATATGCTTGCCACCCTCTAAACTTTATTGTAAAACCTTCGTATTGAATTTTTGTGTTTCCCATGTACCAAAGACGTAATCTATATACAAGAGCAGTTTCTGAGAAAAGCTAGATTCATATTCAACGGTGGTTTGATAAAAGATCCAGTTTTTAAATACCCAGCTTTGTGTTCAATAACTTTTCAAGAAGACTATAAACCTGATGTCTTAGCCGATAGAACAAATCGTTATTAATAGCATTTCTTCATAATTATCTTTGAGTGAAGCCAAAAATGCGCAGCCACTTTGTTCTGTTCCAATTCCTGAACACAGAGATGGTCGTTCTTGACAAGAGGCGCGCACAAAAATCACCGCGATCCGATTTTAGATTCTCGTTTCCTAGTCCGCTACGACGGTCACCCCAACGCGTCAGGCACCCTCGCAAGAACACATCCAAAACGCGTCGCTTTTTACTCTATATAGCGTTATAAATAATCGATGTGTTTATTTCCACTCACCCTTCTTCGGCTTTTTAATCTCGTTCCCAAATCTGAGCTCGATGGAAAACCGATTAGGACGATGGCCCTCTGCGAATGGGCGAACTTTAAAAATGCATTTTCCCAACTCACTGGCAACAATCTACGTGGGTAGAGCTGGAAATGGGGAGGGGGGCTGCGGAAAATAATCATGGCGCAGGAAATTAAATCGAAACTGGTTCAGGAAATTGCTCGAATGCAATCCCACGCCCCCGACGCATGGCGCCTCACTGCGACATAGGTGGGCGACAACAAATTGGGAGGCTGCTTTTGCTATTCGGCTAAATGTATTTCGGAAGATATGCGCTGAAAGAGACATGTGACACACACACACGCACACCTAACCACTTGGGTGGTTGAGGGTGGGGGAGGGGGAGAGGGAGGTCCGTGCCATGGGTTGTCATTGGGAAGAGTGTTTCGATCTCTGTGGAACGGATGCTGCGATTGAAAGTGACAATCTGGCCTGGACGTCAGGATGAGATTGTGGATGGGCTCTATGATTTCCACCGTTTCCTGTCCGGTATATCTATTTTGGGAATATCGATAATGTTACGATACGTTTGTGCCTATACATCATAAGAATTGGTAGACGTTGTAGCTTGTGGAATTTTACACATGCCCGTATCAAAAAAGTTTGCGAACAGCACACATTTTGCGCTAGGTAAATACTTCTGATTAAATACATGGAAGTTTTGAATGGTATAAAAATCTTTTTGGTTTTTAGAATGTATACTTTTAGTAGGGCATTCAAACTTGGAAAATTCATACAAACGAATTTCAAAAGTTCATAAGAAAATGTAGAAATTGGGCTAAACCCCTGTTTCGCTATGAAGCTGAAATAGTATTTTTGAATTGAAAAATGAAAACTTTGAAATATTATGCAGGAAATATAAGAAGAGTGTATAAAGACGCATGGAACACGGTAGGTCGCACCCTGCAATCCAACTCCTGCAATGATCTAACCAGACAGACGAACGGTAATGAGGTGCAAGTAGCAAGTACGTTGGTGGCGTACAACCATGGCGTCAAAGTATCCTTGGCCAACGATATTGCCGAGAAAGAAACATCGTGCTGCTTCCGTTTCAAGCGGGCCACGACTGGAGATGTGAAACAGAGTTATCGATTTCTCGTGAGCTCATTTCGACAAGCCATGTCAACCGAAAATCTCACATTGACAAGACGAAGGGCCCTGGGCTTTAGAGGGGGCGGGATTGTGTATCTTTCCCACCTCTTGGCATCTGTCACCTCGGTGGTTGTAATAACCTGGGTCGGGATTGGCTGCAGGGATGGCGACGTGTGTTAACAGAGGCGAGATTGTCAAAACTTTCGTCACAGATACTTAGGGAGTTGGAAGACGTCATAATCGAGGTTGCTCGTGAACCGTGATTGTGATGTCTTGATGGGAATACACTGGTAACGGTATACTCTGGTACCTCATAGGTTACAGCTAAATTCGCTCCCCGAAAATTTCGTAGCTATCACTGATAATTTCTCCGAAAATTAGCGATTCGACATTTTCCAGTTTATTGACTCTTTACGAAAACATACAAAAAAAGAAGTTACTTTTCACGCCGTAAGCGGGGAGCGACAAAAGAGGTCATATTTACGGTTTTTACAGTGCACAAAAGGTGACGGCTTGTGGGAATGTGTGTGATTTTAAAGGTGTAAGAGTGGCAAGGGGTGGCAAGGGGTGGGTGATTCAAGAGGGTCGATCCATCGACACGTGTCCAAGTATCAGGTGGCGAATGTAATCGAGGGGCATCGGTCGTGCGCGACCGGCAAGACGTCGACTTACCGGTGCCGTTCACACCCGACGGCCTGATCCTGGCGTCGTATCGTCCTGGACCCAGGATCTGATCCAGGACTTGTTTCTCTTTCTCTCGGAAGTTCACCTTCTGCTGGTTGCCCCTGCGGAGCGAGGAAGAGAGAGAACCAAGTTTAGTTTTCTTTGCATGACGCTGCAGTTTCGTTGTTTTAGTGCGAATCTTAACGTTCACAACGAAAACAGGATGAAGGTCATTTATAATCAAATGTCTTTGAGACGTGTATATAAAATAATTGAGACGAAGATTTTTAATTTATTTTATTAGACGCCGCCCTGGAAAGGAAGGACGAGGTAAGTAGGGTAGAATAGGGCCCGAGAGTCACGAAATTGGGTCATGGGACATTATACGGGAACTTTGGAAGTATCGTAATTTTGTTTGACGAGAGTTTGCCGTTGCAAAAACTAGGAATTTTACGACAAAGACTAAACGAAGGAAC
This sequence comes from Nemoura dubitans, assembly GCA_921293005.1. Lineage (NCBI taxonomy): Eukaryota > Metazoa > Arthropoda > Insecta > Plecoptera > Nemouridae > Nemoura > Nemoura dubitans. The sequence goes on from OV121075.1 coordinate 14,935,613, forward strand.
AAAGGTACTGATGAGAACGAAACGAACCAATAAAAATCTTAACAGTATAAAAAATGTCTCGCTTCTCGCTTCTTGGCAAAAGCACCGAGGAGAAACATGGGCGTCCGTGTCAATATTCAAATCCAGACCTCCCCGTTGAGCTCGACGCCAAAGACAAACATATCGTTTACCCGCATGTCATGTTAATAAAAAAAGTCACTCAGTCGCGCTTTTTAAACGGTTGCCGGCCGCCGCCGCCGCCGCCGCCGCCGCCGCCGCCGCCGCCGCCGCAGCGCGCGAAGATGCGCTCTGCTTTTAAACGCGCTCACTCTCTTGGCGTCGCGACGCCGTCCGGTGCCGGGCGTCGGATCCGACACTCTGTTTGCACGATCGCGATCTTGATTGGCCCTGCCGGCGTCGCGTCAGTTGTCTCGCGACCGTGACACGTGCTCGTCAGGTGCAGAAATAACACGCGTGACTTCGCGCGTCACGAGACCCCGTTCCGTGTTCGGGTGCTCACGCAGTGGCGAGCTTTTGGGAGGCCTTGACTTGTTGCAACCCCCCCCCCTCCCTCCCCACCCCACGGCTTCGTTTCGACAAGCCACCCTCTTGAGCACACACTGAAGGGCGGCAATCTGCCCGATATCCGCTAATTATAAACTAAACAAAGTTCCCTGCGATAGCTGGATCCCCAAGTGTTTTTGGTGATAAGCCCTTAATTGCCAGCAATGTATATAAGTATTCAAGCTGGTGCAATTATCGTCCTCTCGCGTCTCTTGATAGCTAAATGTATAGACATCATAAAGTGTGCTCTGCCACAAGGTACATCAAGCAGCAACAAATGAAAATCAACCCTTCATTGTTTTCTTAATCAACATCAAAGACCAGCTTCTTGCGATTCCCATGCGTATATGTGAAAAGGACATTTACAACTTTTCCCCGAGGCAAATCCACCTTAGTGCGAGGAAAAGATAGAAGTCTAGGCGTCTTATTCCTGCGTATATTTGACCCAGATAGTCATCCCGATATGCAGGCGAAGGAAGACGTTTTAAAGCTGTTTAAACTGTGGGCGTTGTGTTCCCCAGCTGTTTTTGATGAGGGCGATAATATTCTAATGTGTAGTCACTTCTGTTTGCTTAATTGGCGCTGTTGGTCAAAGTGAGAGATGAACGCCGCCTTCAGGTTGGATGGAGGAGAACTATGATGCAATTGCAGGATGAGATGGTTTTAATAAGGTCATGGTTCGCGATTTTAGTGAGCAAAAAATGCGCTCGCTAGAAAATGTCATAATTTATTTTATTGAATCTGGATTTAAGTTTGACGATGTTAGGTTAAAAATAAGATTTATGGAAGATAGAATGGCACTGTATTGTTGGAATGTTTAATTTGGCTATTGGTATGTGATGTCTGCGAAAAAAAACTGTAAACGAGAAAGGTAAATTGAATTTCCATACACATTTCCCTACATACATTTCAAATAATATTTTTTAATGTGACATACCTACCTGTAGATCAATGAAATTCTTAGTTTTGACTTACACATACTCATACACTTAAAGTATTCTAGTTAGAACAATGCCTCCTGATCTAGGTATTCTCAAAGCTCCGTGGGGTTTGTATAGATACTACTGTCAGGAATAATTTCCTACTTTCTTAAAATAGTTTAATGAATTTGGAAACGCTTAAATAATACTATAAAAATGTCCACCCATGAATTAATATTAGTTCCTCCCAGGCGAAAGAATCATACTCCAAGAATTTTGAAACAAGCGACCAATTAAAAAAAGCAAATCCCCTCGTCGCAAGAATGTCCCGTATGATTTCGTCGTCTCGACTTGGCCAGCGACCAAAACCCCCGCAAACAAATCGGAAAACGGTCCAGAGCAGATAGCATCGCTGGTCATAACGATGCCCGTTCCTCTCCGCTCCCACAGTCGCCATGTTAGACCGAATAATTCCGTGTCACAATTGATACAGCAGTTTCTTGGCTCGTTTTGACTTTTAAATCGTTTGCTATGAGTCTTGCTACAACACAACACAACAACAATCGCCATTACGCTCGAAAGCAACGGGCGAACCTGGAATTGTGACAGACGGTTCCAGCATGGAATATTAGCTCCACGTGGTGCCGTGAGCATTTGAATAGAAGTCCGACGTCACGACCCACGGCTATGAATTTATTCAGAAAACAATCATTAGGGAATAATGTTTTTCATGAAAAGCGTTTTGTTCGATGTAATATTTCCCGGCAACGGGGCGTACAATATGGCTATTTCTGGTCAGGGCCGCGTTGTAATTCCGCGATGCACTTAGCATATGAATGCTGCTCACACATATACATGTACACACACACACCACTAGGCAAGCATTTAGAGTCTAAAGCGCATGTGCGCTAGGGGACATTTCCCGGCGGAAAATTATTAATCGCGTTTTCCGTGCTCGGCATGGACATGACCAGTGCTTTTTTTCTATCGCTGTTTGGGGTTTTTAGCAGTTCGGGACTAGGTTATACAGATGTGATGAACGGATTTATTCTGTGTTGCCTTGTTTGCAGGCGAGAATATTTTTGTTTGCTTATAAGCACACGATGTGACTTTACTTGAATGGCAGTCAAATCTCAAAAAGATTTGAAACCACTCGAATAAATTACTTTTCTCGTAGTTTGGATACCAATATAATATTTAGCATTGGGATTTTCCCTTCCAAAAGCCTCACAGATGTTATGGTTCACTAGTTTTACACATAATGTTGGAGAGGTATATTTCTGTATGGTAATATGTCTTCAAAGCTAAAAATAGCAATCGATATTAATGTTTTCCAGTCAGCTATACCTGCATATAATTCTATATGGTTAGATAGTTTTCAATGAGCATTAATTTTGTGGTGAAGTACTGAAGTATACCATGAAGTTTCAACAAATCTATAAATATGCAGCACGATGCTTTTCATTAGTGATTTCAAATAGAGAGCGTAAAATATTTGCGCGAGCATCACTTTAGCAAAAAGCCTCTTAGCATCTGTTGTTTTGTCTCGTTAGAACGTTTATTGAACATCTAAACAAATATCGAAATTCGAAACTCTTTATTTTAGTACCCATATCATTTATGGGCAATAAATGTCAAGTATTTCAAGAAAACAACCACTGAACTACGCTGCTTATAATTCCATGTCGACCCAAAATACCCAATCAGCATGAGTCGCCTAATTAGCACCAAGTCTTTATAATTTTGAGGGGTAGGGGGGGGGGGGACTCACGTGGTGTATTGCAGCACGCAGATCACCACCACGCATCGCACCCACAGCGAGCACCCCATCGCGCCGGCTGACGACGACGACGTCGACGGCGACGACGGCGACCCTGCGGAAGACAAATCAGAAGCAATATGCCAATCAGTCACTGCTCACATATACCCTCTTCACTTTGGTCTGACACTGTAACTAGATCTAGCCTTAAACCCCTGTCGCCAGCTACAGCGACTGACCCATATTGGACTGAGTGGTCATGACATTTCTCCTTTAGGAACTGATATCGGACATTACATGAATTGAATTTTATTCAAATCAGAATAAAAGTATAGTATATGTGGGGGGTCCCTTATTATTCCTAAAAGAAAATTGATGAACCTTGGAAACAACGTATACACCGGCGAGAGGAGAAATTGCTTTTTGAAAGAGTGATGTGTATAGAAACATGGCCTCGTCAGTCTGCACCCTTCCACCAATTATGCATCGCAGCAAGTCGTTGAAATTAATTACAAAATCAATTGCGCGGCCCTTGCATTAGGTTCTGGAGGCGTTGAAAAAGGCGTCGGAGGGGTCGGGCTCGAGGTGTTTTTGATTATGGAAAATTGCTTTCGCCAGGCAATTTCGTACCTAGATTAGCCGCCAATTTTGGAGGCGCCGCGCGGGGGGGGGGCTTGATTGCCCCCTACCCCCTCTGCCGGTGACGAGAAAGAACAATAGAAGAACACAACGTTGAGCGCCGGTGTGCTATATATATGTGCATGAAGCGTGATGATGGATGGCGTAATTAGGTACGCCACGTGGCTGCAGCCTAAATTAGGCTCGACCGCCGCCGGCGATCTCTGGCGAGGATAATGAGAAATCAATGTGCCGCAATTAGTGCATGTTGCGGTGATTATTATTTCGCAGTGATTACCGTCTCGACGATCCGGGGGGAAACAATTTCAACGGATCCGGGGCTTTATGTATTGATGGCGAGGAGTGATTGATTCTTTCGGAAAGAATTGTATCTGGCATATCCTCGTGATTTTATGATGGTAATCTACAAAACACACATGAAATGATGGAGATGTTGATTTTTGAAAATAGAAATATCATGTGCACTGATATGGAGTTAAAAACGATTGCCAAGCGCTGCGCAGTTTGTATACAAGTGCATTATGTGTTCCGATCACGGAAATTAACTTTGCAGTTGAGCAATTCAATTCAACAAAAGTTGATCACAATGCCTTTTTTCATATCTATACACACAAGCACCCCTCGGAAACTAATCCGCGACCCAACAACAAAACCATCTTCTCCAATTCGCATCCACTTCCAGACGATCTGTCCATCACGCGATCGAATTATCCGTCGCCCCTTGCGCGGATAAACAACCCGCTCCATCGGCCGTCCATCTTGAAACACAACTCCTTCTCTAATAGAATATGACATCCGATCACAAATAAACACCAAAAAACTTATGACGTCTGTATTCGAAAACACTCCTCATCCTCGTCGAGCCGTCTAGACGGATCACAAGCCATGCACTCACATACGAGGCCGCCCACACTGCCCACTGGTGCAATCGAACATCGAGCGGGAATCGAGCGCCGCTCTGTCGCATCTTTTCACATGTTAATCACGCCGATATCAACGCAGGAGACATTGGGCGAGGGGCACGGGGGCTGGGTGTGATCGATTCGCCTCCGCCGGGAGTCGAACGGAGGCCGCCTTGTTTGCGTGGACGCCGACGGCCGGCTGATTTATGGACGACATGGCGCCTCCACCAAGCCATTGAGGCTGCAGGAGCGCTCAGTGTTAGTCAACGATAGTGAGTCGCTCCATCAACGTCTTGCCGGGACATGAGCCGGGTAGACGGCGGTAAACAGAGAGAAAGTAGTGGAGGAACTACGCTATCAGCTGGGAGAATTTGGGAACATTCGCGAATGTTACGGGGAGTGATGCTGGTCCTTAATATTGAAGCGCGTCCTGGAATTTCTCGCTGAATGTGTGTTTTTTTGCTTTTGCTTCGACGTGATGCCAATTTTAATGGAAAATTAAATAAATATATACACACAAGTAAATACCCTTTATACCTATACTTGTTTCCGGCTTAGAATTTCGAGAATTGGTAAGCGTTGCGAAAGATTGCGCTCTATATAAAATCTCGTTTTTATATGACTTGATTAAACAAAAACAACCCTTTCAAATTAAAGATGTATTGCTCTCAAATCCAATACGGGAACTGCTGGCTCCTTTGGCCATTTGCATAAATATTGTATATCTATTTATAGCTCAGCTATTTTAATACCCGGCCAAGAGAACTTTAGGACTACAGAATCTCATCACCAGTTTCTGCCACATCGCCGCTGAGTTAAAATTAAACCTCAATTCTCCACAATTTTCATTTTGCAATTACATATCATTGCCCCCATCTTTCAGCCCCCCTCCCCACTCGCCCTCGTAACCTGAATCAGGATAATTCAGCGCGGCAAAGGAAAAACGGCGAGGGAGGGGAGGGTATACTCGTGCGACGGCAGCGCTGGCGCGGTGGAAAGCGGCACCACGGCCGATTGATCCAGCAGGTCGCCATGGATACGTGACGTCAGGCAGCATCCCGGCTGTAGCCTCCCCCCCCCCCCGTAGCTGCGCCCCACTGCTGCGCCTGGCGGAAAAACCTTTCACATGTCCGAGGCTCGTCCGTCTCTCGGACGCGTCGCACAGCGCTCCCCACGGCGCGTTTCGCGACTATCTCGGTCGCTGCTGTTGTCTCGTTGGGCCCGCTTTGACCGCCCCAGCCCCCTTCGGCATCGTAAGGGTGTTTCCTTCGGCGATTCCGCTCTACCTTGACGATTTACTCCAAAGGGCTGCATCGGAATTGGAATTCAGCAGTGTCCTTGCACCCTCTCGATCATTTCACATGTCATCTAATTTCAGAATCCTCTGTGCTTCCATGCCACGTATTGGAACCATTTTTTTTCTGGGACACTCTCGACTTAGATTCCTTGGCCTCTGCCACCTCCTTTGAACAGAGCCGCGTGCAGATAAATGCAAATATGGATTCCCGTTTTCGGGCCCGCGAATCTGTATCTGACAGCTCCCGCCTCTCGGCTGCCAAGACTTCCGTTTGTCCCAAGCAGGGGCATTGTTCCCTGAAGGAGTCCCATCTCTCCGAGGCCCTGCAGCAGTCGCCCCCCTCCCCCCCCCCCCCCAAACTTATCACGCTAACAGCAACGAACGCGACGAGACGAATTAGCCATGGTCAACTTGTTCCGACATTTCTTATGTACGCGGATTGAATTTCGGGGTGGTATTATTTGGTTGCGAATATTTTGATTTCACCTGACAAGTATTTTGAACTCTGTTGAATTTAGGTCTCAGAAAGTCAGAAAGCTCTGATCTCAGAAAGTTGAAACTGGAACCTTCTAAATAGTTGTACAAAAGATCAAATCCCAAACCGATCACAAAACAAAAGTGTTACAAAAGCATCCACAGAAAGTGACTTGCCAATATTGTGGACGCCATGATTACAACTTTCTTGAGAAAGTTCAGTCCCTTATCATGACTACCACCCTAAGCAGCAATACAATTGCGCGTAATTACCAACCGTCCCACCCAAGTAAGCAACTAAACGCAAAGTGTACCCCAGCGGTAGAAAGTTTAAACGTTCGCCTCTCCGCGCCTCGACCCAACCCGGCCGTATAGCGCGCTCCCCAGCCGCCGACGTCGTTACACAATCGCTCCAATTTGAGGGCCACTTTGGGCAAATGGCCCGTGCGTGCGGCGTGCGTGCTGCCCGGCAGTTTGGCGCCCCCTAATTGATTGCGTTCGCCGGAGCCGGGGTGAGCGCGCCACTGTCGCACGCGATACTAGTGCTGTCTGCATGGTTCGGTTAATGGCAGGCGCAGAGAACAATCGCTGCTGCTATATATACGTATAGCGACTGCTGCACTATTGTTTATTTATATGTTTTGTTAAATAATGGAAAAAAAGTTCGGGTGTAGCAATGTCGGGGATTACCCGCCCTACACTGGCGTTCGCACACTTGCGTGACTCGCCTCGTGGGAAAAAAGCGAACCGTGCGCGCCCCCTGAGTAAACGCGGCGGCGAATTTGGTAAAGGCCGGCGCCAAGGGGTTCTTGGGGGGGGGGGGGGGGGGATGTTTGTAAAGTTTTTTGGTGATGTGCGTAGAGGTGCGTTTGCGTGGTGTAGGGTGTGTGTATGTGTGTGGTGCGGGTTTATGTTTCAAGAATTTATGCGACCGTGATTTTTCCCCCGTTTTTTTTAATTCAAGCTTTATAAAAGTTACCTTTTAAAGAAAGAGTTGACGCAGCGAAAATGTTGGATGTGTGCATACCGTTTTCAGAATGTGTCCCAAAGTGTTTGGAACCATTTAAATTGGCTAAAATCGTGATAAATGACACTAGATATTCATCGCACACAACACGGATATCGCCGACAGCGCCTTGACTTTGAATAATGCCCGCAAAAACAGGAAACAAATGTTGCATGGCTCGGCATGGCGCGGATGGAATCTGCATTGCTGCGGTCCCCGAAATGCGCCCGTGTCAGCGCGCGCTGGATGACGTATTTCGAAATGTCGGGTGGTGGGAGGGGGGGGCGTCGAGATGACCGCCGTCGGCCCAAGAGATGCTGACAGACGCTGGGCAAATTCTGCAGACGTCGGCGTCGGCGTCGGCGTTTTAGTTGCACCCTGCGCGTTTCAGATGTATCGTGACGTGGGCTTGAGCGTCTTGCTGTAGCTATTGCTTGGACTAGCCATGCTTTCACGCAAAACTATTTCGAAGTGACCCGAGATTGCTAAATTGTTGTCGAAATTATGAATAGTTCGCGTTTTCTGAAAGTGCCCCCCGGCGTGCTTGGCCTGCTTGCTGTATTTCCGCTGTCTCGTTTTCATGTAAGCAATTATTAAATTTGTAGCCCCTTATAAAATAATAAGAATTTAGATGGGGTTGCAACGAGCTGCAACGGGGACAAGATCCATGAAAGAAGCCACTGTGATGCATTTAACTTTATTTGGCAAGCAATAAAATGCAGGTAAAGGCTGTAGTAAATAAACGAACTCATATATAATTGTCATCCCAGATTATGGGTTAAATTTAGTAATTCGCATCTATATACCATGTAGCATCTTTGCCAAGAGTCTTGTCTTCCACCACCTTTTGGTAATATAAAGTGGACATGGCCACGAGCATAACAATTAGACTCTGAGTGCCTGCTCCCATTCCCAATTCGCAGCGCGTTCGACTCGAAATCCAGATATGAAAATTGGTCCGTTCTCGCAGCACGTCGTCAGTTTTGCAAACATTCCGACCTTTCCGTGAACCCCGTCGCAGCCGTTCGCTCCTAAACGGTCTGTTAGCTGACGCACCGCGTTGCGCGACTTCGACCGCGCCGAGCACCCGTAACTCACTCCGTACGACGACGACGACGACGACGTCGACGCCGACGCCGACGCCACGCATGCCGGACGGAATACGAGATTACGGAAATAGACACGACGCCAGCGTCGCGCAAAGACCGACCGACAGAGGGAGACAAAGACGTTTTGTGTCTTTGCAGATTCCTTGGCCGCGTGCCAGGGGCCATGCGGAAAGTGACAACCCACCCGCCGCTGCCACCATTTGTAACGAGTCGTTATTTATCAAGGAAAAGTTAATTGGCTGCGATCTGAGGCGCTTGTTATGTAAACGCGTCAACACTCGCTCGGGGGCTGAGATTTTTATCGGTTACTTGGTGTCGCGCGCGACAACGTTTTGCGCGCGATGTTGTGATTTTGTAATTTGTCAATGATTTATCGGAGATATATAGGCGAGCGCGGGATTTTTCGGAACGCGGCCAGAAGACTGATAAAAAATGCTAGATACACACCAACTTTGTGCGATTAATATTTAAAGTCCGATGAACGAATTTGTAAGAATATTAACGGTTAGGTTAAAAATGTATGTAGTATAATTTGACAGGTAATTGCAGCACGTTGCGGGTATTTTCCCGGATGGGTGGCGGCTGGCGATTGCTTTATGCATGTATTGGCTGGAATGGATAGATGGCATGGCTTGGCATGGCTTGGCATGGCTGGCATGGCACGGCATGGTTTCGTATGGCATGGCACGGCATGGCTTGGTATGGAATGGCTTGGCATGGCATGGCATGGCATAGCACGGCATGGTTTCGTATGGCATGGCTTGGCATGGCACGGCATGGCTTGGCATGGCTGGCATGGCACGGCATGGTTTCGTATGGCATGGCTTGGCATGGCACGGCATGGCTTGGCATGGCTGGCATGGCACGGCATGGTTTCGTATGGCATGGCTTGGCATGGCACGGCATGGTTTGGCATGGCTGGCATGGCACGGCATGGTTTCGTATGGCATGGCTTGGCATGGCACGGCATGGCTTGGCATGGCTGGCATGGCACGGCATGGCACGGCATGGCTTGGCATGGCTGGCATGGCACGGCATGGTTTCGTATGGCATGGCTTGGCATGGCACGGCATGGCTTGGCATGGCTGGCATGGCACGGCATGGTTTCGTATGGCATGGCTTGGCATGGCACGGCATGGTTTGGCATGGCTGGCATGGCACGGCATGGTTTCGTATGGCATGGCTTGGCATGGCACGGCATGGCTTGGCATGGCTGGCATGGCACGGCATGGCACGGCATGGCTTGGCATGGCTGGCATGGCACGGCATGGCACGGCATGGCTTGGCATGGCTGGCATGGCACGGCATGGCTTCGTATGGCATGGCTTGGCATGGCTTGGCATGGCTGGCATGGCACGGCATGGTTTCGTATGGCATGGCTTGGCATGGCTTGTAATGGCACGGCATGGCTTTGTATGGCTTGGCTTGGCATGGCTTGGCATGGCACGGCATGGCTTTGTATGGCTTGGCATGGCATGGCTGGTTGGGTGCTGGTTTGTGAATAAGTCAGCGGTTGCATTCGGGGTTGTATCAGCAAGACTACTTAGCGGCCGACTAAATTATTTAACAACCCTTCTCGAGTTAGCGGGTAACAGACGACATAAGGTAGGTACATAATATAGAGTGGGTGCTTGAATTAATAAAGGTGTACTACAACGCTCCGCCTACCATGTAATGTTTCTGACCTACATCAACCTTTCTGTCACAAAGTTTGTATGAATTTAGAATTGGCTCTAGTGAAATTGCGTTATTTGGTCCACTTTTGAACAGTCCTCGACTCGGAATAGTTTCTGATTCGCACTGCTCACACTTGGTCGCGCTAAACTCGCGAGGTCGAAAACGGGAATTTTCGCAAACACCTCAGCGTTTGGCCGGCGGCTAAAAAGGCACTTATTTTTTTCTCTCCCGAACATACTTCTTCGAGCTGTAAAAACGTTTTCAATCAAATCTTTTTCAGAAAAATGTTTATATGTGTGAATTGAAATATGAAAACTCGCGAGGTGTATGAAAGAAAATCAGAGCAAAGAAGACGTAAAAATCTTTTCCATCCATATCTCGCTTGCCTGAGCGGGAAATCAAATCTTTAAAAAAATCGGAAAGGAACGGCATATGCTTATATTCTATGCTTATACATGTTAGACTTCTGATTTCATATAAATGTATATTTAGGTAACAGACCTCTACCTTTCACTGAGAGTGAAGCGAGAAAACCTTCGCACACTCCACTATATATTCAAAGAAGGGTTCAAAGTATAAGCTAAGGACGCACAAGTAATTTTTATAGGTCGATGAGCTAAAATAACACTCTTGGAAGACAGCTTTTGACGCAAAGGGGTGGATACCAACCTAACAAACTGCAAACTGCGGCTGTATACGAACTACACCACAACCATTCCCAAATTTAATTCCTGCAATTCCAGGGAAAGCGGCGTCGAGCATAGAACATAATTAGACGCAAACACCGGCACAGAAAACATGGCATTGTCAACGGGGAATGTCGTGGCATGCATGCCTCGTATTTTGGGCAGCTGCTGTCGAGGGCTGCTCACGACTGCACACGGCTGCGCAGCGGGATTAGTCGGCGCGCGGCATAAACATTGGCACCCATTGTTCCCCGCAACATGGCGACTCGCTGGAAGCTGGATTACGTTGTTGCTGTTGTTTCTTGGGCCGTAGATTCGGGACTGAAAGGTCGCACGAAGTTTGCTTTCGGTAGGAATTAGAAGTAGTCGCGGGATTTCGTGTGTTTTATTGTTGCTTTCGCCTCTCGCATATAGCTGTAGCTGGCAAATGGATTGGCTATTTCAATAGCTGCGGTGTTGTGGTACAAGGATTATGTTATCGCGTTACTGTTTTGGATGTTCTATACTGTGGTTTATGTTTTGGCTCGGGATATGTTTTTAAAATCCTCTTTCTCTGTACTCACTGAATAGAAACAAATCTTAATTGTTATGGTGTCATAACAAACGAGCCGACAGCAAATAAAACTCATCTAGCTTTTCGTTCTCTCGTAGTTGATGAGCGTAGCGAGCGAAGCGAGCGAAGCGAAATCATCAATTTCACTACTGCTAAAAAAAACACTTGGTGTGTGTTTGTTTTTTTGTATATGTGTTTGCGCGCGCTCTACAGGCCAAACGCCTGCTTCGAGTGGGATGAAATTTTCAGGGTGTCTACTTTTGTTCTCAACTTAGACCCCCTGCGTTTTTCAAGAAAATCCTCCACACCCTTCACTTTCAAAGCAGAAAAAAGGGCAAAATCCGACAATTGGGCATGTTTGGAAAAGTACGGAAATTTATTTAAAAGTGCGTGTTTTTTTCAAATGTTCCCAATTTCGATTTGCCTTTAGAAACCATCGAAACCAAATCGAAACATCACACCAGATTTTTTCCAATAAAAACCAACCCAATAAAACCCAATAAAAACCCTTGGGCATGAGTTACATCTATGTATTAACATGCACATTGCTTTATGACCTCAAAATGATCATATTTCCGCTACCCTACAGCTCGGACAGAAGCAAAGAAAGGCCAGAATCGTTTACAATTTCAAGTGATAAGAATTTTTGAAAAAGCAATGGTCCGGCCTGCTACTCCATGATTTAGGCTTCTTGCCTCAATCTTTTTATGCGCTAAATACAAATCGCTACGCTCATCTTCAACGCAACACAAATTGCGTTCGCCCTAGTATTATGTGCTTTTACTTTTCCAACTTTTCTACAATTTTATAGAGTAAAACATGTTTCAAGGCTCATGATGAAATCGATTTATAAATTGGTATTTTATCATCGCATGTATCATCAACCAGCACTATCGGTACAAAGGCAACGAAACGTCCGGAATTGCAATTGGTGAATGATTAGCAAGTAGGTATTACATCCATATTCATGAAAATGTCCTTACAAACTTTCCCGATGGGAATTATGCTATCTATACCTATGGAGGTATGCTATGTACTTTTTTATGCATGTTGGTTCATATCATACCTAGTCAGATAGGTATACCTATACTATAGCATTACTTTAATACCAATACAACTCTGCCAATAAAACTGTGTGCTGTACCTCATCCTACACATCTTTGCTAAAATTCGCTCACAATCTTTGCCCCAGCTAAAACGTGGTACCGAACCGGAAGCTCGTAAACGAATTTCTAAAATAATTAATCCTCAGATAGCAGCACTTTATTTAGTATAGGAGAGTTTCTATATAAACTTCCATCAATACGTAACGTCGTAGGGAGAAAAAAACCTTGCCAACGCCACACCGTGCAGGGCAATCTGAAAGCGATCGGCAGGCGGCAAGGCTTCGTCGTTCCTCTCTTTAGCAACTGCAAGATTATCTTCTGTACGAAGATCCTGGATTCGTGTTTATCCACAAGCCCGAAACGTGTGTTCGTTTGAAAGCACGCGGCGGCGGCACTCATTTTGTACCGCGCGACGACGCTCTGCTGAAAGAGAGGCGTCGGCGTCGGCGTCGGCGTCGCGAGCGCGGATTTGGCCCCGCGCGTCCGGCGTCCCGACGCTTTCTATGGCGTCCAATCAGCAACGCCTCGTCAATTTCATCTCGTCCATGACTCATTTTAAATAAAAAAAACGCATCTATATAGCGTTCGTTTCTACCCTGTTTTTTGTGTTTTTTCCTCGACTATTTCAGCACCGTGGCTGGCATGCTGGCTTGCAATTAACGGTAATGAGCAATAGTTAGCGAAATGTCGGGTGTAGGTACATCGTGAATTGCACCCCACGCGCATTACGACATAACCGTTTTATATTTAAACAAAATAGAGGTTAGTTTGAGTTTTATAGAGAAATGGTTTCGGCATCCGCGCGTGTACTATATATACGAATCATGCACGATTTTGTCATTGAGCAAGTTTTGAATAATTTATTGGCGTCATGTTCTCGGATATAGTGCAGTGAATGGCTGAACAATATGGCGCCTCTCTGTGTGTGTGTGTAGGTTTAACGGCGAAACTTTGTAATGTCACGTAGTGTATTTTGCGAAAATTGTTGCTGGTGAACGTATATAGCGCGATTGAAATATCAATTGAATTATTGGCGTGCGTCGGTCGTCGTCGAATGCGCACACATTTTCCTTTTCATCCGGGCAACTTTTCGGTAAAGTTTCTGGCGGCGGTCGCATATTGTAAGGGTTCTATATAATAAAGATATCATACAGTTTGTCAATGTTAAACCTTGAATTTTGGAACGAATCAATGCGCAGTGACATATAGCATACACCGTCATTATTTATCGAGTATCTTTTTTAATAAGCATATTTGTGTGCTCTTATGTTATTTTCTGACATGCTTTGAAGTTTATTTCTTTATGCTGGCTATTTAAAAATATAGTGTACGTCACACAAAATTAAATTAGTAAAATGTGAATCTTTCCCAGGTTTCACAAAGAAATGACCCGAACAGTCCCTATTTAAAAGCGTTCTTTCCTTTTAATTCTTAAGACAGAAGCAAAAATGTACAAAACTTAAAAAATGTATAATTTGAGCTCTGATGACCTTAATCTCCTTCAAAAATCAAATAAGCAGGTCGTGCTTTTCAAAAACCAATCGAGTATCGTCCGTATATAGCTTCAAACCATATCTCCGCAATCGCTACACATCGTAATCACATGCATATCGAGCCGACATCGCTCGGGGTGCGACGCCGACGCCGACGCCGACGCCGACGCCGACGCAGCGACGTCCGTCAACCTCGGCGTCGCGACGCGTTAGGGAGGGCGTCGAGTTCGCGTCACAAGAATCCCCAGATCTCCACGGCCGACGTCTAATTTGCCGGAAGATGTCGCAGATTAGAATGAAAAAAAGACGTGAATTTTCCACGACGGTTCTCCGGGAGGGGAAAATTGTTTATCGCGTCGTAACGCCACAAGGAAATTCGATCATCCAGTTTCTTCTGGAAAAACAAGCATTTTCAAGTGTCCCATTGCCCAACTTTGTTTCCCTTCATTAGAAAACTTGTTAAATAATAATTTCTCCTTAGCCAGCCAAAGTCAACAGAGCAAAAGAGAGAGAGAGAGAGAGAGAGAGAGAGAGAGAGAGAGAGAGAGAGAGAGAGAGAGAGAGAGAGAGAGAGAGAGAGAGAGAGAGAGAGAGAGAGAGAGAGAGAGATAAAGACAGAGAGAGAGAGAGAGAGAGAGAGAGAGAGAGAGAGAGAGAGAGAGAGAGAGAGAGAGAGAGAGAGAGAGAGAGAGAGAGAGAGAGAGAGAAGAGAGCAAGAGAGGAGAGAGCGAGATAAATGAAGAAATGTGCTTCTTGTATGAAACTTAATTCTACATATCGGACTAGACCTGCACGCGTTTTCCTCGAGTTGAACCAAGTGGCCTGCACTCCAATGACTGCAAGGGATGGGGCGTACTTGGTACTCAACCATGGCTACACGTGGGATTACATCTGCCGCTAAATACTTTCTGATGCAGCAGGTGAATTGCAGGGCCGCCAATTGCGCGCGAATCTCGTGATGGCGGCACCTCCACCGACGCGGCACCTCCATCACTTGGCACCTCCACCAGATTTATGGCTAGGTCCCGGTCTTTGGAAAGTATGAAACCGCATATTTTAAACTACTGTTTCTGAGATTTTGAAGAATGTATTACAATAACCCACGATTTCAAAATATTTTTATACCTCTGGCGTCAAGCCCTCAGAAACAGATGAATTCCATGACAAATCACTTAATTCCTACTTTCAGTCTGGGTTGACACAATTGTAAAATCGGCCCTATAACAGGATCGCTCGTCATAATGGAAATTTGATTTTCTGTAAAAAATAAAAAATAAAATGGTATAGCATTGGTGCAAACGAAAGATATCCCATGGTTACACAGACCTGACACCTAATTGCATTTCCAAGTTGTGCCGTACATGTCGACCGATTTGGAGCCGAATTCTTTCATTTGAGGTCCTCGTTTTTTGGCCTATCACACAACGCTGCCCTCACACACCAGGAATGCATCTCTTTTTAATCAAAACGTAGAAACTCTTTTCAAAAGTGACCACTGGTATGGCAACAGCTCCGATCGCCAAGCGAGCAAAGTAAAGCAAAGCAACGCGTCCCGTCGAAGGTCTTTGATCGCGCCCAGAGCTCGACATCGGCACGGCACGGCACGGCACGGCACGATGGGACGCGTGATTGCCGATCGATGTCGATCGACAGTCTTGTCGAGCGACTCCACGTCTGCACGCCCTTTGACACCCGAGTGCAGTCCCGAAGGAATACGCCTCGCTGCGTGATGCGGGCTATAAATGTAGCGACGTGTCGTGTACGGTGTATATTCTAGACCATGGTTTGGTAGCGTCTAGGATAGCACTGCACGTGTACCTGTGTGCGGGCGTTTGACAGACAGCTTTGTTGATTTAGAGCGAGAGTTTGTTCTTTGATTCCATTACTCATGTCTGTGATTTCATATCGTTTGCTGTTATAGAATGATTCCTTTTAGATTGCGAGAGTATATTTATAGTCATGGTATGCCTTTGCACAACTGGAGCCCCTTAGGAATATTTCAATACGTTATAAAGGTATAGGTTACCTGGTATAGGTATACATAATATCATTGAGTTTATAGGTTTTGAACTCAATGATAATATTATGTTATAGGTAGACCAGGCCACCGCTTCCTGGTTTTTGTGGTTTTCATTCTAGTCTGCGTTTTTTTTTTTTCGATAAACCATTGAAAATAGTAGACAGCTTCTTCTCGGGCGTTTGCTTCAAAAAAGTTAGGTTGCGTTCAAAACTAAGTTTCACGAATAGTTTAGAAATCACAATCTTTTTGCGTTTACCTTTGTGAAAATAGTGACACGCGAGTTCTGACACCTATATCCGTCGTAGTGTGTGTAAGAAATACAGCATAATATTGCATTTCAGCATGTGTATATACTTCTTATACTTATATATTATTTGAGGGAGATATGATAGTGGAACATGTTCTAAGCTCCATTTTTATGGGTTTATGTATAGCCGCACAGATGGATTTTTGCTCGTCTCTGGGGCTTACTTCCTCACATTCTATCGCTTGTCAGGTGATTCTCTATAGGAGAGGACTGCGACAACAAGATTGTTATTTCTGGTTTATTACAATTGCAAAGAGAGAGGATCTGGAGGATAGAGAGGGTTGTAAAACCCGAATTTTTATTCCCTACGATATGTCGAATCGGTTTTTTACGGCCCGTACCCGCGCGAACTCCAGATCGCGAATGAAATTTATAAGCCACACTAGTCATGGTCGTCGAGAGCGCTGTAAATAATTTGTGTAACGATCTTGTGTGTCCGCGCGTTAGAATTCGCGGCGCGGGAATTGTGGATGGTCGAGCAGTTTTGGGGGAAGGAATTGACAGACGATTTTTAAGTGGCTGAAATATTTGTTGTCAAAACAGTTTTGACAAGCTGTGAGCACAAGCTCATTAGTTAAAAAATGCATTCCACATGCGAGCTATTTTCAAAGCGACGACGAGTTTAAAATTAGCGTGTTTTCGTGTGTACAAATGCACAAGAGGTAATTAGAACAAGCGGTTAAAATTAGAACAGGTGTGTCCAGCTCCGAATTATACCGTCTCGGCGTCTGTCTAAACGTAAAAATCTATTGCTTTCGGAAATTCTCACGCGTCCAATCGATTAACGCCCCAAAAACCATTTAAAATCTTAATATAAATGCGAAACTCAAAATAAACACAAATAATCAAGTCGACATGGTCAATGTAGTCGTCCACCAAGCACGACTTTTTTTGGCGTGAGTACTCATTCCCTGATTACAATCAAACAAAAAACGCCGCGCCTGCCGCCAAAGAAAACGGCAGCGCTGCACGGTTTGCCAAAAAGTGGCCCGCCTGTGATTCGCGATCCCGACAACCATGGAGCGCGCGCGCCCGCGAAAGTAGCGTGAAACGTTCGCCTGTTTCACGGCCTCCTGGCCGACACAAGGGTGCGTTGATTCGCGCGTGATTGTGCGACGGACGGACAGACGGAAGGCCGCGAACGCGATCGAGTACGCCGATATGCGAGCGAGCGTGTCTTTGTCGCGACGCCGCGCTCCATGTCGTCGTCGACGTCCGCACCATAAACAAGTCGACGTCGTGCTCGCGTTTAGCGCGCAGCGCCAACAGCCGTTCGACCAAAATGCGACTGGGCTGGTCGGGCAAAAATAAATCACGGAGAAAAACAATTACCGGAGCAATCAATGATTAATTCACGGTAGAATTGGAAATTAATCTCTTTTTATTGGTTTAGGATAGTGATAGTGATATTTTTAGACTATTGTTCAAATCGTGTGACGTGTCTGGCTATACCCCATCAACCCCATACTTATTAGTCTAACGTAGTCTCGAACCCGAGACCTTTAGCATTAAACGCATGCAATCGCTCACTGCGAGAGCAATTCCGCTGCCGTCCATCACGGCAAAATACTCATGGCGGGTGCTTGGAAACCGTTTTCAAAAAAATGACCCAAAAAACACTCCCAGCGCACAAAGAAAAGCCGCGCGCTGCAAGCTCTGCCTCTGCGATACACGGCCGAGGTGTGCGTTATCGGGAAAGCGCGCGCGAGCCTCCGACACAGGCCACGGTGAGCCCGATTCCGACAACGCTTTCTAGATAAATGTTGCTGGATGGCCCGTGGCGAGCGCTTGCCTCCGATGGGCTGGGATCAAACGCGGCCTTCTGGGTCGTAAACTGCACCGTGCTGCATCGTTTTCTGTCGCTTTACGAAACATTACCGGCAGCAACGAGCTCGTTATCTGCACTTTATTGCGGCCAAATAGGCGAAGCGTGAAGCTCTAGCTCGAAATGATATGCCTCGGCCATGGGGGGGGGGCGGACACCTTATTTTGATGGCCTACTATTTGAGACAAGATGCCCGAAGACGATGTTTACAACGCTTGTACCTTTCGTATAACCGTAGAGACTCGCACAAACCGTGAAACGACGTGACAAAGGACACCGAAATAAATAGAACGGATTAGGCGAACGCGTCCTTTACGAAGCCAAGCCCGCGATCGTGCACTCGCCACCACCCGGAGAAATCAAAGACGCGAACTTCCGTCGCCATCCGCCCTGGCTGGACCCACGCCGCGCGCTCTCGCCAAACGCGCCCCCGAGAGGAGCCACACACCCGTCGTTCGCAGCACAAAACGTTTCCACACTCACACACAGCATAGAACCACGTCGCGAAACCACTGCATTCATCGCGATGCAACCACTCACACACCCATCCACACACACTCACACACCCAAAAATTACCTGCTAGCAGTCCGTGAGCGCGGCGGCGACGGCGGCGACGATGGCCACGACGACGCCGACGACGACGACGGAGGGTGATGCTGAGCTGAGCACGGCCACGGGCTAGGTGAGATGACGGTCGCTCATGATCTCGCCTAGTCGCACCAGCGCCCGCAATTGACGCTATTGATCAGCCGGCTCGGGCTTGTCTGGGCCCGACGGGAGCGACGCGCACTGCGCTTGCGTCCCACGGCCGCCGTCGTCGACGTCGTCGTCAAGGCGACGCTGCCAGCAGCCGACGACGCTCGTGGTCCAGGCGTCGGCGTCGGCGTCGGCGTCGGCGTCGGCTAGAATGCGCGTTTTGGAAGTTGATGATTTTGACATGGAGCGCGGTTTTTTTGTTTTATGTGTGTGTGTGGTTTTCTTTTTTTTGCGTTTTAACGATGCATCTTTGTGGAGTGGATTATGGCGTCGTCGGCGTCGGCATGATGGCGTCTGCGTCGTTTGTCGGGTGTCAGATCGTCGGAAAATAGTTATTGAAGTGCATGGGGGAATGGAATAGATTCTTAGTAGTATGCGGTGGGAATAAAGTGAAATGGGCAGACATGACTGCTTATGCAAGTTTTGTCAGTTCGCGTGGATATCATTTGGAACTAGAGCACCACGTCGAGTTCGAACGTCTTAAAAATCAGAATGGAATAGCTAATAGGGGCTTAAATGTGAATAGAGGCGGTAGCCAATTAGATGGTAACATACCTGTATACAAAGTAAGAACCTGTAAGAGGTATTTTCATAGAAATATAAAGGTAGGTATAATTAATATTTGACTTGAATGATATTGAGTTTTGTCTAAAAAGCTATTATTACTGAATTATTTTAAGCAATTATTATTTTTCAGAAACCCATCCACCGAAAAATAAACCCTCCCTAGCCCCCCTCCCCTCCCCAAATACAAATTTCTCACATAGATTTGGCTGGTAAAATAATGCATGTTACCTGTCAACATACCTGCATATTCCTGTAAGTTATTGTTTGTAACTGTTATACAAAAATTACATTTTACACTCACCAGAATGAATATTTTTAAAAAATGACGGTAATTGAAACTGTTGAATTATTAACTGCAATTTAGCTCGGAAAATATTTGAATTTGAAACATTTGTTGCACACACACACACACACACACACACACACACACACACACACACACACATTTTCAAAACTCGCACGTTCTGGGAGCAAGCAGCAGCAAATATGCGTGCCGCTGTGCCCCTGCAGGCCGTCGGGGTCACCAAATGCCTACAGTGTTTTGCCTACTCGCAAATGAGGCTAATCAGGTAAACCGTAAAAATAGGCATCCATTCTAAAAAGTGAACACATTCAGTAACTATAACATATAGCACCGAAAGCATTCGTACCACGTGGTTGCTTAAGCACCAATGCTTTTTTCCCTGGGAGTTAGGTTATTAACGAAGAAGGATTTTCTTGAGCACTCGGAAAGAGGATATAAATTATTTCCCAACTATGCTACCCATCGGGATTGCAGCTATATAGGTTGAAGTCATTAATAAATACGCATCTAACAAATTTCTTGTACGACCTCTTCGGAATCCAACGGCTACAGATTGATTTCGTCTATTACTAGACCAATTGCCTTAAACTTTGAACGATGGCACTTCATTTAAGTTCCCGTCCAATCCAATGTCTTTGGCAGGTCTACCTCATCATTCTGTGAGCCATGCCACGTAGCATTCGGAGAACATTCAGATTACTGATTGGCATTCAACATCTTTATTTCAAAATTCCTTTTTTGAGATCCATTTTGAATCAGCGTACAATTTTCGCAAGGACTAAAGGTGACCAGGGTGTATCACCGACAGAAGTACTATATTTATTATATAAATAGGTATAAGTTAATGTATAAGTCGGAACACAGGTATTTTGCTGGAAAATATTAACAGCTCTCAAATCTAGTCACTCTATTATTACATAACTCAAGTTATAACCAAACCACGATACATTAAGTTTTCCCCAATCAACGAACGTTTCCAAACGCTTCCACTCACGAACTTCACCTCTCAATACCTCGCACAACGCCCCCAGACTGTAGACACTGACAACTTCATTCCCAATCATCTCCCCATTTCCTAATCTCTCAACATCCCAAGTACCCCCTCCCTCCCCCGCCTTCCGCCCCCACCCCCGTCGAAACCCGAAAACCTCCCCTCGGCACGTGGGTACCGCTTCGAGCCGGCGACGTCGCGAAGGCGTCGGGTGAATAATGCAACCCTCGACGGGCGGGCGCCGCGACGCCGACGCCGACGCCGACGCCGACGCCGACGCCTCGGGAGACAAACGACGCTCACCTGGCCATCCCACCGCCGCCACCGCCCGCGCTTGTGATTAATCGCACGATTCAGGTGGCTGTGAGGGACGCGAGGCACACGGTAATATCGGCTTGTCGCGTCAGCGTGATGCGATGCTGTTTTCTAGCATATCTCCACTCGAAGCGCTTCTCTCCTCGTCTCTAGCTATCTTATTGTTTGAACGAAGCACGGGCAGGTAATTGGACTCATTTAGAAAGGGAGTATGTAAATGGATGCGACGGAATTGTGTATATATCGCTGCAGTGCATACTTTCAGAGCCGGCAATACAATGTCTACGCTTGTTTGGAACTACGTTAGACGCCACGGCAAGCGACATAACTACCTTGCCAATCAGCTATTTGTTTTCCTGTTGTTCGTAAGCAGTCTTAAAGACGTGTGCATTGTTCATTTTATTGTAATTTCTGCCCTTCTTCAAAACGTCTTCCGATAAATATGTTGTTAACGACGTTCCCTTGGTTATTGGACGGTGAAAGAGAATCGACATTCTGTTGAAATAGCGATCGTCAAGCAAAGTTTGGAATTTAGTAAACCTCGAAAAGTGGGCTCTCCACGAATGTGAGCATGCAGTTTTATGCATTCTGATTCCCCGGAGCTCTTTCTACAAGTGCATGAGCGTTTGTGTTTGTGTGTGTGAGTGTGTTTGTCGGTGCACAGATTGCAATCGTTTCGGTAAAGAGTCCTAACATAAAAGACTCATCTCTCTTGGCTAAACATCACACATAGAACTTTTGGCTGCCAATCAAAGACTGGGAGCTGAATGTGAGATCGACTTCTTCAGTGGCTATATCACGTGACCACGTGAAACCAACGGCATACAATGGCATCAACAGTCCACACACACATTGCGCTCATTTCCCTCATTTTAAAACACCGTGCAAGCAGTAAACACTGAAACGTCTCAACACACATGCGGCAGCAATTTAAAAAAAAGTCCGTGGTTATTTTGCGATGCCAAAACTGTAGCCAACCCAACCTGCGAATGTTCCCAGATATTTTGTTAATGCAGACTTTAACTCTAATTCCTAGATCACACTTCAGAAGACAATGTTGATTGAGGTAACTGCGATAAATTATATTCCACCGTCAATCATAATTTTCTTAATCGCGTTCTGAATTCAAATTTGAATTTCAAACGAGTTATGAATTATATGGTTCTCGTAATCGTTTTTTGTGTATCTTATTCATCGATCTTCAAGGAATGCTGCAATGTTGACCAAGCTTCTGTCAGTCAGATAATGCCAGTGATCTGCCACAAACAAAATCCTGAACATTGTCCTGAAATTGGATAGTGAAATCTCCGCCATGTATATTCGCACACTTTCAGAGATAACCAATGTGTGCCATGGCAACGGGCACGCATGGTGCGTGCCTGTATAAGCCGTGGGTTCAGCCTTCGCCGGCGGGAAGGTCAAGGTTGATCCCGAAATCCACGACCCAGACTCCCGACGAGGGATGCTGCAGGCTTGCCAACCTCCCCGGCCGAATGAACGATCACGCGCTCCCCAATTATCTGCCGATCCGAGCCGCCTTGATTCATTTGCCGCCCCTAATTTGATTGATCGAGTTGGCCGTGAGAATACCAAGGCCTCGGGCGGTACAGGCGTCGTGGAGGTGCCGGGTCGCGGAGTTCAAATCTGTTGTCACTTTAGAAGAGGAATATCCACTTTGGAACATGTGGCCATTGGCTGTCTGCTTTGTGCGTATTGGAATGTCAGCGTACTGTAGGTACATAGTCTAGAAATGGCTAAAAAGCCAATTTGTTGTGTAATTGATAGGTGATGGCCATTGGCCAGAAGCAATGATGCGCCACACATATACCAGTCCCAGTAAAGCCCAATCCCGGGGGAAAATGCGGGCTTCTGTCATTTTGCCTATTCCCTGGTTGTTGCATGTTTTGTTCCTAGCGACTGGGTAGTGGAAAAGCCTGAAAATGGAGATGTCTGATAGTAGAAGTGCCGGGTAGGAGTGGGGCCAAGTAGTGGAGGTGCCAGGTGGTGGAAGTGCCAAGTCAAAGTTTCCATGGCAGCGGATGGCAAATGGTGTCTTGGCCGGAGAGCGATGGCATCTCCTCGTTCAGAAACGGGGTTCAGTTTCATATTAAAGATGAAAAAATGCCTTTGCTTTAAAGTTTTAGTGATGAAACTGAGACGGATGTTCGCGATAGCAGTTTTATGGATCTTTTTTTTTGCTTTGTGTCCATATTTTACATTATTAAGCGGAGTTGGGAAGAGGTGGGTTTATTGAGAATGTTCAAGAATTCCCAAGAAAGCATGGAGATTTGATTTTCGTTGAACTAGATGTTTTCCGTGGTATTTGTAATGCAATATTGCATGCATAACAGTGGCGTACCACAGTTTTCTTGTAACACTGCTCTTAAGCGACCCGTGGCGAACAACTTCATCCAGAAGGATCCACTGGACCTGTTTTTGGACCGATCGACTTTTGAACATCAATGTATCTTCGATAGATGATTCGCCCGAGGCGCTATTGCAAAATTACAAGGAAATATATAAGCATTGATGCATTATTGCCGACTTCCTGGAATTGGCAGAGCAAGAGGGGAGGTTTTTGCATTAATATTAGCTCGCAAAATGATAGAGCGCATGCAGAAAATCTGATATTACTAAATTCAATCTTATTGGCAACGAAAATATCGTACAATATTGATGCCTCATAGCCAGAATAACAAGCAAAAATGTATCATCTTCGTCCCTGGAATTTCGCGCAAGAAAAATCCAGACTTGCAGAAACTTTTCATCTGTCAAACATGAGAGGAGCTATTTTCTTAACAAATTGCCCGACAATATAAAACGATGTTTCGCCGAACGAACGGTATGACATCAATCTTACGCAGACTTGATTCCAAAGAAGCAACGCAATAGCGCGCACACCTCGCTTTATATCTGCGCTAAAATGAGCTACGAACATTCTGCATTCTGCTATAATTTGTTTTTTACGTGGCAGTCACATAGGTATATAAGCAATTGCATTTGGGCATGATTTTCGAATAGGCTAGCCATAACACAAAGCTATTCTTCAAATAATCATCTTCTGTATTGAGAACAACTCAGCCGAAAAAAGCAAATGGTTGCCACGTGTTCAGTACCGACCTATACACACCTACACACTGTTTTCAAACGAATCTGAATAGGACTTGTACACATCTTTTTGGTTCCAGAAGTGTTCCTACTCCAGCAAGGAACTTCTGATCTGCTTTGATTTATGATTATAACAATCGACCACGAGTGGCGTCATTTATTGTCTTCAAATTAACTTGGAATTGCGATGGAAATGTGAAAGTATCCTCCTGGTTTGAAACCTTGTAAAAAAATGGATTAAGTAATTACCAATTACTGATAAATATAAACCGCGTCCCCTTTCGCAATTGTATAAAATCGATTTTCTCTCAGTGTAAAATCAAAATGGCAGTTATTAATTGCACGACATACTTATCATTTTGTGTCAGCCAAGAAACGAGCCTGCGTCAGGCTTAATTACCTTCCTGATAACCCGATGGAGTCTGCGTGACATCAAAGCGTTGGCTCGATGGATTGAGTCCCCAGTAGCCAGGCCATCCTCAGAACTGTAGTGTAGCGCTAGCTCCGATAGCCATTGAGCATGAACATGCTGAAGACTGTAGCGCTCGTCATTCTCCTGGGGGGTCGTAGGAGGAAGCCTGGCACAGGAACTTTGTTAAAAAATTTAATGTGGGGTTAATGTTACGTTTTTTCTATTCCAAAAGATTTTAACGAAACCCTAATCAAATAAATATCAATGCATGATGTGTGTCTAATAAAACTATTTAGTCTCCCTTCCTTCGAGTACTGATTCGAGCGCCAGCAGATTCTCACCGCGCGCAACCGGTTCCGCGCCAAGGTCGCCAACGGCCGGGAAATGGAAACATGCACTAACGCGAGTTCACGACATACCTGGACGTAGTACCTACCTTATTTACCATGTTGCAATTTGCATGTCGTTGTGGTACAGATATTACGATGATTCTCAATCTCTCTTAGAGTGGGTTGACATTTTTATCGCAGCCATTGTCAGTGGTAATTCGAAGAGGTTCTGAACATCGTGAGATCGTGAAGCTGTGTGCGCTACCTCGGACGAAACGTTGGCACCACCATATTATGGCCGTTTTCAGGACCGAATACGATGCAAAACAGGCCAAAAGTCTAAACTATTAACACTATCACAAAAATGTAATTGATTCTGTTCTGCTGATAACAATCCAGTTAAGCACTCTCAAATTTGCCCGTTTTTACATACGATCGTTCGACTGTGGCCGCAATATCCTACGACAACGGCCGCTTCGTATGCAGCGAGTCCTCGAATAGGCTCGGAAAGGACCGCGATTTAAGTGCCTTTTCACTGCAGTTTGGGACCACGAACTGGCCAAGGTGGCTCAGCATTGGGTGAACAAGTGCGTGTTCACGCATGCCTCTTGCCACAACGTACTATATCGTCGGCCAGAGCATCGCAATGATCGGCTCCTCAGGGGAAAACCAATGCGTCTTCTGGCAAGCCTCGGGGGGAATCTGGTACGATGATGTCGACATGTTCGACAAGGACGGTATTACATCGTACATTCGGACACCTAGTGAGTCTCTGCAGTACCTGAACACACATCATGCAGTACATCTATATCGTGAATCCGGCGCAGATTATTTTTCGTAATTGCGAGTCTCTAAAAATGAAGTATATTATAGGCTAAAGGATCAAATTGGGCAAAAGAGTAAAGCTGCGTTTACAGAGGCAATGCCAGTGACACGATGTCGTCAACGTTGGCTCTGGACGAATCAGAAACGTCATGGCAGTGTCGCGAACATAACGTCATGCACATTAAGAGTCTCTGATTGGGGCTGAGCTAATTTTGATGACATCGTGTCACTGACATTGCCAGCTGTAAACCCATATTTACTTCTTATTCGGGGACAAAGGTATGTGTATACGGACGGGGGCTCGGGCTAGTATCAGGCTAGCTAGTCGGAAAGATTATCCACTCTCATTCCGAACGTGTTCCTGCCAATGTTCCAGCGACGAATCTACCGCCGACTGCACCCAGCTGGTCTGGATCTTCGAGGAGGGCGCCGAGGGGAGGAGGGCCCCGAGGGGACCACGGTATGCGAGGACTGCCTGTGCGTCTATCTTGGCAGAAGGACCGAATGCAGAACAGAGCCTTCGATACTATTGTTCTGCGAAAGCATTCCTTGATTTTCGAGAATCTCAACCTTGTCACAGTAGTAATGATATAAATAAAGAGAGCATAATACCCAATAAATGTCCTCGGTCAATATAGTTATAACTGCACCGCGTTTGACGCGTTAGACTGTTTTCTGGATGTTAAACCAAACCCACACTACATTTCCGATCTCGGGTCCTTTGGAGGCTGCTCTTCCCGATTCAATTTCCTCTAGGGCATCGGGCGGCGACAATGGAATGGGCTATCGGTTCTGTCATCGAGCTTTCCTTGACAGCTCCTAGACGCAACCCTCTCGTCAGGCGGATCACAAACTGCCATCTGACAGTTCACTTCGGTTTGGTAGGATCTTGCCCCCTTCTCCGAATTGCGCTTCGCGTAGTTTCCCCGTTTTGCGTTCCGCTATAATTAATCACTGATACTTTATACTGATAATGATACTGTACTGATGCTGTAAGTTGTAGAGTTTATTGTACTACTATCTAGTTGTCATCTTTCATTTCCCTCAATTGATGGTGGTAACATTTTCTGTAAAGATACAAAGATCCCTCCCCATGCGCCAACTTTCAAGGCATGGAGCTGGACACGGCTAGGGTGGGTGGTGTGGTGAGAGGGTGACAACTCACTCCGGTGAGAGCCACTGTACCCTGATGAGAGACTGATCGCACTGTTCGGTAGGTTGCTTTCAATATTTTCTCAAGGCGTCTTCAATTCTTCATGCCGTATCGACGAATTGCCTCGGATTGAATAAGGTGCCTGGACCTCGAAAAGTGAGCTTTCCGCAAAAGTAAAAACTCGGGAAATCCGGAAAATTCCTGGAGAATTTCAGAAATATTTACAAATGACTCAACATTTTTAATTTTGCACTTTTTATACATCAAAATCGCGGGTTAATGCAATTTAAAAAAATGTAAGTGACCCTAAAACCAAGTTATACGAAATAACATGCCTACATTAATTTGCTTGTTAAATGTTAGCGATCTGAAATGAATTATTTTTTAACTAGGCACTGATCAGCTTGCCTTTAATATGGCATTGCAATTATTTCAATCAATGCTGTTATTCAGTTAATTCGAAAGGCATGAAGACATAAAGAGTTCGTCAGGCTTGAAGATCATTATCAGTGCAATAAGGAAAAGAGAGCACATCAAATTATTTCCAGTCTTGACTCAGATCAGAACCTGGAACCGTTAACTCGCGTCTATAGCAACAGCAACAGCAACAGCAAGTGTCTCTCTTTTGCGAAAATGGAGCAATCAAGATTGAAGCATATGTACAGACTCAGGCGCCTTTCTCGCATCTTAGCTAGCAATTGGGAAAACATTCTAGGGAAGACGCTCTCTCTGTAGACCGAGGAGCGAGATGTTTATGCAAGAGCACGAACATCAGAGCATCGGAGCTCGCCCATTCCAATCGGAGGCTGCAGCGCGCGGCGACGCGTCCAAGTGTTCAACTAAGTTCTCATTATGCCATACAAATAAATCAAACTCGAGCGCTGAATTATGGATTCAAAATTCGAAGTTCGCTTCGGTGAATATTTTGATGCCAATCCAATTTCAGTTTATAGTATTCCACGTTTGAAAACAATCTGATTGAGATCTAATTCAAAGTGATTTCAACCAACAGACAACAATCCAGATGGATTTCGTTTAAGAAATTGTTATGTAGATGGGAATACCCCCGGCCACCGCATTGGAATTGTAGCAGGGACGTGTAATGTGGGGAACACGGAACGTGCAGATAGAGATCGGTATCTTGCTTCGCTGGGCCAATGGGACCATCAGCAGAAGGTACGGGCAGAAAGATAACTCCTAACTCAAAGTAAACTTACAACTATCGAAACCCATGCGCTCACGGGACAATACCAGTTTGAGTTCCAGGGAGAAGTATTCAAGTAACTTAATCTGGACCCAGTCATGGAGATATATAATAGCAGAGCAGAGCGCACGAGCAATCAAAATAGGTGCTAGATGTTTACTCAATGTCTGAGCCAATATTTAATCTCCTATTTGGACGTGAATCCTTTCGGAATTGTTGTCCAGCGCTTCCATCCAATTGGTATTAAATTTTTATTTAAAATAAATAACCAATAACAACGATGGCGTGTTGAAATCATAGCCAATGAAGTATATCAAATCATATAAAAAAGATTCCCTTGCAAGGTAAATACATCCACACGATTAATATTTAGAAATTAAAGCACAGTCCTATCACCGACAAAAAAGCTCAGCGTTTTGCACATTTACCGTCACTGCAACTCTTCATTTTTGCTGTACAATTTCCGAGCCCGATATCGATGTGAACCTCGTGCAAAAAACGTGACTGAACCCGCTGCACGCGGCATGTGCATTATTTACCAAACGTAATGCAACTTGAAATGCAAGTGCACTGTGCTATGCAATGCAACACTATAGCAGGTCTCGGCGCGACTATAGCGACTGCATAGACAAACACCATTATATAGGGTGCACTCTGCATGCCAGCACCCACCCGGCTACCCTGTTTCTGACTGATGATCGATGAACCCGACGTGCTCTCGGGAATAAATTACCACCACGAGAATATTGCACTTTTCATTCCCGTTTTATGGACTATCGATAATTTACCGAAAACAGATATATACACAAGCGGACGCGGACGAGGCAAAGATATTCACAGGCACTATGTCGTTTACGTTTCGATTCTCGGGTCTATGAAAAAATATCGTTCGAACGTGAGAATCGACGGATGTTTGATACACTTTAGCGCTGGCATGATCTCTTTATGGAGAGCGAATTTTTTATGTCCGTGAACGCGAAGATGGTGGTCCTGCCTGCCTCACGTCGCGACGCCACCGATGGCGAATGAATTTAAGATGAACGTGGTTTTTATTACGCCAATGCAGGTTTATGTGTTCGACTGTGAATTGAGAGGTCATGCTGGCTTGTATATAAAACGATTCTAAATCTATCTCCACCATGTTTGTTTTATAATGTTTATGTGATGTCCATGGTGACCGCATTTTCAACTCCACGTGAACTTGGACAGTTCACGGGATGCTAGTCAAGTGTTGGCCATTTTGCAAATGCCGGCTCCGACCCAATTGTGATGGCTTTACGGGGTTGCGATGGAATTAAACGAAAATAAAATGTAGCAAAAGCAATGCCAACTCAATTAAGATTAATAAAGGTATACGGTGACACAGCAAAGAAGAAATGCTGTAAAATCAATTACGGGCACTTAAATAGAATCATCAATTTATAATTAAATGCATAGAACATCGGTAACAACTAACATGGTTATAACAAAAGAAGGTACGAGGTCGGAAGGTACGGTTGTCGTTTTGGTCGATTTTCGCATAAATTTCACATTCAAACGGAAACAAATATTAACAAAAAATTTTGAAAATGGCGGATACTATTTATTTTTTTCGTTTTTTGAAAACTTGCCTATATAACAGAGACATAGAGCTACGCAAAATAGGTTTGTAAACAAAAGGACCTTGCTAGTCACAAGACGTGTATATAACTGAAAGCACAATAAACGAAACCCCTGGGAATTTTCAGGCCTAATTATGGAATAATTAATAGAATAATTAATTATTCTTGCGACTTTTCTTATATACTTTTATTTAATAATTCACAATAGTAACTTTACATTAGAACTCTCTCTCTAAATAAAGTGCATCGTAGTTCGTAAGTGCATCTCCACAATGAGGAAAGGGCAGACAGTGGATGCAATAATATGGACATATTATCTACTTGTTTTACACCAAGACAGACTGCGACCACACGAATATAATAAAGTGATGGTGGATTACCAATTGCTAATAATATGCAGTTCTACAATACCAAAATGAACGAGGGTTCTTGCCCTAATTGATAATAGGTACTCATGAAATGTAAGAACTTAAGGTAAAATACATGTTAATGTATACGTTACATTGCAAATTGTATATTATTGTAACATCGTATTATTATCTATGGAATATAATGAATGCCAAGTAATACAGTCTGCGGGTGCAGCGAAATAACAATAAGACACTATACAGTGTCTCAAATGAAGCCGAATAAAATTCATTAGCTGCCAAAGGAAGCCTAGCATTAGCAAAGAAAGAATGTAAAATATTGAATAATAAAATATTTCTTGAATGCAAATTCTATATTCTATAACATCTAAGGCAGCAATCATTGAATCCTTTAGTTCGCAAAGAGTTAGGCTTCTGTGATGAAATTCGTTTCTTTTATACGAAAAAAAAATTTTGGTCTCTGCACAAGCCACAAATTCACTGTGATCATAAGGTAGCAACGACGGAATGTTGTGCGACTATCATTTAAAAATATTTCGGTACACATTTTATTTTCTCGACAGTTTTTGTTTTGCAGCTTTGTGGATTGTGGGTTGTAACATGACAAAACTCTCCTCTTAGAAATGTTTGCTGTAGTTTGAAATACCATAATGTGTTTCAAACGAATGAGTATATTTTGTTCCTTTTCTACATTTACAACACATATTTGAACGAATCTGTGCTTGCTTGGAATCTAAGACCTAGGTAAGTGTAACGAATAACGATGTTATCACTTGCCACTGATTTTTGCGCGGAGAGAACACATTGTGCAGTTTACACGGTGAAGCAGACAGAGTTTGGAATCGAAAACATATACTCAACACCGACACCGACACCTAGGGTACCTAGCCAAACAATTAATCATGTAACGTTTAAAACTTACTTTTAATTAGAATCTGCGATGAGCGTGTGTAAGTTGGTGGTCCAATTTGATTCTTTGGCATAACTTTTCGTTTCCTTGGCATGACATTCAATAGTACTGACCAATCAATCGCAATCGGAGATATTTTTAGTGGTTTCTAAATGCTCGTTTCAAGCGAGACAATCGAAGCAAAAGTCAAATAGCACTGGCTTTCGGCCCATAGGTTTACAATATGTTTGTTACATTCAAATAAAACACCAAAGCACACGGATGAGTAAGAAAGACGAAACTCCCCATAGATACGCAAGTAGATATTATATAGACATCGCTTGAATTCTTCAGGCGATTCGCGAGTCGTTTCGTGAAATATTCAAATTGGTCGGTAAAACTTTCGAGAGAACTCGGCTCTTGCCGAATGAACACGAATACTTAGAAGAATGGCTAAATTTTTCAAGGTTGCCCGTTTACCAACGGCTCGAAATTAATTTTCAGCCTTTGGCCAGCCGAGGTTTAAAAGTGCTGGCAATATCTTTTCAAAAACTGATGTAATGTTAAGCAATAGAAAACAATATAAAAAAAATCAATAATCAATAATTTTATAATCAAATAATCAAATAATTTATCAGTACTGTTTGCAATGTCATCTTTTGAACACCTTTGATGGAAGGTATATAAATTAGGAGTTTAGTGGCCATTTACTCTAAATCGTTTCAAATATCCTGATCAAAATAACCAAACAACTTACACAGCCCCAGGCCTGAGTTCCACGATGCTGTGTGGTATATTGCCCTCACCCGAGCTGGAACTATAGGAGCATTGCCTAAGCATAATATGGAACAACCACATAAAGCACATTACCAAAGGCACCTAAGTATTATTTTTTCCATGAAACACATAGAAATGCAGGCGAATATAGTTTACCTAGTAGCTGTTTTTACTAGCTGTCGGTTATCATCACTAACACATGGTATTTAAATATCAAAGACGTAGGTGTCGACCCAATGAGTGTACCCTCGACGAAGCGTAGTCTTAGTTGACCAGGGCGATCAACAGCCTCTTGTAGTCACCGGCACAGTCGGACTGCAAACAGAAGATTTAATAGTTTCTCAGTTCTGCTGTTTAACTGTTTTCCAAAAGATTTTCAAAAAGATACGAGACCTTAACTTCCCGTCTTCGGAAATAAAATGTCACAGGACTACTTTCTGCAGTTCGCAATATACCAAAATTATTACAATAACAACCACAGACGACCACAAATATTGCAAATAAATTCCTGTCTGTCAAAGAAACAGACAGAAACCTCCTATTACCATTGAATTCATGTATGTGTGTCTGAAACCTGTTCGATTTCCCATCATAAAGAAACCTCGAGAAGCCGAACGCATGTCGTATGCCACTATTACCAAGACGCCGTGCAATAATATTAATTGCCAGTGCCAGCTCCGTTTTATCATCAAATTGAACAAATATTATTCCTCCTAGATAACTGCTTTGGTCTGGACTTGAGAACCTACACTTCCCACACAGTTCGTGAACTGCTATGGGACTAAAATGAGAGGCTAAAGATTTGATCTTGTTTTGAAACTATCGAAGCATTGCCTAGATGTTCTGCATAACGTTTCCCCATAGTAAGTTGGTATGAAATCTCTAGGTTTGTTAACATTTTTCAATAGAATGAGACAACGATTGCTTTCAAATTTAAATTTAAAATCATCTCATTATATTTTAACTGTGGGATTGCAAACTCCAGTAAAAGTAAACTTCCACCCACATCTCCGCGATACTCACATCGATCTTCTCGATGAGCGACGCCTCGTACATCTTCTGGAAGTCGGCCTTGATGTCCCCTAGGTCGATCTCTGAGCGGGTGATGATGATCCTCATGAGCGTCTTGTCCTTGGTACCCATGCCGGACATGGCGTCGTGGAGGCGTTGTGCGAAGTACGCAGACTTGTCGCGGCAGCATTTGACTGCAGCGAACACGAGAAGCAGAGAGTTAGCAATGGCAGTCGCTCAGACAAGAATACTCTAAAGGCCCAGTTTTACCAAGTTTCTCAACTCTCAGTTGAGATCCCAACTAGTATAGTTACAGCTGAATTCAGCCAATCACATGCAGCGCATACAGTTGTAAAGTTGTAACTCCTAGTTGGTCTCTCATCTGTGAGTTGAAAAATTCGGTATACGCAAGTTGTTATTATCATCAGCCAAAACATACAGACTTCTTCTTCAAAAATCAATGTAGTTAATGCACGGGTTATAGATATTTTTCTGTTTTTGCCATACGTAACATTTTCAGTTTGAATTCATTCGTTTTCAAATTGTCTCGTTAGTACGTTTTTTCCCAATTCTCAGCAAATTCCCAGCGTTAGCCGCTCAAAACTTGCCGGCCCAGGCCATTGCACAGTTGGCCCAGTACTGACACTACACTCCATGTCTTCTTGAGAAGGAGGGGGTGTTTCGATTACTTGCACACAGTCTCAGAGCTTGGATGAACGATTTCACCAATATATCTGCCCCAATGTAGCTGTGTGACGCATTGCATTGAAACTATGATCGTAAGCGTTTGAAAGCATTTAACTCAGAATTACACTGAGTTCAGTGTCTATTGTCTAACGATTTTTATTTTTTACTTATTGCATTTAGCGTTGCCAAACACTAAACATAAACTAAGGTACTGCTAGAAACAGTGAAAAGTGGCTCGAAAAAACGAATGGAAATGTAAAGCTCCGAGCTGAAAACACTTTGAAGGAAAGAGAACGATTTTGACAGAGAAACCCCTACGGCTTGACTTGGCCAGAAAGATCGAAATTGTGGACAACCATCTACCTGGTTTTGTGAATGTGATACAAAACTTTGTCATATAATGATATGTGAAGTGGGAATGCATTCGATCTCCACGATTTCATATGATGAGTTGTCTCAAAACTCAACCCCTCAAAGTGGCTCGACTTCCAGTTTCTTCCAAACCAGCACTCATTTAAATTGACTACATGTCTGATGAATGAACAGCATCCCAAAATCTATTTACGCTCAAATCCCAACACAAGTCCGCTATACTGGACTGCATTATACATCGCAATCGCTTTCGCATTGAGTTTTGAAACGTCAAAACACTTTGAATAGCCGAGAGAAACTCTCAACCATCGTCAAAGAAAATAACACACGAGCACGCGAAGAATGTTGACTATAGTCAAAACCCGACGAGAGATCTTTTGGCGGAGGCTAAAAGGCTGTCAATCGGGCCTCGCAAAGCATCATCTCCTTCGACGCTCCTTAGATCTCCCGACAAGCCGGCATCCCGTATTACAAAGCGGCACGAGCGGCGACTGACCCGGATTCCGTGCCGCTCGCGCGTCTAGACCTGCGACCTCACCCCCTCCCCTACGCGACGCGACGCGACGCCACGCTGGGTGAAGGTTCGCTGAGGCCATGAAACTCTTACCGCGAGTCAAGAGAACCCCCCGAGAGATATCAATCTACATTGTCTCCGACGGTAAAAACGGGCACGCCATTTCGCCATCCACTTGCAGTTGTAAACAAATTTAATGTACAATGGAGTGTTTCCGCATTTTACATAGCTTTTTTAACCCCTGTTGGCCTTTCGCGTTTCGTGAAGATCTTATGTTCGTGATACAAAGCCGTAAAGTGAATTGGGGTTGCGATTGTTTTTTTGATTTCTGCTTTTGTTAATCTCATTTCTGCTTGGTTGGGTGCCCGGGCTGTTTTCGAGGTCTGTGACGTAATTGCGTCAAAGAAATAGAGACATATTTCTTGTAAATTAAGGATGACTGATTGTGGACTTGGCGATTTATTCAGCCCCCATAGTTGAATACGCTTATAAGCCTATTAAACTATTTCCCGTCGTAAATCAGGGCCTACTTCTTGCCTGGTAATATCCGGACGGCTGCTCACACCATAGACCGATATACATTGTCTGGAATTGGAACTTGGTGGAACTTTCATGACCACGACAATGCAGCTAGCTGTTGGATGGTAAACGTTGTAGACGTCTGGTCTCTCGACGTAGACGTCTGAGTCGGATTCTAATCGTTCTAGTGCCCCTGTCCAGTCACGAAGCAGACGAATCATATACTCGTCTACAAACAATTATGCTTCCATCAAGTAATGTCATGGGTAATTGGCTTCGATTTCACAACTGTTTCGCTGGAAGAAAATACGCTTTCAAAAAGTAAGATATCTATATTTTTTTCTATTGACTGTTTGAACCAATTAATTACTTTGAACCAGCAATTAATGAAACCAAATATCAACCTAGCAGTATTTTATTAATTTTCTATATAATTTGAAGCATCCGAAGCAGCCGTCTTTGTCCGCGTTCCCCTCCATATTGTTCACATTCGGTACCAAAGGTCCAAAATCTTGTATACCTATACGCATCTCTCTTTAACTGGTATCCTGCCATGAATCGGTCCTAAACGTACAACCAAGTGCCGGATATCTACGCGCCCACCAGGCAAAAACTACGAGCTGCATTTAGAGTGATGTACTACGTGAATCAGTGCCCGTCACGAGTGCTCTTCACGAGCTACGTGAGTTCGTTAGGTTCTCGAAAGCAGCGGCGATCGCTAGCTGCCCGTCGGCCGTGGCTTGCGGTCACGGCTGCACATCGATACCTCGGGGCACCTCGGGGCACCTCGGGGCACCTCGGGGCACCTCGGGCGATGTGGGCGATGTGGCCAGCGAGCATCGGAGGAATGCGAGGTCGTGCGAAGACGTCCGGACAGTGGTTCACTTCTTTTGCAGTCTTACATCAAGTCCACGGAAGATGGCTGGGTCGATGATATCTTTGCATGCGGTCGGGTGATCGGAGGAAAAATAGAGAAAATACATCGCTGTCTCGTCTATAACGTTCGAGTTTCTGTAAAATGACACCGATGATATTTTAAAATTCTTCACACTAGTGATGTTTCTTCGTTTACGAACAGCCATAAGTTTGATGGCCACCCATCCAGTAACAGATCTAAAGTAGCGTTGCTTAACTTCAGTGACCTTGTACGTGAATCCTGTTGTCACCAAGCGAGTAACCGACCCCATCCCAACAATCCAGTAACGACGTCTCCCAGGGCTATCACCGACTTAACCCCCACGGCCAGAGGCGCCCTACTGTCTACTCCCTACTGATGCAGCGAAACCAAATTCACACTCTCTCCCACTACTTCTCAAAACGACGTCCCCTCCACACTCATAGATCCCCGCTGCTCGCGATTCACTGCAGATATCGGTTTTGATCCGTAGCGAAACTGCGCCAAGACTCAAGATACAGCGTTCCCAGACGGGCCTGCATGTCCCGTTCGCCCCCCAAAACGGAGTCCCTCCGAGCACTCACCGATGGACAGATAGCCGTCCTCGAGACTACCCGCGAACTCTCTGCGGATGGCGGTCTCGATGTCGCCGTCGGCGAGTCGCTCGTACTCGTCGAAGACGCGTCGCAGCTGGGGGTAGCTTCGCGACACGAGGATGGCGTTGAAGGTGGACTCGTCGGTGCCCCACTGGTTTTCCCCGGCTTGGAGCAGGGCTTTGGCCTCGGCCGTCGCGGCTTCTTCGTCGATCTCAAAGTTCTCGCTGCGGTTTGCCTGTGGGACGAAGGACAGTTTTATGATTTTCCTCACACCACTTCCATGTTTATTAAATAGTCGTGTGATAGTTTTCAAAGCTACCAAGGTTTTCTCTGGTGTCATATCCACAGCTGATATAGGTACGCGTGCACAACGCTAAGGAAAGAGTCGTGCAACTACTTAGCATTCAACACCCGTGTTTGTAACGAAGTTAAGTTACTTGAGCAAAGTGATATCAGTGCATATCGTATCATGATAAGGATTAACGTGGCCCAAGCACTCGCATGTTCTTATTTATTCCAACAAAATTTCAGAAAATTTCAGTTTTCATGATTCTTTCAAATTCAAAAGAAGATCTGCTAAACACGTCTTATAGGTTCTATAAGTGGCAGGTTTTTGTGCTTGTTGCTTCATCAACGAAGCGATACTTCAGTTGAAGTTCCAGATGTTTGGTATTCGATTGATTGGATTCGTTTGCCATGTATGTAGGTGTCTGTTGTGTCGATTGCGGTATGGCAATCTTTGGGCTGCTGTCCTGAACGACGGTCGATGGTGGGCGGTGGCCAGTCAGGCGAATGCAGCTAACGAGCGGGAGATCGGAGGTAATTGCCAATAAGTGCGCGGAAAGTGGAAAAGTGAAGGTGATTGCAGCAATCACATTTCCCGGCGTGGGAAATTGTGTTTCCTCGATATTATCAAGAGATTTTTGCCGAAAGCGGAAGGCGCGGGTATAAGAAATCGTCCGATCGATTGTTGGGCGTATGAGGCTCGAAAATAATTTATTGGATTTTTTTCGCGCATGTAGTCGGAACTATTCCTGCAAATAAAGTCATCATTTACGATAGGCAGCATAAAAGTTTGACAGATGACAGAAATTTTTGTATGGAATGGACGGAAATACACCCCACTTCATATTTTCATAGCGTTTTATGCCAAACACGACGCTATTTTTAGAATTACGATCTGTGCAATCCATCATCGTGTGACGCAAAGCGGATGATTGGTGAACACATTTTTAAAGAAATGGGTCGGTAGTGCATTCAACACTTGGCCCTATTGGCCGTTGGGGTGGCGTGTTCAATTCCATGGCAGGGGCGCTGCTAGTCTCGAGTGGAGGGTGTTCGAAATTAAGTTACTTGGTTGGCTACTACCCTTAGCGAGCGCCACCGCACAGCATGTTTGGCACAGTCTTTCAGTTTCCCTCATTTCCTTTGTTTACCAATTGCTCAAAGTCAATTCTCAATTCACTCCGAAAAATAAAAACTCGTAACATCTTTCAAATCATCGTTCCCGTTTATCTGCTTAGCAGAAATGTGTGTCTAATTGGAAATTGCTTCGTATACTATAAACCCAATGATTACTATGTCTCTTACATTGCACACTTTATGGCCAACCCAATGAAGCAAAGTATTGCGTTTCATTTTGTAGCAAAAGCCAGGAGGAAAAACAAATTCACTTAATGAATTTCCAAGCATTGCATGAGAGCAAGCAATAAGAGCAATAAACAGGCATTGCATTGAAGCGTAACTAGCGCTAATGAATTGGGCCTCGCGGTTCAAAGCTAGCCCTCGAACATTTCCGACCTATAGAGCTTCGTTCGCTGAAAAGTTCCTTTGAACACCCCGGCTTTCCACTACAGTCGCAAACAGCCCAAACAGCCCAAACAGGGGTTCGTTTCGATCAAAAGCATTCCCCTGATTGATGAAGCCAGCCTGCATGTGTATGAGCACGATGTAGGCTATAGCAGCAGATTGAATGCATATAGATTATTTATTTTGATGTAATTTCTATTGAATCGTGCGTAAGAAAGTTATCGATTTTCAGCTTGAGTCTTTCAAGTGATTCTCTTTCTTTGCCGATGCCCTATATTTACAAGGACTGATTACTTTCGTCCCCTCCAGCCAATTCCTTCTAGGAACCATTGTGTACCTTATCACGAGGGATAAAGTGCATCTGATAAGACCTATGCATTTCGCCCGATAAGCATTTCGCATGACCGCACCTTGTAAACCTTGCTGGCTAATCTAAATAATCGCTTGTTGTTCTTTTATTCCCCTCTTGTTCCTTGTCCCTACATAGATAACCAAATGATGCATGAATTATTCACGAAAGCTACTGAAATGTCATAGGTGCAACACAATCTGTCGCTTTTTCATTACAGTTTGCATGAAATTGGCAAGACAGCACGTGGCATGCATTAAAGGTTTATAAAAAAAATACACAACGCAACGCAGTTTCAAACCAAATATTAAAATAAAATTATATATCTCAATTCGGTTCAAAGGTATAGTTGCAGGTAATTGACTCAAAACACTCAGAAGCGTATTATCTATTGAACAGTACGTGTACATAGTTAGCAATTAATTTAGTTCTTCTCGGCTGCCTGCACTGCATTGGCAGACTGCAATTTAAAAAGTCTGCTATACAATCGGACCCAAAACGCTAAATATCCCAGGTGGATTGTTTCCCATGCCACGGCTTTGCAATTGCCCGTCCCTGGGAACATGGGAAAGACAATCGGCGTTCTCGGGGGAACCCTTTAGTGCCGCGGTGGCGGACATAATGTGCTTCCGGTACGTCATTGCCGGAGCTGGCAGAGCAGGATCTTACCGTGCACAGCGAGACCAGCAGACGCTTGAAGTGGCCAGACGCCTCCCCTTTGAGGTCGTTCTCCAGAGTGCTCTCGAACACTGCAAAAACATTCGGGAAATCCAATCAGTTAGCTGGCAAACGCATACGCGGGGCGCCGGGGAGCAGGGCACTTTGAGCACGTGCAAGGAACGGGTAGATAATTTAGACACATGGAGATATGGAAAGATGACACGGCATATAGTTCGTCTCATCTTTGGCAGCAACAAACCGGTTTTCTACAATGTTATGGTATAGGCCCAGTGCCCCGAAGCGCTGTCAAAAATCGTGAGACGTACTATAGACGTCGCGTGATTTTCGAAGGAACTCTTTGTGCAGTACTTTGAGAAGACGCAGAATTGGACTAAAGCGTAAAAATTATACACTTATTTCACTTATTTCAAGCTGTATAAATAGAGATGTATGCCGTTCCTTGAACCAAAACTTTAAAAAAATACATTTTATCACTTTTTGATCTCTTTACCAGATAAAGTTCTTCTTTTAGTTTGGTCTTCTAATTGATAAACTAGGTCAGCGAGAGTGGAATTCACTGAATCAACTAAATTCCTTCATGCTGTGGGGTCCAATCTGGGAGTTGAATTACTTTCAAGCAAACTTCCATCGCGCTTTGTGGCTCCAATGATTGGCATCCACCACGTCGGCATTCCAGCGTACCACAATCACATTTTCCGTCCTTTCTCGGCGCGCCATTCAGCCATGACCATTTCGACTGCATTTCCGGTGGCCGACACAAACGTACACGCAACGCCTAAACGGTTCCGCCGACAAACAACCCGGTATGGAGTCGCATTTAAGTGCATGCCACATTATCGATTGATTTCTAATGAGAAACACCAATAGCCAACAAGTATCTTAGCGCCTGGCGCAACCAAAACAAACGACCACGAAACCAGAGACACTCTAAAACCAGCGCATGACTCATCCGAAAGCATGACAATCAATAATGATACATCGATTGGACAGAAATAACGATAGGCCAAACTCACGGTTCTCGTAGACGGTCGCGATAGTGCGGATCCCGTAGTTGCTCAGACTGCAAAGAATCTCGATGATGGCCTCCTCGTCAGTGCCCAGTCCGCTGATGGCGTCGTGGAGTTCCTTGGCGTAAAGGTCCGGCAACGGCGTCATCAGCATGACGATAGCGTCCTCGAAGACTCCGCCGAGCTCGCCCTTGAGCTCGTCGATCAGCTCCTTGCCGTAGAGCGTCTTGAACGTCTCGGCGATCTCCAGACGCTGGCTGATGCTGCGTTTGGCGAGCACGTCGATGATGGTGTGCTCGTCAGTGCCGAGGCCTTTCATGGCGGCGCGGAGGGTGCCGGCGTCGGCCTCGGCGTCGAACGGGTCGGCCTCCGTCACGGTCGGGAAGCACTGCTGAGGACAGGGAAACGACGGACGTTTAGGGGGTGGCATCTTCATGTAGAGGGGGTCGTCCTTTCCGCCTTGATTGACTTCGGTATCAAGAGCGGAGAATGTTGGTCTTTTTGTGGGCGAAGCGGAGATTTCCAGGCCTCAACACGATCTATATGGAAGTAAATAAAATCGGAAATCGGAAAGGATAAGAAAATCACGAAGTTTCGCTGAACGTTATTGAAATCATAACCACCGTCGTGATGCCGCACGACTCTCTCCAGGACAGTGCGTTAGAACGCACATAATTATTATCTGTGTGCCTTCCTAAATTTATGGCTCCAGCATGATTCAATTTTGGTCTTTTTGATGGCGTAAGGCGCATTAATGAAATGTGTTGTAACTTTCGCAAGGACAATGTTACGTAGCTATATATTTGAGCGTGTAAAACAAAGATTTACCCACAGGCAAATCTAGCCAAAGGATTTTCAACATCTATGCTATAGGCCAATTTTACTTCGTTTGGGAGGTCATCTCTTTGTCCACAAAGTATACGAAATGGCTTGGTTGAATTCAATAGACCAATACAGGCAATCAGCATCCCAAATTGAGATTAACCGTTGACTCCTTTGACGCCAATAAGCCAGCGTCGTCTCTGTTATAAATAATACATTAAAATTCTCAACAAAATATAATCGGCGATCCCTCGCAGCACAACTCAATTTCCCTCAAAAGTGGGCTCTAACCAAGCAAACGCCTCGCGCAGTCGGATGTGAAATAGAGCTGCACATAAATAACTCGACGTCGGCTTCGTGTTTGCCCGCGCTCGAGTATCGAGGCTCGGGTGGGAAACGAGTGTAAAAACGTGCACGACGATAAGACTTGTTGTTCGTTGGTGCCCCGGGGCCGGGTCAGACCGGCAGGGGCGCAAACACCGGGTCGGGCGGCGGGGGTGCATTCCGAAACGCGAGGCTTCAATCGAGCTGGCGGAGGTTACGGAGCCGCGCCCGGGAACGGAACACGAAACGCGAGTACAGTTTTAAATGCCGCCTCGTAATAAAAATTAACTGTAGCTCTTGCTCAACAAGTTTGTATTTCAATTGAACTATTTCTCACGCCATTCGTCTAGGGCTGAAAACAACGCAATGCGCGGGGGTAAATGGTTAGATGCTGCACACAAAATGCTTGCCGTTTCTTATGCCCGTGGCCGCTAAAGCAAGTGTTGGCTGGCCTGGCGTGGCAGTCATCGACAGCACTGCACATTGAACTTCTATCCGAGCACACAACCAGGGCCTTCTACGTGATACTGTTTTCCAGTGCTAGGAGGCTGTGGGAAAAGGCAGAGTCAAAAAAATACTTGGTTGAATCTCACTCAAGGTCAAAGCCACCTAGATAAATTTTTGCCATAGGATCAAATCGAAAGAAGCCCACGGGGAGCTGGCAAGTGGAAGGCTTCCTTTGAAAATGGATTATTGTCTTGAAAATATCCAAATGGCAAATGAATTAATAATCAATACTCGTAATCACAAGCCCAAACACGTACCTTCATTTTCTTTCTTTATGATGGATACCAATTTATATGTCGAGTGCAATATGATATGAACTCAGTAGACAGTAACAGTAAACGTCGGATAGGAATGGAGAATGTGGTGGCATTTTTTCTGTCTTGCCGTCTGAGTTTATAGTATAGGCAGAATATCTCTGCTGAAAACAGGTCATAGTTTTGAAAACTTTGAAAATGAAATTGAAATCTTGATGTTTTCAGCGATGAAACTATTCCACAAACATTACAGTGTTCAATTTCAATACCATTCTCGGCAAGGAGCGCTCTAGATCACCACAAAACGCTATCCATTCATGACGCATGGCGCCACACTAGACAATCCCCCTACATACATTATCAGATTCCACAACATCAATTATCTCGTGCCCCTGCCGCGATGACATCATTTATGACATGATGTCAGATTCCAAACTAATTTACAAACGCGACTCAAAGGAGTGTGACGCTTCCAGCTACTCAGAGAGAGGCCACACAAAACAGCACACGTACAGCAACGAGGAGCTGAAACAGCCTCAACATTTCCACCCATGCTAATGTCAAGCCAAAACAAAAACTAAGTACTCTACAAATTCAATTACATCCCAAACACAATAGCGGCCATTGTGACATCGTGTGAAACTCTGCGAGAGCTCAGGCCTAACGCGTTAGCAATTTTAATTATGCTATATAGTGATGATGTTGCCGGCAGAGCTGTTGTCTGGCGGGGTGCCTAACCAGCTGGGAGGACGGCACGTCAACACCCAGCAAAGCTTGACATGGGCTGGGTCGCTATATTCGTGGGCTCAGAAGGAGAGAGAGAAAGCAAGAATCGATGGATGTACAATTCGAAATGTGACCTTTGCATGACACGAAGCTTTCAGCCGCACTTTTAATCGCCGACCTCTCATTCTTCTCAGGGTAAATGCGCCCCTTTTGGATAAACAAGCGGTCGGAGGTGGCGATCGCTCTTTGATTGGCCCAAACTGCGGGCGGATTTCTTGTGTTTTTGGCGTCGATGAATGCTGATGAGGTGTTAATGACGTGCTGCTAATGGGCCCATTATACGTGTTACGGTTCAATCAAGATAGACGCGAACAGCCGAACATGAACCACCCTGAGAAGGAACCAAGTCTAGTTTTGCATACATGGAATATTGCAGCCAGCCAGATAATGGCCTGCACGATCCATGAATTTCACTTCAATTTTCTTAGCTTTTTGTTACATTTGGAATGTTTGTGGAGATTTGTTTAAGGGAATTGAATAGATTTCAATCGATATAAATGATACAGCTCTGAGGCAGAACTCGAAGATGGTCTGCATTTGAATCAGGAATGTACGCAAATTATACCTATATAGGTACAGTCCGTTTCAAGTTAAGAAGGAGATTTGGAATTGCATCTATCTCGGGGACCCACTGCTGCCAGACACGAGCTATTTGAGTTTAAAAACTTTAAAGCCGGATGTCTTGAGCCGGACAAAAGGCTGTATGGGCAGTTTTGAGACTCGCATTTCTAGCGGCAGTATATATGTATTTGAGGCAGCTGCAAATCCACTCCCCTTCTTAATGCGAAATGGAGCATAGGTAGTTATTTTAGCTACCCCTCCTGCTCCTGCAAATGAATGATAGGTGGCACCTCATTTCCTCCACTTACCTGAACTGGGTAGTACTGGCGAGACATGCTGGTGGCTGGAGTGTTTGCTGCTGAAGACACTGAGAACTCTGTAACAAGCACGACCGCGTTCAACTCCACGCAACGACTGAGCCGAGCGGCGATCCGGTCACTAGTTTTATCAGCCTCGACGACCACGTCATCGTGCAGGCAGTCCGACAGGCATCGTCTTACCGGGAAGTCTCTTAGTCAGGATGGGTGCAGACAGGTCTGGGTGGTGACGTCGACGATGGGGTCTTCGGGGTGGGTGGGAAACAGTGACGTCGGGCTGGGAGTCGTGACGTAGTCCGGTGGTCATGGTGACAAATTGTATAGAGTGATTGCAATGATTTTTTGTTCTGGTGTTGCAATTTTGGGGAATGGCATTACAAATTACGTACTCGCTCGAAATGACATCGAGTTTATCAAGCTTATAGAAGATCTGACTGTCTCTACCCAAAGGTTGAACATATCTGGCGATGGAAGGAGTACGGAAATGTTTCGCCAGATGGCCTTGATTTTCCGTCACCCTTTGAATTTTCTGAGTTTCGTTTATTTTCTCAAACTTCCTCGACGTTCCCGAATTCCTTGGACACAGCATTAAAATTTATGGTGCATGTGATGTGAATCTGCAGTAAACAGAAACGGTATTCAGAAAACTATAAACTTTTAGAGACTGTATAATTTCGTCGAAAGTAGAAAGATATCTGAGAAGATATATGAGTATTATAAGCACTATAGGCATTACCATACCAAACCAAATGCCAAACATTGACCGAATAGCACAAAATTTTTACAGATGTGCTAAATGGTTTCCTATTGAAAACCTAACGCCGTGCCTTGCTCCGATCTATACGCGCAAGCAGACCCAGCTGAAACTGAAAGCATTCAACCAAGAATGTTGTTTCA
Source organism: Nemoura dubitans (assembly GCA_921293005.1). NCBI lineage: Eukaryota > Metazoa > Arthropoda > Insecta > Plecoptera > Nemouridae > Nemoura > Nemoura dubitans. Next base: position 14,980,437 of record OV121075.1, read on the forward strand.
CGTAGCAAGGCAAGGTATCTCGGCTGCAAAAGACAGAGCGCCGACTGCCGAGGAAGACGTGCGGCGGACGATGAGTCATACTCGATGGCTGGTCGAGTGGGTTCAGCCTTGGGCAGGTATGCCGCGTCGGCTCGCAGTCGCAATGGTGTTGCAATTACCACCTGACTGGACGCATAATTGAACCTCTGTACATAAGCGCAGACGGAAATAGCCGCGGACGTGATAGGATGATCCACGCTCGGATTACAATCACATCATTGACATGCGGTTAGCATCAGATTATTGTGAATGGAAGGAATGGCTCGCAAGGCATTTTCCAGTACGGTCGTACTGAACTTTTCCTTTCTTTGAGAATGGTATGCAAGTGTCCATGGTCTGTCATGCTGCTATTTTGGAGGTCTGACTTTAGTCTCACACTGAAGTGAATGGAGGTGATGGGGCGTTTACAACATGAATAATTTACGAATGAGGCATGTGACCCGATGTCGATAATGAGAACAATCTATAAAAGTATCAAATGTAATGCGTTTTTTTCTAGACTGTAAGAGCTTTTTACAGGCAAGTTGCAAACTGTAATGATTTTTTTAAAGTAGATTTGCTCTGATAATACAAGATTTTAATGATTAATGCGTGTTGTCGGGTCTGGTTCAGCTTGTGGGTCACTAATGGAAATGGACGTGAAATGTTAAACAAGATTTTGTAATAATGTCACACACGCGATCGCGCCGATATTTCTGAAAATGCCAAATGGTATTTTCGTCGTGCGAACGTGTAAACATCCCGGTCGATAGCCGCCGTTTTATCTGAAAGGGCGAGACGCAGCTGGTGGAGAAGTAAATTAGATAAATCATAGGCAATTTATAAGACAATTTGTCATGGGAGTATTTTATTAATTTTTATTTGTTAGACGACTGGCTTACGGCTCTCACCTGATAAATTACAGCGAGCTGTTGGCGTATTCTAGAAAATTCGCTGGGATAGTGTCGTCTTACCGGCGCCGACGTCGAGAGAAGAATAAACGACGCCCGGCGTCGTTATTCCAGATGGAAATAGTGACGTCACAGATACTTCAGTGGGTGTCAAGTTAGCTAACAGAGAGCGCGGCGGTCGGGGTCGGGGATGCATCGCGCAAAATGGCAGCCTGGCGGCAGAAGTTGAGTGGCTGAGCAGTGTTCGAGTTTGGAAAGCTTGCAAAAATGTGTACTGGCAGCCATTGAGGAATTTACTGAATTTGAGTCTCTTTTGTTCTAAAAGAAAAATTAAGAGGGTCAACTTAAAAGTAAGGGCAATTGCTTACAAAGCGCATTTGGAAGTTGATAATAGTAGATCATAGTCAAAGGAATCATGTTAAACCAGACCTGAAAATTTGGGAAAATAAGGGAAAGAAAGACAAAGACAGTTCCTATAAAAGTTCTCAATAAACAAGCCAGATAGGGTTATGATTGTGAATGTCACAATCTTTTATTGGCTTGGTTTATAAGTAAAGTAACAAATAATGTTTAAACAGTAACATTAGCAATTAAATGAGCAACCCTAATTTTCTTGCAAAAGTTAATTTCTCGACCCACCGTGTGTGCTCGAGTTTCAGTCCCTTCTTTGTTATGTCAATCCATGGACAAGATTATTTGAGCTTCAGTTGCCTTCATCAAGCAAACAAAATATGACTGGCCATACACAGGTCCCGCTAGATGTGTAGTTACTCGCTAGTCACCTATGGTGCATCAGCTTAGCCTGTCGCACGTAAAACGGTTTTGTCGGTGACCTATAAATTTGCTAATAGGTATTGAGTGTGATGTAGATAATTCAGCGCAATTGTAAATTGCAGCTTGGTAAAAAGATTAGCACGCCAACAAGTCTTCTCATAAAAATAGCAATTTTAAGAGGTCCAATAAAATATAAAAATAAAATATATATTAAAGCAAGTCCAAATTGCATTATAAAAACACTCTTAGAACTAAATATCTATCTAAATCTTGATTTTTAAGATCTAGAAAAGGTATTGATAAATTTGATTAGATAAACCTAATAACCTACATTAAAAAGCCATGTATGAATAATTTTTAATGTAACCACTAGCAATGCCAATGCAACATGAATGAATCCAAAACTTGAAACTAAAAGCCTCTCAGTAGTCTTCCTGGGTATCGTCAGCCACCATTCATTCTCTGCCTCACAACACAAATACCAAAGCTCCTCGCAAATCACATAATAATCTGTGGCTCGGGCACCGACGCAGCTATCGACTTGTGCGGCAACACCTGTCCACCGTTGATGTACAGCTCGTCCTTGACGATCACGTCTTCGCCGAGCACGGTCGTGTTCTCCATGCGCACCCACTGTCCGACGACGCTGCGCCAGCCGACAATGCAACCGTTGAGCCACGAGTGCGAGCGCACGGTGGCGCCGCGCAGAAGCGTGGTCCGCTTGACGCACGCCCCGTCCTCGATGACCACACCCGGGCCGACGGTGACGTTGGGACCGATGCGGCACCCCACGCCAATCACGGCTGTCGGGTCCACGAGGACGTTGCCCACTGCGCCAGGGCCCGAGTATAGGGCGGCTGGGTCGCGTTGCCGCAGTGAGGTTAGGTAGAGGCACATGCCTGCAAGAAAACAGTGAAAGTTAGGAGGCTGGCAGCTGGGGGTTTGACACCATTGACTTGTCAAAATCTGAGGATGAATGAACAGAACAACTGTGGCCCTGGATAACTAAAAACAAACATCAAAATTTACACATTCTGAGGAATTATTTTTGGTGTCATTAGATTTTGCCATAATGCAATTGGCACAATACAATAAAAACAGAGAAGCATAGTTCTGCTGCAGATCCAAACATCCAAGCATAAGTATATTACTGAGCATCAGTAACTACACTTAGGAATGCTACAATTTTATAACATTTCAAATGGACTCTATGTGCCTAAATAAACGAACCGGTGAGGAAGTCCTTGGGCTGACCAACGTCCATCCAGAATCCCTGCAGCTCCATCGCGAAGAGCTGTCCTTCCCGGGCCATGTCCGGGAATACTTCTTTCTCGATGCTCGTCGGCCGCAGTTGGATTCGTCTCAGCACCGACGGGTTCAAAATGTACATCCCGGCATTGATCTTGTTTGATACAAACTCCTGTGGCTTCTCAATGAAGCTCTCGATCTTACCCTGCTCACCATACAGCACTACACCATACTTCGATGGTTCTTCCACTTTTGTTACCACTATTGTTCCTTCCTTGCCATGATTCTTATGAAAAGCAACCAACTCTTTGAATGGGAAGTCACAGATAATGTCCGAATTTAATACAAAAAATGGCTCATCATTAATGTCTAGAATCTCTTTGGCCAGTGCCAATGGTCCTGCAGTACCTAGTGGTTCTTTCTCATGGGAAAATATCAGTTTAACACCAAGTTTCTTTGCCTCTTCTTTCAGTTCTTCTTCCATCTCTTCGGCACGGTACGAGACAGCGAGGATGACTTGTGTGACGCCGGCCTGGACCAATGCCTCCATTTGATGGAGAAGCATTGGTTTATTGGCGAACTCGACCAACGGCTTTGGCCGACTCAAGGTAAGTGGACGTAGCCGGGTCCCGTAACCCCCAACGAGAATCAACGCTCGCAGTTCACCCATCGTTTTGCCCTTTAAAGATATACAATGACATGGTTAACGACTATTCACTAAATAAGTAGGTAGTGCTTGGATCTAACGTGAATCAGGGAACAACACTGGAGGTGATGCAATTAACTAACCGGTGCCAAGCGAAGGTATCAGTTGACGTGTCGTTATCTGTAGTCGGCTTGTGATCTGTTTCTGCTAGCCACGTACACACCCCCTGATCATTCGAGTCAGTGATGATGATGACGATCTCTCGGTCCACATGTCACGACACACGTAAACACCAACCGTTTCACGTGCACAAAGGTCGTCGACACGTCTGTGGCGGAGTGTCTATATCGATTTACTCGATGTCGACGGGCGTCGCGTCGCAGGCTTCTGTTTGTTGTGTCACCGCGGAGCCGACGTCAAAATTGTACGTGTTAAACCCACTGAAGCGAAGACGAACTGACATGTGGGGGTTTCGCGGGAGTATTTGATTGTGTTGAGGTGCTATGCTATCCATTCGTTGTTCTCTACCCATTGCTATCCTCAAAGAAAAGCTAGCATAGCATCTTCGTGAAACGTGATCGATACATAACTTTTAGCTTGTTAATTTATGCTTTATTTGCGCAAATAACTGAGGTTACTGTGCGAAACTAAACGACATAATTCAATTTACAAGCGGTTCATAGGTGATATAAAAATAAAATAAAGCCCAGGGACCAATATATATTTTTTGAAGCAGAGTATGGTTTTAGGGACGATAGCAGTCGGAAACGTTAGGCAAGGGTTTCTTGTTCTTGCACTTCTCCACCCATTTTGACCAGCCGGCAAAGCCCTTGCTGTTGTAGATCTTCTTGGCACATGCAATGTCGTCGGAAACTGTGTTGTCCGTCAGAACTGTTGGCAAGAAAATGATTGAAGATTTAATTATTCGCTTTGGATTTGCGGATCATTGCTCAATCAATTAATTAGAATGGTGTACCTTCACATCTGATGTTACATTCACCGCCAACATATCCTTTTTTGCACCATTTCTTGCTGTTTATCTGCAAGAGATCGTGATTCGCATTTACTTAAATGCTACAACACCAAGTGATACCGTTTACTGGTATAGATACTATTTACAAAATCTCACTTTGAAAATGCCCAAATCGTAGCTGCCGTCTTTATGGGGACCCACCGAAGTAGCTGTGTTTCCTCCGCTCACGTTTTCCACAAGACATACCCCTGGAAAATGGAGTTACATTGGAATGAGTGCGGTCAATGAAAATATCGTTTGGTGTGATGCAACTACGATTTATTTTCTTCCGCGTCACACTTTGAACTTGTAAATTGATAATGCAAGCATTACCGCCACGTGCTGCCAAGTCACTAAATTACATGTCAAGTTACGCTGCAGTTTTATGGGCAACGCAATAATTTATCTCGCTCTGAGTGCAGTCCATGCTGTGACCTCTATCTCTCTCTGAAACCTGGAACCCGGAAAACTTGGAACAAACTTGTTTGATCTGGTAATTTACTTGTTTTGCAAAGGTCGCATGGAAATAAATCTACGAGTACATTCAGTTTCTCTACGACACATGAGACAACGCACTCAGAATTGTGGAACTTGAGCACTTCAAATTTATAAAGCCAAGCCAAGAAAGGGCCCATAAAAAGCGTAATTTCTACAAAACTCCCGAGGGAAATCTCGGGGACTGATGCAACCTGTTGATGGTACTGATGCAACCTGTTGATGGGACTGATGGGCCTATGCAACCAAAACAGTACAAAGAATAACTGCTAGTGCTCCGTAATAATATACTATAATATAATTAAACAGCCGCTCGTGACTGGATTATTATTTTGAACCCCTGGCTGGAAGGAAGGCACTCACAGTTACTAAGCAGCGACCTGGGAATCTGCTGCTTGATCAGCTCTCTCGTCAACTCGCACCTTGACAGCTGCCTTGTCTCGGCGCCGCCGACGACGACGACGACGATAATAACCAGTGCAGATCCCAGCGACTTCATCTCGACGCGACGCTCCGTCTTATGAACCTCCCTGTCGAGAGCTAATTGCTCATTGAAGATGCACCGCCGAGGTGTGCGAGCCATGTGATTATGGGGGAGGGGGGGAGGGGCACCTAGCATTGTTCCCGGGAGCCTTGAACGATGACGTCGTGTGCATAGGAAGTTATGGAAGTCGAAGGCCATGGGAGAGTACGTTTTTCGGAGGTCTTGTTAGGTTGGTCTTTTCTTCATGGTGGCTTTTATTTGGATAATGATAGAAGATGACACGATATTATACAGATTCCGTGACCCAATTTTTTCTGCTTGGATTGTGGGGAAATTGACCCTGTATGTCCTTGGATTGTGGGTGTTGTCCCATAGGTTCCCGTCAATGCTCAATTGGGTCGGCAACGTCAACGCTGAATTGAAAACTTATTCAGCCAGAGAAGGAAGAAAAACTGGGACAATTGTACACCAATAATAACTGTAATTTGTATAGATCATTTTTAATTGTTTGCTAGTTCAGCCCACAAGGATTAAAAAAATATATATACGTACACTATTTATTTTTATCGCGTTCTCTTGTTATAGCTGATGGGGGATGCTGGACAGGAATTTGTGTTAAGAAGTAAACACGTGTGTTTTCCTGCCGAGGAAATGCCAAATATTCTCTAGCACGTTGGTCAGCTGATGTACTCGACCGACAGTTCGTCATCGCGTTCAGTCGTCTCAGTCGAGTCGACCATGTGGTCGTCGAGCCAGCCGAGGAAGAACACGACGTTGGTGTAGATCCCGGGGAAGTCTTCTCGAGCGCATCCTTCCCCGCCTGAGACGACGCCACAGAGCACGACGCCTCCGTCGCACGTCAGCGGCCCACCAGAGTCGCCCTGCAAGGGGCACCTCGAGGGTCAGCGCCTCGGTCAATGGCTTTCGCGAGATAAAGCGAAGCTTCAGGGAAAACCCTTATTTCGGCACCTTGATCTCTCATCTGGTTACTCCGGAATATTTATTTTCTGCTCATTTTCAAAAGTAACTTCATCATCTTACGTTCATAGCTTAGCTTTTAGTAACGAGAATAAAGCTGTCATATGCTAAAAACTAAAAATCAGTAGACAATACTTCCGGCATTTCTGCGTGATATTGATAGGTATAATTTGTGCTTTGATCAACTAACCACCAGAAACTGCGACATATAAAAATGCTTATATTATATATCTGGCAACTTGTGAAAGATTGTCGCGCGATTTTCACACCTGGCACGCGTCCTTCTGTCCTTCCGCGAATCCCGCGCAGAGCAGTTTGTCAGTCATGTCGTCGCCGTAGTACTCGTAGCACGCGCTGAAGGACAGCACCGGCAGGACGACGCTGTTGAGGGCGTCGGACGGTGGGCCGCCTTCGATGACGGCGCCCCAGCCGCTAACCGTTGCGACGCCTTCGAAGTGTGAGCATGGAGAGAAGACGATGATAGTCTAGTCTGTGTGGGCCATGGCCGTGGTCGTACGTAAGTTGGGACGAGTGAATGGGGTGATCTTTGATGACGCGGTTTTCAATATACTTTAACTTGATTTAAGATGATCGCGTTCATGTTTCGAATATTTCATTTTCAATTCAAGAGTACCTTTACGAGGTATACCTACAATGTCTATAAGAGGTAGGTACACAGATATTAAGGAGTATAAGAGTAATGCAAATTGCACAGAAGTTAGCTATTTCCTTCGTGAAGGAATTGCGTTGCATTTTATGTATTCTACATAATACATAGAAATTGACTGTGTTGGGTCTTTACGATCAATCATCAAAAGGTCCTGCAACGTACCGGTAGGGACGTAGCCCGGTGCCGGTAGCTGTACGGCGCTCACGTACCGGTTGAACGTCAGGCTGGAGTCGAGCTGTAGCACGGCGATGTCGTTGCCTCCAAACTGACCCAGGTCGCTGCAAGGGGCACACCGCACAAGGTCACAAGGAGGCTCTGGGGTGACAGCCGAGTGCGAGGGGCTTGATGATTGGTGCAACGGAAAGGGCTTACGGGTTGAACGTTTCGTGGGATGAAATCAGGAGCACATTTCTTGTCTGCTGCGTAGACCCCGGATTCGAAAGACTTATAAATCCGGCCTTGACCTGCGAAACATCGTTTAAATAGTGCAGTGAGGCTTCCAGTTTGTCATATACACAATATCAAGCAAGTATTCCATGCTAGTTTAAAAGCTGGATCTTTCGCTTTACGTTTACGGCCACTCTTTTGCTGTGCAAGAAAATAGCAAAAGAAGTAAAATGAGAGTAACCTGGAAATCTTTAGCCGCCTCTTTGTGCACGCAGTGAGCAGCAGTTATCACCCAATTCGCTCGAAGAATGGAGCCACCGCATACGTGAGCATTGCTTTTGTACAGAGAGACTTGCCATGGAATCTCACCTGTCGGAAATTAAACGAACATAGCATGTTGTGTTGTTGTAGCCCCAGTTCAGCGTTTGTACATCCACTCTGCAAGTCTTACGCAGCTTGAGAGATTTATGGTACCACGCAGTTTTACAAAAGATGTCACAAGGTCTTACCTAAAGTCATTGGTGCACCCCCAACAATATGCGGAAGTGCAGAAACAGTAGCAGAGGACGCATCCCAAAAAGACTCGGCCACTGAAATAGTCAACAACATTTGGCGCTCTCACTTTGAGCATCTTGGCGGGATAGCGAGCAGCTGTGCGGCTGGAGAACCAGTAGGGTCAGCGTGACCCACTGCCTCATCGCCCGGCTAGCTCAGTCGGTAGAGCATGAGACTCTTAATCTCAGGGTCGTGGGTTCGAGCCCCACGTTGGGCGCACTTTTTGCCACTCGCAAAGTGATATAATAAATGTTTTGTCAAGTCATTTATTTAACCTTCTATAAGTGGAAATGTGGAATTCACCTTACCTGTTGAAACACTTGCTAGTGTGAGCAGCAACAGTGTGAGCAGCAACAGCGCTAGCCCCATAGGAGGGTGCACCATTCCGCTCAGAGTTCCTACTGCAAGATTGAACTCGCCTGGTTTACTAGTCTGATAATGACATCGGTCTTGATGGCACAGTCTTAAATTACTGATAAGTCTTTAAATTTCGTTATCAAGAAAAGAGATAAGGGTAGATTATTGAATGGATAAGGCCAGTTCTGGGATAAATTATGCACTTTTACCCAGATGCAGGGAGATGAGTGTTTTGGTAAAACAAGATTTTTATTTTTGTCTCACTTGGCAAAAAACATGCATTAACATACAGACAACACTTTAGTCAGTATTTTTACCTGTCAAATGAATCCTTACAACAGATTCGAGTTCATCATTAGTAGTAGCACCAGTTTATGAATTATTTTAGTGCCATTTGAAATGGTGCCTACCATTGCTTTGCTATACACATACACTACACAGCTAACTGCATAACTTTAAATTAAAAAATATTACCTCATGTGCAAAATCATCAACAGGCAAATATAGAATAGTTTCACACCATAATATTTTATATTCAGTACCTAACACTTTTTAATATAATTAGCTTTATCAAGAGCAGTCTTTCATAGAAATACCATATCTGAGAGCACTTCTTCTGAAAATTAAATACAATGTAGAACTTTACCTATTTCAACATATACTTAGATATAATATATTATAGTAGGTATACTTGCAATTACCATATTGATAGGATTATTACAATAATCAGAAAATCCAACTATCATAGTCAATCATTCAAGTTCCCAAGTAACACTCAAATCATGGTTTTACTTTGCATAGGTACCTAATGTAGGTCCAGTGGACCCAATTTAAAACTAATAGGATACTTATCTACCTAGGTATATATAAAAGTTACAAACAAAACAAATCAGCACATCCATGCAACTTGTCATCGCAGCTCCAGCTGCCATCGTTAAACTGGGTTTACAGTGTTGCAAAGTGAAGACGCTGTAGACGAGTTTGCAAGCAACAGCCAATCAGAAGGCCGATAGCGGTGACATCACCAAGCTTTGCGACCGCGTCGCTTCGCAACGACTGACATGGAATATGTTTATCTCTTTGGTTGCGAAGCCACACGGTCTGCGACGCCGTCGCTTTGCTTCGCTGTAACTTCAGCTTTACAGACTCATCTCAGTTCCTCAATAGGGAGTAGGGACCAAGATAGACTGATTAAAAATGACTATTTGAGCAGAGTACCTACACTATTGTTACAATCAAAAATGCCCACCCAAACTTTTCACCTGTTACTAACTTAGCTTACATGTAGAATTATTTGATTTTTAAAGATAGATATGATAATTTATATATAATAATCATATTTATTATGTGATGTGTCATTACTATGCTTTATAAGCATTAAGCTGAAGTAAACTTCACTACACTTTATATCCTAAAGCTCCGTTTGGAAGAGTGACTGTTCAGTGCAAAGAATCTAGCGCCGGTCAGCAACGAGATAAAGCTCGCATTCAAAATAATTTTCTAGATCTGGTAAGGATCACTGGGTGTGACAAACAAAATCATTGAGAGAGGAAAACTTTGTAATCACAGCCAGACATTGTCAGTTGGATTATGTCACACACGATCGAAATGCCGGTTCTTGGTCGATAAGTAGGTAGCTGCATTGGACGCTTCTGGAAACATTCATTGCACCTTCTTCTTGGGGACCTTCTTGCTTCGAGGCAGCGTAGCAAAACCAGTCACCTGGAACAAAAGCATCAGAGTTGTTAAATGCACCGAACAAATACTGACATTTTCTAATTCACAAAATCAGGCTAATAAATGTAATTATAATTGAATTTGGTGTCTTGTTATAAGGGTAAAAACCAAAAATTTGTCAACAAATTGCTAACTACGGGTTTAGCAGAGAAAATAGTGGCATTAGAGGTGAAAGTGGCATTAATACAATATGACATTCTACAGATGGTTGAATCAACAGGTGGACAAAATCAAAACAAAGTTGAAGCCAGAAAAATCACACAGAAATAAAAATTCAGTCGTTAACTAAAGAGCATTGTCCTGAAATGCCTTTTGAGTGTTAGTGCCTTAGTGGATAGGTACCGAGGAAATTTTCAAGGAAACTGACAGTCTTCAAGTCTTCTTTGCCACAATCACAATCACAGTCACATCACAAACAAACACAATTAAATACAATATTTACAAAAGACACCAAGCCCTCCAAACGTAAGCACAAATCCCATTATGAACGCACTCAAACATTTCTTACTTCCCACAACGAAAGTCCAGCCAGACCAAATTCATTGAGAGCCAATTAGAAATCCCCTCCTGTTCAAATGTCGCTCTTCCTCCTGGGCGGCGAATGGGACATTTCCCGGATCCGGAACCCAGAAGAACTCCCGTCCTTGACTTCGTTCTTTGCATCCTTCCTGGGCGGTTTGGGGGGGAGCTTGGGCGCCTTGTCCGGGCCGAGAAACGTCAGGCTGGACGCCGATCGCAGCTCTGCCTCGATCTCGTTGGTGAGGTCTGTCAACGACGTCGCCACCAGCCCCCGGGACGCACCCTCGTGGCTGAAGAACTTGGACAGCAGCCGCGACATCGGCGACTCTTTAGACTTTTTCTGCTGGTTCGGAGACGGTGGTGACTCCGCTTTGGGCTTTGCACCAGAAGTCGCATTCAGAGTGTGAGCAGATGCCTTTGGGCTTGCTCCTGTTGGCGTCACGAGTTTCGATATATCCCTCTCGTCTGCGTCGATCTTCCTCTGCACTTCGAGGCTGATGGTCGGAAGGTCGCTGATCGGGACTTCCCTTCTAGGGGAAGACGACCCACGGCTGTCGGCAGACTTAAATGAGACGTCATCGCCGTCAGGAGAAAGAGAGTCGCTGTCGGCTTTGCGGGGCGGAACTGGTGCTGGGCGCTTGTGGTATTTGCCGGCGCGGTCGAGCTTGGCATTGGTCACTTTCTGCTCGCTCTCTGCCAAAGACTCAACCGATGGGCTGATGCTAGCGGTGTCGAAGAAATCGGCGTCTTCAAAGTTGTCTGGCTCCGTGTCAACAAGGGCTGGTTTTGACTCTTCAATATTGGCTTCTGTAGTCGGTATTGGGACTTTGCAAAGCTCTTCAGTTTTGCTTTCATTATCAATAGCTTTAATCTCAATTACTTTGCAAAGCTCGTTAGTTTTGCTTTCATCATCGATAGCTTTAATCTCAATTACTTTACAACGCTCTTCAGTTTTGCTTTCATTATCGCTAGCTTCAATCTCAATTACTTTCTGCTCTTTGGGTTTTAAATCCTGTGCAACTATTTTAACAAGAGCATCGTCAGTCTTCTCAACTGTTTTAGCAGCTGGTACATTGCTTGGAACATCCTCCCTTTTCTCTGGCATTTTAATTTCTATGACATTCTGAGTATTTCCCCCAACTTTAGGAACCACATCATCGTATTTTTTCTCATTGATCTTCAGATTATCTTTCTTCACACTTTCTATCCCCGTATCATCTCCGTTGTCTCCGATGTTATCCAGGTACATTTCCAGCAGAGAGTCGGAGAACGTTTTCAACATCGGTGATACTGATAGGCTTTCTTCGACCGTGACTGGCTTTCTGATCTCTGCTGGGGTGGTTAACGTAGCTTGGTGCATGGTCATGGTGCACGTAATTGGCTTGATGATGATGGATGGAGACATGGACGTTGTCACTTCGAAGAACTCTTCGTCCAAGTCGTCTGGGTCGGATTCCTCACACTCATCGAACGATATGCTGTCCTTCAGCGAAACAAGCAATCAAACCAAGGAAATGATGAAGACAATCCATATTGTTTTGATTGTAATTTTGTGATGAACTATGGTGTACAAGTTGGCATTTATAATATAGTATATTTACTGTCAATAGCCACCAGGCAAGGCAGTTTCATACAGTACCTAATTAAAATCATGATTCATGACAAATGAAATGTGTGAAAAAATATTTGGGCCGAATATATATATTTACGTGAAGTAAAATTACAATCCACGACATGCAAAGATTTTAAAATTTCTGATCAATGTAAATTTTAATGATCAGGATACTCAATGATACTATGCAAAGCAGAAAGCCAGCTACAGAATCCTTAAAAGGTATCTGCTCAGCACACCCAGGATTATCATAATAAGAATCACATCCTGCTGTGATTACTGGTTTGCATAAGAAGATCAATGCAGACGACTTTGGGAAGGTTTAAGTGTCTCTAGAGCCGTGCTCACCTCGGTGGGCGTGGCACGAGTCTTGGCGCCGGGCGAAGCGGCTGCGCGAGTCGTGCGCGTCCGCGTAACCCGCGCGGAGCCGACCGACGACGTGCGGACCAACGACTCACGCGGATCTTCCGTCGGTGCGCGCGCGTACAGTGGCTCGGCACTCGAGTAGCCCGAGCTAACATCCTCCGTCGATCGGATCTGGCTGCAAAGACGCGGAAACCATGTTAGCACGGCGATTTATTTGTATCGAGTATCTCGAGTAACTCAATTGCTCTACGCTGCCTTCAGGCCTGCCCCTCAAAGCAAACAGCAAGACATTGCAAAGTCCCCACATACCTGAGTGGCACGCTAGGCTCCCGAGGACCTCGTTGCCTCACGTCAACATCCACCTCCGGAAAGTACATCTCCACACCCTGCCGTGACGAGTACGCCCTCTGTCTCGAGGTGCGGTTCTCTGCGGCCAAGCACGACCAACGTTTTATTAGCATTCAGCATTGGAGTAGCTTTACCATGACACTGCGTAGTCAACCTATTGAAATTTCTCGCTTTGCTGCACGATGGTAAACAAAATTAGGTGGAAATGTAGTTGCACTCAAATAATAAGTTCGAAGATGGCTCAAGCATGTTAGTGTTTGAATCGACATTGCATTTGTAAAGTAAAACATGGTAAAACTGGTTCGAGATGATTAAAAATCATATAGCTGTTTTCAACTGCAAAAGATAAAGCAATAACCAATTTTTTTGAGATATATTAACAATGACATGTAAAGTATAGGGAACATGATTCAAAAATTGATGCGCGTAGCAAAATCTTCAATTTCACTAGCCCCAGAAAAAAAGCACATATTATGTCTTTTAATCTTATTTAAATTACGAAAGCTCGTAATTGGCTATTCATTTTATTATTAAGTACCTGTTTAGCTCAGCTGGTTAGAGAACCAGCCGCAAAAGTCGGGGACCCAGGTTCAAATCCCGGAATGGGCAACATTTTTGGGAGGCTAATTTGTGTACATAACACATATTTTGTGTTTTTTTTTGTTTTGTTTTTGTTTGTGTTTGTGTTTGATCGCGGTCTGCTGGCCAAACGGCTGAATCAATGTTGATCAAATTTGCAGGGGCCTTCGCTAGGCTCTAGCTAAGACCCTGCGCTCTTTTCAGAAAAATCGACTGGACAGCTTTTAAACTATTCAAAGTTTTAAAAAAAGTTATTCGTTTTCGAAAAATTTGTCCAAGCCGTTCAGCCAAAAGGTGCCAACATTTTTTCACGAAACTTCACAAAGTTAAGAAGCGTGATGAAACCAAGCATTTATGAGTTTTCAGGCTTCTAATACTCTCCATTTTCTTGATTAATATCTTAAAACGTTTCTAAAGAAAAATTTTGTGATTTTCAAGCTAAACTCAGTCAAAATATTTTTGATACAACATTTCCTTGACCCTTTATAACGAAATAGTGTTTTCACGCATTGGTACCCTGTTCTTGACGTTTTGCCTTCACTCGTTTACCTGCTACAAACCGATACGCTCATCTTCAACGCAACACAAATTGCGTTTGCGAAGCCCTAGTCTTTATAATATATACTAATATATAGTTGACAATTAATAGTTTTAGTTAAAAAAGTGTAGAATGATGGCACACCTCCGTTACCTGCCGCGTCAGTTCGGTCTTGATCTGCGTTGGCCCGCGCCTGAACGCGGTTCATCTCATCCATGCCCATGTTGATGTCGCTGAGACTGTAGCTGCGTCGCAGTTGGTTCACCAGACCGCCACCGCCCTGCAACAGTTTCAAGCTCAGCCACGCAACCTAGCTTCATGAGTATCGACTTTGCCCCGAGCATATCGAAATTTTAACAGGGTGGAAAAAGGGAATAGGGCCAAAGGTTCACACTAGGCAGTACCTTTGTTGAAATTCAATACAACTTGGATATTTCTTTGTCAGGAAAATTAGGATTGGATAGAGATGGTTTTCTATCCATCAATCACAAACTTTAAAAAAATTCTTTACCAGATGCAGTGTGAAATAGGTAGGCACTTTATAATTATTGGCAATAATGGCATACTATTAAACAAAGATGCACTTTGGGTAAAGCTTCACTAGTATTTGTAAAAACAAAATACCGCTGCTGGCAGTGGCGTAGTGGAGGCCCAAGCCACCCCCGCAAGACTTGGGGGCCCCCCAAGCCCAAACAGTGTTTTTTTTAAATGAAAAAAAAAATCTAAAATGATTTCAAGCCTCTCCTTTACTTGCTTAAAACAAAATTTTATTGTGAACTGCAACACCAAAATTTGCTGAAATGAGATTATACTGTTTTACATGTGGTTTTCCTGTTAGGCACCCAGCACTTGCAGAATGCAGGACTTCAGTTTAGAAGACTATAGAGAGCATAAGTTGAAGTATAGGTACACCGTAAAGACTATAGCGTAATCGTTTTTATCTTTGAAAGAAACATAATTTTTCTTGAAACATCACTGCCTAATGCACTAGCAAAATCTCCATTAGTCAGTTCGTAAGCTGCAACCCTCGGGGTGGTTCTTTGACGAAGGAAGGATGCTTCTTGGGATGACACGTGACAAATGCAATAAAAACAATGGGGTTTTTACTGTAAAGAGGCCATATTTTGGACCTAAAAAAAATGTACCCAATTCAATTTTACTTGTTGGGGGGGGGGGGGGGGAGGGGGCGATGTTGCGCTACGCCACTGGCTTAGTAAAAATATTGTACCTACAAATATTGTACCTACAAATATTGTACCTAGGAAATGAAATGCGGTGCAACTTACTTGGGAGTGCTTACCATTCGAGACGCTGAGCTCCAAAGCGAACCATCACCAAACCAAAATTTGCTACAACTAAAAAATCCGTACAATTTCTGCAAAGCGCAACTCTTTAAACAGTGCCATAAACTTACATGAAGTTGGGGCATTATGGAGATCATTGTTATGATTACATAGAACACAAATAATGTGGGAAATGTGGTTTGGGCTGCTTTGGCCCTTTTGGAGCTCTATGCCTCATATAATACGAGATCAAATATCATGCAACGTTTTTCTTAAGTGTAAAGGGAGTGTGGTACAATTCTATTAGTAGTGTAGAGTAGTTATTGGTATTTTGGGCAGTGTGTGTATTGTTTTGGTTGTCAAGTTACATTTATTAATTATTAATTACAAACATCAATTGTGTGGATGCCATGCAGTTATGTGCAGCATGCAACTGTGAAGACATGCGATTCAAGTAAAACATATGAAATAAAATTGGTGCAATCGGCAGCAAAACCTCACTATTGGTTGGGCCAAAGGAAATACGGGAAATTAATGCCTTCTAAAAAAAATGTATGAATCAGTCAATTTATTAAGTATTAAACTTTGAAGTAACTAGCTTGTCATCAACCGTCACAATCAAATATGTACAATTTGCCTACATCTAGAAACCTGCATAACAGGTATATCAATGCCCTATCATGACAGATTTTGCAGATCAACTTTAAAATGTGAGTAAAGTAAAACAAAATAAATTCATCTTATATCTAGCTCCCTTATGTGTCGGCGGGAGATCACAAAATGCTTAAAGTGAAGGCAATAAGAGGCTCGATCCTTTAATAGCATCGACCTGAATCATTGGCACGTTTGGGAGACACAACGTTATAAAATGCTAACAAGTCAAATGACCTGATTCACTCGGCTACGAATGAATTGTAAAATTATCGACACAGGCACTCTGTGAAAAGTTAAGCTCGTTCTCAGATCATAGAATTACCTATGGATCTCAATTCACTCTAGGCACTCATCTCACAAGGTTGGAGCTCACAACCACATGCAACAAAATCTATGATTTATTAACTGCTCAATTTCTTAAAAGATATCATAATATTAATATTAAATAAAAAAATGGCCCTCATTCAGACCACATCCGTCGTATTGTAATAATTGAAAAGTCGTGTCAAAATCCCCGCAATAGCGCTGCGCCGCAAACGGCCTAGCAGCCCATCTCGTCGTCGGAGATTTGCGGGGCGGTCTGTCGCGTGGCCCGACGCGTTCGCGGCACGGCCGCCCGCTTGCGCACGCTCTTGCGAGCAACGGCATCTTCGTCGTCGCTGTACGCAGACAGCGCCGGCTCCTCGTGCTCCAGAGCAAAGTCGGTCTCGTCGGCGGCGGCAGGCGGTGCTGCGCGAATGGTGCGCTGCGGCGCTGTCTCCGGCACCATCGACGCGGGGAGGCCAAGGTTCTGAACGGGACCGGGGAAGCAAACGGGAGCGAGGTGGCAAGAGAAATTAAAACGTGAAATTAGTGCGAGGCAAGCGATATTAGCCGAATGGTGGTGAACAGTAATGAAAATGATAAGTAGAAATTATACGAGGAATGTGGAAAGGATTCCTGCCGTAACCAGAGGGAAGATACGCATGCAAATCGATTAGTAAGAAAGTTATTAACACATTCCAGTCGACCTACTCAAGCTACGTGATCGCAAGCAGCGGCAATGAGATATTTACAACGCCTAGCGAGCGAAGCTGGATCGCTCTCTTACCTCGTACACCAGCAGAGAGCTCTGGCCGAAACAGGAAAGACAACAAGAGGTGAGAGAGAGAAAAGAGCGTGCCCACAAGGGGGGAGTGGCTGTGCATGCTGTGGACCTACCTTGATTGCCGTCTGCATAATGACGGCGGTGGCGTAGTTGACTCCCTTCGTGCCGAGGGAGAGCACCGTGCTGTAGCCCTGATCCTTGGCGCGTGCAATGTACTCGTCAATGTCCTGAAACATTGCCAGCACAGTGTCGGTCGCCAATACTTTGTACACTCAAATGGATAGGGTGTGCATGGACAACATGCATGGACTTGCAGTATTGCATTTCCCAGTAGCATAAAAAAATATCTTCCAGGTTTGACATTTAACTTGTTACTTTGCAGTTCCTGACTTCCAGGCTTATTTGCATTAGAGTGGCAATGGACTCACCTGTTCTCGTTTGGAGAGCATGGGGTGCACGAACTTGCGGTAGAGGAAACTGGATCCGTTTGTCATCGGGGACAACAGCCAGAAGACGAGGATCACTTTCACCTCATAGTAGAACGGGAACCTACGAACAGCCAGTAAGCTCCATTAGAAATCTCATCCTCGGCAAAGGGAAGCTAGCCCATAGGTCATCATAATCTGTGTGACATAAAAAAGCAGAAGGCACCCACCAGAAACCCAGGAAGACATCCGTGAACGTCTCTGCCGTGGTAAACAGGGCGAACACGATCCAGTACATCATCCATTTCACCTAAAACACGAAAAACACGCGCAGTCAGCAACAATGCCAGAAAATCCCTTTCTCAGCAAGATCAACAACATCCTCCCGTTTATCGACAGCCTCCGCCAACCATACGCGAGATTAACTTCCTTTCTCCAGAAAGCTTGGAAACGACTCTTGGACGTGGTCCAGATTCGCCGTATAGTATTCAGGACGCGATTCCAGATTTTATCGCTCACTCCGGAACCAAACAAGAAATAAATGGACATCCCGAAGGCAATTTGGGCGGCACCAAAAGCCAAAACGAAACATGCTTCCAGTTCCACATTGTCTAGATCCAAAGGCATTTCAATTTTAAACGGCAACTCGCGTCCCCGCTCTGCTATTTCTGGCGCAACAATCATCGCGCCCGGTTACTCGAGCGTCGCCGCTATCGCACCGACTCATCAATCGCGACGACGACGCCGACGTCTCTTCTTCTTCTTCTTAAAAAAAAACGGGCGCCTAAAATCTTGCAACATCATCGTTAATCCCACATGCACGTCGTTCCTATATAGACCGCTCGACATCGGAAGTTTCCAAACATAGCCGATCGCCACCAAGTCTTTAGCAGCGACTAGTAATGGCAATCCGACACGAACACAATTACACGGCGCGCGCGTTCGCAGGGAATCAACCTTCGATTTCTGCGTGCTGCGCGCCCGACAAACTGGAGCGCGGAGTCACGCGACCCCCGCCGAATTGGCGCCTAATGCATCGCGGAAACCTGCGGAAACCTGCGAAAACCTGCGGAAACCTGCGGAAACGCGCGCCGCGCCGCGAAGCCAGGGGGTGGCTCGCACAGACGCTTCCTGACCGAGTACAAGCAATCCGAGAAAGCTTCCATTCTCGCCGATCACAGCTGGGGGCCACGCTGAGGAGCGCAATTACACACGTGCAACACGACGCCTAGGTGTACCGAGCAGATGTGCAGCCTCGCTAGAAGCACGGCATTGAAATCGCGGGCGGGGTTGACTTTGGAAATCGTATCGCCCCGATTCGGTTTCTGATCGCTGACATTGCTTCGTTGCACCACTCGCGATCGGGTTGCGCATGTCTTTCGGCTTGACTGATGCCGAGATGCAATATGCACGCTCAAGATATTGAAATGTCATGGCTCGCCGACAGTCGGCAGTAGGTCGATTGCAATATGAGCGAATTCGGGGACCGGAGGCTTGCAGTTATTGCTGACGTTATACAATACTATATAGACCGTTATAGGCAAGGATGACAATCCACATTTTAGTCGTTCGCGCCTTATATGGCAGAAAACGTATTGATTAAAAAAATCACAGCCAACAGCTTCGATCAAATAAAGTCTATTCGGGTTACACGAGTGAACCCATGGGAGGTTGGTTGTCATGCACCCATGCGAGCGTTCAAGTCGAGTTCCGACTCGATTCTCGCAGTCTTTGCCCGCGAGCACGAAGCGTGATTAGCATGTGTACTGAAAGCGACTAATTTGGGTGGGCGGGCAGCCGACGGACAAACAATTCGCGACGCCTCCACGTGCAGGGCACGGGTGCGAAACAGCCAGCCGTGCAGGTTACGGTGGCGGACCTAACCGCCTAGCGGCACTCGGCACACAATTTACTCGCGGCACCCACGCGGAGCCGGGGGTCTAGCGTGGAGCCCGTTACGACGCAGCTAACTGAACGACGGACGGGACCCGATGACTCGGCCGAGAAGCAAATTCAAGCTACTCTTCCACTCACTTTGTTTGCATGCTTCCCGAATGCTAGGATACTTGAAGTAGTAACCTATGTTGGTCTGGTCCATCTTTGACACATAGTCGGAAAGAGCGGTTCGTCAGGAATGGTATGACTCACGATGCATCCCGACATTGAATACCACACCACAATCGTGAAATGATGGCAGACTAGACGAAAAGATGACAGAACCTACCGACTGGTAAATCACGATGCCCGCGAGCTTAGATTTTTTTGAAAAGTCTCATTTTGGCGACATTCAATCATACTTTGGTTATTTGAGTGAGTCAGTCGAGTCAGTCAACTGCATACGACCAACGTACGACCAAAGTATACGACCTAAACGACCGTTGCACGAATCAGTATGGCATTCGCCGACGCTATCAAATAGCAAGCTCGCTCGACAGTGCAATTACACCAATTGAACAATGGCCACGGCAAGGTTGAGCGTGCAGCTGATTCTCAGTGTAGAACTTGTACCCCGTCGCTGTACCCGAGCGCAACAATTCGTGATTATCTACTTGCCTCCAATTGAACTCGAGATTAGCCATTCATACTTTGAAACAGATGCCCGGCGGTGGACCGACATCTTATACCCAAGACACGGATCTGTCGGCACACGTGCATTACGTCACATTGAAACCCTTGTTCCAAAACCTATCGCGCAGTTGTGTGTATATTATACAGTTTTAAAATGCGTCATTCTTGGGCTTTGTCCGTTGCAACGGCCGCACAATCACAGCAGCAATGACTGTTAATAATTAGCAAAACGCAGACAATGGCGTGATGCAACGCTCACTGCGAGTTGACATTGCTACCAGTAGTACCAGTGATAGCAGAGCGTTCTAATTGGGACGCAATTATGAATCTGATGTGCTCGCCGGCAACGTTCGCTATTTAATTAATAAGCTGGCAATTGAAGGACGCACTTTATACCTGTATCGCATCGCAATTAGTGCAGTTGTTTATGAATGGGAGAGTTCAATGAATTACCTAGCTAGCTCATCCAAGATAGCGCGCACAATGGCTATGAAACAATCCGGACAACAGTTATTAAAGAAACTGAAATTGCTATTGCTTTTCTATGTGAGGCAGACAGACTCTAGGATTACTAAGTCTAGCGGATTGCCATGATCAGAGCTTGAATGCGTTGGTCGACAACTTGACAATAAACATACGGAATTACGATAAACGGTACACACGAGTAAGACGCATTACGCATGTGTGCATCAGAAACGAGCTACGCTAATAAACAGGTTGAAAATGGTAATTGCATCTGTACTCACGTATTCCCTGATGTTCTTGCTGCGCACCGACTTGTACGACGCGTACGCCGGGTAGAGGGTGCCGAACACGAGTCTGAAAAGAGGGTAGAGCAGGCCGTCAACGAGCATCGTGGGCAGCAGCAGGCACGCGGCCAGCGTCAACAGCGAGAGGTTCGTCAACGACGGTCCGAAGACCGATTGAGCGAGGCGACGCCACCAGCTACCTCCGCTGTCTCCACCGCACACGGACGACACATCGCGACTCCCGTCCGAGAACCCGTCGTCGTCGTCGTCGTCGTCGTCGTCGTCGTCGTCGTACTCGTACTCGTCGTAGCTGTCGACTTCGACAGGCAACGCCTTCGCAGGTCGCACGGATATCTCGTCACTCTCCGGCGTCGGCTCGAGTTTCAGCATCGTCCTAAAGCCGCACTTGACCACTCGCAAAGTCTTGGCGACAGCACGCAAATCGCTTCAGGAAACGCACGCAGAGTGTTTGCTTCAATTCTCGACCCGACTTCCGCTAGACGAGCACTGACGCGCAACTGAGTGGTTGTGGCGGTCTGGTCTGGTCCTAAGAGCATCCCCAAGCCGCGGAGCATCTTGTTTCAACAAGTTATGGCAGCGAGCGAGACGCATCGAAACAAGCACTCACAAGTCAAGGACCTTCACCCCCCTTGTCAGTTGGCTGTCCCCCGTCACCGATGAGTTACATTTGGCAGGGCAAAGCCCAACGCAACCCCGTGACGCTACATCGGTGACGTAGATATGTGCTTCGCCCGACAAGGCAATGGTCGAAATCAACAGGTGAGCGTTTACACAGGTATCAAAAGCTTAGTTGGTAATCAATACGACGTGATGCTTTGATTTCATAACACGTTCAGGGAAGGACTTAGATGTCGATAACATTGGATGGGGAGAACGAAAGGCAGTATATGTAGCTCAGATGTAGATGAAGACGACGCCGTCGTCGTAGATGATGGTGATTCGGATCTCGGCCTTCACTTTCTGCGACATTGTCCTCGTCGCGCGGTCAAGGCACTTGTCCGTCCCGCGGCGCAGTGCAGCGCCTGCTCTTGTGCAACAACGCTGTCGGCCCGACGGCGTCCAAACCCCAGCAAACACCGCGCGATCCTCGGCGTGTAATACTCGCGACACGACCCCCCTTCGCCGTCAAGCCACCGACTTTGGTGGGCGCGGTGCGAGGGTGGAGACGTTGAAAAAACACTCGGCAACAGGTGATGTGGTCATTTCACACGCGGCAACATCCTGTGCGCAGTCGGTGCTGGCAAATCGCAGGCCATGCTCTGCCAATGATACCATACATGGCACGCCGAAGATCACCCGCTACCACAAGGCCACGGGAGCGCGAGGCTAGACTTTTCGAGAAAAAAAACAAACGACGTTTTGCACCGCGAGCCACCTTTCAAGTTTCAAGACAAACTCGATTGTTGGATTCGCGCGGCGGCGACGACGACGACGAGAAGCGAGCCTTGTAGAAGTTGGCAAGTCGAGACGTCTTGGCAAACAAACAGCGCATCCCCTTCGACTCGGGAGGAGGCAACACGTGACGGGAAAACTTCAAAACAAATCCGGACCGCATCCGCACTTCGACGTGCCGAATTTCAACGAGGCGGTTGCACTAACACCCGCTAACCGTGTACATGACAGCAGCGACGAAACCGTCTCGAAAGCTAAACAGAGGCTCAGCCAAACAACGCGGCGTGTTCCATTTAAAGTTTAAAGCGCGCATGCACATCTGTTCGGCACGCTCGTTACGCTGCGTCTGCACACCGCGGTCGGTACACGCACTGACGAAGGCAAGCACTGCGGTGCCAGGTGCCAACCACCGCCCTAACCAAGCCCTAACTATCGAACAAACTTGCCGATCTGGCTGTCAATCACACGGCCCGGCGACACTGGCGCACGGGGGAAACAAACAAAGGGACGCGCGATGGCAAGTGTCACAGCACAGCACAGCACAGGGGACGACACGGTGCAGCGCGGTAGTGCGTCTACAGCGCGGCGCGATGGCAAAATGCCTTCGTCGCGGAGCTCGGCGCGCTCCGAACGGGCCGCGGTGATCGGCTAAATTTAGACCCCCCTGGATTCTGAAACACTGCGGCGGCCGTCAAGCACCCGTTGTGCCATGTTGCTTTATGAACTATTAAAAACGCAATAATGCTCTTGAAAGGGCAATCGGAACGACGAACGCGGTTTTAAACGGTTTCAGAATTTCGCAATCGATGCACGAGCGTGCTCGACTTCCTTTGATGTTAATTTAAGACGAAATCATCACGTTTGCGCTCGACTGCCCATCTAGTTTTGAATTAACTAAGAGTTTTCTAATTGCCGTGTATATGATCAAAGACACGATCGCAACATGAAAGTGAAGATCAAATCTGTTACCAAATTGAAACAACAACAAAAAAACAGCCTTGCACCATAATTCAAACCATCAGGTGGCAACCGAACCAACTCTTTTAGCGCACTGTATAGCTACAATGACCATGTAAAAAGAAATCGAGTTGCAAAATCCGTCTGATTTGCAGATCATACCGTACCGTACTGTTTGCCATATTAGTGGGAAATTACGTCTGGTAGACATGCGCTGTTACATATTATTGGCCATAATTTCTACGCAAAAAACGACATCCACTGCACTTTCGCTGTACTGTAACAACGAGCCTATAATACACGAGAAACGTATCGAACTGGAATCATCTTGCTTTGCCCAATAAAGGATCAAGCTCATGCCGTCAACACCGCACCAAAACATGCAGAACTGCCGACTGGCCTACAGCCCGCAGGCAGCGGAGGAAGGACACCTAACAAGAAGACGGCATATCAGACTCGTCAAACAGACCGAAGGTCCGCACAACCTATTTTCGAGCGACGGGCAATGCGATGCAACTTCACGCCTAGCTTATCGACGCCGCACGTAGTGGGCAGCAAACTGCAAATGTGTACCTACCTAGACGCAGCCCACTCACATTCACGAAACACGCGGTTTCTCGACGAGTTATCAAGGGCATCGAACCTGGCGATATGGATATGTGGGTGCCTGACTGCCTGCGAAACATGACTGCTCTGCTTATCTGTTTCCTTGAATGGTTACTGACATAATGGACTAGTTTTCGAGGGGTGCGTCAAGAGAGGATAAAGCCAGAGCCAGCTGCAAGGTAGAGGGTGCAGATAATTCTCTTATGTTGTTTAGTAAGGGAAGAAAATAGGACAAAATACGACGAAATTAGACTATATGTGATACTATAGTCGGCATTCATATTTAGCAGATCATACCTACTCTGTAATTAATTTGATTTATTACGTTGTGTAATAGGCGGGATGAAATGCCGACTATGAATCACTACCGATCCATCTACCATCTTCCAAGGTTTTATATCCTAGTTCTAGGCTCCTAGCACTAAGTATTGCCGGTGGTACGGCTTGGGATCGATAGGACGGTATGGTGCGCCACAAATTCCTATGTGCTCGTCTGGCTGGAAATTATTGAACGAATCGGGA
Source organism: Nemoura dubitans (assembly GCA_921293005.1). Classification (NCBI taxonomy): domain Eukaryota; kingdom Metazoa; phylum Arthropoda; class Insecta; order Plecoptera; family Nemouridae; genus Nemoura; species Nemoura dubitans. Next base: position 15,004,935 of record OV121075.1, read on the forward strand.
GCTATAGCGTGGTTCACAGACCCACTGTACTAGGTAGTTACTCTTTTTCTGACATTCCTAATTAGGCAACGTTTCGTTATCCTCGCAATGAACCACACAACCTTTATATTAATTAGTCAATAGATAAGCAAATTGGCTTCCGATCATGATAATTGACCGCGAGGTAATTCATGCAAAATGATATCTACTACGGCGCTGATAAAGAACCGAATTCTAGGTTATGTGTGTCATACGCTTTTGGACAAAGGAATTGACAGTACAGTTACGCATGTGACTTATTTGAAATACAATGGTTAAAGGAAGAGGCATTTTACTTTCAGTTCAGGAACTGTGGGCTAATAATAGGTCACAGCGTTGAGCCTGCGGTCCCGGCGAAACAAATTCTTTGACAATGACAAGGGAGGTAACGCGCCTATTTATTTTTTAACCACATGATGCCGAAGACACGGAAGTACGATTGGGTCGCTTCTAGTAGCTACATACCGACCTGTACCAGAAAGAATTCAGTCCTATTCAATAAATCCCTCTTGCCAGGAGCATTAATTTTCAATATTTGAAATCCAACGGTTTTCATACAGACTACCGCAACCCTTTGTGGTTCGTGCACATTTAACTAGATCGTTAGTTATGTAGTTCTGTACTTACATCACAACACGGGAGACGATGGCCGAAAGCATGTCGCCCGTTATAAAACTCCAGGCGAAGAGAATCGGCAGAATAATCTAGGAATAAAACACACACGATCAGACGTAGTCGTTCACTGCATCGCGAGCAACGCCATATTGAATTTGGCAGACAACTTGAACCGACTGGCAGCCGCGCAATGGCAACAGCTGATGGCACAAAGCTTGTTTTGGTCACGTGACTCCTCCGCGCGCCAGGGACTAGTTTTCTGCGCGTAGCAACACTACGCACACACGTGACTAGCAGCGCTCTCTGGTGCCGTTTCTCGAACATCACACGAGTAGTGTCATTGCGCGGATGTGGGACAGTCGGTCGTGTGTTAGTTCGTGCTCTTCAAAAAGTTTGACATTTGTGCGAGTTATTGTGTAGAAAATGTGTGCAGTGCGGTGAGAATGGCGTACAAAGTGCGCGAAGAGATCGTGGGCAAGCGTTTCTTGTCGATTTGTGGTGGTGCTAAGCTAAAATTGAGCAAAATCCACGAGTGGGGCTGGCGGGCGGGAGTGATTCGTGCTAGCAGCCACAAGGATAGCTCGCATGAAGAGTTGCAGGTAGGCACATTCTACTTCGCGCCAGCGACGTCTTATGAGACTAATTTAGACTATTGTAACTTAGTTTTTAAGTCTGGAAACTAACAACTTATCTGCCATTGACAATAGAATTCGACCAGCAGGCAAAATTAGCCGTTTTTCATGGGCTGTGCGTGAAATGGAGCATGCATTCCGATGTTGCAAGTAGTAACGGATTCGAATTTCGTGCAAAAACGAGCTAAATCCATCTATGCTATGGCATAGGAAATGAAAATAAACAAACAGAGATAACCAATAACTACTATCCGAATAATTAGGTTTTGCCAATTAATCATAAATGTCCCTAATAAACACGAATCCGAAATAACGTTCGCCTGGTACATCGCGAGAAAGGTCGTTCGAAGTAGTGATAACGAAACCTCTACTATGACTTGACACAACTCGCTTTCTCATAATCTACATACTAAAACCGTCTCAAACGCTTCAACGTGAGCGAACGAACAGCGTTCGGGATTTTGACACTGCACTGGCTGCAGATCATCAGCAGCAGCAGCAGCTAGCCAACTAGGCTGGCTTGACAGCAATAGACTTCGCCTCTCGCTCCTTTTAAAACCGGATTGAATGCTCACACTTGCCCACAATAGTCCATCGCGTCGCATTCCTCACACACATGGGTTTTGGGGCCCCTCTGTCGTTCGGTCGGTGCCGAGACACCTGTTTCGACGGGACGGGACGGCACCCCTCGCTGTCGAGGGGCTACGAGGGGGCGCGCGATTGCAACCCACGGAAGGGAACGACTCGAGGAGGGGAGAGCAAAAGGAAATGGGTCAACCACCGTGTCAACGGCCCGAAAGCCTCGATGCAAACGTAAACATGATCGATCTTGACTGAGGCGGTGCATTGGTAATTCTTGGTTTTGGTTTGGCATATCTTACTTATGGCACCTAGGTAGTGGGTAGTTGTATGGGGCTCTTATCGTTGTTTGATCGTGGGAATCAGCTGATGTTTGTCACTAAGCTGTTGGGAATTCCTCGTCGGGCGAATCGAGGAGCTTACTTAGCCGGAGATGCTTACCTATGTAGTACCTACTACAAACAAGTTAGTTTGTGCTCACGCTGTAAGTTCAAGTTGTTGTAATAAATCGTACAAAATTTGTAACTGGCATCGTGGAAGTTTTTTTTTGATGGTAGGTTGGTTGGTAGGTTTGGGTTTGGTAGTTTTAATTTGGATAACTTTCGCGACTTCCTAAATGTTGAGCATATTTCCAGTATATTTTTGTTTTTAGCTCGGCGCAGTATGACCCGTAATACTTTGCCTTGGTAAGTTCTCCGAAACCCGGGTATCAATATAGCAACTAGTAACCGACAACGTAGCTAGGAATCTTTAGTGCATCTTTGTGGTTCATAGCTCACCCAGCAGGTTTTCGCGACATCCGCAGGCACCATTTATATCAAAATTTCCTCTATACCTTTCGTGTAGGTAGCACAAAATTCCGTCAATGCAGAAAACAAGTGTGATGTTTTGCATGGTAGATCATCACGGCCTATTTAAAGCCTATCTTTTCTGATGCCAAACCTGACTATAACTAATTTTACCCTGCGTTATCCGTTTCTGGCAGTTACAAAATGTACAGCTCCAATAGTGGTATTCAAAATTTTGATGACTACTATCTGATATCTACAATAGCCAACACTGTATGTACCGCAAGTTCAACACTGACACCGCACATCAAATTCAACAGTCTTCACATTGATAGAAAACTAATTGTATCCTGCTCGCATACTAAAATACAGTACCTACCTACACCAAAACAGCGTCGCGTGACCACCATTTCAGCCCTTCGCACGAACGTCGAGGACTAAAACCCAGTCCGTTGACCCATTATCCGACATAAACGAACCGCACGACCCAGATCAATACTTTATCTACCAATCGCTATCGTGGCGGATTGATCCAACATCGATTACCCGTTGCCAGCACGCAAGTACCTACCCACCGATTGCAATCGCCGAGGGGAGGGCATGGGGATGGGGCACGTGGCTCGATGGCGGTGCACACGGGCGAGAGGTCATGTCGGAAGGCGACACGGTGGCTAACGCATCACAATTATGTAACTGTGCAGTGTGCCGGTGCGTGTAGGAAGGAAGTCGAGGGGCAGTGCGTGCGCGTGATTTGGGTCCGTGATACTGTTCGTTGGCGCAAGGGTACTGCCGCACGAGGTGGTACTACCTGCAGTACGTGTGACGTGGGACGTGTGGTTAATTTTAGGCGGAGATATTGACGAGTTTGGCATTGAGAGATGAGTTATTGTTACGTTGGCGATGATAGGAATATTGATTTAAAAACAAGGAGTTTAAGTTTGACTGGACACGTAGGAGGCGGGGAATGGGGACAAACTGTTATACTAAAAGTCCGTAGAATAAGGGTATCCCAATGTTATATGCTATAATATATTATGGTCTATGTTTTGGTGGGTAACTAACTAAATCCCCTACACTACCTATTTTGAGTAATACTTACTAATAGCTAACTTTAGTTTGCTGAAATTCTCTTTCAAACAGAATGGAGATCAGGTCCTACCTCCTATCCTATTCCTATCTAAGGGTACAGTGAACTTTAGGAAGCATTGACTAATGCCTATCTCAAGATAAACATTAAAGCATATTTTCCAAGTTATTCTTTGATTTAAGTGTTGATCTCGTGGGTTTACGATATTTGTGACGAACCTTTGGTCGAACGTTCCACACTGTCCGTTCTAAATGTGACCTTTCCCTGGATGCCTTGGCATGCTTTCCACCCAGTTTTGTCACATGGGGTGTTTTCGCATGCCCGCACTTTACGACCACCCAGCCCAGCCACATGGGTGTCGCCCAAAAGTTCATCGACATTTTCGAATCGCTGGCTCGTAAATCCGCGCAGTGGGCCACTGTGACATATTCTGCATAGTTTTATGAATGCTCGCAGAAACTGAAATACCACGACTAGCATTTGGCACAGAAGTTGTGGGTATATCTACTATAATACTACGGGGAAGTTATGGGCGTAGTGATAGCCTAATAATAGGATTAATAGGCGCCTTCGCATTTATACGGTCGGCCTTTTAAAGGCGAACAGTTTCTTATATGTATCTCAGTCCTTTCTTGCGTGTATGTGCTGGGAATCTTGTCTGCACAATCGTTCGGCTGCTGGGCAAATCGGAATCGGAGTGTCACCTCTGGTAATATTGTCAATTGCATTGACATGTAATGCTCTCGACGTTTCAAAAGTAATTTACGAATGCTGTTTTGCTTTTGTGGTATGGAAGAGAGATCGATATACCTACTCCCATTGTGAGCGATGACTTTATAAGCTAGTGTATATGATTAAGGTAGATTTCAAGTATTTCGTAGCCTATCACCTCTTAGGTTTCGTAGGTTTATATGTTCTTCATGTCTCGGTGTCAAGGCTCAGAATGTTCGGAGTATTTTTGGTCCATTGAATGCGAATCAACTGCGAACAACATGGCTAATAAACCTAGACAACGTTAAAATAGAAGAAATATTGTAATTCCTTTTCATTGTTCCGATTTCTGTTTCTAATTATATCATTGATATGTTTCTACTTTTATCACGACTATATCTTTACTTATTTATGTTTCTACAATTTAAAAAATCCACATCCACTATCCCGAATTCGATCTAGACTGGTCCCTAACGTAAGTTGCAATTCGAAACCTACACGGTGCCAAAAGTAAACCCAATACGAATTAAAATAGCTGTGGTCGAAGAGAAGCACCTGTAATTCACAATTCCTCGTATACAGTGAGCGATTACCGGCGTACAGTCCGGCGTGCAAATCGCGTGTGAATCAACCGCGACAATGATTCATCAGCAGAATTTCCCCGTGCAAACGCCGTACGCGGCTCTGGCAACTAGCGTTCGCGGCCGGCATCGGCGTTGGTAGCAGCAGCAGGCAGCAGGCTTTCGTATCACGGTCGTTTGGTGTTGCCGTAATGATTTTCTCCGACTCCCAAGTGAGCGAAGGAAAGGTCTCGACGTTTCAAAATAGCCTGCCTGCCTGTCGCCCAAGTGGTCGCGTATGACGCAGTACAACTGCACTCGGTAGCACCATGGGTACCTAGGACTGGACCGCGAGTCAGTGCCACAGCTTACGTAACCCCTACCAAGATCGATTGTTTACTAGATGCATTGCAGTTGCTCGTGTAAACAAACAAGATTATTTTGCCATTCGAGATCTGATTCTTGTTATGCTGAATTTCAATAGCCACTTTAGAACCTCAACAATAGAACCTTTTCGAACCCAACAGTAAACCTCAAACGAAAGCGCAAGTTTACCCAGTTTGTGGATGGTGGGATAGGACATACCTGCCCTAGTTTGCCATTGTGTGTCGCTGTTGACCATAAACCTTAATTTTGGATATTTAACTGGCGATCTGCGTAAAGAAATAAAGAGTCAATTTATCATTGCGTGCTTATGTCAATGTATCATGGTTTATGTTGGTACCTACTTCGATTTCACTTTGGATTACCAACCGAGAATGGTTCAGCTAACGGAAAAACGGCAAGTCCAAAAATTGCGAGCTGTTCATACCTGACTCTTTCAGTAAATGCAGCAAACTGAAACTACGTGGAATTACGGAAATTTTGTACTTGGCATCTCGTGTTTGTGGATAGATATATTCCCAAATAATAAGCGACCAGTTATATGAGATTTCTAGGCACCTGAAAAACCAACCCACTGTCAATTGGTATGCATCCACTAAAACAAATTTAAATAATTTCCCCAAAACCGCGAAACTGGCTGTGTTTGCTACGGAATGTAATCTCCATCCAATGTGGCTGCTCGCATTTCTGGATTCGCCAGCGAGTTGGCTCGTGCGGTGGCACGCATCCACCTTGTTTTGGTGGCGATCTGACTGCGACAACCATCGGAATGAAGGTTTACCGCTAGTCCAGCCGCGCAGTCGTCGCGAGCAAACTGTTATGTTCCTCGACCAGAGAGACCCGCGAAGGATTCCATCGCGCCTTTAGTAGGTCATCCGCGCGGTACCGTCAGTCAGTCAGCCGGCCAGCGCCGACTTATCCGAGGCGAAACAAAACACCGAAATCAGACTCCGAAAAAACAGCGCAAACGTCGCCGATTCCACGCCGCACGCATGACGCAGGTGACGCACGCAGGTGCGTGGCAGAGGGAGGATGCGTCGGTGCGACGGAGACGCCGCGATGGCGGTCGGGTCAATGAACGTCCTTATGTGGATGGCTTTCACCCAGTGGGTGCCTATAGCGGCGACATTCTAGACGGGGTTTCGGGGCGGGCATTTGCATAGAGTCGGCTGCGTGCGGCTCTTGGTGAGTGACCAGACTGTATGGCAGTAGGCTGCGAGTTAGTTGTTCAAGTCGAGTTACCTTTTGTCTTGGAAAGTTGAAGGAGATTCGAGTCGGCGAGCGTCTCGGGTTCGATCCCCGGCGACTTGTTTGTTTTTGTTTGTCGGGATCTCCAAGACAAACCTGGGGCTGAGCAAGATTGATGAGGGAAGCGTTTACTGACCAGTGACCACAGCAATTATATTATTCTTGTATAACCTTGGGAATGCCGTGAGTTACCGAGGTTCTAGATTCTAGATCGTCTTTGGACTAGGCGCGATCTTGGAGTCGTTTGTTTCGTTCGGTACCTATTCGTTGCGTACGCTTATTTGGTCATTGTTTTCTAATCTCCCGTGTTTCTGTAAATTGTGAGCGTAGTAAAAACAAAATCGCTTACAGTTATCGTGGCTCGGGCCGATCGATCTTATCTTTCGGCGACAAACTAAGCTCTGTTGGCCTATTTAGGCTATTAGTTGACTAAGTAGGAAGTAGAAGTCTTGCATTTGGATAGCGGCTATCAGTTGTATTGATTGGGGAACAACAATAACACGTGTTTGCCAATAGTGATGCCACACTGATGCGTAACTCGGACTTCGGAGGCCTAGTTCAGGCTAACAGTGCAGTTTGGAGTGGTTTTCTGGAACAACCGAACAATGCACACCCCCATCCTGCATATACAGTCTGAAAAACTTGTGTAACTCTAGCACCAGCAGTTGGTATATCCAAAATCCAAAAGCCCGATGCTCCACATTGCAAGTGCAAACATTTTTACACATCTATAACAGTGAACTCTTTCCTCAAGGTTAACAGCCGAAGCCTTCAATTTAGGTTTGATCATTTTAGCAAGGGTTTCCGCTCTCTTCGTTCGTTATGACCATTGAGAATCCAAATACTTGCGATATTCTCTCCCCTGCTCGGAACCCAAACAATTCCTGGGACCAAGATCTCATGCCGCGACCGACTGCATGTCGCCTGCCGCATTCCTGCACCCTTCGATTGCCTCGATCGTAGTCCTCGGGACTCGCGGGGGGTACACGCGGGGTGGGGGCGGCGGTGGGTGGCCGACGTCGATTCGGCAACCCGGTGGCGTCGAGCCATCCAGGCCCGGTCGTGTTGTCACCCTCGTCGTCCTGGCAACGCCAACCACCCCCCCGGGGGGCGACGGGGGCGACATTCTCCAGCGTGTGAATGAAATGTGGGCCCTCGCCCGCGCCCCTCTATCTCTCCCGTGCCAAGCGGTCGGGAGATTCCCGCGTGCCCCAACCCAGTTTACCCCGTTACTGTGAGCTATCTCTGCCCTCTCCGCCCCGCGCCCCGCGCGCCCCTTGCCAGACCGCCGCGAGATTCAATATTCTGGAAATAATGAGCCGCAGCGAGCGGGAATTCGCCGCTCGAGGGATGGGCGTTCGGGAGATGGGGCGCGGGGGAAGGGGGGTTGCATGTTCTGGGTAAGGCTACCCGGCTAGCGAAGGGGATTTCTTCCCGGAAGATGGCCAAGAAGGGGTGAGGGGGAGCGGTGTAGTGCGGGGGTTGATGAACGCTTCTTCGAAGCGAGGGGAGCAGTTGACCCAGATGTCCTAGGCAGACCCGTGCGAGGGACGTGACTCTGCATTCTTATCAGCGATCGCGTTGGAGCTCGACGGCTATCATGAGTATGTTTTCTGGGAACCAACAAGGATCTTCTCTTCTACGATGTTCTCGAAAAATACATCCGATTTTTAGAAACACGTCGCTTGGGGTACTCAAAGAACTTTTTTGTGTGGCAGCTCTAGCAGTAAGACCCTGATGTATTTGAATTACAATTTGCCAGCACCCTCGACTCTTCACAAGACTTTCAATTTGAAGAATCTCTTGCTGTCCGATGTGCATGATTGGGTTAAATCTATGAAACCCAGTCGGTGTAAGAATAGAAGGTGTTCCTTACAGCAATGTACAGTCCTCCATGTGCGGCTGATGCGTTTGATTGAAGACTGGAGAAGTGCCTTTGATATTGAAGCCCATAAGCTTCCATTCTATAAGTTCTGCTTCACAAAGTACGTCGCTGAACCTTATAGTCCAAGTTCGTACTTCGTTTCCCAGCTTCGATAGCATTGGCTTAGATAAGCTCATCCCTACGGCCAAGCGGAGGCCAAGGGGATCCCGGGAAACTAATTAGAAACACACCAGCTCCGCTAATTGCATAGATCCCAGCATCGACTCGACCCGGCTGCAGTTACACCGGTCTTGCATTCACCGCGATGCGATCGAAAGCGCAAGTGTTCCGATTCCCAAACATCCGGCCGTCGCCTTGCCTCCGACGGGCACGTAGTTCGATCCCCGGCCAAGTGTTCGGCACCGCGTGCCAAGTCACGGCCGCGGCGCGCCATGTCGCTGATGACTGACATTAGCGCGCGGCGTCCGCGAAAACCGAGAGTCGCGCTCGGGACTTTCCCTCGGCCGAAGGAGCGACGCGCGGTCGCGATTCAGATGGGAACGCGGGTGGAGGCGGCGATCTGTAGAGGGTCGTGACTGACGCAGCTTCCTGTGTGCTCGCCAGCGAAGTATAGACACACGTTGTGCTGGTATGCATGCACACAACGTCTAATTACGGGCGTATGGTTTATAGTACGTGCCCCATTTTCTGCAGTCAGCGTCTAGGGACTTTGGGCCACAACTCGATTTGAGACGCACTATAGCCATTCGATGCCAATTGTGCTGCTACCTCGTTACAAGGTGGTGTTTGGTTTGGTGTGGCTGGCTGGCTGGCTGGCTGGCTGGCTGGCTGGCTGGCTGGCTGGCTGGCTGGCTGGCTGAACATAACCGAGCTTAGAAGGGAGTGCATTAAACCCGGCGCCTGCACGTTATTGGTCATCATCAGTACAGTCATCATCAGTTTCACATTAATAATATGAACTAACGGGTGCCAGAATCAACCCTGCGTGTTCCATATTACTGCAAAGGATTATATGACCTGTTTAGTGTGTGGACGGAAACTCGATCTCCAAATTCAGTTACCTACTAGGTCAATTTTCGCGAGCCAAGCTCTTCTCATTAGATGCATTTTTCGAATTCTACGCTAAAACCGACAAGCTATTTATAGGAACCCTTTAATTAAATGTGAACATGTCGTTATCTAGCTCTATTGTGGATATAATGCACGAGTTATTCAATAGCCGAGAACCATAACAAGGTGCAAAGCTTGTTAATTTCCTCATTCCGAGCGCCTAATTACCTACATGTGTACACAGAATCTAGATGAGACAACGCCAGTGTCCGCGCGCGGTGTTTCGCACCTGCCTCGCGACCGACGGACGACGCATGCGTGGGTGCAAGTGCAACGACCACGTGACCGCGCGCGTTGCGTGCGCGTAGTACGCACGAGTGCGCGCGCACGGCCAGGGGATTTGAATTTCCACGCGACCTTGGAGGCGCGCCATTCATCGCAGCGGCGATTGTTGTCGACAAGTGTCATGGCGCCCGACGATTTACGATCAATGGAAACGGTTTGTGATTTCGTGCGGACTTTCTTTCTCGCTGATAAGTGATCGGCTTAGGGATCGATCAAGTCTGATTTAGTGGCGGTGTGTGCGCTGACAGTGTAATCTTGTCTTGTATTTTCTAGTCAACTGTCGTGGATGTGATTTATTTCCGTCATAATCTTGATAAACATTTGTAATGTTCCTATCGCAGTCCAGCTTTCGTTCATTGTTGTTTTATATTGCACAAACTTAGGCGTGGGAATTCATAATAATATAATAAAATATGCTGTGCATACATAATTTTGTTGATCAATAATACACTGAATAAATGCCGTGATTGATACAGAGCCTCAGTAAACCTTTTCAACATAAGACTGAGAAGACTCTACTGCCCACAAGCCGACAGCCGCTAGCTGGCCAGCTGAACCGCGTTGAACTAGGTTTGAAAAATGAGACCTAAAGCTGTCCGAAAAAGGACATATTGGTGGTGGTGGTGGTGCGTACTCCATTTCAAGAAATATGTTAGCCAGCGCCAAGGTTAACCTCGGCACCACTTTGCATCTAAATGAATCCGAGATATCCAGTTACGACAGCATGTCGCAGTTTACGACTTGTCAGTCGCTGGTTAGCAAGTGTAATTAAATAAATAAACAAATAAATAAAAATGCTACACTGACAAACACAATCTCAAAGTTCGTTGTGAACAGGCCAGCTGATTCTTGACGCTCAAAGATTGCCATCGCTGTACAGTGTTTGGTAAAAAGCTTGAGACTAGCAACAGCTCTGTTTGTCGAGCGTGCAAGTGGCGGACTGCGATTCAAGGCTGGATCGGCGGCGCACCGAATCGCTGGTTTCACGCGTACGTCTATCGCCGAGTGGCGAGTGGCGGCCGCGGCGCTCTCTCCTAGTCCTCGCTATCGTCGAGTCGCGGCGGCGAAAGTGAAAACACGACCACGCACTCAATTTCGTTGACGCGTGCGGGCGCACGCACCTCCGCGCTGTGCGTTGTGCGGCGAGTGCACTGCACTGCACTGCAGCAATGGGGTTTTACACTGTGGGATAATTCGTTTGATTGTTTTCTTGTAATCATCTAATCCAAGGTATCGCGGTTTGGGTATGTTTTCTAGCTGCTTGCTTTTTGTGTCAAGAACGTTGGAAATTGTCTGCATGACAAAGAGGCGAGCGACAGTTCTGTTATTTACTCGCGTATTTCGAAGATGTTTTCATCGATCGCGGGCCCAGCGATCCTGGAATTGTTGATGAGCGTAGAGAGCGAAGCGAGCGGAGCGAAATCTTCAATTTCACTACCCCCAGAAAAGTCACGGTGTGTTTTTTGTATGTATGTTTATAGACCAAACGCCTGAACCGATGTGAATGAAAATTACAGAGGACTTACCTCTGTTCTCAAATTGGACCCTCTGCGTTTTTGGAAAAATCGGTTCGATACTTTATTAATAAATCAATGTTTACGAAATTTTTAGATTTTTTAAAAATTTTGAATCTCTGTAAATGTCAAATTTCTGTTCGTATCTCCACCAAAACTTGTAAACATGTTGACCTTATAGAAATTTATTATTCCTGGAAATCTGAGGTCGGTAGGACTTTCCGATTGGTTTTTATTCCCATTTTTGGAGTGTTTTTTCGTGATTTGACGCCTTATTCAATAAGAGCCCGGTTTCCTTCGTTTCCTGGGTTACCAGCTTTGTTTACTTCAAGTCTGGCCAAGGCATAGATTTGACAGTGATCTGAAGTTTTGTCAATTTTGTTTATGGAAGTAATTGAAAGTCAATCCGCGTCTGAAATTTTTCTCAAATCTAATAAGAACCCTCGGGCATAAGTTATGTCTTATGTATTTACGTCATAATTACTCAATGAGTTCATAATTTGCATGTTTTCGCTATCTGACAGCACGGAGAGACGCAAATGAAGGTCAGAATCTTCTAAATTTTCAAGTGATCGGAATTTTCGAGAAGGCAATGATGGCATGGTGCTCATTGGTTTTCATAATAGGTCTTTTGCCTCCACCTTTTTATCTGCTATACAAACCGCTACGCTCATCTTCAACGCAACACAAATGGCGTTCGCGACGCCCTGTTATTTACTTGAGAGAAAAATCTCCAATTGCAATTTTATGTGGATTATGTGTTGGTCTGTTCTTTGGTATTGGAAAACTTGCTGGTTTGTATAAACAAATAAAAGGATGCCTGCGCGTGGGTTATTTTTCGAGTAATTTCTATGCGTTTACCTGTCAACATTTCACACTTCTGCTCCAGGGCAGGGCGTTCAGAGCTAGCTTCAGAGCCACATAATAAGAGATGCGGTTTAATTTACATGTGCATTACAGCCAAGAGTGCAGATATCACAATTGCTATTTCAAGTTCAAATATAAATAGTTTCGAAATGTAACTTCGGTTTGGTGCAAATCTATAGTTAGTCGATAGTTTCTCAATAAAACTGCAACAAAACATGCATCAACGGACGAAACCACGTAGCCAAAACCATTCTCTCATTTTGAGGCTACAGAAATGTCAGACGATTGCCCCCAAGGGTCGACGTGCTCGCTGCACCCGCAGCATCCACGCAAAGCTGTTAGATCGCATCTATACGCGCGACATTCGCTCCGACATTCTGTCAAGGGAAATCCTCTAGAGACACACACTGCGCCGCTCACAATACAATGCGGCCTAGCTACAAGGGTAGGAGCAGTAGGAGCTTTCGAGAGGTCTTGCATGTGACTCCAATGCGACAGCGCCATGGTGTGTACAGAATGCGCACGCACTTACTTACGCGTGTACGTGTGAGATACGCGTCTCGACTGCGACGCGTTGAGCCAGTTGGGACCTGCTGCTGAGTGCATAGAGCTAGTGTGGGAACTCGACGAAGGGGTCTATCCGAACTCACATGTGTGGTATTTTTACACGCACAGACACATCGCTGACACAGATGCCCTAAGGCGAGGGTCTGCCGCGACGGGCTGCCGCTGGCCGACGTGGTCCAGAGCCAGACCAGACGAATATAATTGCTTCTATGTCTTGATGTTCAGTAAGGACATATCCTAACACGATTTGGTTTCGTAAATGAATTTCTTTATTCCTGTTAATTTGGTGATTCTTGATTTCTTGAAAGGAAATGCTTCATGCTGATGGTGATATTTTGTTGGATATTAATTTAAAAAAAATTCCATTCGTGGAAGTTATGACTTCTGGGTCGTGACTTGTGACTCCCTAACTTCAAGTGTATTTATTGACTATTTCTTATAACAATTTGGTGATAAAGTCGGATCATATGCGTCTATTTCGATTCCAAATCCTGAACTTGCGTGACTTCGAGACTCTAATTTTACACTAGTTCTATGCTCAAAGCAGACACAGGTATTGACGCCAACTCGCTCGCAAATACTCTTTCAAGTCCAGCGAAATGCACGATCCATGCACCTCTTGTCGGATTTCGATCGGTTTGATTGATATTCAATTGATGAGCGTGCTTGTTACCAGGTTGCCAGGACAGCCGCCCATCGGTGTAGAGCGCAGGCTCGCAGCAGGAGCACTCGATTGCGATGTTCGAACACGACCGGATTATGCCCGAGAACCGTCGAGAAGTGATTCGTTCCTTTGACCCACCTGGCGCTAGCTCACTCGTTTGTTCGCGCACACACCAGCTAGCCTACCAGATTCACGGTCTGCTGGCAGTGATTACAAACAATTACAACTACAAGTTACAACCATGTGTCATACATGCAGGCATATTTATCGTAATGACAAAGATGTTGGAGCCTTCGGTGTAGCCTGCTTCGAGTTCTGCCTGACCTATACGTACATAGCAGAGTTACCATTTAGTCACTTAAATCACTTTGTCACTTTTTGTACTTGAAGTCACTTTTTGTCATTTATTTAACAATTTAGTCACTTTTTCATACATTTTTTCAAGAATTTTCTTATATCATTAAAATTGGCATGTCGCAAAATTAATCAATATAAATGATTTTTACCACGAGAAAACATATTTTGTTTTTTTCTTAATTACCGCTGTTTTATAAGATTTTTTAATGTGGCCATTTTGTATAAATGGAGGCAGTGGTGGTGCATGAAAAGGCGGCATAAAATCGGTATACTTGGTTCCGATCGTTTAATGATACTGAGGTGTTTTGCACGATTTGTACGAACAATATTAATATCAAAGCGAAGGGTTTCCAAAGCACAGCCCAACATTCTGAAACCCAAAAGCACAAGGCATATGCACGAGATAAATTAAGTGTCAATCAAATTCATCTTACACCGAGCAGAAATTCTGCTCCTAGTAATGAAAGCCCTCACCCAAGCAATGCGTCGTTGGGCTTCACGATCAAAGACGGTACTACACGAATGGAGCTGTTGCGGGCGCTTAAATCTGTGGCGGCCAACTTCTCCGCAAAGGCAAATGATGACATTGAAGAGTGTTGTGAAGTATCGAGAAATACTGTATTTGTCGCCGTGAGGTCCCTTTTCAGTCACTTTCCTGTCACTTTTTTTGTCACTTTTTCCCCAAAAATGGTCACTTAAATCACTTTTTTAATGGACCTAGTCCAGTGGCACCCTTGATAGGTACTGATAGGTACTTGATAGGTACTTGATAGGTACTGCCCAAGGTCACAAGTTTTTTGAAATCTTGTCCGTTGGGATCATTTCTCTAACTCACGGTTATATGGTCGCTAGAAAACCTAAAGATGCCACGCTCACGACAGACTTCCAATCACTTTCAATACAATCAATTAGTTCTGTTTGCAGTTGGGGCTCTAGCTGGACTTGAAAACATGGTAAAACCGGGCATTCGTGGCATTTTTATTTAAACACGCTGCAGTAGTTTCAATTAGGGCACACTGTCAAATTTAACCGTGCAAACCATCTCAGTAGGAGTGCGAAGCAATACGAAGACGTAGGTACATTTGCTATATATGAAACACTTGTCGAGCATCGGCCCGTGGAACTCTCTGGTAAACACTCGACGTCGTGGTCCCACCGCGCCCCTTAGCGTGGGCCCATCTTCACCGGCCCATGTCCTTATCAGGCTGAGAGCTCTTATCGCCGCTGAGAGCCTCTGGCCCGGCACGTGCCGCTCGCCCGGCTGGGAAGGACTGGGCTCTGCGAACAGGTGTCCACGTACAGGTACACATCAGTCTCCCGCCCGCCCGCCCGCCCGCCCGCCCGCCCGCGGCGCCCCGATTTGAATGTTCGCCGTGCCCGAGCATGTTGCTCGAGAACTGGTATACAGTCCATCAAGACAGTGGTTCAAGGTGGTTCATCTATACATCGTGGATGCTAGGACAAAATATCAAGGAATTGCTGCCTTGCAGCTGGATATTACTATACTCTCCGAATTAGACATACCTCTCTACACGTATAGATCTCCTGGGCGACATTATTCTAAATTACATCTAGGAGGCTTCATCTGACCAATTGAAACGGCACCTCTGTCCACAAAAACTTCGATTAACACACAGTGGCTCTTGAAGCGTTCAATGACATTGGGAGGATCATGGTAGATATGTCCGTGGAAAGTATGGCACTTTACTCTCTAGTTTAGCATGGCCCGGGGAAATGGGCGAAAATAAACTCTACCTATACTATACATGTGCGTGCTAATGTAGAAATCATGTTCGTAGGCAAAATCGGTGATAATTGCAAATCATTGAGACACCTCATTCAAGTTTCAATTAACTCGTAATCACCAAATCGCTTTTCGCGTCTCTCAAAAGAGGAGCAACAAATTAATCAATCAAAACACCTGAAAATGTTAGCAACACACTTTTGAAGAAACCAAAATGAAAAAAGCGAAGTGCGCAGCCGCTTGTCGTAGCCCGCTGCAGAGTGTTCCAAATCTAGGCCAACAAGATTCTCCGAAGACAACCTTCAATGAGCCGCTACTTGCGACTACATGCTAGAGCCCGCGAGTAGATTGGCCAACGTCGCACGCATGTTTCCATGCGACTCTTTCACGCGTGGCGTACGCACGGTTGCGTAAGCGCGCGGGCGTCTTGCGCCAGGCGTAATTGTCGGGAATTAGGGGCACATTAGCATGGAATTGATACGGGGCTGCAGTTCATTATAGTTTGAGTCTTAATTGCAATTTATATTTATATGCATTATAATGATTGGCGGCCAAGATACGCTTGGGTGCGTGGTCGGATGTATGAGACATGTCCTACCTTTAGCACTAGTTTTGAAAAAGACTATTTAAAACTGGGATTTGAATGCTAAATAAGAGTCTCACTGGTTTCCCGACGACTGGTCTACTGGTCGCGATTGCGCGACGCAGCTCTATAGTCCGACAGTGGATTGGTGTCACCACTGTCTAACATCGTTGAGATATGTGCGCTAAGACGTCGCAGTTGTGCGCGGTGAGTGACGGTTTGTTTTGGGAGGTGGCGATTTTCCGACTACCCACGACTTTTCCCACGACCTGCCCATGCTAATGCCATGGGTAAAGCTGCTCTGTCACAGTGACCTTGTCCTTGCCAGCGTCTTGCTTCATTATCATTATAGCACCGTGTCTTATAGGTGCCTCCAGGGAATCTGCATTTGCAGTGCTTGTGACTAGCCCTCAATGTAATCACCGACCCCAGTGGTACGGCAAAGAGATGGTGTTGTATTGGCAGAACCAATTTAAACTATACGTACAGTGTTATATCACAGGAAAGGCCGAAGTCTTGAAATTCCGCATTCCAGTGCTATTTTCAACGTTTAATTCGATCTTCGATGGAGTGGACAGAAAAGCGTGTTCTCCGACTTGACTTGGCAGCTGATGCGAGCGCTGGGTGCACGTTGGATCGCGAAGAGAATTGCACCTGTGCGCGAGAAGTCTGCGTCTATAGCCGCTTTGTGCCGCGAGGGACGTTGGCATTTGACGGGCATCGCGAATGGTGCAGTCCGACTCCGCGTGGCTGCACTCCCATCATTCAAGTCAAGTCCATAAAAGTATCGAAAATATTGGTGCAAACCGTCCCACGCGAATTTCATTATATAGGTAGTTATAGCCTGCTGTTATTTGTGTTCTGTGGATGGACGATATTATTAATAGCACTAGGATGTGCCTTGAGATTTTTATTTCTGCACGTTCATTGTCAAAGTCGTCTTGGCATAAAAAAAAAAACGAGAGAGATGTTTTATAGGCGGTTTCGAGATGAACCGAAGGCAACGTTGGTACTAGGTGCTCGGCGCTCGCTCTCGGCCTCATGGACCGCTCGGATAATGGATGACGTCACGTTTATTATGGCTATCAAAGTGGCGCGCTGTGTGTCAATAATTGTTTTCCTCGTGACGTGTACACATGCTGAGTGGTAATAATTGACTGTGTTTTCGTGGCCGGACTCTCTGGTTTTCCTCACTGTCCGAGTTTGTTTTCGGAAAATTTTGCCGTGAAAATACCACAATTTTTGGTAGGTATATAAAAGAACCTCAACTGACATAATAGATGTTCATTTTGCACCGTACTGTATTACTCGACCCAGCTGCATAATACAGCGCAGAGAAACTATCTCTACACTCTACAGTCTCCAGCCTGCACTCTGAACTCTCCACCGTTCTGTCCGCTAAAACCGTCTTTATACATGGGGCACTCAACATAAAATCCCATGACAAGGGCAAGACTACGTTTTATGATATAGATTTTTGCGTGATTCCAGAAATCGGTGAAATACAAAGAATACCACAATGCCACGTCATATTTGTATTTTTTTCAACTGCGTTCGGAAAAGTTTTGAAGCCAGTTGTGAGTGTTCCCTACTTGATCGGGACATGCGAGCGACAAGTCAATGCTCCTCGACACGATGGGTTAGCGCTTCCCACCGAAGCAGCGAACTTGAGAAACTGTCACCGCTGATCAAAAACGCATGACACCGATAATATTTGATGACGAACGAGTGCACTGCAGTATCTACGCCGCCACACTCTGGAACCCTCGGCGAGCCCGAGCGGCACATGGAAGAAGCCGATACTGCGCGGTGCAGCGTCTGTCGCCGCGGCCGATGCCGGCACGGACTGTCCTCGACCGCCGCGCCGTTTGATTGCACGCCGGCGTTAATCAAATTGACCTCGCGGGGGCTCGCACCCGAGACGTCCAGCGGCTGCGGCGTCGTCGCTTTGAGCCGCGTGCGGTGCGGTGCGGTGCGGTGCGGTGCGGTGCGGTGTGGACTGCCGACTGCCGACCGCGGCATGGAGTCGCTCATCCGTGCGCCCCGCGTCGCTAAGTCAACGCGACCGACAAAAAGCGCCGAATTTGTTTCATCGTCGTCGAACGTTTCATTTATAGTCTCGATAAAAACACGATAATGTTTTTACACGAATTTACCGACTATAGAGAGACTGCTTTCGGGGAGACAGCTATCCTTTATATAATTTTTACACTTCGTTATTTTCTATCGTAATTCTACGAAGATAATTTGATAATGATAGGTATGTGGGTGCTCCGAAGGGCTGTCTCGTGAGCCGAGGGATCTTTCTTCTTGATCGCGAGACCTTGGCTTGATAATCCTCATTGTTCGCCGCGGCTTAAAGACGATGGCACGCCAGGTACTCGGGGGTCGTGGGCTCGAGACCCGCGGCTCGCTCCCGGATTTCCGTTTGCCAGTCTGCGCGCCGAGTCGATCGACCGTCGGCTCGGCGGTTCTCGTCATGGCGACGGCTTTCTTTGATCCAGAGACTGCAACGAGCTCGCGTCGTCTGCTAGCCAGACAGGTACACTGAGGTGTTAATTAGTAATTTGAGATTGCGGAGCAATTAGCGGCTATTTGCATATCGACTTGCGCTGTAGTGGAGGATAGGAGAGGCTAGACTCGTTATCGCGAACGTTATGGAGTCATACTTCTCGGCGCTAGACAAAACTAACCAGCTGTCGAAGAAGGGCTACGCCTGGGAGTTTTGTGACCTTGTGGAAGAACTCGCGAACATGCCCATTTTGCAGAGGAACATTTCAAGAATGAGTGTGTTTCGGACGATGGCAGCTCGCGCACCCCGAAGGCAAGACGCGGGAAGCCGCGCGAGTTATCAACCCCCTTGATGTCACCATCGATCACCAGTGCGGAGTTGGAATGGCAGAGTCGACCAATAACGTGCCCGCAGCACCGCCCGTGCAGCATTACCTTGCTGATAGATAGGCCGGCAATTCCGCACGGGATCTGCAAATGTTCGTGATATCTGCTCACCGCGCACATATTCCGTAATTGCATCAGCGCCGCCGTTTTGGCGATGACGGCAGAAAGTCTGACGACGTCGGGGGAAGCGTTTTACTCGCATCGGCAAGATTTCGCCCACCCGCTCGCCCCCTCCCCATTTTTTTCAGTGGCGTAGGCGGGGTTGAAATGAAATCAGTACACATGTCTGCAGAGAAGCTATCTACTAAGAGAGGAAACAAAAATCGAATCAAGCTAGCTACCAATTAATTTCGTGACGACATTTGAAAGGATTTTCGTGGATTCAATCAGCAGCATGGTGTTTGCTGTGGTCCAGGAGCCCCAATTTGGCAATGGAATCCCCCCGCCCCCTCTCGTAGCTTCGACGTCGTTGTATCCCGACGATCGTGGCGAGTGCACCACTGGACGACGCCGTTCCGCAGCGCGGCATCACGCGGGGCGCGAACGTCGAACGGGCGCGACGCGACGCGACTGGGCGCCGCGACGCGCCCGACGCCTGCCAAGAAAAGTGCGCGCCGTGCGAGCCCTCGATATCGACCCGCGACATGTAAATATCCGCAGAGTCGCGGTCGCCGTGCTCGCTCCGATTCTCTGTGCACGCACGCGTGAGCCGTGTAGGTACCCGCGTAGCGGACACACGTGCGGGGACGTGACTTGCTCGGTGCGGTACCACGCCCGATTGTACTCGGTTTATGTTCGCTGTTTTTACCCAGCTTCTCTAGCTTTTGCTTGTGCTGGGATAGCGGCTCAATTGGTACGTCTCGTCATGGATCAAGTTTTTAGATGTCCTGGCAGCCGGATGTTCTGATTAGGATAGGAAGTTGACCAATAACCTCCAAAGAAATCTCTGAAGATGACTGATATGCCAAATCAGATAAGCAACATGCATTTAATATACTGGCATCGAAAAAAGATATATTATTATGTCATTTGGGAAATCTTCCTCATTTGAACCTAAAACTCTCGCAACATTACTCTTGAAGCATAGCTTTCGTTTTCGGAAACGCGAATCGGTGTTCGGTAACTGCGTAGCGCCCGCGTGTTGGCCGTGAGATGTGTGGGAAAACGGACCCAGCCGTGGCACTGCTTTGGAGTAGGACCCCGAGGGCAGATTGCGAATCTCAGGGCGCGATTGAGTGCAGCCAGTCGAAAGCTGGCTGCAGGATCGCGGAATCGGACGCCAGCGTGGTGAATGGTCGGTAATTACACCATCGCTAAGACGCGGCATTGCGGTGCTGGGATCCAATCATCCCATGTCTTTCGCAGTGTCTCAACCCAAACCGAGACGATGGATCTAGCGAGAAGGACCGTCTTGGTTCCTGGAAGGATGCTACCTCAATTCGGATCGACCCTTTAGATCGTAATATGAAGTCAATGATGTAAATTGCAGTCAGAGCGCTTTCAATGCCATTGTCTCGCCGCGGCACGGCAACGTTCTATCCATTCACCCCACTCTAACTTGGCTTGCATGAAAGGGTTACAGGCTTCGTTACGCAACATCATATCTCGAACAACACGAAATTTTGTACAGAAAGATTCCATCATGTTAGCATCCTATAGGTCTCATCAAAGTGATAGTACCTACTCGATACTACAGTTCTCGTACCCATGTGATCTCCCAGATTGGGTGCTGTAGATGTAGGTGACTGCATGTCTTGGTAAGTGAAAGACCGGATGGGTGCAGTGGAAATATCCAACACATATACGAATAGCATTAGTTCTTGTCAGGCGATTCTCCGACGGCAATTGATCAGCGTCCATTGGCCATGATTACGGCAAAGGTCGTTGGACACCAATAATCGATGATTAAAGACGACGGCGGAGTCAGACCGACGTGCCTAACGCCACGTATACCCGCGCGTGAACCTGGGGTTTTCATATGAGCCTCACCACACGCTGCGGTCCTGGATGTATGGCTCAAAACAATGTTTCCCCCCTCACATGCCGACCAGCCTCTCTCCAGCACACCTTGGTCGGCGTGTAAAAAGTGTGCGCTCTCTCCAGGGTAGTTTCCCCGTGTCGTATCGACCGCGTGTGAAGCTGCACACGTGACCCCCCCTCCCACCCCCCGGTGCCCCGTGCTCCGTGCCACCGCCCCCGCCGCCGTTCAACAACACCGACCACCAAGGCGTACACCGAGGTGTGCAATGTTTACATGCATGCTGATCAAACGCCCTCCTCATTGCGAGATGGGTCGGTGGACAAGCGTGTGCAGTCGACTGGCTTGTGTCGGTCCAACCTTCCGGTAGATCCGGTAGATTCATGTGTCCGCTAGATCCGGTGCGACACTGGACGCGAAAGGTTTTCCCAAACTTTGTCGGTTCGCCACTGCACTTTCCTGTTGTAGCAATTACGCCGCGGGTTGTACCTTGTGTGTGGTCAACAGGGTGCTGTGCCATGGAGTCCCGAGTAGAGTTCAGTGTGTGCGCCGGTGGTGGTGTTTGTGTGTGCTCACCTCTGCGTTCATAATTTATACTCGTGCGATATTTTACACCACCCTTTTGCAAATAAATGTCGATAACCGCGATTTCAGCGGTAAATGTTGACAGTTTTATTTCTGTTTTTTGACGCAAATGTGCGGTTTCTTCCGTCGATAAAAGCGATCAAATTAAATTTAGGTCTCGCCGCACAATATCGCACAGAGGTATTAAGCCAACGAACGGCCTTTTTTGGGGCTCTTGCTACCTCGTAATATCACAGATGGTAGTAGGTATATGCGACTGTATGCCATTGAATGCAACGACTGACATCGATCCTTCGACATCACGCGTAAGGCCGCCAAGTCTGGCAAGTTGGTCGAAGCCCGAGTTCTTTGGCTTCATGACAGAGGGCCAAGGCTTACCGACACAGCCGGCGTGGATGTCATTCGTTCGCCCGGGAGTCGGAACCGTCCCCGTAAGTCAGCGCGCCGAGAGCAACCCTGGCCTGGGCTTACCATCCCCCGTCCGTGCATCCTCACGCACACACAGACACACGCACGCTTGTAGGCCAGCCGGGCCGGTGCGTGGAGCCGTCGACGTCGTGCGTATCGATTGTGCGTGCGTGTGCGTGTAGTACGGCCGGCCAGCCGGGCCAACGATGCGTATATCTATCGGCGAGCGAGTGCGTTCATACACGTAGCACGCACTGCGAGGGGTGCGCGTATAAGCAGGTCACGCGCCCGGAATTCCACCCTCCCCCACCCCCTCCCCACTCGCAGTGCCACTCCCTGGCACCCTGGCGTCCCCCTGCCGCCCACCCCCGCACCGCCACACCCCCGCACCCCCGCACCATGGCGCTAGAGCAGCGCGGCCGGTTGGCGCCAGAGTCGACGTCTTGTTGGGAAATGTCACATGTCCTCGCATTTATCAACGCCATGTGCAGGGGAGCGCGATGCAAGTGATGCGGGCTGGCGGGCTGGCGGGCCAGGGACGGCCTCTTTGTTTTGCTGATACTCGGGCATGGCTCTTGCTTACGCATGTGCCTACGCGTCTGTGTGAGACTTCTAATTCCATGCGACATGACAATCAATTCTCACTCATTTTGGCTTGCTAGTGTAGGACCACAGATATTGGGAGGAGTGTCATGGCTCTATTAATATCTTGCCCTTATTCATGCAAGATTCTCTTACGTCGTTATTACGAATAAGAATAGCCATCGAACCCCGGCTAATTCGAAGTATGCGTGTTTGTTTGACGTTTCTATCTGACGTCGATGGATACAACAAAAAAATATATTATCAATTCTGTAACTTTTGATGAAGAACGCAAAGGCACACATCAAACCTTTGCTTCAAATGTTTGGACAGGTGCTTCAAGTCACACGACAAGAAATATTGACTGAAATGTTACCCGCAATTGTTGAAGGGTGCCTTGACAAGACCAAGAATCGAAGGCGACGTCATCGCAGCATCGAGTCGTGTGTTTTCACAATCGACCAGGTTTCATCAGCGAGACGCGACTGCAACCCGGGAGTGACTGTCGCGCGTTCAGTCGCTCTGTAACTGTCGCACATCCGTCTGCAGACAAGGCTGCTGGGGCATCGTGTGTTACCGCCGGGAGCCGAGTGCAGCTCAGTGTCATTACTCTCTAAAGCACGTCCCCGTCCGGCCGTCGTGCAGTGCAAAGGCGGGTTCTGTTTTTCCTCGCCAAAATAAGTAGTACATTCGCGCTCTGTGTGGCGTCGGCAATTTCCAATTGCGCTCTATGTATATGGCTAGCCTGCATGGCTGCGAGAAAAGGAGCAGGGAAAAAACGAACCCGCGACGCGGAATCGATAATTTCGTGCCAACAAACTCGCCCGCGGTGCCGTTTGCTTTATTTCTTTCCACCCTCTGGTGGTAATTTGGTAGAATAAGGATATTTCCTCGTCTCGTATACCTATATATACCGCTATCACTGACATGCAGTATGTCGGGTGGCTTCATGATCACTCCTCCAAAGTATACACCTGTGACACCTAGTGATGATTGCCACGTGTAATTTAGTTTCGGGGTGTTTAACGACTGGCTCTTTTTCTGACACAAGCACTGATGAACTGACGGTCTAATGACGACGCGGTGAGTGAAGGGCGGTGATGAGAGGATGTTGACTATGAAGGGTTATATAGGGACGCTGTTTGTTACATGCTGAATGTCTGAAAATCCAATTGGATACTTCCAACATTAATTATGTCTATATAAACACCATTTTAACCCACATCCTACAAATCCATAGATTTATGCAACGAGAATAAGTTCGTCATACACCTTCCGATCTCCCTCCCATCTTATGGGACTGTTGTATTGTCTGGCGCGGTCACCCACCCAAACACCGATCCTGCGCAGTGTTGCTTAACGTCGGTGGTCGGCCCCAAATACCTACGAGCACACACGTAGGTACACATCGACCAGTTCGGCGGTCGCACGCGTCCGATTGCTGGCCAGCGACGCTATTCCTGGGCGTCGCGACGTGTATAGGCCCGGTGGCGTCCTGCCACGAGTAATATTAACTCTGCCAGGGGGCGGAGGTAGTTGCATGGCCGACCGGTGTTTTCCAGGGACGGGCGTTGGGGGGGGGGGGGGCTGCATGGTATGTAGGTACTAGGTAGGTATAGGTAGCTGTTTACCGTGCAGGTATACGCTGCAGCAGCGTTTTGTCGAGTCGTAGGACATTTATTTTGGCTCCTGCAGTCCGGTAATTTTTTGAACTAGATTTTGTGGAATTCTAGTCTGTGTGGCGTTGCCTGCTGTTATACTGCTGCTGCTGCTGTGTGTGGTATTTAATTATAGAGCGACGAATCTTTCGTTGTTTTAAATTTTAAAACTCGTGCGTTTTGCATCTCCAATGTGAGCGACGTGGTCTAAAAATAAATCGACAGGCCAGGCGACATGACTTCTGATTAATTACGTTTGTAAAATTTGGATCAGGGAATTTCATTTCTTGCCCGACACTTTAACTAAATTTAAACGTGGCCGAAACTTTTTTTAGAACACTTAAAAATATATACATTTATAGCTGTGGCAAGCAGTGGCCACCCAAGTTATACCATGGGCTGTGCTGTGGACGAGCATATGTATTATTCCCAGTGGCGTTGGAGTGATCCGATCGTTTACAATAGTACAAGGAGTAAAGTGACGCCATGATGCATGCGTGACACAAATGAAAGCTGCTGCTACTGCACGCTGTTGCTGTTTGCACTGACGACATATCTAGGCGGACTGCTGCAGTGTCTTGTAAATAGGAACAGAAACATAACAGTGTTTCCAAATGAACTAGATAGTAGATACACTCTTAGGCTAACTTCAAGAAAAGCGGTGTGAGACCAAGTACCCCACGGGTAGGATACATCTCTCCATTCCATCGCAGTATACTCTGCATGAGTTCGATTTCTGAAGGGCGACTCCCAAAATGTCTTCTGATGTCAGAACCTCAGCACACCTCGTGGGTGAACGAGACGTCAGAATTGATAAGCAATTTTAAATTCGCATTCGGTTTAGCGGCGTCATCTTGAAATGCGTATATTCTCGCGTAAACTTCCAGTTAATCGCGACGCCTGATCATGTTCAGCTAAAAACACTTGGTACGATCGAGAATTCGAGGATCTCGGTCAACAAACCGATGTGCACCATAGAAAGCACTCCAAGTACGGGACCTATATTGAGTTAGAGTGGTGTGTGTGCAGACCAGACTAGTCTTTTGTTTGGCATGTAAAAAACTATACCTCGCATGTTGGACTGTTCGACCAGGCATGAGTCCTCGACAACAACAACATGCAAGCTATTTGTATATCGCATCTCCTATACGTAGCCGTGGTACGTAGCAAGGCAAGGCCCGTCGTTCCAGCGAACCGAATCAGCCTCCGAAACTGTACCACTATCCGGATCCACGATCTCGTTTCGTCATCGCCCTTGCCGCGCGATCTCTACGCGCTGAGGATCGCACTACCGACAACACACCGACCTCCTCCTGCGACGGTCGACCGTCGATTGCAGCTCCCTGCTGCCCTACATTCCCTCCGAGCACATCTCCCCCCCCCCCCCCCCCCTCCCACGCGGCGATCATGTTGATTATCCAAGATGGCCACCGCTCGAGGCGTCGTCGCCTGGCGCCATGTGCCCGTCAAGCACCGCCTACTCGACGTCGTGGGCGGAGCCATGCGGTGGTCGGCCATCTTTGCACGCCGAGTCGCACGGTGCTGCCTGCTGGTGAGCAAACTCGGCGGCGCTAATCGTGTTGTGATGGTTTGTTGTGATCCTTGAAAGGGATCGTGTGATTCAATCGGAGTTTAGATCGCTGACGTCATGGCGAGGTTCGGGGGCGGGGCAGGTGTTTCGAGAAGTAATCGAGCCGGGTAAATACGGCCCGCGATGGGTGATGGTAGATAGCGCATAACATATAGAAACGATTGGGTTTGGATTACGCGAGAGCGAGCGTGTGACATGGGAAGTTACTCGCTTTTGATCAGTCTGCTCTGATGGCCGACACGAGAGCAACACTCACTAGAGAGCTGCAGGCTCATTTCGACGACTGATTGTGCGGCGATCATCGACCTCTTGGCCTCCATGATGAGCCTACGGGCCGACCGCGAAGACTGCCCAGGGTCAACTCAATTTAGCTTGGCTTTCGGACGCGCTTTTCAGGACTGCATCCGTAAATACGAATTCTGATCAAATTAGTTTACCTTGACCACTGAAGCACCTTTATCCGGTAATTGAATCCGGTCGCATCGCTCAGTCTCCTCACTATTTAATCCAGGATGTCCTTTGTTCAGCTATTACATGGATTGTTTGACGAATGTTTCTCTCTCTCTCACTCTCCCCCCCTCTATCTCTCACTCTCCCCCCCTCTATCTCTCTACGGACGGCTGCACAGCCTCCTATACCGATCACAGGTATAGCAACAATCACGAAGGAATCTCATTTCCCGCCTCCCGATCGCCCGCCTTCCGTCTGGAAAAGGGAAATTGCAATCAAAGAAAATTGCTTCCCTCCGCGTAATTAGCGCACGTCCGTCGGGCACGTGACAGAGGCACTTATCGACGCGGTTATGATATCGATATCATGAGCGAATCGACTCTCGCCTCACACAGGGCTGCTAGCGCCGCATCATGCATGCGTCGACAATGCACCGCTCGGCACATGTGCAGGGCATGATTCATTAGAGCCCGATGCTATTATTATCGCTCGTCGCTTGTAATCACGCGGGGACGTGCGGCGGCGCCAAGGTCACCGCGGCACAGAGATGCGATGACAAGCCGGCTGAATGTAGCTTTGTTATAACGGTTGTTAATGGAGACTGCCTGCCTGCCTGTCTGTCGCGATAATGGGCTGCTGTGCCTACGCAAAACTCGGATAATGCTGATAATGCCACACTGTTTATCAACATTCCTGTTTGATTGTTTCTTAGGTCATTAGTGGTTATTGTTTTGTAATTGGGACATGCTTATCTATATTATTATATGTAGGTATGTGAGTGATTAAGTGAGATTTACATCTAGTGCAAGTCTATTTGAATTGGTATAACATAGTTTTTTTCTTTTGTATTCCTTATCGCGTGAAGAAAGTTTTGAAGATACGGTGTGATTATTGTTCCCGTGTAAAGATGATTGAAATCGATGAGTCATTGCCAGTCGCATCTCTTGTTTGCCCAAGTCATTGTTCTCTGCATTTAGTGCTCAATGGACCTAAGCTAATTGGCTTCTCATTTAAATACATTTAAGCGCCATTTTTTCCTCCAAGCACTTGACATGAGCACAGGTAAATGTTCATGGAGTGTCGAGTGCCACGCGTTGAGTGGCATTTGTTGATGAACAGCTCCATAGCGACTCGCGTTACCAGCTGTTACCAGCGACCAGCTGTTCTCGCGTTACAAGTTAAGCATCAGGCCCGCATGGTCAGATGTTGAATGGATGACCACGACTTTTCTGATGGTATGAAATTGGTCCAGGCCAGCCTGTGGCACATGTGTGACCAATGGGTCCATCGTCTAATCTATTGGCAGAATACAATCAGTATTCGTATAAACACGATATTTAACTGCAATTATTTTTAGAGACTAAGCATGTATAAATGTGTAGTCTCTAAAAAAAGTTTATACAATTTACTATGCATATATCGACGAAGCAACACATTACTGACTTCCAATGTATGAATTGTATTGGTATGATTTGAGAGGTTAATAATCAGGCACGCAATTATTCAATATAAAATAGAAACTAAACAATATAAGCTCAATAATAGGTGCAAACAGGGTTTCGTTGAGAATCTTGGAAAATATATCACAGAAAATAATGGTTTGGTTTCCAGTAGACAACTTTGTGTGCAGTGTAGACGTGCGCATGATGCGTCTCTTGTCTCGTGTCTCGTGTCTCGTGTCTCGTTACTCGTGAGCTCGTGCTGACGACGCCCTCCCTTTGGTTGCAGGTGCTCGTCGAATACGATGACGTGGAGTGGCAGCGTCGCGAGTGGCTCACCATCTACAAGGAGGACCTGTTCAAGCTGTTCCTGGTGGAGCAGTCGTTGGTGTGGAGCGAACGACCGGACCCCACCTCCAACAAGCCCTCCCCCGCCCTCGTCAAGTGGCCGGCGCTGGTAAGTCGATGGCTGCATTGTCTCCTTGGGCGCTCTGGGCCGGAGTTGGCGCTAACTAATGTCGGCACTAATTCGTTTACGAATGCTCGGAAATAAAACTGCCTCAGTTACTTGAATGTTATAACATATAGGTACCTAATGAAAATACCTTGGTATATCGTGACCAGTTACACAAAAGTATTTTGCCTTTCGAGGGAATTATAATATGCATGTAGGAAAACATACAAAACACAGTCATATACAATGTTAAGCCTAATGTCATTCCTAGAACCCCCCCGGGAACATTACACGCGACAAATTGTAACGGACGCTTGCTTCGGAAGTGAATAATATTAGTGCGGTATACTATGTCACAGAGCAACGTTTTATGTACCAAGCTAGCCGGTACAACGCGGGACAACAACATTTGAATGTCAAATGCGAACTCACACGGCGTCACATGGCTACAAGTGGAAACAGTCCCATCCTTTTTTGTTATTATTGCGAGTGGAAATGTGCAAGAGAAACACGCCTTCAGGCGTATGAGCAACTGTACAAAGAAAGGTCAGAAGGTCGTGCAAAGTGTCAGGTTCAGGCTAACATCACTAGTCAGCTCGACATTTCGGATCCTAGGTGCTGGCAGCTTGAATAATGCAACGAGATCGTTTTGTACCCTATATATACGTATATAATTATCCCGTGGCGGTGGGTTGTCGCGAGTAGCTGAGAGTATTCCGCGGTAATACAACTCCAGTCCTTATTAGCCATGCTCGAAAGGGAGCTAATTGAGTTTGCACAAATATTTGAGCCAGCCAAATTGAAGTTTGTTCGTCGAAATTGAATTCAGTTGGCATCGAACTCTGTTGTTGATGAAAAAAAGCGATATAGAAGAGCCCATCAAGGTCGCTTTAAATTGCTTCAATTTATTTGATCGGCTGCGTCGAACGAGCCTTGTTTTTGTGCGACCCGTCGCCGACTGGTTAGCAGGAGCAGAGGCTGGAGAGGCCAGCCCACACGGCGACGTGAAAGAATTCCCCTCGTTCGGCTCGAAGCACTGTGTGAAACCCACCCACTCTGACAGGGTGTTTTCATGGAGACGCATCGAGCAGCTATACCCCGCACCCGCACCCCCGCACCCCCCGCACGGTATAATGTGGGTCTCTAGCAATTAAAACTCGCTGTCGCTCGCCCGCTCGCTATACCACTGCTTCGTACACTTTGTTTTGCTACACCTGTTTTTGTTTGCGCTACGCTATATGCAGATATGTGTTTGCGCTCTCACAGTGAAATTCTAACGCGGGCAGTTTGTTATTTTTATTTTTTATACTTGCACATAATTAAGCCAAGCTCAACTCCTAAAATTTATTCGGCTCAAGCAATTTTATTTTGGTAATATATGAGTCGCTCAATGTGGCGTCACTGGATTTAACTGCGATCTTTCTGCGGTCTCTGAGAACAGGGTCCATGCGGCTTCTGAAATAAATAAATAAATAAATAAATAAATATATATATATATATATATATATATATATATATATATATATATATATATATATCTCTTGCTGGAGTTTCGATGGAATCTGTGCAATCTTAACTAGATTCTATAAGAAGGCAGTATCGCGTGGGTGATTGCCAAGGGGCAAGAACTGTTATGAGGAGAACGAATTGCCATCATGATATCGATTAAGTGATTGGCCGTGTGCTTGGCAAGGTCGCGTTGTCACACGCCCTCGCTCCCTCGTGAACGTAACCCCGCGCCCCGCGCCCCCGACCACTAACCTTATCATCAGCGGCCGGCTCGGAAATAGATGTCACGACAGCGTCGTGAATAGGTCAAATTTGACGCAATCAGCTTGATTTTCGTGATGATCTTTGACATGACAAGGCCATTACGTTGATGACGGAAGGTATTCTACGCCGCGCACTGTTTTGTTGGTCGACAGCTTGTATATGAACTTACGTATAGAGAGAAGCATCCTATGAAATGTAGATACCTACCTATAGAGCACCTGCAACAGCAGCCTTCTTTAAACTCACTGGTGGACAACCTCAATTCTAATTCCCATTTAAAAACAAATGCCAGTTTGCTGTCCACCGGTGGGATAACAGGTATTGCAGGACCTCTAAATAGGTACTTATTCTATGCTTTGAATTAAAAGAATGCAAAGCCGCTTTATTCAAGTATCATCGGAGCGGCTAGGGAGTAAGAAATGTGTTATATGCTCAGTATATGGGGGAGTCGATACATTTATCATGTCAAACGTTATTTATTGAGAGCCCTGACTTTGCAAGAGCCCAATGAAACGAAAAGGACGTCTCCCGCACTGAGGCGCCCTGAGGCGCCTGGACGCCCCGAGTGCAAATTGAATAAAACTTCGCTACCGTTTTCTAACGACGTTCTTTCCCCTCGTGCCTTGCAGACGTTCACCGCGCTGGTGTCATGTGTCGAGCTGACGCCTCCACACCAGCCTGTCGAGCACCTACTGGACCGGGAGATCGCCTTCAGGGACTACTCGCAGCTCCAGCCTTTCCAGGTGAGCGAACGCCCCCACCCATCCACCCATCCACCCATCCACCCCGTCCAAACCCAACCCACAGTCGCCGCGGACCCTGGAATGCCAGCTTTAATGGGTTTTATTAATTCAATGGAGATCCGTTTTGGGCCTTCTCTATCGTGCTAGAGTCTTGTTTTCGAAACCCGGCTCTCCGTACTTTTTACTTGGTGATTTAGTGGTATGGGAAATTGGGATTTATGTGTCCTCTTTGTCGATTAGTATACATTGGTTCCGCCGAGGCCATGCGTCATTTCGCCAGGATTTATCTTTTATTCTCGGCAGCGTATCGGTTTTATATCTATGTGTAACGCTGGAAAGAACTCTTCGCTTTTTGGATTCCGCGTGCTTTTATGAAACACATTATAGCTCCACTGAAATAGAAATTTCGTACAAGCGCAAACGGCTTTGCCGAATGAATGGTGTTTTCACTGTGCATAACTCAAGCGCGATTTCTGAACTGATTAATGAATCATCGCGCCATTGAAACAGAGTCCCAAGTTTTAATCGCATTCAAAATAGGTACGACGCATTCTCAGCCAACGATTTGCATAAATAGGCAAGTGTCGAGTGTGTATACAAGGTTCACCTGACAAACAGCATGGCAAGTTATTTACATAAAATGAAGGAAATCGGTCGCTTTTATTTTCATGCATGACAGGACACAAGTTGCTCGCGTCTGGTAATGTGCTCGCTCAGACAAAACGTCTGAAACGCATTCCCTTGTTAGTTGTTACATACTGTGGACTATGGACTATGGAGGTATGCCCGGTCTCTGCCGGCGCGCAACACAATGGTTCAATCGAGTTTTCGCTCGAACGCACGATTGCCAGCAGAGACGCTAAGTTCAAAAGTCGACGTGCTGCTTGGCCTTCTTCATTCTTCCCAGCTAGCATCCACCTCACTTCTGTATATAACAGCAACAACTCTGCAAATTGGAAACAAAACAACAAACAAACAAACATACAAACAACTAGGAAGCACACACACACACATTCTGTGCGCACACACTATATGAGAGCCCAAGAGCGTTCTCGTCTGGCTGTAATTACAAACTTTGTTTTGTGTGTTTCAAATTGCGGTTATACATACATATAATAGTGTATGGTACCTGCAATTTCAATCCGTCTAGTCCCTTGTCCCTCCGCCTCCCCTCCCCTCCCCCCCCCCGTATCCCGACGTATTTTAATGCAAGCAATTTGCAATTGGATTTCCCTTTGTGCGGCACTAAACTCGGGCGCTCGGTGCCGCGGCGGCGGCGGCGGCGGCGGCGGCGGCGGCGGCGGCGGAATGATTCACTCTCCGCGACTCGCATGTCTGCCTCGGCTCGGTCGTCTCTCCTGCTCCTCTGTGTGTGTACCCGAGCGATGTAGCGAAACCCATTGAGCAAGTTCGCCGGAGTGTTTGCTCGCAATTGAATTCGCGTATATCGCCCAAGTTTCGGCCGAACTTGCTGGCGCCATGCTGCGGCGGCGGCGGCGGCGGCGGCGGCGGCGGCGGCGGCCTTCGAGGCAAATGGATGCTTCGCAGGTTTCAGGATGATTCGAGACTATCGTGGTTAGGGAAACGTCGAGCGGTTCCTTTGATGTGCATCTGGATCGCAGCAATCTAATTAGTCTCGGTGGAATGGTCGATGGAGACTCGGTACAGGGTTGGTACAGAGAGAGCGTTCACGTGGTAGAAGACTGGTGGACTCGCTGTGTTAGAAGCCATGTTTTCCTGACCGTAGGAAACCAAATTGCGCTGCATGCCATGCATGATACCAGTGTGCAGAAATGGTGAATTACTTAGTATGGTGCATTTTCTTAGAATGCGATTTTATTCACTTGCCGAGTAACCGATACAGTTATTGTCGAGTGATTAACGAGCAATCCTTCTGCGTGCTTCATAATCAATCTTTTCAAGTTTGCTTCAAGAGAAATCTCTCCGTCGATCTTCAAGAAACCAACATTTCCTGTTGCAAGTGAACTAATTGCTAAACTGTCTGCAGACTCGGCGAGTTTTCAGACAAACATTGCCGTTTGATGTTTTTTTCTCAGCAGCAAGCGAAGCAAACACTTCTCCGCCACCCACACAAACTCCCGACCGACCCGCGGGCGTCAAAGTCGGTGCTCGCGTCCATCGGTCGTTCGGAGCAGAGTGGTCCAATGCGACCGACCGCCTGGCCGTTCGCACGGCTGCCCGGTGAATTCCGATGCGACGGGGGTCGGGGGTGCGATCACGGATTTATCGAGGTCACCCTGACAACGCATTAGTTGATCCACTGAGCCGGCGGGGCGGTGTGTGGGGGGGGGGGGGGGGTGGGGGGTAGTGCACCGAAGCGATTAATTCCCCGTGTGTAATTTGTGCGGCCGCGTGTGTCTTTGAGTGGCCATCGCGCCTCCCTCCACTGGCCCCCACGACCCACGCAGCGGCAGTTGGGTTCGACGAGCAGAGTTATTAATTGGATCGTGAGCAGGGGCTGTTTAAAACAGTAGTCGTGTGCACGGTTCGTTTGGCTGGAATGTAATTCGACCAGAGGATTGCTCATTGTGCATGGTGTTGTGGCTCCAAATTGCGCCAGAGATTTACATTTTCACGGTGAAATCTCACGTGAGCTATTATGTAACGGTGCAGCAGATATTTATTCTTTTTGACACGTCGAGTCTTGGCCCATCCAAGTGTATCGCTTAGCCGTTGAATGTTCTGGTGACGGATTTCCGAGCTGTCGGGCCACAACTTTTCCAATTTCCCGGCGTCGCTTGCTGACCTTGACGGGCTCCGCTCGTCCTTATGGCGTGTCAATAAACGCGTCGAGCCGTCGCTTGAAAAACGGCCAAAGTCCGCGCACTAGTTGTAAAAACTCGGCTGGAAGTTGTGTCAGCCCCGCAGCACCACCCTCGTCTCGGCAAGTCGTCGGCGTCGTTAAACAACGCTGGCCGTGAAGAGCGAAAACGTGGTGGCAGCTCGACTTGAACGCCCCCTCCCCCCCGGCCCTCTGCCTCCCAAGAGGCGGCGCAAGGGGGTAGCAAGTAGCAACTTTGCCAATAAAACCAGCGGCGAATGACCGCTCGACTGACGGGGATAAACCCGACTCGTTGAGGAGGAGAGGAAAGAATGAGAGAACGAGAACTGGGGGCATTATAAAGCAATCGTTTTTCTTTTGCGTATAAACTTCTTTGCAAGTCGAGACTTTCGCGAATGGGAGAAAATAGATTTCTTTTGTTGGAAACTTTTCCTTGCGCTGTGTGGTTGTCATTAGGAGAAGCGTCTTTCTTCGTATTTTCGCCTAGATTTTCCTTTGCCGCTTCCCTGCAGTCTCCCGTCAAGGAAACAACCCTTGAATTTGTGTGCCTCGGCTCGCTCTATATGTGTATTTACTATTTTTATTCGTGTTACCTCACGCTAACGGGAGGAAAGTCGTGACGCTGTCGCAAGCAACGTCTGCGCTCCGTGACGCGCGTTGCCTGCATTTTCCCCTGGAAAATTCGTCGACGGTTGAAATCGGCTTTCGCGTACGTTTTCATTTCGATGTGAACGCTAGCGCTCGACTTTTCTCTCGTACTTTTGTTATGAACTCTACGAAACGAGTTTCGAATCTCGTCATGCGATATATTGGCTCTTAGAATTGAAGCACCACGAGGAAAATTGTAGCACACTTGATTGTGTGCTCGTCCTTGGAGTTATGTATATACGCGCCTGATATTCGCGACTCGGTTGGAAAGAATCCTCTTGCGAACGTGCTCGTTTTGCAGAAAACCGCGTGGGTAGTTTCATATTACGACGTGTGCACATTTGATATATTCGTCCCCAATCCTTACGCCCCAATTGTCAAAACAAGCAAACCGACGTTGTATTAATCAAGTGGAAAGTTTTGTTGATGTGCTGTAGTTAATGAGCAGAGTTATATTTACTAGGAGTAGAATCGATGCTTAGTAGCCCATGCATCGTTTGCCAACATCCCACATTGCTAATGTTCTCTCATCGGCATCTCTAATCACAATTTTTTCAAAACAAATAAGATTTGCGTTTTTTGTTAACTCCCACTCAACACAATTATCACTGTTAATTAAGCCAACTTGCCGTTTATGTTCGCCGCGTTCCCCGACTGTCTGCCTGTGTGGCGTTTAACGACGCATCGTGTTCTCCCCTCTAGACGTGGGACTCTGCGTTGACGGGCGGTCGCGAGCACGAGCAGCTGCAGAGCGCCGTGCGGCGTTGGGCCGAGCAGCAGGACGGGCAGCGCATCCTGGTGACGACGCCGAGCGTGCTGTTCGGGTACCGCGTCGAGGTGTACCGCGCCGAGGGCACCACGCAGTGGTACACGGCGGTCATCAAGCGCTACAACGACGCATCGGGGGTGAGATTTACATGCTACAATATTATATACTGCAACTTATTTTAACATGTGTCCTGTACTCATGTAATACATTATCCGCCCATGCGGGGTCTGGTTGGCGATTTAAAGACGGAGATTATGAGATTTTTAACCGACGTCCATGGGATGCATGGAAAAGAATGCGATTGTTTGCGTAAAAATGAATTTGGAAGTTGCAACAAACTGCGAGCAAGTGCAAACTGTGTCTGCAAGTGCAAACTGTGTTTGTTGCCGGTTTTGAATTATGTACTCGGCTGAACGCTTTGTGTTGCATTAGCTGTCAGATGTTGAACCCTTAAAGTCTATTTGACATCGGCGTCGAGGAAAATCCATTTGGTTGTATTGAAAACATTGCTTTCAGTGTGCCTCGGAGCCTCGATAGTGCGTTTTGCGTGCATGCTTGGCAGCGGCCTTGAAAACGCACTATTGAGGTTTCACCACATGGTTGTTTTACCTCCGCCAACGCTGCACTCCTGATTACATTTTTATTGCGCTTATTGTGTGCTGGGCTCCCACCTTTAGTTAGATGGTCCAATGCCCCGAATCCTCCCCTTACAATTAGGGGCGGAAGGGGGGGGGGGGGTCGGAAAGGGGGTAGCACGGTTCAACTTCGTGGATCGAATCTCAAGTTCATGTTCAAACTTTGAAGTGATTATTAGATTTTCCTTCCGCGTAACACATTATAAATTCTCCACGATTGTTTTACCCGCGACTCAAATACGTATTCATTTCTAACGCTGCCACTGGCAAGATCGAGATGCCAGGAGATTCATTGCGGTGCTCTCATTTCCACTTAAAAAAGTTGTTATCTAAAGTTGCTTAATCCGTCTTTGATAGGCCACCGACTCGGCGACTCCCTATTATTTGCGTAGAGCTATTCCCCCTCTGCCGCTTTGTCGACGACGATGATCATTATCCCACCCGTCTGCTGTCGCGGCAGCCGCCAAGAGGAGCAGGGAAGCAATTTCTACCGCGACATAAAACACGCAAACTTTTCTAACTACCAAACTTTTCGCGCAACGAAAAAACGATACGAAATATAAAGCAACTCTGCTGAAAGTTTATTCGACCCAACCTTCCCACCAACTGCCGACAACTTTCTCAAAGTTTGTTTTAATAGACAGTGTAAACCTCGAGTACCTTTATAATAGTGATCAAGCCCCGAGGGTTTGCCAAGTTGGGGAGAGTATGGTGATAACTCCTTCCTCTTTATAGAGACGGTTGTGAAGAAGATCAGACGAGAATTATTCCATATACTGCATTTCGGCGAGAAGTGTCTTCGTGTTCTTCAAATTTTGACAAAATATGTAAAGTTTAAAACATCAATTTGCCATAGGCGGCTGGTTTTAATGGCAAAGTAAATATCATATTTATAATCAAATGAATATTTGAAAGTGAAAGAAAGTTTAAAAGTATATTCGGAATCACATCGTCATTTTACATTAGATACCTATCAGATTTAATTAAATACTTGTACATGAAGTAGTTAAACAACTGTAAAAAGTTTTCGTACATCTGTATTTCAATGACTTCGTATTTTGCCCATGCAGTTTCGTGGAGCAAGCAGCTTGCACCCTTGCAGATGACCCGTTTTGGAGGTTGTCTCGTTAACTTTTTCCGCCAACCAATGCCCCGAAATGGTGACGTATTCGCCAGCACCATCGTCGGGGATGTATTTTAACACGCGGTCGAGATACTTGAGCGCTTAACTTAAACATTGCTCTGCAGCCAAGTCTTGGCAGCCGCCAGCCACGCTCGCGTGTGTATGTGCTCGATAATGTAATCCCGTACCGCCATACCAGACGTATGCCGGAGCCGTGTCCCCGTCCCGTGCACCGAGGGTGGACGCCGACTCGGTTAGGGCGTCGCCACGGCGTGCAACCACCGTACGCCACGGCGTGCAACCACCGTACGCCACGGCGTGCAACCACCGTACGCCACGGGTAAAGTTGTTTGCCCGCGGCTCGCGGACTGATGACGGGCTCCGGATGCTGTTGGCGTTTCGCCGAGTTGTTTTCAAGTCCGAGCTGACCCAGTCTCTCCGAATCGTCGGGGCGTTTACCAAATATGTAGTGAGCGAGTTGTAATTGAACGTGATGTTGGCTGCACCCGACGTGGATGTTCGCGGGGAGTTCTAGCTCGAATTTGTTTTTTTATTTGTGTTCTCGGATTAATGGTGGTGCATCTTCCTCCTGTTTGGTTTTCCGGACGTAGTTTAACCGCGATGCCGTTGGGGTTTTCGTTTTGGTTTTTGACTGCAGTGTTCGGGCTTTGAGTTTAAACTTTGAGTCCCACAAAGTTAAGATCCTAGTTGAAACTTCGTCTGTAAAACGAGCTAACAAGAAATTATTTGAGCGGATAACTCTGAAGCCTTTGCCACAGCGAAAGCTGTTACGTATATCGTCCGCTCGGTTTTGCACAACGATTCCGAATACAAATCAAATAATCCATCCGTTAAAAAGTAAAAACAAACACAAAACAAGCGCTGGCATGAGATTCAATACGTTCGACCATTCCATCGCTGTTTCACGTGGTCGCAGCTGTAAATAGTTTTTCAATATCCTATTTTCCACTCGACGATTCCCACTCGACAACATACAAACATTTGCCGTTTCTAATTGCACAATTCTCCGTAATTCGTTCAATGCGATGCAGCCGGACAAGCTCATAGTATATATGGGATGACCGGATTAATTAATTTTATCAGAGCCAATGGCATGTATGCATTTCACGCAAAAAGTCCGGCACTCCATGTATTTATTTCTACCAATACACACCCTTTTTGTTGACATATGTATGTTTGCAGATCTCGAGTTGGGTTTCCTCGCTTTTCCCCTCTATATGCTTTTGATTGGATAATTCACAGCTCGACGAAAATAGACCCAAACGATTTCACTGTGCAGAAAACACCGTGATAAACAGTAAACACATACAAATGCCTTTCAGTCCTGATTGAAACTTGACTGGCTTCCGAGGCGTCAACGACCTACCCCGCGTCACTTCATTGTGACAAAAGCCATGTTTCCAGCGCGTTATTAAACGAGATGTGGTGACAATGCGGGTGTCAAGTCGATTAAATTGCTCCTGAAATCACGCGTTGTACGTGTTTATATAGGTTGGCATACCTACTTATACTATATGTATGTATACAATTTAGCTGTGTTTATTTATTTGCTTGTATGCAGGCCAGCATTATCAAGTACCTGTCAAACAATATTTTGACATTTGTAATAAATTGCAATGTAATGACATTGTCGCGCTCGTATAGTGAG
Source organism: Nemoura dubitans (assembly GCA_921293005.1). NCBI lineage: Eukaryota > Metazoa > Arthropoda > Insecta > Plecoptera > Nemouridae > Nemoura > Nemoura dubitans. Next base: position 15,043,339 of record OV121075.1, read on the forward strand.
GCCTGGCTTTACTACTTCATTACGTGATACCACTCCGGTTACGTGCCTTACGTAAATGTCCATTTTCTTTGCCTGACATTTGCATGACATTTTCATCGCTTTGCTATGGACAGTCCATCACAAACATGCTTCGTCCGGTGATTGGACACGGGACAACAAGTGAACAACTCAGTCTTCACAATTTTGTTATCTCGTGTCTATCGTAATGATAATCGGTATCGGCAGCGCGACCACAAGAACCCTTATTGCATCACGGCAAATGCCGAGTGGGAGTTCACTGTGTTGAACCGCTCTCCCTGCTGTGAACTCTCCATGTGCTATCGCAGGGTGTTGACGTGATGCTTGTTGTTGCAGGACCTGACGGTCACAGACGACACCGTCCTCGAGGAGCACAACGAGGACCCCAGCATCGTGCAGATGCGACTCATCGGCGATGGAGGTGAGTCTTTGAGCAATATACTGTTAGTTATCACATCCAGACTTTTACCGTGCGAAGTGATAGCATGCGATCGGCGTTCGCCCAGGCAAGTTAGATGTTGGTGACCGGTTCCAATACCATTTCACTTCCACGGCTAATCCAGACAAAGCGAGGTTGTTCCTTCCTCCCCAAGGACGTCTCTCTGTGTTCCCCATGTTCTATTCCATACGCTTCTCCCAAAAAGTTGGTCGCAGCTTCGCACGCTGCATGCATATAAACGATTGACAGCTCTTGTTAATTTTTGGGGAAATGTTAAGTAATTCGGATGATTTTTACACAACCAACTTGAATGGCTTGAGATGGAATTTTCTCATGTCTAATTAGCCCACTAATGAACGTTCATCAACACTCATTACTAGTTAAATACTGCCATCACGCTGCACAAAGCATTCAAGCACAGTTTCACAATGCTTACATCGCTTCGAACAGAAGAGAGCATCACCGGCGGTGGGAAATTTCCTCAAACGCATCCTTGAAAGTGTTTTTTATGCTAATGCCGCCGCGTTAATAGTAATTATTTAGCGGCGCTCGGTACTCTGCTATTGTTAGCATCCGTTTGTTATTTAAACGTCGACGCTATATATACGCGAGCCAGCCCGCGCGATGGTGGTGCAGCACTCAGAGCCCCCAAAGCGCGCAACACCGGGCTGCCGGCCAAAATTCCTGCCTCTCAGCGATGCCGCTAATGCAAATAATTAAAGCTTGCACGCGGCGCTGGGCGTCTGTTGCCGGCCCCGCGACGCCGACTCCGAGCCGCCGCGACGCTCGACGTCCGTGCTAAGTGAGAATGTGCGTGTTGTATATGTTATATTGTGTGGACGGCTAGGCGAGCTTGCAGTGCGTGCGCTAGATTTATCGAACCGCGAAGGGAGCTCGTGTTTAGAATGCCGACCGTCCACGGTTTCCGCAAGCCGCGACTCGACTCGAGAAAAGCGTGCGCCGTCTAGAGACTGCGCGCTGATTTTTCTTTTTGTTTGACCTTTCATTCCCACGGGCTTGCGGTGCGGGTTCAGGAAAATGTCATTATTATGGTTTATCTTGACGAGTATACGACCAATACGACATTAAAAAGGCACGGAATGGCTTACAATACATAAATAAACATGGCTATACCTAGGGGTTTAAAATTCAAGGAGGAAATCTCAGTCAAACCGACGATGTTTTGCTCTCTTAATCGCTGTAAACAGAAGTCGGGTTTGAGTTGTGCACTCCATGGATGTCGGCCGCGACTCGCGAGCCCCGTTTTCCAGTGACCTGAAAACACGCTTTTGTGGACAATCGCAAAGCCGCCCGAAAGTTCTCCCCCCCCCCCCCCCCCCCCTCCCCCAGCGAACGTGTGGGATTCGCCCGGAAAAGTTTCGGCGCACAAACTTTCCACGAAATTCCTCGCTCCCGAGAGTTCAAATGGGGGTGGTTGGGGGGGGGGGGGGGGAGGGGGAGAGACACGTGGGCCTTGCCAGAGGGAAAGCAAAGTTTTCCACGTATACATGTATCTATCCATAGAGTAGCTGGAAAACGGGGCGACTCTTTCGCCGAGCCACGTGCGCGGTGCACGGCAGGCCTGCAAATCAGACCACTCGCTCTGCTCGGCGTCGGCGAACAGAGTTGTCACCCGTGACGTTCCATTAAATTACTCGCGCCCCGCGTTCTCCGAAACTATTTCAAATCGAGCAGCGACGCCGACGCCCCCTCCCCTCCCTACCCTCACCGACGCCGACGTCTTCGTAACTCGTAGCCGTTAAACCGACTTGCAAAATCATCCGCGAATTATGCGCAACCCATAATCATACACGCGCATTGAACTAAATTCTTCGTATACTTACATCAGCGCTCGCTGCTCCGTGGGTGAATATTAACCATCGCTTCAACTAGCGCATGACACACACACACACACATACACACAGTAACCCACCGTCTTATACGAGAGTTAGTAGTTCCTAAAATTAATCTTTGCGCGATTCAGCCTTTGAGAAAAAAAACTTTGCAAAATTAATGTTCATCGCTGTGAAAGAGCGATGCGCATAATCAAGATGTATGTACGCTTTATCTCCTCGAGCGCGGGAAAAAGTGGCGGAATTAAACTCCGCGTTGGAGCAGCGCCTCTGGGAGGGGCGGGGTGGGGGTGGGGGTGGGGTGCAGGCACTCTGCGGGACGAGCTTGATAAGGTCATAGGTCGCGGGGAGATGCTGTGTGTGTTTGTGCGGGAGACGTGACGCGGTTGATGACATGGAATTGCCTGAGGTCTGAACGCAGGAAACATGAGGCTGTGCGGTCGGTGTCATGTCGGTGAACGCGGAGAGGGGCGGGGGCACAATGGGGATAGTCTCTGCGACGAGCCGTTGATTGATCGTTTCTGGAATGGATTATGAATGGCGGCATCAAATGCTAATGACATTGTTGTTGCACAGTCATGTATGTGCTATATGATGTGCACTAAAGTCTTACTGTATTGTGTATGCCTTATAGTATGTCTATATATACTTATATACTTAAACAATGCTATTCGTGTATTCATTACTATTTGTTTTACATAATATGCTTGTTAAGAAGTTCTTGTTACCTCACTTAGTCTTTACAGTATGTGCACTGCAATGATTCACTTTGCTTTTGAACTATTCAATTTTATTTTAAATATACCTATAGTAAAGTGAAGTAAAGCGCAAAGTTGAGTACACTTCGAGAAGAAAATACCTGAACAAAGGAAACAGTTTTCTCGTCGCCCCGCTGCACACTCTCGGAAAAGTGTATTAGAACATCGCGGCCCGACCCCACTCAGTTGTTTATTTCATACCGTGTTGACAAACAGCGGGCAAACTTTGCCACCAGGACAAGCACAAACTCTCGGCATGTAAACGAGCACCGCGGCAATTTCAGCGCATAACTCGCCGTTTATTACCGCGTGCTAAGCAGAATGTCGCATTCTGTAAGGCAGCTAAATTGCATTACTTCGTGATCAGAAGATAATTGATCAAACAAGGTCCGCCAATTATGCTGGTAGACATGAACTTATACAGTTTTAAAATGTGCAACCTAAAGCTTTTATTTCTGTCACTTACAGAGCGCAGCACACCACCACCAATATGGTGGAAGCAATCTGTAGTGGAAGTTTCAAGCGTTGGGTTCAAGTTTGGAAAAAAGGGAAAGGGGGAGTGGGGCCTTTTAGTGGGCAACTCTATCTACATCCCAACACGAGTTGCGGGAAAATCTATCGATAACCTGCGACTGCCCCCCCCCCCCCCCCCCCCCTCCCTCAGCGACAATATGGATGCTCGTGCACCGTGCACCGATGTACCTCATCCGTACGAGCACGTGCACGTGACGTCGACAGCTGGTGCCATGCTGACAGTGGCGCGCCCGATTGTGTTGCAGTGGTGGAGTCGATCATGCGCGGCGAGAGCGTGGGCACCACGCCGAGGAGGTCGAGGTCGTCCGTCCTCACGCAACACCAGCCGCAGCTCGTGAGTAACAATTTCGATCCTAGCTGTCTGTGCCCTGTGGTACTGTTCGCTTCCTTGCGTTCCTATAGGGAGAACCTTACCTCTGAGGTGACAGCTGGGTTGACCCCGCGTGTGTTTAGCTTATACAGAGACCTCGCATTCTATTGTGTTGTTTGTTTCGTCGCAGTACATTCTTATTGCGGTTGCAAAATGATTCATTTTCACTCGCAGACAAAGTTGTGGGATGGAACCGAGCATATTACATGTTGTCATTTTCCTCACCGCTAGATCAACAACTGTACATGATTCTTTTGCGTAATCGTTTAATAGGCTTGTTGGTTTAAATACTTGTATCTCATCGTATGCAGCAATTTTTTTATGTTGTCTGTTAATCAACCTTGTCGGTTTATTCTCTTCTCTTCTCGCGCAGCCTCCTTATGTGTAAATGTTCGCAACTACTTGCTGCTAAAGGCGTGTCAATGGTCAACGCGACTTCAAATTTGTGTTTTCCGTATCCTTGAACGCAAAGTCACTATACCCGGTGGTTTTGCGAATTAGACAGACACTTTTTTCTTTCCGGCGTTCCTTCTAGCTTTGGGACACGGCTTTGCACCGTATATACGTGCGGCATCGCACAGCGTGCTGGCCTTTTGGCCAGAACAGACGACGGAAATTATCTGCATCGGTGAGTCCGAGAAATGGACAATCGCAATGCTTCGCTGACTCTCGATATTTTCGAATTAGAATCGGTATTTGTTGGCCACTGTTGGTGCAACGTGCATACAAAAAGGCCAAAAAGACACCCGAGGTGTATACCCGCCTCTGTAACACCGCGCGGGGGAGGTGAGGCTTGTGAAACAAAGCGATCGGTGGAAGTGCACTGTTGTGCCGAGTGCAGGATCGTTGCACTTTGCTGCGGCGCGCTCCGTGCGAATGCAGTTTCGCCGGTGCCTGCTGCAACCGCGGCGCAGCTACGCTAGGTGACCGGCGAAGTGGTATTCGATTAGTCGCTGCATTTAACAAAAGCGCCAGCGATGCAGTTTTCTATCGGCTGCACCGCGAGTGCAGCGTGTGAAAAACGATTTGAAAGTTAGCTTTTCGAATTGTTTCGCGGCCAATCGGATCTGGGTATCTAGCGGAACTCAGAAGTTGGTAGTTGTGTAAGTTGTCAAAGGAAAAACTCTTGTTACGATTTATGTCCACGGAGCATGCAAACGAATTATTACAAACGTTTGAAATCACGATCTATCGCGATTCATGCGGAGCGAATCCAATTATTGTGAATTTAATTTAGGAACGTGAGTCTATAAGTCTCAATGCATCAACTGTATACACGACATTTTATAGGCTCACAAACCAGAACACGAACGCGGCTATTTCAGATCCGACAAGTTTTCATGTTCAAAATCGAATATAAACTTCCCGAAATAGACCCCATCTATTTCAAAACTCGTTGATTGTCTTTCTCTTGCCTCGTGATGAGAATCAAACACGTTATAAATTTGACATTCTATTTTAATGCAGCTCGCTTCCGGCGTCGCTCGCTATGCCATATATAATAGAGGAATGCAATTAATTAGCATCGAGTCGAAACGAATCATCGCTTCCGCAACGAAACAGCTCCGCCGGCGGCTGACACTCGCCTGTTCGACGTTCGACGTTCGACGTTCGACAAGAGCAGGGAGCACAACAACAGCACGGCATTCGGCATCCACCGATCGGCATTCGTCCTCGTTGCATCGCTCAGCCACTCGACCGTGAACGCAGCACGCTTCACAGCTCATTTGTTATTTAACAAGATGTCCGCCGTGCGATTCATAATAATATTATATACTCTCGCCGCCCAGTCGTAGACTTATTCTCGCTTCGCCAGAACGCGGGGGTTAACCTTTCGAGTAGCCGTGACCGTCGCTATGTCGAAGGCGGAACCGCGTCGCGTATCTAGCTGCATGGCATTCGGCGTGGCGAAAACGGCATGCATCTCGACGTCGACTGATTATGTTCCCGCGCGTTGGCTTGGCGTTCTGCCGGGACCCGCTTATGAATATTTAAATTTTAAACAATCGCGATCGCCGGCCAGCTCGCCGTGCCGTGCCGTGCCGTGCCGTGCCGTGACACGATGCATGGGGCGCGGCCGTGTAGCCAGCCGGCGCCCTCCCGTGACTCGCGTGTCACGCGCACGTCCGTGTCGCGTCGTGCGTGTGCGTGTGTGCACACGGCCCCGGCCCAAGCTTTCTCTGGCGATGGCTGGCACGGGGTAACAGACGAAAAGGCGCGAGATAATTTTATGCGTTCGAAAAATGTCAACATTGTTGTTTCTGTGCCAACTGCGGGCCAGGCGACGCGACGTGAGCCACGGTAATTTCGCTAATATTTTGCTTGTTGCATCATCGCACAACGGCGTTTGCATATTTTTCAACTCATTCCCGTTCTAAGATCGCGTCTAGCTTGGCAAGGACACTAATGTTGCGGTTCAATGATCGATAACATTACGATACCGCGCCTATATGATAAGACACGCTCATGCGTTATACAAGTATATAAACATAGGAAAAAGTGCATGTGTCGGAAATGGCGTGTAATCACATGCATATCCGTCCGCCTCCACTTCGGTGTGACATGTGAGTTGTCCCCCCCCCCCCCCACACACACACACATACACACACACACACCACCTCGCATCCTCGCAGCAATTCCACTCGGATTTCCCGAAGCTCGTGCGCCGTGCACGTCAAAGTCAACGCGCGAAACCAATCTAGCGAAGGCTCCCTTTCCCTCGCGCGCGCGGCGTCCTCCTTTCGTTGCGTTTCGCGGCGTCGCGGCGCTCGCACCGGCGTCGAAGCGCCGTGAGTGTATCGAGTAGTTTCGTGCGAATAGTCCCTGGGGACGCCGGGAAGTTTCGTTGCCACACGTTCGACTGTGATTATGGCAAAAGGGGTCGCGGACCCCGCATCGATACGGGGGCTGTAACAAGTTGAAAGTCAATTTGTATTGATTGTTAATCAAAGTCATCTCGGTCGATTTGCTGTTTACTATGGGGTAATTCGATCTAGTGAGCGTATTCATTTTCGTTCCCCGTCAATATTAACTCTAACCCATGGAATCGAAAATGTAAGGAGATGAGAACTCATCGTCAGCCCGAGTATAATATACCTACTCTCGCCATTTCCCGTCAACAACCAGGCCAGATCGCATCAAAACAGGAACGTCACACTCCCGACAGCCGCGAGATAACGCTGTTGCCACTGTAGACGGCGTGCACATTACCGACGGAGGCAATCCTTCCGAGTGTGCAGTGCGTAGGACGTGGTTTGCAGCACGGCACTATCACGGCATCACGGCACAGGACTTCTGCCAACCTAGTTGCGAAGCGTCCGTGGCACCCTGCTGTTTGTTTTCTCTTCGCAGAGAAGATCTGAATACACACACTGCTTGCTCACGGGCCGTGGCGGTAACTTAGCATGTATGGGGTCGGAAACGAGCGGCAAGCTCATGGTATATGATTGTAATTTGCAACGGGGAGTAGGAATGGTAATTGGCGAGCGGACTCTGCAGCAGCGTCCTCCTGTATGAGAGATTGTTTGATTAGATTAGACGAGAGAGAGCTAAACCCGAGGACGGAGCGTTTGAATAGGGGTTGCTGGATTTGGCCACCGGATTTATTCGAGGGAGTGTAAGCGCCCATGGTCTTTTCACTGTTTAGTTAGCAAAAAGGCTAGGATTTATTTCAAAGAGCTAAGTATGTGAGAGTGTGTGTGAGTGAGTTTGCGTTAGCGGGTGGAGATACTATTTTAGAAACGTAAATTTATCATGTTGAACAGGACACTCCCGGACCATTTTATTGCCCTTGGTCCCAACCTAATCGCGCCTTTGAGACGCACATAATGGATGTGGTTTGGCCTTTGAGAGGATGCGGTGAACAACACAATGAACGATCTAATCCCAAGTCCAGGTACAAACGAAGTCACTGTCGCGCGCACCCCACCCTGAAAACATGCCCAAACCCTAATTTATTAGGCCAATAAAACTATTGCTCTGGCATGCCAGCCAGGTATATCAGCGCGGGGCAAATGGGGTGCTAAACATCAGTGCGCGTCGTGAGGCGTCCGTCCTCCCCCGAGCCCCCCCCCCCCCCCCCCCTGTGGCCGATTGATCCGGGGGTGGTGATTGCGCCGGGGGGAGCGTCGTCGCCCCCGCTCCACCCGCCGCCGCCGCCCTGCGCGACGCGAGCACGGACAGAAGCGTTCAGTTGTTGCCGGCAAGCAGTCGCCACATCGTCGTCGTCGTCCGCACGCTCTCTGCCCTCTCTGCTAGGTGCCACACTCAGTGCTGGGTGACTGGCTTCTTGCTGGGCTCTATTGTCTACTCTATAGCTCTCATTATAGACAGTTGCGTGTTGAAAGGGTGAAGTGATCGCGAGTTTCGACGGGGTTTCAGCAGTTTCGGGACCGATTTAGTCGTCGGGATAGCGTCTTTGTGTCGGCAAGTTCATCGGTGTGTTTATCGCCGCGTTGTGCGACTCGGCGGCAACGCGAGTTGCAGAGATTTGTGAGTACTCTTGGTTTCTTGTCTTGGGCTTCGCCTCGTTTCCTTGTTCAAGTAGTTTGAATCGATTTGTCGTCGGAGCGTTGAAAGCCCGAGGGTTTGCCCCTCGGCGTCACTGTAATCCTGTCACGGTTCGCGTCGAAGCTCGGCGGCTGTCGACGTGCTCGACCGCTGGCGAAAGAAAGGGTTTCAATCTTTAATTTGACCTCATAAAGCATGTGTTCATAGTTCGCTTTTCCTCCCTTTTTTCTCTCGACGCGCCTCAAGGTTGCGTCTCATCTGGCCATTTTTTCGGTCCATCGTGACCCCTTGCGCCCCTCTTGCCACCCTCCAGCGCATTCTTTTGTCTGCGTCGCGGACCCCTTAATGGGCAAACTGGTTTTATTCTCCATAAAGGAATGCTCGAGCTGACTCTTCATCTTATACTACCTTTTTTCTCGTCGTTTTCTTCTCTTTTTCCCCCCGGTCACGTAATAAGTGTTGAAAGCAACACTGAACAAGGCGAGTCGGCGGCGGGGCAACCTTGATTCGCGGACACCGTGTGGGCAGACTGGACAATGTCACCCCATCGGGCCGGGCCAGGGTGGGGGCGACGAGAGAGACAACTGCGACCGGCTCTCCTGAGAGTAATGGGCTCTCCGATGACTCATTCCGTGCGGCACAGGCGGCGCCTTCGGCGTCGAAGCTCGCAACGATGGGACATTATACGATGCTCCCCTTCCCTTCCGTCGCTCGATTACCATGGAATGCCTCGCAAGGGTTGCGTGCTATCTAGTTCTGAAACTTGTCAAAAGCGGTTTTTCAGGAAGTTAATCTCGTCCATCTAATCTAATTTTGAACTTCATACAAAAGTTTGGCGAAACAATTTCAACAGCGCGCACAAAACAACCAAGACATCGCAATGTGCCCTCGAATGAAATAACAACGCATAAATGTCATCTCGTGGACTCGCCTTTATTGCCAATAAGGAGACTAGACACAAAAGAATCTGCCACAGAATGTCAACACCGCGACAGCGTGACCTTTGATACGAGCGAAGCCAGAATGTTGAGCCGCCCGAAATGGATGGAACATCTGCATGACAACGAACTGCGTCACACCAGTCACACGTCGCCCGGCTAACAGCGCCACGAAAGGAGAGTCGAGCTGGCTCGCCGCGAATGGACGGGGCCAATTCACAACACGGTGTGCTCGACTGCGGAATCCCATTCGGCACACGGCTTCGGATTCGTGCTTTTGCCCGGCATTAATTCAATTAGTTGCCGCCGCCGCGCGGTACCCATGCGTATGGGTCATCACAATCGTGATTTGTCTGTGTGAGTTAGTCGGACTGTAACAGACAAGGGCAACTCGCGGCCGACGCTGTGATACACTCTGATTTGCAGTTCCTTAGTTAATACGTGCGGGCTGGCGGACGGGCGGGCGCTTTGCAAAGGAGCGAATCGATGGTGGAAGCGTGCTCCGCGTCCGACGAACGCGTTCGACAATTAGCCGGCTCGAGTTACTGCCGTCAATTAGCTAGCGTGTATACAGTGCTCGCACGGCTAATGCCGGTTCCTTCTTTTTGCTGGGGTTTCGGTTGTTTGTATGATTTTCGTGGTCACAGTGTGTATTGATTTTGTATCAAAATATTTCGAGCTCTAATCTGATTGTGTGTCACCTGCAGAAATGAGTCAGTCCTTTCGCGCACATTACATCAAGTTTCACACAAAGTTCGGTCCAATTACTTTATGAATCGTATCAGATGGTTCATGTCGTACTAAGTGTCCCTCTTTTACGTCACATTTTTAGGTCACCTTTGATCGCGATACTTCCTACTGCAACGCGGGCTATTTTTGTACCCACAAACGCATACGCTATAAGTATAGTGTAAGTGCGGCACGAAAATGAATTCCTAAGAGAATTTTCATTTATAACAAGAACGCGTCTAAAGCAATGAAAATTGACCTTTCATTTTTTCCTCGCCTTACCAAAGACTTGAAAGAGAAACGCATTTTGTTTTGTGCGCCGAGCAAATGAAGCGGTATTTTTGCTTGCTGTGTTCATTGCAAGTTTTAAATGCCTCCAGCACACGACATCGTGTACATTACGCGCACACACACGCACACATGCACGCACATACACGGGATAATAAAAAATAAACCCATCCTGCATAATTTAACCCGACTCGCATTCTCTCTCACTCTGCCACCCTAGGACAAGGTTAGGGTGTGCGTTTTTACCTCCCGGAACGCCGCCCACTGCCACTGTGAAGCCCACGAAATCATCGATTTTTCAACCCCCTTTTTCCCCTCGTTTGGCTCTGGCTAGGTTGATGCTCTGCTATAGATGTATACGAGTGAGCTATATACATTTGAGTAATAAAAAGTTTAACTTGATATTAGCGAACTTTCCTCCCTCTCTCTTCCTCACCCCCTCCAGCGCCATCTCTCTCTCGCCAGTGTTATACCTGCAAATACTTTTCGCGCAACGCTGTTAAACATTAAAAAGTTAAACAGCAAGTTTCACTCCCAGCGACGACGTCAACTCAAGAGCAATGTACGGCTGCCACAACTTTTTTGCTCCTTTTTGCTCCTGAGGTATGGCAGCTCTACCTAAATAAGAGTGCGCGCGATGGAGTTATAAATAATTCAGAGTGGAATAATTTCGAGTGCATGGTCGTGTCGAGTGAATGGGATCCGCGCGATCCAAGAGCGCCGAAGTCGTGATTCGGATCCCGCGACGCGGGGCGAAAGTTAGCGTCGACTCGTCCGCCGGTGTCGTGCGGCGCGCGAGGCGCCCGCTGATTTGACGAGATGGTCGACAGCACGCGGTTGTTTGACTTGCACTTGTTTCGAAGGGACGCCTTAGGAGTGCAGGGGGGACGAGGGGGCGTTGATGCCCACGCACGACGCTCGTGAGGGAAATTATGCAAGGAAGTCGCAAAAAGTGGGGAGAGAGAATGGAAATTGAGCGTGTTAAGATTTACATTTTTAACTGCGCCGTTTTTGTTTGGTTGGCTTTTGGAAAGAATGAATAAAATAAAACACGCTGTGTTTACAATGAGTTCCGTTTTGGCAAGAGGCCCATAAATTGGTGGGGAATTTATTTATAGTATCTGATATATAGGTACTAACGTTTCCGAACTGATGGTTAATCGATTTGAATGTATATACTTCTATCTATATACACGTGTATAGACCGAAAGTGTGCAAAGCAACCCCACTTCCGGAATACCCGTCCTAAATCACCTATAGCGGACTCGCGGCTGCACGATTCCACATCTATATTCTTCTTTCGCTTCCATGCCTTGCAAACATCAAAACAACAAATTTATCGACGTCAATATCGGCCACGGAAACAAGGCAAGCTCGCGAACAACGAATCCAACCGAAACTCTCTTTGCCACCCAAGGTCCACTTCGATGACGCAATTACATATTAAAAAAGTCGTGCGGTTTGCTTTTCATCACTGCTCCGGCTATCCGGTTCACCGTTCAGAGCACGCTGGAGCTCACTCGGGTTCGCCGAGTGTGTAAACACACACTCATCGGCGGACGAAATTAAAATCGCGATTTATCGGCGGCACGTGTCCCGCCGCACCCCCGCACCCTCACTGGGGGTCGGCAGTGCAGTTTCCCTTCGCCCTTACAGTCCAGGGCGTCGTCCATCACTCCCAACGCCCCCCCCCCCCCCCCCCCCACCCGAAACTCGCAGTTGCGGCGATCCGCAGTGACATGGCCTCGATTCCCTATATTGCTAACTGGCCTGGCGCACATATCGCGCTTTCGGATGCTCTCTGATTTATCACATCGCATGGGCCGGAGCATTATGAGCGTACGACCTAACTGTGACTTGAATTATATGGAGTATCTGGTAATTTACGCGACAGAACTTTTGGCTAATCTCATTATTTTCGTAGCCCGAGTCGGGAAAATCAATACTTTGGAAACTAACCGACGTGACGGTATTTTGTAAATATAATTTCATTTTGATTTGAAGAGGATTGCGAAACTAGCTGCTATCGTCACGACTTCCTGGTTCGCCGGGTGGGCTCAGAACTGATTTTCTTCCAGTGTGCGTGCTTCGCTTCCTGGATGGGGCGAGTTATTCGGAATTAATTCCCAATATATACCTTTCCATGGTTTCTATATCCGTGCGTCACATTGGTGGCACACAAAAGAGCTCGTCCAGCATTGATTGGGCGCCCCGCAGTGCGTCGCACAAGGTGGCCGTGCGTCATCGTCGCCCCCCCCCCCCCCCCCCCCCCCCCCCCCATGTAGTCACGTGAGCTGGCCGCGTGTGTCCGTCGCGACGCCGATCATCTTCCGGCGTCCGCGCGAGATCGATCAACGCGCCGCGGTGATGAAAAGTAGCAGCAGCCCTTAGTTTACTCGCTGCACGGTGGCTTGATGACACCCCACCCCCTGGCTTCACAAGATGCATTCGATTCCATTGCGTCGTGTCGCGCCGCAACGCTGAGTGACCATTTGTCATATTTTGTCACGGCGAAATGAATGGGGTTCACGTAGCCGGTCGGCGGCAGTGATGTACGATCGTGCAGGCGGTGTTTTTTCGAGGCTCCGTCTTGGCTGCTAGCGCTCGTCGATATAAGTGATGTCAATTCAAAGGAATCGCCATGCACATGTCTTGCTTTCGGGAGGTCTCGTGGTTTGATCCTTGTGAATCGCCCTCAATGCGTTCAATGCGTTCTAAAGACAAGCATGCACCAAGACTGTAACGTACAACGAATCCGTCGCATTGCCAATCCGTCTTGATTGCCAATGGTTTGGCATTTTCAAGGATTGTCAACACACAACGCGTTGCAAGTAACGTGACAGATTCAATCCGCGCGTTGGCGTCACGTCGTTTGTGTCGGATATTAAATCCCCTTCCCCTCACCACTCTTCCTCATGCTGGATACGGTTGCGGTGTTTTCACTCGCGTGATCAAGTCGAGAAAATGCTTCCCCCTCCCCTGTACCAGCGTTTCCAGCGCTTCCAGGCAATCTGTTTCCCGGCTTAGGAGCTACACGCGACATCCCACAACATGGCGCGTGATTTCGATAAGATTCGGTGACCTTTCCTTGGTTCCCAGTCCCAAACACCCGAGTCCCCTGCCCTGATCGAGGCGTCGCCGGCGCCGTCTCGGTATTCGGCACCGCGCATTGTTGTCTGTCGGCGGACGCTCTCCGCGGGCCAAGTTCGAGGTCGGGTGGGTGCACCACGCCTTCGGGATGCGTTGCTCGCGTAAGATCCGTCGACGCCCGATTTTTGCAGAGAAACCGCTGGAAACCTTAGGGAATGTGTTGACACGGCCGCAAATCGTGGTATGTTGATCAAGTCTTTGAAATGTTCATCTATAGTTTGTTGACATCTAAAGTTAACTTCAACGGTTTCCACTAACACGAATACTACGGCCATCCTTAGCGCGTCACCTCGTGATCATCAATCGTGATCTTTTATTACGCGCAAACCGAGGAGCTTAATCACACTTCATAAAGTGTCGTCCCAAATGTGTATAGATCAAAGCAGATTTTCAGTTCGTATTCCGGCTTTCCAACTTTAACTTCGCGATGTAACAAGCAATTAATCAACGCGACTTAAAAACTAGGCTCATCATGTGCACGAGTGCTTCGTTAAACCATGCGAGCGACAAGAAAAAAGGCGACTGCGATGCGCTTCTAAACTCTCCGCGGATGGCGTGTTGTAAAGCACGGCGGAGTGCTGCGCAGTTAAAATATTGACAGTGTTCGCTTTTTAAAAAACCCTGGAGAATCTTTGTGCGCCGAGGGCGGCGGAAGACTGGAGAGTGGGGGGGGGGGGGGCAAGGCGGAAGGGGGCTAGCGAACCGCCGGGGCGCATTACTCGAAGCACGGGACGCGGGAGGGAACCTCCGTGCCCGGGATGCCGGGATGCCGGGATGCCGGGATGCCGGGCTGTGCGGCGCGTATCCTGAATCTCAAGTAGGAATCGACGTCGCGGCGGTGGCAGTGGTCGTGGCACGGGGGGACGGGGGTTAATAACTTCACATACTACGTGATGAAATAAGTGGAGGGGAATGCCTGCGACGGCGGCGTCATGTTGCCGCGCGACGTTGCTGCCCTGCAACTTGCGTCAGGGTGTGTCCTGGATTGCTCGCCCTTGTGCGGGGCACACATATTAGATTTAATAACTTTATTCGAATTTGCTGTTTAACCGGGGGGTGAGCGGGTGGGTGTGGGAGGGGTGGAGGTGGGGGGGGGGGGGGTGCTGCGCGCCAGTGTTTTATGAGGGAAGTTTTAGCGCTTCAAAGCTAAATCGTGAGCTTGATTTTAAACCGTGTAATCAGTGCATCCTTTATACTTCACCGTCAAGTGGTTTCGTTCGTGGCACGGCATTAGCATTCAGAATCGTTCGGCGACTAAAAGGGGGGCTTTTTTTCATTTTTGGTGTAGGCGGCATTGCGTTTCTGTTTACAAAATAGACCTTGTATTCATCAGTCGGTTATTGTCTTCGAAAGGATAGCGAAGGCGGCCGCAGTTTGGTGCGTCGGCGTCGGCGTCGTTATCCTTTCATACCGACGTCGGCTTCGTTAACGGGTAAACATGTCTCGACATGAAATTGTTCATTCTGGCCACTTAACCTTTCTATATTTAGCTTAGAGGTAAACCGACGCATGCCCTAGAAGAGCAAGCTTATATATAATTCAATTGAAGCTCGACAAAATATTCTACTGCACAATACTTGCATAATCACATGAATGGCATTCACCACCACTTCATTGGTATACAGAGGTAAATTTCCCGTCTATTATTCAAGCGTGTAGCATACGAAGTTCATGTCATTCCTGGTACGGCAGCCACCCCACTCCAAGTGGGTGGCTGGGCGGTTGGATTGCAAGGTTTAATAGCATCATACGTGTAATGGCAGTATTGATCGCCAACCCTCCCCGAAGCCGCCGCCGCCTCCTCCTCCGCCTCCTCCACATCCACCGTCGCCGCCGCCGAAAGGGGTGGTGTTATTGTTCGCCGCGTATACATCGAGAGGGTAGGCCCCGACTAGGACGGGATGAATAGGGGCTGATTTGCGATGTGTGCGATCTGTACCAGTTGCATTGCACGCATGTGGGGGAGAGCGAGAGGCGGGATGCTGCTGCTGCCCCGAACGCTTGGGGGAGAGCGAGAGATGAGGCTGGAGCTCACGTCTGACGGGGCGAGATGGGAATACCGAATAAGCAATAGGTCGACGCATCGGCATAGACACGCAGTGCATGATACGTGCCGGGGTGCGGACGGGCGCGGAGAGTGAGTTATGTCGGGTTCAAGCTTGCGTGGGGCGTTAGCCGTATATTAGGGGTTAGCTATGCGTTGCGCTCGTGGAGATATTGAAGGGATGTTTGGTACTTGGTAGCGCGTTTCAGGTCGCTCTTATAATATCACGGCCGCGAGGGTAATTTGGCTCATCCGCCGTATTCCCTTTGTGCGCGACTGGAGTGGAAGGCCGATTTGGCAAATGGAGATTTGTGGACGGATCGATTCGCGAGTGGCGGCCGAGAGCGAGCGCGCGTTGAGCGGAGAGCTCGCTTGGTTGCTGCACGTTTTGTGCGTGACTTTGTTGCTCGCTGCGTCCGCCGAGCCAAAACCCTACGAGGATCGCCGTCGCGAGGGAATTGCTGGGCGTGCAGGGGACACAGTTTATTTATTTACAGAGTGCATGGAACGGTTTCGAGATGCTTGCCAAAACACAGTGTCACCAGGGTCAAACTTACATTCTTGCGGTGTTCATTGCTGCTTGATTTACGAGGCGCTATATTTATCGATTTAGTGCCGTGGTGGTGGTCTTCTCGAGTTTGTGGAGGTGGCGATTAATTTGTTCTCCCACATTTTGATTCCTCATAGTCGTATTTAAGTCCATGGATATTGTTATAGTCAGGCTCGACAACTTATACGTTATTAGGTCAACAGCGACATACTTTAATACGTTCCTTTTCCTGATGGTATATAGTTATCGTTTGTATCTACAGCAAAGACAAACAAAGAACTCAAAAAAAGTAAGCTTGTCAGTTAACAAAAGAAGCTCTACACTTCCTCTACCTGTCAACTCTGTGCCCCCACCCAAGAACAACAAACTCTTACAGAGATGACGAGCAATTTACGGAGCAGCAAAAATACTCGCACGTATATATATATATATATATTTATAAAACATCTTTGCGAGCTCGCTACTGCAACATTTTCTCACTTCCTTTTCATCTCAGTCAACAGCAACACTCCCCTCTCGCCGCCCCCACTCTTTCTACAAACTCTGCCAAGTCCCATCTCCAATTACTCTGTACATTCTCAATCCCAGCAGTGAGCAAACAGTCGTGCGAACAGCACAAAATCCTCGCCCTCGCCGCCTCAAAAGCCCGCGATAAACCGATTCGAGTTGTGCACAGCGCCGTAACGAGACGAGGAAGTGGTGCAGTATACTTCGCAAGACCCTCTTGCCTTATACACAACGTTCATATATCAGGCAATAACCGGTCAGTCTTGTTATGGCTTGTGGTAACTAGATATCCAGGCCATTGGTCTCGAGACTCTTTTGGTGTTTGTGGTGACAACTTTTATGTACACAAGTTATCGTATCCATCTCTAATCTAACCAGATATTGTCGGCAAAGTTCAATTCGAGCGTTCGCGCACTTCATATACCTACGCTACATTTCACATAGAAAGTTGTATGCCGGAATGCATAATAAAGTATTGAAACTGTCTGCGCCACGCGGACGGTCGCAATGCAGCGTTCAAGTTCTGGTTTCGCCACTCGGCCGAGAGGAGAGGTGTAATGAATTCCTAATAGAGGTGCTTCTTCGGCGCGTAATGGCTCTGAATGAATGAATTAGGTGCGGTAACGCATTTAGATCTGGCTCTTTCGCCACCTCGCGTTCGGCGCACAATGTCGGGTGTGGAGCTGCTCGGAGTTGGCGAAACGATGGCCATCAAACTAATGGACGGACATGTTAAAACGTTCGCTGGAAGTTTGCCTTAGCGCGCGGAGAATCGATCTCGAATTAATTACGTTCCGTCTCCCCTTCGCTCGGTCGAGCAAACATCGTTATAAACAGTTTCCTCTCGTCGACGCGACTCTCTCCCAACTTTTCGAAACTCTCAACTTTAACAGCCTCTTCCCCGCCGCCGCCGCCGCCGACACCGTCGACCCCGCTTGGCGCTTGCCAATGTCGCCGTTTTGTGGTGGATCGTTATGTGTGGCACAGCCTCTAGTGGTGCACAATCCCAAAAGTTTGGGTTTGGCAATCAGTCGATGATAAATATTCATGACACCAGTAAATGAAAAAAATATAACTTTGGTCCTTATAGCTGAAGCATCGCGATACCCAATCAAAGCATAAATAAAATAATTTCAGCTGGTGGCGGAAAAAGGCAGGTTCTTTTCGAAACTAACACCTCTTTTTCTGGCTCAAGGCTCTAATAACTATATCAGGTGGATGCCCCGAATGTTTTGTTTCTTGAAGACTCTTTAAAGAGACACAAGTTCGGTATAAATACTCACTTCATGGCGTACTAACATGAAGCAATATGTATACCTACTCCTTACACTGGCGCGATATACTTGTGTTTCGTCGCCGCCTCCACTCGCGTGCGTCGCGCTCCGGTTTTAGCCCCCGCGCCGTCGGCGTCGTCGGCGTGGCTTGCCGGACGTCGCGTCTCCCACGATCCGCCGCGACGCTCGCGACGCCGCCAGGAATAACGTCCACACCCCGCGCGGCGTGCGTCTGGAAATAATCCCCATTGTTGTGGCCAAGTTGACGCTCTCCCGCGCCCCTCGCGTTGTCTTGGTACGCTGCCAATCGACGGCGCGACGCTTCCCATTGTTCGATGACCCAATTCCGCGACGCTCTACACCGACGCGATCGAGCGACGCCGTTTTTGCAATTTCACGCGCGCAGTTGTGCGGTGAAACGATTTTCACGATCAACTTCGGGGTGTATGCCACGGCAAAAACATGGTGGAAGCGTTTGAGTGACACTCGATTATTTATTAACCCCTCGATCCCGTTGTTATCACGGAACCCCATTAAAGATCCATGCCGGCTGCCTCCAAGCGCAGCTACTCGCTGCTCGAAGTGCTCCACTTCGCGATTCTTTCCGACGTCGGAACGCGTCTGTCGGTTAGACGTCGATTGCTGTCATTCATCATCAATATTTATGTTCCCGACACAAAGCTGCTTTGCTAATCTTTAGGAAGCAGCTTTATTTATATTTTATAGTGCTGCTGCCTTTTATGCTGTAAACATACCGATCGACAGAGAAAATAATTATGTATACTTATAGGTTTCTGCTCTTTATATAATCCAACAGCAATGGCCTTCCACGAAAATGCCGTAAGACCAGTACCTATAATACCTACCACAGATGGTAATATAGTTTTCGTATGCCAACACCTAGAAATGTATTATACCATGTTCTTTGATCGCACCATGGTCGGAACTCGAAGGCATACAAAGTAACGCCCTCAGTACACAATTTCTACATGGCCTCGCCGATTTTGTGACCTTCGGCCGTCTGCTGCCGCCCAAGGTCCTCCCGTGACCTTGGACGGTTCTCCCCTGGGGCTAACCCCACCGACGCTGACGACGCCGTTGTCTGTTTGCAGCCGCGAGTGGGCCGCGTCGCCGTCGCTACCCCGGCGCCCCCCGCGCCCCGCAAGCCGCGCGGCAAACTAGCGGCGCCCCGGCCCCGACGCCGCTCCCCGGGCGCGCCCCCCCTGCTCGGCACTAAAGGTAAGACACGCGCCATGACGCTCTCGTGCTTTCTGTTTTCGGGGCAGGGGAGGATAATATCGGGCCAATAAACCACTTCTCCCTTGCTGTGTTTTCAGGGTTTCTTTTTGAGGAAATCACTAAAATAGCTCAAAATGTACACCGTAATTTTCAGGGGATGCAAAGCATCATAATTCCTCTAACAGTTTACTTTTCTATCAGCTCATGTTGATCTATGAGGTTTGCATGTACATTTCTATGATGTGAGTTCTGGTGCGCTCATTTCGAAAACAACGTAAAATTGTACATCCTTTCACCCGACTTGACAATTCCCCGCACGGAAAATATGTTTAGAACCATTTGAGGCCGACCCTTCATGTGTAGGTAAAACGAAACGACTATATAGAATTACGTGGCCACGGAGCGTGCCACTACAATACTTTATCAAAATTAATTAAAACCTTCATAACTTTGTAATTAGGCGGCTGCGGCGTAATTTGAGCGTCGACCGCGCGTCGGCGGCGGGCCAATATTGATTCGCAACTCGCGCGCGCTCTCTCTCACATTCTGTGTGCCGGTGCCGGTGCCGGCATTCGTGTGCCGGCATTCGTGTGCCGGCAGCGTGCGCTAACGAGAATTGCCTTGTTCTAAGCGCTGACCTTTGTGATTCGGTTAATCATGCGTGAACTAATGACCTCTGCCGGCGGAGCGTGAAGACTTGGCGGCGCGCCATGACGCGCGAATCCGACGCCGACGCGGGTTCCTCTGTTTATCTCGGTGCAATATTGTCTTCACGGGGGGTTGGGGGGGGGGCGTATAGGGAGGGATGGGGTCGTTTCTTGCCGGACTTTCTGTCGCGCTCGCATGGGGACATAGAGTTGAGATACGATATGATTTTATTCTCGTTCTAGTTTTCGTTTTTTCGTAAGTTTGTGTGTGTGTGTGTGTGTGTTTGTTTGTGTGTGTGTGTCCCGAGTGCGTATAAATGTTGACGTCGATGGCTTCCCGTGCGACGTCGCCGACGCCGACGTCGTTATTAACTTGGACGGCGACGCCCGGTCTGCAGCGCCATGGAAAATAAAGCAAACTCTATTTCTGTATCCGACGCCGTCATATCTATTGCTCACCGGATATTAAACTTCTCTTTGCAGTTCCTATGTTATATAGGAGCGACTCTTTTTAATGCATTTTTTTCGCGCTCGGCTTCGCTATATTCATTAATTTGTTAGACGATTGCCACCCGGACTTTTTATTGCGACGCTGACAAAATTTTTTGGCTACCGCTATAAAGTTGCCACAACGCGTCGCGTTGTTTTTCTCTTTTTCGCGCGCGGTTTGTTATTATTTCAAGATGGATGACTCAGCCCAAAGGCCTTGTGTTTCATGTCGCTCACATTGAGGCAGCCATCTTGGAAATCCACATGACATTCTTTGGAACGCTAAATACATAATGAAACTGTCATGGTGCAATTTGTCAGACTGAAAGTTCAATGCCAGACGTGCCTGTTATGGGCATGTGTAAACGCATTCTGTATACGCGGTGCCATGCATTATACACCTCGTCCCCCTCGCCGTCGCGCAAACACGAGAGAGAGGCAATTATCTCGAGTGTTTCGTTGAAACGTGATCTACGGCGCGAATGGCTTGGATCTGGGATCTCACACCTGAGCATCGACGCGCGGGGGCGAGCTGATGATCATGCGTGCGATTGCCGCTCGTTACGCAACGCATCTTCGCTCGATATAGCTGCGTGCTGGTATGGCGGGTAATGGTATCGTTAAAACGAGCGGTGTAATCACCCGTTACCTTAATTAGCCGAAGGCGCGCGACGGGTAGAGTGGAATGCTAATTGCGGCAGTGCAGACTAGGTTAACAATTGCCTCCTTGGCGTCGCGTGTGTCTTGCAAGTCTGCGTTGCGATTGCCTTCTTTGGGGGTTCAACGTCGGTTTGTCATCCAATATGTTGCCAATTTGTTATGGAAACAAGTAAATGTCCTTAATTCTTCTCGCAGGTGAGAGAAGTTGCGCGAACAACGCGTTGATGGCAAGTCCTGGGGTGGCTTAGCCCACACACATGTGCAATACGCGCATAGCAAAGTTCCAAGGACACGCGTTGCTGCAATTTAAAAATAAACAGAACAGTGCACGCTCTGCAGGCAAGAAAATTTCTTCTGAACCAATGTGATAAAATAATAAATGTGTTATGTGACACATTTTAAACTCCCCGGCGCCCGTTGTCGTGACGTAATACCTCGGTATGAGTTTTGGCCAACACAAAAAATTCCTCGAATCACATTCGCAATGCGCCCTCAAACCCCCAACCCCCTCTCCACCCAACCCCCTAGCGCCCAGAGCCCGCGACTCGGTCAAACAAAAGCCCTTTGTTCGCCAGCCGCCAGAACTCGGCCATTGTGCGCGAAAAACTCGGTTTGATTAATTTCCGAATAGCTCACACACACATGAGCACTTACAGGTATACACTGCACCCACACAAACACACGCAATGCCGTGGCTCATGTATATTGGCTACACTGCATATTATAATTGCGAATGTCAAATGTAATGCTCGGGCACGAGCGCCATTGTTGATGGCACAACACGCTTTTCCAGAGGGGTGAAAGCACGCGCTCTGCGGACGCGATGCGGCCGCCATTTTGTCAATCTTACGCCGTCGCGCCGCGTGCCCTGAATAATTCAGCATAAATTTGAAACTAATCAAATCTCGTCGGGCCGAACGATATAGATCCTATTATACGGAGGCCGTGGAAATTGATCGCAACTCGACAAACAACAATGTAACAAAACGGCGACCTGTTGTTTTTGTTTTGTTTCGTCCCGACGATATATACATACGAGAACGAGAGAGTTTCGGCGAGCGAGCGGAGGTAGCGCACCGCTCTGAGCGCCAGAGCGCACAGCCTCCTTGTTTGTTTGCCGTAGTTCGTTTGTTTGCTCGCGTCGAGCGACGAACGGCCCGCGGGGAATTTACAAACTATATTAGAGAATATGGCATACAACATACGAGCACACGTCTCTCTAGGTATTTCGCAATGGCGACTATGAAGAGGGCGTTGTGGATGGAACATGGCTCGCCGATCGCTTCAAACTTTGAGCGCAGTTTGTTCCGGAACGTGCAGTTTTCTGTGCGAAACGGCTCGTATTTAACTTGTCACTTTGCGACAACAGCAGTTACCTACTTTAGTCGCGCCATAGCTTTATAACCTATATGCATGGTCGAAGTGCTGAGCCCTGACTTGCAGAATCGTCAACAATGCACTCGCTGTGCAGTGTGCGCCATCTGGCCTACGGCTATCCATCGTGTTATTACGCGCATTAATTCTATTATTACACACCGCGTTTTTTGTGCCCTTTTGCCTTTTGCTTTTCTTATGCTCTTCATTAACACTGCAAGAAAGTATGGATGCTGTTATTAAAAAACATGCGACTGAGTTTTACTGGTGTTGTTTTTTAATACTCCTCGGTTATATAGGTGCGCCTTGATGATACTGTATAGAAAGGGTATATTTCTATGATGAAACACAATGCATGTGGCAGCCTCTTAATTTCTTTGACGCCAAACGAGACAATAGACGTGCCATAAGATCACTGACAGACAGCTGTTTGCGAGCGGGTGTGATTTCTGGAGCAAGACGGTACCTACGATAGGAGCAACGAAATGCAGACGGCCGGGACCCATTATCATGCAGCAATTATTGTAATTGCATCTGATTGTGCATATACAGTGTAGAAAGTGCAATGGGTGTAGCGTTGCACACTGCAAGCCGCGCGTGGTATGAGTTGCATTTTGTGAAACTGCATCGGCGCTGACTCTGTGCCAAAGCTTAGATTAAATATCGCTGCGTCGTGATCTCGCGTGTTGGATCAGCGCGAGCGTAATCACGCCAATTATAATTACACAGATCGCTGGCGATATTGAAAATGATCTATTTGTAAAAGTATTAAATTAATGCTCATTCATGCTAGGCAAATGAGGTTTGTAAAAGGTTTACTTACATCTAATGTCGAAGCAAAATCTAAACTTAGGACGCTCAACTATAACTATAACAGTACTTACGATAATCCACTAGTCTAGTATTAAAAGCAAAAAGCCGGTCTCAGCTTCGGCATAAACGCACGCCGAGGTTATTAATGTTTGCAGATTCTCTAATTAATCTAGCCGCTTGATCGCCCATTAATTACTGTGGCTCAACTTTGGTTCAACTCTTGGCTCGCCGCTGCAAAGTTTCGGGTCTCTGGGTTTTTACTGGTCGTGCCAGCCAGCCAGTCATCCAAGCCAGCGAGGAGCCGATTCGATACGTCGGCTCGGTCGATCGTCGTCGTCGTCTCTGCTTTTTTGTTGCTCCCATTGAAACGTACAGTAATGCTCACTTGGAAATTATCGCCGCGACGTGCTCTCGAACTGGGTCGAAAAGAGAACTAAAAGAAAACGAAAACGACGTGGCGTGGGGAGTGAGGAGCCGAGTGGAAAAAATAAAGTTGTATCTCTCCTTTTTGTCTCTGGAAACATCGTCGAGTTATTTTGTTTTTCCACAATCCGTGGCCTGGTCGTGTTGTTTTCTTTTCTTTCTCATACATGGTGTATTCCGAACAAGTTGTTTTTCGTTGACGTCGTGACCAAGAGGTTCCATGTGCGGTGCATAATATCGTTTTGTTAGTCACGATTCGTCGGGTGCTCGCAGGTTTATTGCAGCCCCCCCCCCCCCCCCCCCCCGCCCTCCCCGTAGGGTACGCGCTTCGTTGCCCGGCTCAGGCATGCCGATCATGTCTCGCGCTACACCTATACACTCGGCACACTCGGCGGGCAGTAAAACATTTCCTTTCTTTCATTACCGCGAATTATATTAATTTGTCCCAACAATGAACAAACTGTTCCATCATTTAGCTAGAACCTAGACCAAAGTTTTTTTATGTGTATGCTTTATGCAATAACATTTTTATAGACTGAGCGATAAACAGTGTGTGCGGTCGACAGGGACAAAGCCAACTCGTTCAATTATCCGAAAAAGGTGGCGGCATTTCGGAAATATATGCCTAGGTATAAATCTTTTGACAAACAACGGATATATTCATACAAAAATGTGTATAGCCTATTGTGCCATCTTGGTTCCGTCTTCGAGATTTGACTGCCGTATGCGCCCGCCATTTCCATGGGGAATTCTAACAGTGATAGGTATACTTTCTGTCTTCATCGGCACCCTCCTTAGTCTCGAAAACGCGCTCATTGTCGTGCTCCGTTATCGGCCTTGTTTGACATTTGACGACCAAGTGGGCGGTCGCAATCTGAAGTTCACCGAATCCAAGATTGTTCTTGGACGAACTTCCAGAGGACTTTAGCTATAGTATTTTTGTCGTTAAAAGTTGGGACCGCCAATATTTGAACTCTCATAGAAACTTTATAAACGACCGAAAGTAAAGTTACCGCGCGACTATACTTTGTAAACTTTCCCGATGGCAGTCGTTCGGTTTATACTTTATAGATGTTGTTTTATATCACGATTAAATCTTCTTTGTTATCGACAAAGTACTTATACCTATATATACAGCTATGAGTTATTTTGACTTTCAGTTGGTTACAAGAGAGTGCAAACTTTGGTAACACCACACAACTTCGACTTCGTTACAGAATATCAAGCAAACAGAAGAGACTTTTATCCGATGCCCCGCACCCGGGGCGAATCCACGCACCCACTGGTGTTTTAATTAACAACGTGTACTCTTAATTAGATTTAATTTCCCCGCTCTCGGAGCCAAGAAATTATAATTTCAACTGCTCCTGTCGCCGTGGAGACAAAGTTTTAAATTTGTTTCTCGCGTGCACGCAAAGTTAGTCGTCTACTTCCTCGGTGCCCCCCCCCCCCCCTCCCCCGCATGCCGATGGCATCCCGTCCTGTATGCAAAGTACACGACGCGACGTCCTCTCCGCGTCGCTCTGTCTCTCTCACACGCGCGCGCCACGCATCACGGCCCGATTTAGCCGCGAACCCGGCGTCGCGACGCCGTCCACCCCGGCGGCCTTGATCGGCGACCGTATAGGCGATGACGCTAGGAAACACAATCACACTCGGTGCGGCCGGAGTCGCGCTGACGGGCTACGCAAATAAACGACCGCGTGGCGATTCGTTCTTTCCGCTCGTCAAGAGACTAGATGTCAGTTTTTGTCGGGTGTTCCAAAGACGCTTTTTGCGGTGGCCTTTCGAATTTCGATGCGGTTGACAGAAATAACCTGAGATTGCGAACAGCTCAGAGAGCTTTTTGTCGCTGAACTTGATGGTATAGGTACGACTCGAAGAGCAAAACCCGAATGTTGTGAAATTGTGTGGCTCTATACAGTGTACCAACATCGATGACGGCACGCAGCAATACCAGAATTTTCCTCTGAAAGGTTAGGAAAGAGTAGACCCTTAAAAAATCGCCTGCAGCCAAGTGCTCATTTGTAGGTCCGTACAGTGAACAGCGCCAAGGGGATGCCGATGAGATCAATGCGTCGAGGGACTCGCAGCGCGCGGAGGGTGGGTAACGACTAATGAAGGTGCCGAGAGCGCGCTAGAGTGTGCAGCACCCGCGACTTGAGGACTTAGGTACCACCGAATCAGATGTCACCCGAGACCATTAGCCTCTCTTGGCGGCGGCCCACCGGCGTCGTGTGCCAACGGCGTCGGAGCACCAATGACGCACGGCGTCGCGGCGCTCGGGATTCCCGCTGACGACGTCGACCTAATCAGCCGAACGGCTGCACTTATATACCTATATATACCGGGTTTCAATTACACCGGCCCTTCTCGTTAGATTACGGCCAATTTTTTTCAAAGAGTTTACAGCGATGTTTTAACGCGGCTCTCAGAGTGGGTATGTACAGCTACGGATCAGCTAAGAAATTCGTGGCTCGTTGATTGTAGATTAATATACCATCGCGTTTAGGCTGGACTATGGTTAGTTTCTTTATCATCGTCATCGTCTTCATCATCGTCGTCCTTGATGCCACCCTGTCAGTGGCACGGAGCACGCCGTCAATACCCATGTGCATCATCGCTAATCTCTCCGCGCGAGATCACCCTCTTTAACACGCCAGAAACACACGGCGAGAGGGGGGTTGCAAGCAGGGTAATAAACAAGCGCGAATCGATCTGCTGCACGCTGCCGCCGCCGTGGGTTCGCGCTCGCCGCTGTGTTCCTATTAAACAACGATTACCCCCATGGCCCCCACGACGGCGCCCCGCCCCAAGACCCGGCCGCCGTCGCCATGACTACCGCCCCCCGCCCGCCCGCCGCCCCTGGAGCCCCCCGAGTGGCGGCCTGCCCGCCCAGCGCTGCTCTCAGTCGGTTCGAGGACTTCCGTCAGGCGACACACGCAGAGCAAAGACGCTGCCGACGCTGGCCGGAGAACGTTTGGTGGAAGCAACTCGCTAGCTCGTGTTTGTGTGACTATACGTGTGTGTGTGTGCGTGTGCGCGCTTTTCGCGCAGAAACCCCTGTAGTGGTGATTCAAGGTGACTTTGTTCAGGACTCGCTGTTTGTGTTTATTGACAATCCGAGAGGGAGTGTAGCGCTGTGATCGGTGTGGCCGAAGTGGAGTACTTTGTCCAGGTGAGTCGGCAGGGCGATGTTTAGCCTTGAAACTTGTTCGCGAGGCAGGGAAACCATTCGACGGTCGCTTTTCACGCGGAAACTGTCGTGTAGATGACTCAGTGGCAACGATTGGCCCATTGAGTTCTATATTGTGACGCACGACCAAACCAAGACTGCATTTCCCGAAAAAGACGTCGTCGTCTCCCCAAAGGCACCTTCTTCGCGTTCGACCCCGTCGACGGGTTGCGAAACAAAAGAATCGCGCGGCCGGCGCCACGTTTCGCGTGCCTTTGGGGCGTTAGGTCTCGTCCCCTCGGCGGAGACAATGCACCCGCGTGCCGTGATTGCCAAACGCATTACCTATCTCCTCAATCGACGTGGCCGCGCAGGGGGCATGAATCAGCGCGCGCTATCTGCACGCCACGCCGATAGGGTTCATATCGCTGATCAAAACTCGGGCGCGTGTACTTAGTTGAATTGACGGACTGCAGCAGGTTTCCCTGCTTATAGCGGCGCTTATCGAGGAATGCGTCCTTAGGCTTGATTGGGAGGGGGCGCGACACGTCTCTGCAAAGGCCAACTAGCCGGCCGGATAACTGACCTGGAAAATCGGTTTAGGTGATCGCTCGCGGCGTATCCCTGAAACCGATCGTTAATCTCAAGTGATGTGTTGTGAAGTGGGGGGCTATATTTAGTCGCAGTAGCTGAGTGGCGAGTAGCGGCCGAGTGGAAAATGACGGTAGTTAAAGAAGTAACGAACTCGTCGGGATGCGCGGTCGGTGGAGGGGCGGCGCGGAGGAGGCGGAGACCCAGCAGAGGCATTTTCCCTGTGAAACTCGCTCATCCGTTGAGTTGGCCGCCCATTATCCAGCAGCTCGTGAAGCGAGCCCCGCGCTCTCGAAGGTCAAGTCAGACATGAAGATCACTTCCCAGAGCGAGCGCGCTCCTGCGAGTCTGAGCGAGTGGACCCGGGGGGGAGACGAAAGAAATGAGCCGCCACCGCCGCAGGCAGCCATATTTTTATTCTTGTATTCCGTTTGACCTTGGACGAGTGCTTCAGAAGCGATGCCTCTTTGTGTCTGTTCGGTGCAGAGATCGGGTCGTCTGGTTGTTGGGGCGATTTCTTGTTTTCGAGAAACAACAACTCCACCCTCTTGGGGTATATATATATATGAGCAGACGAGTTGCCATGTTTACCAGACTCTCGTGGTGGGTTTAGGGAGTGGGGGGGTAGGAGGGGGGGTTGTAGTTTGCTCTCCTTTTCATCCCTCACAAAAGGAGCCAGGGAAAAAACGCTACATTCATGTGCAGCCGCGCCGAGGGGGATGGTTTTGTGGAAACAGATGACTAACCGAATAGAAACGTCCAGAGTCGATGGGTAATAGAATCTCCATCAAGAAGACTTACGGTTTATCTCCTAGTCTAGTGGCCGTGCCAAAAAGTATCGCGCGATGATGAGAGTTGTTTGTTTGCCAAGATGGCTGCTCGCGATGAGTGAGGAAAGAAAGATGTTTCATTTCTTGGTCTGCTCTATTTCAATATTGACCCGAGTCAGTCTTCGTATACGTACTGTAAATAATAAAATAAAAAGCTGTATTTGTTCGCATGTACCTATATATAAAAGGGCAAGTAAACACTACTTTTTCTCGTAAGCTAGATATCTAACGGCAAATATCCAACATATCAGACGACTTTTTTTGCCCAGCGAACACACGTGTGCTGGTTGGCAAGTATGTGTGTTTTGCGATTTAACTCCGATGCTTACGCGACAGATATTTATCGTCGCCTATGCACTCGGCACTCAGCACATGCACACGCTCTCATGGCAACGTGTGAGTGTGTGCATTGCTGACGTGGTGGTTAACTTTTAAGTGCACTTGACGGAGTCCGTATAGGTGCAGCAGCGGCCGGGAAACAAGGTCAACTCTGCGCCGCGCTCGGCCATATTTGCTCGCGCCGGTAAAAATGCAATCAGATCGACGTAATTGTCAGTCGAGTCGAGTCCGAATGCAGCAATATCCACTTCTCGGTGTCGACGCGCGAATAGAAACCGGTGCCCGCCGGGCAACAATGGGCGGTTTGTTATCTTTATCGCTGCGCACACTTTTATAGCTCTCGCTCGCGTAATGGCCATTTCTAATTTTGGCACCTTGCTTTAATTAATCGCTCTCCCAAGATCTAATTTAATTTTCGAACTTATTTTTTCTTCGTCACAACGTTTTTTTTTGTGCCATTCGCTCCGAAAGTTTTCTTTTTGCATGCCCGCTATGCTCGTTACTTTATAAATATCTCGTAGCCTTCCTATAAGCGTATTCTACTTGCCATGTAGCAGACGCTGCTAAGCTGCTACCGCCACATGACAGATGGCGTCACGGAAAGCAATAAGATTCTTGGCACGAGATGAAATGATTGTTCGGCTAGAAAGAGAATCCGCTGCTGCTGTTGCTGCTACTGCACACGCACACACACACACACAGCACGAAACAAAATACAGCAACGATATGCCACATTCGCGACCGCGCGCGCGATCCCGGAAATGCAGTTTGTTGCATTTTATCGCGCGGTGCAGCATGCACATTGCATTTATCAATGCACCGCTGCAACATTGCAAACACATGCACACATTGCACTATACAATATGTATTGTATAACAAGCGACATAAATGCACATGCTATGTGTAGCCCCTGGCCCCACCATATACATGTTCCGATATGGAACGAGTTAAATTTACAATCAGCAGAATATAATGCCACTTGGCCGCCGCCTCTCTCCGTCTCACTCGCTGTGCAATACGTGTACTCGGTCTCGGTACTCGCACGTCTCGTGCACTGCGGCGGCGACGGCGACGTCGATAAATTACTGGACGCCTTCCTCGCGCGCCGCGCGGCTTCCAGTTTTACGGGTAGACCGGCCGACCGGCCGACCGGACCCGTTCTCGTCAGACTCGTTTCGTTCGGATTTGACCGATGATGGATTTTATGGGACTGGTTCTATCGTGCGTCGCCTTTTTTTCTTTATCGGGATTTCAGATAATTTGTGTGAGTTCCCCAGACTTGCCTTAATAGCCCATGTCCGAAAGCCATGTCCGAAAGCCATGTGCGCGTCAAACCAGTTTCCAGTTTTGTTAATTATTAGTACCCATACAGTAAATCTTAATCGTTAATTAAGTGCAGAGATCAGGGTCAAAGATTAACGAAGATGAAATTTAATTCGACCTTTTCTCCCAACTCATACAAAAACCATTCGAGGATTTCTTTCAATGGTCGCGGTCCGTTTTCGGAGATCTTTTTGTTGATTGTTTACCACGATAAGGGGCTATTCACCCAGCGTATAATTGATGATATCTATGGCGGCTGGTGCTGACCTTTCGACTGGGCATCCCTCTTGACGAGCTCGACCAAATCGTGGCTATGAGATGAGATGAGATGAGATGAGATGAGATGCGATGCGGAGCCCGAGATAAAAGCGAACACAACCCGAGCAGAAACCGATTCAGACACCAGCTCGTTCCATTGTATGGACCATTTTCATGCAGGCAAATGCAACTCTGCTCCAACCAAAACATCCTGCACTCCACTACATTTGATACACGATGCTATTGACCGCACTACAACAGCTATGCTCCACATTATTATATTATATAAACGCTCGAGAGGAAATCACAATGCAGGTCGACGTCGATAGTAAATCTCTCGGCGTATCCACAAAACCAACTCATCTGGCCTTGGGCAACACACACCGAAATCATTGCGCGCTGGCCTGGCCTCATATAAGTGGCGATGCATCATCATATTGTACACACAAACACACATGCAAGCTGGTCTACATTACCATATAATCAGCCGTGTTATTGTGGCCAGACTGTTGCGAGCATATGCCGTCGTAACACAGACATGCCTCCGGGGCATGTGATATCCTATTGTCTCTCGCCTGGCTAGCGAGGTGCCGCCCTGATACGGACTCGAAGATAGCCGCATCTGTCTTATTAAAATCAACTCTGGTCTGGATGCGACTGGCGGCTACACCCTCGACTCGGTGCGAGCTTTGTTGCGTCGCGTCATGTCGTGTCATGCTCGTGGTAAATTACACCGAGTCGCACGGAGCCGGAACATTTATCACCGATATCATGCTGCTATGTGCGATAAAGGCGTTGCGTTGACAGCGTTGACCCAGGCGATGTTTACTATTCTGTTAATAGCCGATTGAACTCTGGCGAACGGCCGTAGGTGGATACGATGCTGCTGTCTATTTTTGCGTGCGTTGTGTGGACGTTCCTTTAATGCCTAAAATGTATTTCGATTTTATAAATTACTTTGTCTGAATTTCGATTGAAAGTGAATCGCTTTGTTTTAGAGGCTCCTCTTCACTTGCAAGCGAAAAGCCCACTGTTTATTAATAATATTTCAGCCAAGATATTAGGTTATAGAGTCGCACGCGTTCCATATTGCATACATGTCGATGATTTCTCATTTCGTCTTGTGAACCAAAGCATTGAACGGCCGCTAGGCGGGGATCGCAGTAGGTACACACAGCCATTAGCTTGTTTTTAGCCGAAGAGTTCATTTCCATCGGATCGCCGTGGACGTTATTGCGGCGGAAAGAATGTTTTGCCAATTAAGATAATTGGCTTTCCGTGAGCTCTAGCGAAAACTTGAAAGTAAGTGAACAGGTAATTATCTATAATGCTGGGTCACGTGTTGGATTATCAAGACGCTGCTGCACGACGGACCGTGCAGCCGCGATGCGGTGATGATGGAGATGATTATGTCGGAGAATGGCTGGCTGATGATTGCAGGTTGCAGTTTTAGCATCGGACGATGAGAGTTTATGTTGTGCGTCATCATGAGCGAATCTATTAGTTCGGATTCAACTTGTTGATGCAACGCAATGTAGTGCTGTCTGTTTTTGAAGCAAGAGCGACTTGAAAATATTTCGTGGTCATGTAGAAAATCAAACGCGAATTGAACGTTTTCAATCGATCGGTGATTAGAAAAATCTAGACTAGAAATCGAAGCAACTGTTCTTGAACCACATTTAGTTTGACGTCACAAAACTTGTATATATGCATCTAGAACCAACTAAGCTGCTCAACAACAACAAAAAACAACAGAAACAAGAAAAACTAGCTTCTCTCTTTCAATAAGGCGCAGCAAGTAATGGTCAAACAGTTGCATAACACCGGACGACAGGTTTTTCGAAATGACCAACGTCCGTTGGATCATAAATTAGCCGCGGGTCTTTTCCCCCCGGGCACCCCTACTCCACCCACAAAAGAAAAACTCCTAGAGAGCCCGGTGGAATTCATTGTCGTGATGTCACGAGATGTAAGTTTTACCCGAAAATAATGACTCTTCCTTTTACGCGAGCTACTGCCCTCCCATTCCATCCCATGTGTCCGTGTGTATGCCCAAACTTTTCGTTTCGTTTGTCTCCTTTTTCCTTTTTTGCGCTCTTTCGACTGTCCGGTCATCCGTGGCGTCCCCCTTCCCCCTGTGTTTCGATGGTCAGCCCAGCCCGACAACAAAGCGACCAATATCCATTAGCGAGACGGCTCCGATCCGCACAGTTCACTAAGTCATTCTTTTCATCTTCGGATTCGACAGGTTCTTTTAGCCCCCCCCCCCCCATGCGCATTTTGTGTCGGAGTGAGTGTGAGGGTGTGTGTGTGTGTGTGTGTGTGTGTGTGTGTGTGTGTGGAAAAATTGGCAGTGTACCTAACCATTCGTGTCGTCCAGATTGTTGCAAGCGCGCCTGTGTATCGCCCCCGTCCCGGTCCGTCCCGGCCCGTCCCATCCCGTCCCCGTCGCCAGCTAGCACCACCCACCCAGCCCGCGTCGCTGGCTCACAGCACTCTCCCGAACCGCCGTCCGCGTCACACTTGAAAAAGTCCCCCAGACCGACCGAACGAACGACCGAACACCAACACACAACCACTCCATTGTCGCATACCTCTGCTGCCAACAAAAACTAGCTGCTCCACTGCGTGTGTGTGTGTGTGTGTGTGTGACGAGCTGGCGCGTTTACATAGACACGTTTCTTTATCTTCGTGCCCTACAGTTATTTATTTTTTTCTTCGCTCAAGTTTTTCTGCCCTCCCCCCTCCCCTCCTTACACTCACGGGGAGCACCTGTCACATTCCTCGGGGAGCTCGACTCCCTTTCCACCTGCCCCCCTCCCTACCCCTCCCCTAAACGTCAACAGCTGTTTCCTACACTCTGCGCGCGCACCCTTGGCGTTCACCCCAATCGCAGACCCGTCCCGCGCGTACGTACGCAACGACATTCTAGCCGACAAAAAAACAACAACGGCGTCTCGCTGCACGGCTTTCCGCGTGTGCATGTTGATGTTCACGGTGATATTCAGGATCGAAAGTTGTAGTTCAGGTTTCTGGTCGGTCGGCCGCGATGAGTGTACGTTTTTCGCTGGATGCCCATTGTCTGCGGACGCCAGCGCATTCGGAGCCCGACTTGCATTGTTCGACGCAGCAATTAGAGCTCATTGTCTAGGCACTGCCGCTCGCTGGACTACACCATGCTTATGCTACTGCTGCTGCCGCAGTCGGATTTTGCAACGGCGGTTTGCTAAACCCCGTCTTCACTGCTGGGCTGGATTTTGGAAGAGAACGACCGTCGTAGATGTCGTGTCGGCCGTTGCTGGCACCGGGCGACCGGATGCCCCGAATTGCCTGCCATCTTTCCTGTTTACACGAGTATCATTATGATAATGACACGCATTATAATAATATTTTATATATTTATCTAAAACCTGTTACAATCTTCGCATTACCATACAGGTTTAGTTTAACATATTCTGTAGTCTGTATATAAACTGCACAGAACATTTTTAAAAGCGATGGTGAATAATGGACATAGTCCCGGTGCTAATTTAGTACCTCTCAGAACAAGTTGTAGGCCACATCAAGGCGTTAGTCATCAATCTATCTGAAATCACGGTGCTTTGGTTTATTAGCAAGGCCCATCACACATTGCCAGTCACCGTCAAAAGTTCTTTCATTTCGCTTTTGTGTACATTTCAATCGGTGATTTGCATGTTGACTTGCGTGGGTTTCATCAAGTATACTTATTTATTATGTGCATATATCCAGCTACCTACTTACTTACACGTGACATAACACCTCTTGAATGGCTAGTCAATCTAGCCGGTATTGGCACTTAATTAGTGTCAGCCATTTTGGAGAAAGTGCGGGCGTGCTAAGCGACCTGATGCACGTCGTCGTCGTCTAGAAAGTTGACCGTTCGACCTGAACACTGCCGCCGACTGCACACCGGTTGACCTGCATCGCCGTCTTTTTCCACTCGATTTGCTCCTTTTCGGTTGGCCACCACGAGCGCGCTTGCTGTCTATTCGTGATCATCAACGGAACCGTGACGCAATTTGGTAGAAAAATATCGGTGCCAAACCATTTTGATTTCCAATAATAGTCGGTAATTTAAGTAGAAAACGACGGCTGGTCATATTGCCCGCACGTGGCCCTTCGACTAAGCGCTGGTAAGCCAGTTCTGACCGCACTGCTGCATTCACTCCGTGCGCTGTTTTAGGGCACGGCCGCACGGCAGGGCGTGCATTATTACAGTCAAGTATTGCTGCTAAACTGTTCTCGGAGGAGCGGAGACTTAAATGTAGATTGACTGATTAATGTTTTATATCCCTCTGTGTGTGAATTCCCGTGCAGATCCGTCCGAGCCGCTTCGCTTCCATTGTGTGTGCAGCACTGCGCCGCCTTGCGAAGCAATTACCTCTGTGAATCGAGCGTAATTGCGCTGTCGGCCGATTTCCGCAGTCTTCGCGGCCGTTCCGTCCGTCCCGCAGACCGACCAACCGGTCAACAACAAAAATAATCTACTCGCTAGTCGGCTCTGTATAAAATAATTGAGCTATAAAACAGTTTACCAATTTCCATAATGTATATAAATTATTCAAACATTAAGTTCCAACTATATGCGTATGAATGTGAAACCATAAAGAATTACGCTCTTTACCTTGTCGCCGTCACGCCTGTATAACTCGGCGAAGAGATGCGACCACCTCGTAAAGGTATAGGCAGGCCGCTCGACGCATGGCCTTGAGAACGTTTCGCGATCGCTAATTGGCCGGCAGCTTCTACGCCGGAAGTGACGCGTCGCTGCGCCTGTCGTCGACCAATTAGATCAATTCGCGCTGCCGAGATTTCGAATCATGTGCGCGATGGCGTCGCTGGACGTTCGTGGTTTGCCAATCCACGAACTTTGCCGTTTGCCTCTGGAGGGAGATCGGTGTACACCGGCCGTTCGAGGAATACTCTGCAGACGAACAGACAATCGGGCGGTCGCGCTCTCGAGTATAACGAGGCATGACTTTGAACTCTTCGTCTCACGAGGCTGGCTCACGTTCACTTCCTTTGAACCTCCTTCGTATTACCTCAGACAATATAGTATGTACATATATCAATTATCAACACTAGATTTTCGACACTTTTTACCTACATATTTTGTCCTATGGCAAAAGCTAATATTATCGTGTCAACCCAATCAAAGAGATAAGGCCTATCGATCTCCCTAGTTTATCTCTCCCGCAGCGGCTGCCGCTTATTTGTCCTCGATGGCATGTCGTGAAAGGAAGCCAGGTAGCCATCGCGAAAAACAAGCGCGACCCGCAGTTTTTTCGGTTCAATTACCCAGCTCGTTGGTTTCCTCTCTTCGAGCGGAACAGGCGTAATGTCGCCAAACAGTCGGGCGCGCGCATTAGCGCGACGGAAGCGCGGACGACACGACACAAACGCCACCGGCTCACGTCGTCGCATTCGCAGCGCAATTCGCAATTGATTGTCGCGTTTGTACGTCGGTCCCCCCCCCCCCCCCCCCCCCTCCATCCCATGCCACCCCCTGACCGTCTCTGTAACACGACACTCTGAAAGCGCACAGTTTTTGTCACATCTCCTCTTGTACAGTGTAGTTTAGTGATGGCAACGACATCAAAGACAAACAATACAACAGAACTGTGCACAACCGTGATATGATGCTGCCGCCTCCACCCAGTCTCCCTCTCTCCTCTCTCCTGCATCGCGTTTCCCTGACGACGCCATGGCGCGTTTCGGGTAGCCGTTGTGCGAGCGTCGACGGCCGAGGGGTGGGGAATCCCGGATCTGCCGTCTCCCATTCCTTCGGGAACCGTGACTACTACCCCTATCCGGCTCTCCCTCCATTACCCCGACTTGAACAGGCGAGGCGCATACAGCGTTGTGCTGTGCTGCGACTCCAGGGAGGGGCTCACCCTTGTGTTATTAAATAGCGTTCGCTCTGTCTTGTTAGGTCGTTTCCTCTGCTCTCATCTGTCACTTCCTCGCGGCGCGTAACCTTCACCTGACTTCATCTCCGTATCCCCCTCCCCCTCTCTCTTTCCCTCTCTCTTTCCCTCTCTCTTTCCCTCTCTCTTTCCCTCTCTCTCTCTCTCTCGTCCTTTCTCGGCCGCAGTATTAAGCTACAAGATGCTGTGTCTTAGACAAGCAAGACAAGACGAGGGGAATTAACAATTTATCTCGGTGGCTCGGTCGGTATGCGGACCTATAAGCTACTGGCATCATCAGCGAGATCGTCTAATTAGTCGGAAGCGCTCCGACAAAGTTGCAGCTCGATCCGAGCTCGCTCTCCTCCCCTCTCTGCATTCAGGCGGAAATATCGTTTGCGACAAAAGACTCGCTTTTATTGCATATAAACTCGAACGTCTTCATTTCCGAGAACTGGCTTTTTGTCAGAGACTAAAGATTGCCATCTTCGTTTCCACAGCGCCATGGCGCAGTCGTTATATATAAGTGCACAGCTCGCTGCACCGCGGGAATACGTGCGCGCAGCGCGGCGCGGCGCAGCCTTTTCGTTCGACCGTGGAACAGAATCGTGCCTCATCGGAATCACGAGAAAGAACACCGTCGGCGAGCGAGATGGTTTTCTTATTTTACGTAATCGCTTCGAGATTTCGAGAAAAGCGACGAAAAGAAAACGGTGCTTGAATCGATATAGCGGGCGTAGAGGCGAGTCGACGGAGCGATCGTGACGGCCGATATGGTCCAGTTGTCACGATTGCACCAGCGAGCGTTGACCTAGAGCTGCTAGCCTGCTGCAGATAGATGGCGATATGCGGGCAGGCTTGGACCGTGGCTTGGACAGGCAGGTCGGCAAAGACGCCATGGTGCAGGGCGAGGGGCTCGTGCCCGATGGACCTTGATTTATTCTTAGACTGCTCACTAAGTACACACGCTTTCTGAACTCTTTGTCTTCGGCATTTCTTTTGCGCGGCGTTTCGTTGTCGTCGTCTTCGTTGTTGTTGTTGTTGTTGTTGTCGTCGTCGTCGTCGTCGTCGTCGTCGTCGTCTTCGATTCAATTTGGGTCGCGTTTTGATGAAATTCTAGCGAGATTGCGAGTCTTTTGTTGCTTGGTTTGTCGCGTGGGCGTCGGGAAAACGACGACGCCGACGTCGACGACGAGCGAGGCAATTATGTGGCGCAACTAGTCGAACGACGCCGCGCATGAAAAATGAAATTCCTCGCGGCGCACAGAAGTTCCGCAAAGCTGCTCGGGAAATCTGGTCTGTGTCGAGCGAGTTTCTGCTTGGCTGGAATTTTGACGGAGCTCAGCGTAAATTGAATTACCATACGCTGGAGCTGTCTGCAAATCGAAACAGGAAAGAAATTGCAAGTTTAGTGTTTTGTTTTGTGTTGGCTTATAAAGTTTACTGTATGGTCTGGCTTTCACATGGCAGTTTTATTGATTTGACCGTGCCCATAGAAGAGTTCCAAGCCAATTTCTTGCGACTAACGATCATTTTCTCAAGACGTGGCACGACAAGGATATTGCTCATCGTTGCCTCGGGCATCGTCGTCCCGTCTGTAATTGTCTTCGTCGTGAGATCATTAACTCCCGAGTTAAAATTACCTGTGGAATGTCACACGCGCTCAATCGTTGCCGCAACGCTGTGGTTCCCTTACTTTCAATTGGCCGACGATGGACCCAAATGCGAGGACGCCGCGAACGAGACGCATTTATATTCACGCCGCTCGACGTTGACCGTGGAATTCGCGCGACTTTCGCAACACCTCGGAGCCAATTACACCGATCATGAGAAGATAATTAAGCCACAACTAATCACTGTTCTCTTGCCGATGAACTGCGTAACGT
Organism: Nemoura dubitans; assembly: GCA_921293005.1. Classification (NCBI taxonomy): domain Eukaryota; kingdom Metazoa; phylum Arthropoda; class Insecta; order Plecoptera; family Nemouridae; genus Nemoura; species Nemoura dubitans. The sequence goes on from OV121075.1 coordinate 15,081,274, forward strand.
AACTTTGCATAAACAGCAATTACATAAATGGCTGTACTTATAAGGGAAAGAAACTAGCTCCTTCTAACATGAATCGGATGTCGTGATAATTGCCTAGCGCGAACAAGTCCTTGGTAACATCATCATAATCACTCTCACACTCGCGGTTTTGTGCCAAATAGTGCTAATAGAGCGTGCTCCTCTTCGGCCGCATAGCCGCTGCCTCTCCTTCCCATTACTTATAACATGTCCCTTCCTATCTTCATGCACACTCTATTTATACACAATCGCAGGCCTGTGAGTAGTGTGCGTTTAGCAAGTAATCTAGTCCAGTTGTTCACACGAACGGCGACTCGAAATTGTAATACCTTGACAGCAAGTCACGCCTCGGCGATTTCAGCTACCGACAGTGTCCGTATCTCCCATCGAGTGCCGATCAGTTCACCGTCAAGACTTGCCACCTGCATGCCATTACAACCATTTCTTACACTTCCTATACAATTCACTACTCGGCTAATCAATCTGCTTCATCGCTTATACCTCCTTATTCGATTTGCAAAGCCAGAACCGGATTTGTGTGCATGGGAGGTATAGATATCACAACATAAATTATCCTCCTCAGCTGGAAAATTGTACCACTTGGCCGAGTTTAAGTAAAGAGCTGTAAAATTAATTGCAATTCAATAGACATTCACGAGCAGTCCGTTTATATATCGTTTCCTAATGCGCTCTCTCAGAATGGCTCTTAGAATGGTCTTCCATAGTGTCAATGCTTAGTCAATCGCTTCATAATTTTGCCTTTCTATCGCCCGGTCGCGCCCTTGAGTCAACCTAGAACTCTGCGACCGAAATGGTTCGCACGTAGCCCCCCCCCCCCCCCCCCCGACCACCGCGGTGATCGATTAGATCGGAAATCGACTTCGAGATGACGTTCCGGCCGCGCGGGGACATGTCGTTGCCATCTCCCCTCACCCCGGCCACGCTGACATTTCCGAATCTGCGACGCCTGCTTCTTTTTTTAACCTTGGCGGATGCTAATTCTTCCCATGACAGGCGCGGCGGAGGCGATCTCTGCCGTCCCGCATCTCACTTTTCCATTCCATTCACATTCACACACACGATGAGATTCGACTCGTCCAAGCGCACAATGCAGGATATCATGTAATCGCGGCGAGAGAGTTATTTTTTACCACTATAATAGATCTTGTTTCGCTTTCCACGCTTATATACATACAGAGTTAATTGCTTCACGTGATGGGAACAGTTTTTTAAATACCTATATGATTATCTTGCAAGTTGTAATTCTTTTTTGTGTAATTATCATTTTAATATAAACGTGTTCGGAGCTGCGCTATAAAGTTATTCATTTTGCGACATAGTTGAATTTGTAATGATGCACTCTCGCGGCGAATTATGCGGATGTGTAACACGCTAAAAGCATTGTAGGTCATCGATTGAAATTCCTGTGTGCAATTACAATCGATATAAATTGCAGTTCGAATGGCATATAGATTAACAAGCCCAGTTGATCGACGTTTACAAGTGATTAGAGATGCAATTGGAAGTGCAGAGATAAATGTAGTACGATAACACATTGTTTGAATATGTACACAATAAGGCGGCCGACAGATCTGGAGCGACAAACAGCCATGGAATCGCCGGTAAAGTGATTGTGGTTTATCGATGACAAGCGACAGAAAAGCTAGCGATTATTTATCACGAATTGTAAATTATTCCGTTGTGACAAACATGACCAGCATGTATTTACAAATAAAAAAATGTTTGCCAAAAAAAACAATGCTCTTTGTAGTAATACAATACACGTCTGCATATAACATAATGTAAGCGCAACCAAAATGAGGACATAAAAAGCCATACATATTATCGTCTCTTTCCGGTGCGATTGAGCTGCTATCTGTCAGAGCCTGTATCATGCACATGCGTACATGTAAACACATACACACACATACCCACTGACAGACACCAGAGGGGCCTAACTAGACCATTGGCGTGGGAATCGCGATACGCGGATCGCTCACGAGCTAGCCTGCACGCCGCGTTGCGTTGCGTTGCGTTGCGTTGCGTTGCGTTGCGTTGCGTTGCGTTGCGTTGCGTTGCGTTGCGATGAGTTGCGTTGCGTTGCGTTGCGTTGCGTTGCGTTGCGTTGCGTCGCGATTCGATGCGATGCGGCCGGCGCAGACAGAGAAAGACGCTAATAAATGTTCCAGTTATTAATGAGGATCGGTTTATAATCAGGCATTCGTGGCACGCTCGCCGCTCCCCGCACTCGGAAAGTGCAGAATTAATTCCTCACGACATTTGCGTGTCCCGGCGCGCGCATCCATAGCTCGATCTGGAAGCATCTGGGTCACGCCAGCCTCCGCATAAGAAACGCCAATCTGTCTTCTCTTTATACACGAAAGAACAAGAGTCACGCGGGTCTTGCTTGATATTAGAAAACACACACACATAAAAATTGGCATGCGCATTCAATTGCAAACATAAAATATTAACGTGAACCTCTTTCCTATTTACGACACCGTCCGCGGCCGAAACGTATAAATTAATTCAACTGGCAGTGTCCATTCGAATCGCTTGTCACTTTGCGTGACGCGGACCGATAACTGGGCGTCCGTCACTCGTCTGTAGAGTGTGACGTGTGACATTCGAAACACTTTTACCGCGGCCAGCGTCGACCGACCGCTGTGACAGTCCCAGCGATGGCCGCGTTCGATGCGACATCACTCCACGTCGTGCGCAGTCAATCCGTCAGTCGCAGCCTCCGCTCCGGTCCGCGATCGCCGTCGGCGTCGGCGTCGGCGTCGGAGTGCGACAGATCGACGCGCACTCATGCGTCGCTCGCTCGGTGCAACGTGCACGCGACTCGCGCAGGTGTTACCGATCTGCCCCGTGGCCTTGGAGCATCCTCGGGAATGTGCGGCCAATGTGACTTTGCACAAGATGTTATTTCTTTTTGATATCTCTCTTTTTTTTGTGGTCGCATGAAAGGCCACTGATTGCTGATTCTTTCTCGAGAACTGACTCCGGTCAACCTCGTTTAAATAATTTAGAAGATAATTTAAATATCTAGCATTCATTCATACAGGTTCATGGTTTCAATGACAACGTTTAAACTTTAAATCCATGACGATTTGTCAGCCATTTCGGGCTTTAAATGCTTGTAGTCCTCCCGACGTCATGTTTTCCGAGACTATATGGTCCGCATACGCGATCGAGCGGCCAATAAGCATTCTTTGTCCGATTCGCAACACCCGAACGTGTAATTCGCCTGCCGGATCTCGACGTGTGTGCAAACGATGCAAAGCGTCTCGCTGCACCCATCGGCGTACACCCTCTCCCGTCCCCACGCCCACGTCCTCGCCGCGCGCGACGTGCCCGGCGAGCCAACGACGACGACGACGACGACGACGACGACGACGACGACGACGACGACGACGACGACGACGACGACGACGACGTGTGTGCTGCGTTGGGAATCAATCCGCTGGACGGTGATTGATTCCCCTGCGGGCGGCGAGCACGTAGGCGGGGGCAGGCAGGGCGACGCCGAACAATGGCATCGCAGTTTGGCTGCATCGCAAACAGCGAAAGGGGTCAAGGAATTGGCGGCCATCGGCGGGTCACGATTTCGCTCTTGTGTGGCTGCGCACGATTTGTGTCCCGAAGGTGTTGACTGTTGATGATCCCCATTGGTGATGTTCGAAGCGCGTGGGACGTGGGACGTTATATTTTAGTCGATGAGCTCTCTATGAACCGTGCGAGGTGTTAAGTCAACACTATTGTTTTGATAGGAATTGCACGGCGTGGATATGTCCGGCGAGGTATGAGCTTGTTTGTAGATCGGTTTTCACCGTTTCGCGTCCATACCAAACCGTACGTGGCCTTATAAGTATCTAACATGTTGTAAAATCGGCCGATAATTAATCACATTACCACATACCTGCCAAAAAGTCTATAAAAAAAGGGGTAGGAACGTACAAAGAGCGCCTCTCTTGGGCCACAAACGTGTTTTGGCTGGGTCGTGTTCTAAGGTTTAGCAGCGAGCACACCTCGTAGTCAACACAGCCCCTGTCGTCCCCAAGCCCCCCGTCTCTCGGGGAGCCCACGAGCTTGAGATCCTGCCAAACTGTTTGCCATCGGCTCGCATTCATAGAGCACACACACAAACACACACACACACACACACAGAGCGTCCTGTGCACAAGGTCTTCGAGAGAATTCCACACTCTGCTCTGATGGCTTGCTCTGTACACGGCGCGATGGGTGGACGACCTTTTCCGCTATCGCCCTCTTTTTTTGTTACCTGTTTTATAGTGCGTCTTTTTAAAATCATCTGCATAGATTATAAAGTTAGATTTCAGTCTGAATCCTGTTTTTTTTTAGTGTTTCTTTTCTTGACATTCCGATTAAAATGATTAACAAATCCCAAGGCTGAACACGAAACTCGCACGAATCTCGCTGCGCTCATTGCGAGGCGTTTTTCAAACGTAATTGACTAGAAGATTCACCTTGTTTTTGCGAGGCATCGTTTAGGACGCGGCCAGCGGCCATCCGTCGGCGGCGATCTCATGTTTCACGACCAGTTTCTTGGCCCAGACGCGGGGAGCGAGTGAGGCCAGTGAGGCTGTTATTACCCATGATTGCTGTCCGGCGATTGTGATTGCGAACAAGCGTGGCTGCTCGTCGATTGGTGAGGAGCGACGTCGGAAGTCTACGGGCGTCGTGCCCTGGATTTGACCTCTGCGACGGCGGCCCGATTGCCTGGTGGACGCTGCCAGCAGCTCTGAGCGAGATGGATGGATTGTATTGCGTTTGCATCGCGGGTATACCTAAGGCGTATATTAATATGCCTGAGCTCTGTAGGTACGGCTGGCCTTGTGGTGTTACACAACACTGCGTTTATCTGCTTCAGACCTTTGTCAATCAGAGCCGGATCGAAAGAGGCGAGAGAACCGGTTCCGCTCGCGGGCCTTTTCTCGAGATAAAAAAAAACTTATTAATAGATTTATCTTCTTATGGTACAAGGATTTCATTGCGGTCGATCGTTTATCTAATAAAAAGGCTCTTGTGTGCCGGTGGTTTCGAAAATGTCGATGCTCTTTTAGAGGACAACCAGCCACGGCGTCGGAAAGGTTTTGAGGACGAGAGGCCGTCGATTAACATGAGAGTCGCACACGGAAAATCGCGCGACGAACTCGCGCCATTCTCTCGGAGTGTTAGCGAGTTCGTTAGCGACCAAATATGTCTGGCACACGTTCGACTCGAAATTATAAGCTCCGGTTTCGCTTTATCACAGTAAGCTGCAAATCTCACCGAATTTAATTAACAAAAAAAACGTGGTGTTGTATTTATCATATTGCCTTTCTAGATCAAAATGATTGATATTTTTAGCACCTGTGATCGCATAAGGCATTGTGTGAAAACCACATTTCATCACCTCGGCTTTGAGCGATCGAGTGGGTAGGCACTTCAGGCCACTTTAGAACGCCAACAAAACGAGCATTAAAGCGATGGCTATAGTTTTGTAATTCAAAACCACGCAGTCATGTGATTGTAATTGCAAAGGGAAGTGAACTCAACGAGAGCAAAGAGAATGCACCGAGAGCTTTAATTACGTGCCCCGGGGGGAAGGGGACTGGTAGATTCAGCGAGATTTCGCAGCATCATTATACGCGAGTCTTCGCATGGAAGGTAATTACCAATTTGCCAGCCTTGGCCGGTCGACGTCTCGCACGCGAGAGAGACAGAGAGAGAGAAAGAGCAGGAGATGAAAAGCGACGGCAATTGGGCGACGCCATCCCGCTTTGGGCGCACGGCCCAACCGGCAACCTTGACTCCTCCACGTGACCCCGACCGACGACCGGGTCGACCGGCCGGCCGTCACTGCAGCGTGGGTGCAGCTCGATAAAAATTAAACCAGTCTCCGACCGTATGAGTGTGCTCCGATGCGTGAAGAGACCTTCGATCAAACGCACTGTACGCGGGTCATCCCGCCAAGTCAGTGCCGTCGTCTTAATTGCCGGTGTCTGTTGCCACACCGATCCTGCATTGCTCGGTCTTCTCGACGGATCGAACCACTCGCTTGGCCCTTACGGACGTGGCGATTTCTAATTGGTTCGTCGACGGCGGACCCGAAAGCGACGCCGACAGAAAGGGGACCGAACCAAAGTTTTCGGGGGGTTTTCGCGTCGTGCTAAACTTGCGACGTCAGTGTTTGGATTGCTTCCAAATCGTACGTCTCCCTCCCCCGCCCACTACCCCCGTCGACTACTTTAATGGTCGAGCAGGTGCCGGGCCGGACCTTGTTAAATTCAACTAAGTTATGTCGGTTGGGCAACTTTGCCCTGGCGACCCGTGTGATCGTTAACGAACGGTTGTGTGTATCTGCCGCAACACTCGTATATCGATCTCGGCCGATCATTAACGAAGTTAGCGCGCAAAAATAGCAGCCGGAAGTGTCGTCGTTGTGAGTTGACACTCGCGTATGTGCACAATGATATACAATTTGCATCAAATCAGGAATTGATGTGACAGACTTTTAATCACGCGACGGCCGTGTGGACGAGGCAGCGTCGCGGGAGGCATGGGTCGAATGGGGAGAGGGGGGGGGGGCGACGGCAACGTATAAATTGTGTTGTTGATGGAAGTAATTTGCCGCAAATAGACGGCGCACACGTGATGTTTATTTGCGGACGGTACGAGCGCGTTTATTGATTGAGACGGAGGCGGCCGTGCGGACGCCGCGCGCCGCCTCTGGTTGTTGTTGCATGTCGACGTCATTTGTTGGCAGCGGCCCGACCCCGCGACCACTGGCCAATTCATATTATTCTCTCACATCTTGTCGGTGATCTGTGTGCGAGTGTGTCTGTGCTGCAGCATCCGGGGCCAGAGCCGCAATTTACTGCCTGCCTATACACGCTTATTATATACCTGCTGCACTCGTCAAGTTGTTACCAATTCGGTTGATGCATGCAGATTTATGTACACGGCCGACCGAAAAGGTGTTTTCTCTCTCCTCGAGCTGCAGCGAAAGAGTCTTGTAATATAAATTATATACCTATACGACCCATCGTGATCTTCGACTTTGCCACCGCGCACTTTTTTCACCGCCATGCCAATCGCAAATTGGCGCCAATTCAATTTGGCAGACTCGCTAAACTCGTTCCTTCGGCCGCGCGGCCATCATGAGATTTGCACACAAACACACGCACACACACAGACACACGGATGGGTGCGTTCCTTTAATGGACAATTAACGTCTTCGGGCACGTCAAGGCTAATAAAAACTAGCGAATCTAATGTCCCATGCGCAACTGTAGTATCTGTCTTTGTCGCTCGATAATGTTGTACCAGTTCGTTGTTTGTCTATTTAATCGCACGGCGATTATCTCGCCGCCGCGGATGATTGGTTTCCAGTGAACTCCGTTATAAGTACAAGGCAGGTGGCCTAATTCTCCATTGTCTCAAGATGGCCGGCGTTGTCGTCGTCGTTGTCTCCCTATAATCTGCGTGTTTGTATGCGCACCACGTTTGGCCACATGGACATGCTCGCTTGGCTGGAGATGTCCTTGTGTGCCGGCTTATTCGAGTGCCGAGTGCCGAGGACCTCTGGTGGCTGCACCTCGTGGCGTTTGCTGGGCATTGTCTTCGCCGTCCCGAGGGGCAGAGACGATGCAAAACGATGCGTGGCTTGCATTCCTAACCATCGCGTGTGTGATTCACGCAGAGGTTTCAAATAACAACCGTTGAGCGCTGAATTTCGGTACTGGAGGAGGTTTTCGGAGACGACGCCGTCGTTTGTGACCGGAGGGTCGTGACTCGTGAAACATTCGAATTGTGCTCGGGAGTTTGGACCCATTGTTGAGGTTTTAATCTCCCGAGATTTTTCTCTCTTGTTTCTTTCTTTTTTTAATGCTTGTGGTCATGAAATCCTTTTAGAGGCCAGATTACGACTCGTGGAATCCTTCTCAAACAAATGGAATTCGTCGCGTGAGTTTTTCATCTTGTTTTGTTCACAAGTTGCGTTCGTCCGCACATGCCCGGTTCACATTGGTTCGCACGAGCCGGTAATCCCGGCTTCGTGTCAGATTCATATTTTTGCGTCGCGACCAAGTGCCGCACTAAGCCCGCAACTCTAGAACTGGTCATGCATGGAATTGCCCGTCTCCCTTACTTGCAACATGGCATCGAAGGCGATAGTATCTGGTAGATAAATGCGCCAACAGGTTTGGTTGAAGATCAAGACGAACTGGTCGGCCACCAATTTCTTTGGAAACAAGTTGATTGATGCTGATCTTCTTCATGATGGTCGTGCATTTATTTTACGGTGCCGCTATCATCACTCAATTGCACTGTACATGGGATGATTTGACGTAGCCGCGACGCAAATCGCTTTACATCACCGCGAAGAAAGTTGAGAGTGAATTTGCTTTTCGAAAGTTGGGAATTATCGCAGTGCATCGACGGCAGCGCAGCGCAGCGCGGCGTGAAGTTTGTAAACTTTGTTTCGACAACAAGCGACTGCTCAACTAATCGATTTGACGGCGCCCGCCGCCATTGCCAACTTTTCCAATCTTTTAATGTGTTTGTTTTAGTTCGGGACTTGTTTGAAAAAAGACGCCCCCTTGTTTTGTTTCAACGTACTTGTCTCAACTTTTAATTTCGATTTCTCCTCGACAAGCCAGCGCCAGCGCCGCATGTCGCGCCCGGCGTAAACTTTGCCCGCATTTCATCAAATAATCTCCGTTGGACTTTTTTCTCTCGCGAGCGAGCACACACACACACACACACACACACACACACACACACACACACACACACACACACGTAACTGTGTTCACTGTGTGTTTGATGTTCCCAAAGTAATTTTCGTTTATTGCATGTGCTCGCTCTGTCAAGAAATGCAGTGCACAAACAGAGATAGCCAGATCAAACAGCACATGGCATGGCCGGCCTCGTCGAAAATCTGGAAACCTCACTCTGACGTCAAAGCTAATAATGTGTAAACATTTCATATTCAAATCCAAACATCGACTTGATTTTTTATTTCTTTCATGCTTGCTTATCAACGAAAAGCCTAAAAAATTCGCACCCGACACAGATGAGTTTTCAGCGCACGTGTTTGACTGGGTGACCTTTTCTCACCTCGCCGGTCGGACAGATCCTTCGGAGCAGCGGAAACGAATTAATTTGTCGTTAAATCCGCGATTGATGCTCTCAGTGCGAGCGACCGGCCGGTTCGGTGAATCGACTCGACTCGACGGTCACTTGCTTTCACCTTGCCTGCCACGATGTAGTTTTAGAGTGTGTAGGTAGGTAGGCAGCTATAGGTACAGGGCAGGCCTTTGATGCTGGTAGGCCGTTTCTTTTATAGCACCTTAACGCGAAGTGAATTATTATCGATTAGGCACTTCGGACGCTTATCTCGGGTCATTTTTACAACCTCTGCACGAGTGGTACTCAAGCTGCGGCCCGGCGCTCAGATTTTTGCGGCCCCCTCAAAATTTATATTTCTTTTGAAATAGCAACTTATCATGCAATTCTCCACGGCAAATATATTGATTTGAAATTGCCGCAACCTCCTGTTAGCAAGTGCGTAATTTCAAGGCATTTTAATGTCAAAACTCCCTGAAACGCATAGATTTGCTCCATAAAAATGCTCTATCAAAATTTGCTTTGGTATTGACGTCGTTAATTTCCCTTGCGGCGTAAGCAATATCTATTTGCGTTTATCAAGTACAAGCAAGGACAGGTAACGAGAATGCGTTCAATCAATACCCATGATGTTACGCAACGCTATATCTTGCAATTTGCTAGTTTTGTGTCAAATTTCCCTTTGCGGCCCGCAGAGTTCACACATTTCAAACAAGGTTGAGTACCACTGCTTTACACGATCAGCATATATAGGCAAACGAGCATCGCGCCATTAAAACCCACCATGCAAAATAATAACAAACATCGTGATATTGTTATCAATATGATCACAGTAAATAATAATTAAAACCACGCTTATTACTCTACGATGTCGCGTTGAACAACAACAACAACAACAACAACAACAACAACAACAACAACATGGACAAGACAACTCAAAGATGGCGATAACTTATTGAAAGTGGACTGCACGATGCTCTGACCTCAAGGACCTTTGGCCTCATCCTGCAACGAGTGCCAGAGTCAATAATTTCCAATCAGATTTGCTCGTCCGAATCCATCGACCTTGCCTTATCGGCATGGTGCTCTGTTCGCGGCTCGCCATTGGCTCCCGCATCACGTAGGCGCATCACCTAAGCGCGTCTATTCACGGATATTGATTGCCTTTCATCAAAAGGACGACCGCGACAAACACAGTGCTGCTCGCTTTGCTACATACACATGCACACACGCACATACATTACAATGAAGCACTATAAGTGATTGCTTAGCCGGCGGTGTGTTGCCTTGAAAGCTGAGGTATTGCATGACATTTAAACCGTGTGACACTCTTCCAATCAATGGTTTACCATAACGCTTCATTGGATTGGTGTTTGTGACATGGCAAACATTTTCACATTGCGAGGCGGGCAAAAGAAGTCATTGGTGATGGAATCACACTGCCAATTAGTCTAATGCAAACAGCTAGACACGTTGGCTTATTGTTCGCTTCAGTCGTTGCGTAAGAAAAATCTGTGAACTCTGAATGTAATGTGAGTTGGCTGGGTTTTATCATCCGGCAATGTGTAACATTACATATCGTACACTACATTCACTCGCTATTGTCGGTGCTGTGATGATACTGTGCTGTGGTGCACATCGATCTTTGCTCGGCGCTGGCACATCCTTATCACCCTCCCTTCTTCCTTCTGATGATAGCTGCCGGCGACGCAGCGAACAATGGCCCGCGTCGTCGTGATTGCAGCTTCCTCTCTGCGTCCACTGCAGTTCAAAACTCGGTCTATTAAAGATAGCGGCAATGCCTATTTGCATATGCAGGACAAGGACACATGCTGCAGCTATATAGTATGTAAATTGTATATGATATGCTGCTGCTGTATTCCTATATCTGGTACAGAGTATACCATGTGAAGTAATTGAAAAGATTTCGTCGCGTTTTATCTTTGTATCTTTGTATGGAGATCTCCCAGACTTAATGGCCACCTCCCCGATTGCGTGCCCCGGCCCATGCCATACCAGGGTGACGTGAATGGTCTCTCGCGAGCGATTTGATTAAAGGGTGGCATGCATCCGTCCGTATTATATGCCCTTGCTTTGCTCCCGCCCGCCCGCCCGCATATCAGTGGAGTGAGTATCTTCATCAAAGGCCTGTGTAACTCGGTTGAAAGGCTCGTATTGAGTTCGATACTTTGGCGAACTTTGGGGGCAGCCTCCTGCCTGCCTCCTTCCACTGTGTGTAGCATGTCGACGTCGTTGTGTAACGGATAAAGAGGTCTCGTGACCTCCAATCCCCCGCACCATGTGCGCACGCGTGATGCGGGCGCGACGAATTAATTGCAATCAACGAGCGTGCGTGCACGTCGGCGTCGCCGGGTCACGCGAGTGCAAGGCGCGGCACGTGAACAATGCCGACCGGTGTCGCCAAAAATTGATATCGCCCGGTGTGTGTGTTGTTTGTGTGTGCGACAGGCGACTAGCCACGGCGTTGATAAGGAAGTCGTTGGGGCGTGCGTTTGAGAAAATAAGAGTCCTGGAAATAGAACGGCGCGAACGATACGAGCTCTTGCGAGCGACGCGGGATGGCCGGTGTACAAGACGCGATAGTCATCTGCTTTTGTGTGCGTGTTCCGGAGCTGTTTGATTCGTTTTAATGGCCGCCGAGTACTTGGGCTGGGATGTTATATTTAACGGTTATTTACTTTTATTAGGCTTGTGGAAATTGTTGCTAGAGTAGGCTGACCTTACCTCAACTTATATGCCATGATGTTTAGTTTAGACCAGTAAACAGATATTTACTTGTCCTGCTCCTGTGGAAACTTTTGTGTCTACACTTTTAATCTCCGTGTTTATGCTACGTCTGATAAGCCCAGCGTAAACATGGGTATTAGTAATACACATCCAGATGTTTGGAATAACTTTCGATAATATTCTTAGCTGCAATCTCTCTTTGGCGCTGGTTTTTTCTTGCGCATAAGTTTGTGGTGGTAAACACTTCTGAGAATCTATTTTCGCAATGCTTCGCTTGAATCGAGATCAGAACCAGTTGCAAGCGTACGCACGCTGCGTGCGCTGTGCGCAAGGTACGCACGCTGCGTGCGCTGTGCGCAAGGTACGCACGCTGCGCTGCCGTGTCGTTGTCGGCAGCCGGCGACGACGACGCCGACGTCACGGCGTCCGGGCGTCCGAATTAGAACCTGGACTCGCACCAAGTCACTTCTAGGAAATCGCCGCTCACGAAATTATCCCCACTTTTCACAACACGTCCCAGTAAATAGCGATGGTGAGCCGTGTCTCGCAATCTGCTGGCGGCATCGCCCCGGCATCGTACCGACGCGGCGCAGCTCGGCGTCGTTACAAAGATGATTGACGACGCGATAATCTATGCCAAGCATTCACTGCTAAAAACATTTTCCCATCTAATTAATATCTGGCCCGCGGTGCAGTATTTTCCATTTTGATTTCCGTGCAGCGTAGGAGGTCGTTGTTTTTTACCCTTCGCAGACCGGCGATGAGTCTGCTCTGTGTGTGCGTTTCCTGCGATTCCAAACGGGTCGTGTATACTTCGTGTGACTAATTAGATTACTTCTCGATAAGTTAATTGTATTTATTGATTTCCTCGGAGTTCCATCGTGAACATTCGAGCTGAAGGTCTCGTGCAAATTCCTCTCTTCACAGCCGGCAGCTGGTTTATAGACCAAATCGAAATGTCCATGCCCGTTGCCTATAAATAATATGCGCACTTATTTTTACGACGCTTTATAATGAACGTTGTTGCTTCTCTTTTGTTCGCAGGTGAGTGATGGAAGGTGACGCAATTGATCGCACACGTTGCAAGTGCTGAGGGTGCGGACATTGAATCGTCAAGGTAGGGTCGAGACTCGAGCTGCTCGGAGCGAGTGCTTGATCGAGCACAATTTCAGTGCAGCCTACAGTCGGCGTCACGGCCGATCACGATGGGCTATATTTAAATAAGACGATGACGGCTACCGTTATGATGTTCGGTTCCACTCGGTACTACATGCTTTCATTGTGCTTCACGTGGGCACAAATCACTCAGCGCAGTGCCACTATCGAGTATCGTCTGCCAAAGATGTGGCTTCCTCCTTTCCGCCGCGTTATAGTTCAGGCTGTTACTGTTATAGTCTAGTTTTCTGAAAGGAAAGAGCGAAGCAATTGGCGATGGGTCTTGTTTTGTTAATGTGTTGTTGCCGATGGTGCGGCAGTTGCGGTTAGAAACTGATAGTGACATGGCAATAGCCACTTGGAAGGAAGTGGGTTTTTATCCGGCGTGCGGGGAGGGGGGGGGGGGGGAGCTATCAGGGCAGTGGGCAGATTGTAAGGATGTTCGGGAATTTTGTGCTCCCCTTCTTATGCTATGGCATTAAACCGGTGATTAACGGATGACGTCTGCCGCCGCACGTACTTTTACTGCAAGCAATATCTAGGTAATTAATTCGCAATAGTTGAATGCTTAACACAATGATTAGCGCAATTATGGGTAGACATGAAAAACGTGTACATGTGTTCCACTCCAAAAAAAAAAATGCGGTAAACTCTGCTGACCACGTTTAGATTGGTTCTCGTTTTAAATTGTAATGCTGTAACTTATGCTCGGGTTTTCTTCCACGCGTGGCCCACTGGCTAATAAGCAGGTGTTTTCCAGTGCATTATCCACCTGCATCTCAAAATGGACGTGTTCTTAGCATACCTGCAATGCAACAGTTGATGTGTCGGACTCCGAATTGCTTCATGCGTTTGTAATTGGCTCATGGCAGCAATTAAAGTCCCTCGTGAGTAACGACTCCAATGAGAGACTGCAGGTTCCAGCATGGTCAAGGCTCAAGATGGCTGCAGCTTAATTTCATATATGCGTCTAAGTGGCCGCTCATTATGGATTCCCCTGTACACAAGGTAGATATAATGGTGCTGTTTTACTATTATATGAACGTGCCAAGTCCTTGGTGATTTCGAATTCACTCTTCCATCTGGCAACGGCCAATTAAAAGTCATAAGGAAATGTGTGCTGAACTATATCGTTTGCCAACATCTTTGTCGAAAGAGAATCCGTAATTTGTTCCAAGATTCTTATAATTTCACATTTCATGGCGCGAATTTCCATTTATTTTAATTAGTACTGAGCACATTCCTGAGCACCACCGGCCGACATGTTGCTCGCAGGATGCTAATTAATTAAGAGTTCTGAATCTAACAAAGGTCCAAGGAAACGAAGAAAGGGTCTCGTCTTCACCAGACGCGCGAGGGAATCTAGACATGGGATCTTCGTAAATAAATCAATTGTGCACGTGCTTATAAATAAACATATGGCAATAACAGGCTTGTGTCTTATGAGGAATTATTAACATGAAATCATCAATTCAGGCATTCTTGCGTGAACGTTGCTGGATATTTATGTGATTTGAATATGAATAAGATATTAGTTGCTCGAGCTGAAACAATTGGTTCGAGCATGCCTTTAAAAATTGATTCGCGGATTTCAGAATATTAATATTGTGCAAGACTTTGCCATTTGGAAAGACGAGTTTTCTTCACCAGCTCAATTAAAAAACTAGCAGACTGACGACCGGCCAGTTCACTAACTTCTTCGCGCAAAACTCCTCGGTTCGCGAAATCTGAAGGTCTTAGCGAAGCACTAAAGTCCAATAAGTATTTGCACAAAGTTAGTTCCAACAACTTGTTCGCGTATACCGTGGAGTCGTGACTCAGAACAACAGGCCATTGAAGCGAAGAAATTGAAACTCTTCCAAACTGCAACTACGAAAGCCGAACAGCGAATTAAAACATAAATAAATTCCGCTCGCGTGGCACGTACTTCAATGAACCGCAGTTACAAAAGCGATTACGTCATCCACCGTCTTACGACTCAACAATGCGCTAGGAGGCTTTGAGAAACGGACATCGCCTATATAAAACTAAAACTATATGGTACCCGTGATTTGTGTCGGTATCACTTACGCACATGGTCGCGGGCACCATGTGACCATGGGACCTCCCATGGGTGGCTTGCTGGTGGGGTGATGCTTTATGACAGGCCTCGGTGCCATGTAAGCTCTACCTGAATACGCTTTACGTGTACGCTTTTATGGCGCGGGCATCTCAGATATTGGGTGCAGTCGGTACTCGGTAGGTATACAACACACACAAGATCGAGTCACGATCTCGGGGAACTGGTTTTCTGCTTGCGAAACGGCACATTGCTCGACTTGCACGCCGTGTTTTTCTTACGCTCAAACCAGTTTAATAGGTCTTCTTTTTTTCCTCTACTTCGTTTACTCGATGGCTTTTCTTTTTGCTCGTTTTTCCCATCTTAAATTTCTCGGTACTTGACTTTTAACATTAAGTTGCAATAGTCACGAGTAAGATTGTTGGGCTGCTCCTTTCATTTTCTTGGGAGACGACTTTTGTCGATGTCATCGATGGCAATGTTTGTTGCCTATAAATAAAGATATGCCGCACGGTGCGCCTAAAAATCGCCATCCTTTCAGGAACACGGTCGTGCGGCACTTCTGTAATCATATCCCGTTGAAACGCGATACGACATCACGCAATGTTTACCTCAGACGTGTTAGCAGAGGCCGGTGTAATCTCTTCCTAAACCAACACCAGTATCATTTGCAGACGGAAGTCTCATTTTCGGGCAAATTCGGATAATTTCGATCAAATTAATTCAGTCTGTGCCCGGTGGCACTCCACGATATACATTTGATAGCCGAGTCCACGTTCAGGACCAGCCATCTCTCTACAATATCTGGTTATTGGTGGTTGTTTATCAGCGATTGCAGAGCGCGCTATCACTGTGTCAACATTGTCAGAGTGCATGGCGCGAGGAGCTGATAAGACAATCAATCGAACGACGGTGATTAGGGCCTGTCTGATAATGAGTGACGTCAGTTGCGTGATGCTAACTGCCACCAACTGCCGCTGATGGCAAGTGTCAACAGATCCGACCGTCGCGCTCGCTAATTCCGCTCTAATTTCAGACTAATTCCAACTTGTTTGCCGATTAGTGTGACAGCGTCGTGTTGTCGACCGATTTGGTACACTTTTATTGGTGCACGAGCGCCACGGGCCTCTTTTTGCAGGTGCAATTATCAAGTTAAACGCTCCAGGCCATTACCTAGTCATGAGTAAAATTCCATTGGTCTATTTCGGATTGAAAAGTGGTTAAAAAATTAAATAGCCAGACTGCATGAATAATGTTTATATATCTTTCTTATGGTCGAGTGATTTTTCTTTGAAAGATGACTAAGCTGAGAATGAGTAGTAATCGTTTATGAAAGTAGCAGAGCTCGCTAAAAGAAGTGAAACTGAAAGTTAAAGAAATCATCGACATAATTAGCTTCTTTGTATAACAGCGTACTTCTGTCTTCTTTCTGTTCTCTTGTGTACTCTGCTGTGTTTTTTTCTGATCTTTTTCTTTAGCGCTGTGTAGAGTTGAAACTTATTTGGCAGGTAACGTTGAAAAGCGCTACGTGTATAGCGTCTGATGGGATCGTTTATGCCATACCTTCTGCATGCATAACATCACTAATTAATTGGCATTATCTGTTGAAAGCAAAACATGCGAGCGTGGAGCGGATGGAGTTACTAATTGGGAGCATGCTATTCAATTACCATAGAGTATTCGACAAAATATGCCCGATGTCGACATGTATTTTAAGACGACAGAGACGACAGAAACGACAACTTCATCATACACACACACACACACACACACTATGCGGAGAATGGAGATCGAATTTCGTTTGCGCTAATTTGACGAGAAACTGGCTCGTTATCTTCCGAGATGAAAGGTTCCCTGGCGCCGACGCGCGGACTTGAATGCTCCTCCAAGTTACAGGACCCGGACAAGAGCAACAAAACAGTCGAGACGCGCCGGGCTCGCTCTCGAGTTGTCGTCATGTACATCAGCGAGCGCAAATTGCATGCCATTAGGTCCCGTTCTGTGAGACTACTTCATATCGTACCTACTCAGTGCTGCAATGCCATTCCCATCGGCCTTTGATCTTTCATTTAATTAAAGAGCGAATTAAATATCGTTATTACATGATTTAAAGAACCGCATGTCGGCCCTAAATTCCGTTTCACACTTTAGGATCAAGGAAAGTGAATCTCTTTTAAGCTAATTTCCCTGCATTCAAACCCAAACGCACTCTTTGCGTTGGATCAATGGTACTCCTTCCATGCGCCCAAAACGGGTGGTCATAGCTCACGGGTCCGGCGGATTGTTCCCATGCCGCGAGGGGGTGTGGGGGGGGGCTATAGGAAAAGATGACCTTCTGCATTCCCCGCGCTTTTGCATGACTTGCTCGATCGGGAGGCACGCGAGAAATCGATCTGCTGTCGTGCACTCGAAAACCCGTCCCGTTCCCCCGGGGCTCAGACTCGAAAATCTCAGATCTCGAACCGCCAAAATCGGACCAGATTCATGCTCATCGACAAAGAAGAGAAAAAATGGTCACGAAATATTGAACTGCTCGCGGCGATCGAGTCGTATTGGTACGAGTCGCTTACAGCTCGCGATCGGAAAGCATCGTGCATCACACACGGGTTATTACGAGCACCACTGGAAATCGACTCTCAAAACGACCGCATGGCATTTACCCGAGTCACGGACTTTTAAATTGCCCCAGCGAGAAAGAGGTGAGCGGAAAATAAATCCGACGACCTACGCTTTTGTGTCTTATAAATAATAACCTTTTTATAATACCACACGAAAAAATCCGGTTCCTAATTCAGAAGAAAAATAAAACACTCGTGTGTGTGTGTGTGTGTGTGTGTGTGTGTGTGTGTGTGTGTGTGTGTGTGTGTGTGTGTGTGTGTGTGTGTGTGTGTATGTGTGTTGTGTATAGCGCTGGGAGATAATCGAGGCTATGAATATATTTTCATAAAAACCACGTCTATTTTAAACTGGACGAGTCTCGTTGGCTGGAACCGTGGCCCGACGAACGCGTGGCGTGACATGGAACCGGTCGCCGGTGCCGGTGCTCCTCCTTGGGGCTAGACAGGGTCGACGTTGACGTCGTCGGCCGCGACGAATTATTTATTACGCGATTCATGCGATGCTGGCTCGTTCATCGGCTCCGACATTAACTGGCCGTATCCGTTATTAGGGCCGATTGCAGCTTCCTTTGCAGGACTACAGAGTCTGTCTGTAGCAAATCAGGACTGGGTCTAGTTCCTGAAACTATGGGTCATAGGGCACTTGGGAGCTATCAAAGTAACCTTTGGGCGATGCTGCTCTGATTGCTTTATATGTATATATACTCTTGGGTTCGGATGAGCTTCAAGATTGTGTTATTCCTTGGAAATCTATACAGGCTAAAGTTTGGGCAATAGAGTGATTTATGGTCATACGAAGCACCCCATCCTCTTTTCTAGATAATCTATCTATACCAATTCTTACAAATCGTGAAAGGCGTGTCATAGAAGATATTGACCTTGTAAATAATGTAAATGTAGTTGGTGACAAGTTTATAACACCCACACTATCACCTATCACGAAGGATTTATATAGAGTAGAGTAACTGTTACTTATCTCACTTTCCTTACAGTCTAAAGTTGGTCTTTAATCGGTTCTCCCATGTCACTTCCTTTGATTAATTTCTGTCTCCGGAATGCTATTAGTATACACATCCGCTAATTCACATGTAGAAATGCCAGAGGGAACGAAAAAGAACTCTTGTGCAAGAGTATGGCATAGTAATTAATTGTCCATCCATTTATATTTTGCGACTGTGTCCGCACAAACCATACAACTATTTTTGGGTGTGGGCGTAGCAAACGTCTTTCTCGCGCGCCTGTCAGGTGCATTGTACATAACATAACAGCGTGTGTTTGCCGCTCGACTTGGGCTCAAAAGCGCATTCTCATCTTGCCTTTCGACACGACCATCGGGGAAAAAAACAAAAACAGCGCCGCGCGAGTTGCCAATGCACAAGGTCCTCGAGTGGCTGGCTTTTGTCTGTTCTTCAGCTCGCAAGAAAATGTGCTGGATGGTTTAGCCGCTCGACCCCAATACGCCACGGACGCCGAGTCAGCACAGCACACAGCACACAGCGCTCGCACTCTTGTGCGCAGGGTCGGTCAAATATTTGAGTGCGCATGCATTAGTGGTGAGGTGGTTCCTGCCGACTGTCGCCGCACTGGCTAGCTGCCTAATTAATTGCACCCAGTCTAGACATGGGGATGGAATGAATATTTGATCGCTCGGGTCGTGTTTGCATGCAATCAGGAGGACATGTGTGTTTGTGCCACACACACACACACACACACACACACACACACACACACACACACACACACACACACACACACACACACACACACACACACACACACAGGACTTGGTCGTTCTTTGGATTTGCTGTATCATTATGTATCCGCCAACAGAGCTCGACGGCCAAGTTAATTTCGAAAATGGCCCGCGTAATTTATAGGTGCGACATGTGCATGGCGCAGTCGACGTCATGCATAACTTATTACCGCCACGCTCAGAAATCAGTCCCGATATGTGTGCAAAATAGAGTGAGCATTGTAACTAGTTTATTAAACAGCGAAACCTATGAACATGCGTTCCGTAAACTATAGGCAACAAGACATTAACATAAATACCGATTATGAATTCGGCATATGCACTCCGTTTTATATCTATGCAAATTCGACCGTGTTTGCAACACGACGTGACTGGCGAACGTTGGCTGCTTTGTGAGCGACGTTGAATTAGTTTCATGAGTAGCACGTTCCCAAAATGGTCGCGGTATGCTGCCTATGCCTGCGAGCCGTTGAAAAACAAAAGTCATCGCCACGACCGCAGGCAGTGCGAGATCGCGTAGGCGTGACTCCTGACCCTTTCCTCCGAAGCGTTGTCTTCATCTTCATCTCATTATCACCGACAAGGCCAACGCAACGCAGCGCAGCGCAGTGTTATTATTATCTCTCGCGGCGTTTTCGTCGTGACAAACTCGGTAACTATAAGCGTCGGGCCGTCGATAGAGTGTGACGCCTCGCTTGAAAGATCGGTCGCCTCTGACCTTCCACGGATCGCGCGGCTGCGGCGGCAACGCGGAGGCTGTGTGCACTTTTTGCATTCCGATCAGCGAAGCATGCAATCGAATCGATCCGATCGATTCCTCATGCCCGCTGGGGGAAAAACAAATTACCGGGCTGTTCACGATCACGCTAAGGAATCGTTTCTTTTTTTCTTGCCCCCTTTTCTCTGCGATTATCTGCAGTAGTCGCTATTCTCCGCATGCATATTGATGCGAGGCGCTATATGAGTGACCAACTCTTAGGAGATGTCCACCATAAATAATAGTTGTACCCACATCTTGATCTACAAGTATAGCAACCAAACAAGAATGCTATTAGCCATTAGACAACTGCAGTGAAAGCTGGTTTTGCGGGATTTCGATTTTATCCTCTTTTCTCCCACCATCAGCCGAACACGCCGCTACATCTACCAATTTATTATTATTACACCGGTTTCCATTTAAAGGCATCCGATTATACTAAACCACTCTTTGCCGAGCGACTCTTCTGCATTACGCAAGTCCGATTAGCTCTTTTTCATGCCCTCATCTCTTGATACGTTATATATACCTGAATCAAAATTCGTAAATTTCCATGGAATCTTTTCGTGAGCCCGGCGAATTTTGCCAGAACGGCATGCATTTATAAGTGGACTAGTTTTTTTTCTGGTCGTCGAAACGTTTCCAAACTCACGTATTGGGCCGGCTAATTCGTGGGCCTGGACCCGCCGAGCTGCCGCCCCCGGCACATGGGGCCGGTGCACCGCTGCGGATTAGCATTCAATCGCCGGCCGACGGATCAACCGATCGACCCTCCACGGCACCGGCACCGGCACCGGCACCGGCACGGGTGAGGGTACGCGTTGGGTGTGGCAACTGGCTATCTGCCTCGGCATCGTCACGACCTGACACGTGCATAATCCACGCTTAATTATCGGGGATTCACCATTCAGTCCTTTCAGATGTGGCGTACACAGAGCAAGCTGAGCGACCGACCGAGAGAACGAGAGAGAGAAGTATGTCTATACGTCGAATTGATCACGTGCCCAATCTGTTGGCTTCTGAAAAGGAAAAAATCGCATTCAATCGAGTCTTTCAATGGTAGCGACTAGATTCTATGCGAGATAGCCGAAGCGGTAATAGCGAAAAGTGATTGGATAAAAGAATGATGCTTTATGGGCGAGGTATACCAGCGGAGCTAATCGTGGCTTACACATCAATAAACCGAGTGGATTCAAAGAGATGCTGACTGGCGTTGAAGTGGAATTCCAGAGAGAGGAGGTGGATGATGCTGGAACAAGGAGCAAAGGACGTATAAAGCGACTGAAAATAAAGCATGAAAACTTCAAGGTGATTGCTGTCAGGAAATTTTGAACTGAAAAGTGTATTCATGCAACAACTAATAAATCAGCGCTTCTGACTATTATAGGCACGGTTTATACTAATTCGAATGAATGTGGCCAAACGTTATACAGTGGTCACCGTGAATTTTTTGCCCCAAAATCGGGCCCGAACATTGCCGGGCGTCGCGGCTTGCCTCCTCGACGCCGTTGTGTACTTGTTGCACGGCGCTGGCATCGATACCCTTCCTCCCCCCCCCCCCTCCCCCTGGCCATTGACGCCGCGGTGGGGCGGGCAGCGGGGCCCGCAGCACGTCACTTGCGCTCGCCGCTCAGTTGTGTGCTAGCAGTCGGAGAGAGAGCACGGCCAACGCGCTGCGCCCACCCGAACAGTCCCCTGCGGGAGACAGTGCCACGAAACCAGCGAACACCGCGATCTGTGTCTGTGTCCTTCTGGAGCCAGCGTGTATTGTGTATGCGTGGATTATTAAATTGCAGTGAGATCTCTGTGTAACGGTGCATTTTCTGCGAGTGATTTTTTTGTAATACTTCAAGGTCACAATTCTGTGGCGCTTCAAAAGCGCTTTGTGAGTGGATAAAAACGAACTTTCGGGTAAGTCAACGGCGACAGCTGCTTCCTCCATTGTTCCCCACATTTCATTCACCGTCTCGTGTCTAAACAGACAATTTTTATTCGGTCTTCATCGCTCGTGGTCCGTCGCTAAAACTAGCGAACATCATTTCGCTCTCTCGGGCAGGTGAAAGCATCGCCCCCCCCCCCCCGGCCCCTCGATCACACCCGCATCGCACGACACCGACGACACGTATCCGCGCCGGCTGACCCCCTCTGATGCATGCATTCAGCGCCACCACATGCGCCGATCGGCCTCCTCGACGCTGCACATGCACGATCGACGCGGCCGATCGCGCACTGCACACACAAGTCGGGATCACACGACACCGATCACGACTCGGTCGGTCGGTTCCCCTTGCACCCGCCCGCACGCGGCCATTTTGTGCCAGCCGTCGACGCGCTCGTAAACGCCGACAAGATGAGAGATGATCCTCACCAATCCTCCTCCGAGCGCGAATACGTCTCGGCGAATCCGCCGTAAATCACGCAGCGCTTCGGCCGTTGCAGGAAACGCGAGATTGTACGCGCTATCTGCGCCCGATACCGCGGCGCTATCGGCGCGGCGCTGCGCCCCGCTGCGCCTGTCGGCCATCTGCCGTGGGCGCAGCGGCCGTCGTGACGACGTCTCTGTACGCCAGCCAGCCCGAGGAGGAAACGGCGTGTTTTATTGATTTGCACGCGACAGCAGGCCGGCCGGCCGACAAGCTGCGCTTCGCCCTCCGTCGCCGCACTCTTCCTGCCTGCGTCGTTTGTTGAGAGCGCACGGTTTTTTCCCCTCGGTGCCAAAGCGATCGGAAACTGGTTCGAGCAGCTGAACTTGGCGCAAGACGTCGTCGGCGCTCGACTCGCCGAGAGAGTTGTCTTTATTTGGTCTCTGAACGACCATGGTCAGGCTGGACCGCGGTTAGATTATTATAATAATATACAGGTATTTCTGCTATTGCAATGCGCGCGGTGTCTAGCGCGTTACATTCGATTTTATGACCACTCAAAATGCGCAATGCTAAATTTGGTGAGGCGAAACCCGCTTGTATGGCAATCGCGATTTCCGGTTGCACCGAAGTTTTCGGCGAGTTGGAGCAGGCGCTCGTCGGCAGAACGCGGCGAGCCGTGGGTCTTCTAGAAAGAGACACGATCTCGTTCGTTCGGTCCTCATCGGCGGCCACCCCAAATAATAATCCGAGTCAGTCTACTGCGGCGACCCCGGATCATGTCGCTCACCAGGCCCTCCCGGCTAGATACCGCCGACTCCTTTTTTTTCTCTCTCGGGCCCACATTCCCCAAACATCCTCTATAGTGTTCATCAACACACACACTGCACACATGGCCCTTTACGTTTCCCCCATCGTCCTTCCTCTTCCCCTACATGTTTTTTTGCTGCCACTGTCAACCGATTTGGCAACGTCGACTGCTTGCACGCCGAAGCAATCCGAGTGTGCAGGTGTAGAACGGTCACCCTTCGTTCGGTAGTGCATCATCATCCCCTATCCGCCGCCGGCGAGGGGCGGCTCGAGACCTTGCGAGGGAGGGTGGGAGGCAGGCAGGCAGGC
Organism: Nemoura dubitans; assembly: GCA_921293005.1. Classification (NCBI taxonomy): domain Eukaryota; kingdom Metazoa; phylum Arthropoda; class Insecta; order Plecoptera; family Nemouridae; genus Nemoura; species Nemoura dubitans. The sequence continues at coordinate 15,104,999 of OV121075.1, forward strand.
AGACTCACGCTCGCCGCGGGACTGCGTCAGGAATGCGACCCTCGGCCCCTCTTTTACATCTCCGTAGCCAGCCATTATTCTCCAATCGCACCCTGCTATTGTCCGCAACTCTCTTTCTCGCTCCTGCTCGCTATGCGCCATCTCTCTCCTGTTTACGATTGCGCTCGGAATGGGGAAACGGGTTGTGGATGCAACGGGGATTCCTGCCCCCTCGCCCCCTCGCCCCGCCGCTCCGCCAGCCACCCTTCATTCCCAGCGACACGACGACTCGGATATGCCATTATTTTGATAGCTTCACCCTCGGAGAGAGAACTGGGGCGCCGTCAACCCGTGCGACGCGAACAGGGGCCGGGGGGGGGGGGCACTCGTGCTGCAGGCAGGGGGTGTGATCGATATAAGGCTGGCTCGGTCACGTCGTCGTTAAAGAGCGCCTCCACAGCGGGCGTCGCGACGCTCTTGCGACGTCGCCCGCCGAAACGCGTCTCGATGGAAGCCCAGGCACCGCTGAAACGCGCGCCCGCCGGGAGGATTTCCGGTTTGGTGTGTGTTTGCGATGTCAGGAAACGTCGTCGTCGTCGTCGTCGAAGATAAAGGGCCGTGGCGGTGGCGGCTGACAGTTGTGCGGTGATTCACGCCGTTTAATTATCACTCGCTTTTTAATTGGTCGACATTGTTGTCGTGCACTTGCGAGCCGGGCTCGGACGGGTAATTAACTTTGGGAGCCGGCGATAACGAATTCGATAGCACCGCTACCACGTCTCTACATTATAATAACTACTTATGTGTTTGCAATGTCGATTGTATTATATTATCATTACCATTATCGCGAGTGTGGCGTCCCGGTCGTTATGGCGCGGCCGACAACACGGTTGGTTTACCGTTGCGATTGCCAGCCAGGTATACAACTCTTCCCTCCGCTTCTATCTGTCTATATATAAATAATATCGTCTTTGTTCGACGCGCGGACAGGTAATCCCCGTCGACACTCACAATCGAGCGTGAATGCTTGTCATTTTCATATATGCGCCGAGCGCGGTACGGTCGTCGACCCCCATGCTCGCGCGCTCTCTCTCCCTCCCTACGCACACTCTCTGGTAATGAAGTGATGACCGCGTGCATCGGTGGTTGTGCGAGGATTCGATCCCACGACCCTCCGCTTTCCATCTTCAACCCCCTCCCCCCGGGCTACGTGGCGTTAAACTTCTTCGTAGGTTCATACTTCATACGGTGTGGCGCCAAAATGTTATAGCTTGCTATTATGACTGCGTTGCATGTATAGGTAGTGTGGTATCATTAGAATTGATGATGGATGGTGGGAAACGTGCGAATCATGTTCGGTCTACGAAGCTGCATTGTGTCCGCGCGGCGCGCAGTGTTTCCGTCTCGACCGTTGTCCTGTGCTGCTTTGTGCTGGAAGGATGGGATCGGTCGTGTACCGTAACGTTAGCAGCCCATTGTTTGCTCCCCGATGCCCAGAAACTCGCGCCAGGTAAAAATCATAAATTTTCTGTGCTGTCTGAAATCCGTGAAACGAACTTTTTTGGCTCGCACAATGGAAAGCGAAAGCGTTTTGTTTCTTTCCGATCCGGCCATCCATATAGGTTTCTAATCGATCTCTGCGGCTGTGCTCGCTGTAGCATTACACGACGGAAAGGTTCCAGGCGCACTCCGTCGTTGATGCTCTGAAATTCTTGTAAACAATCCACCATCTTGGTGGTTGTGTGAGGTCGGCCGCGTGACCCGTGCTATGCCGCATCCATCGCCGCGGGGGCCAAAGGTCAAAGTGTGCCGCGATGGCATCACGAGCCTCGTGATGCCATCGCGCCGCGTCGTGACCCTTCGAGGCACATTTCTCATCGGCGCTTGCACGTCGATCTAGATCAACTCATTTCCGGTGGATTCGACGTCCAGCTCGGAACACGCCGCTCGCGATGCTGCTCGCCGAAAGGTCGGCTTCCTCTTCGGGAATCGCCGCACTCTTGACTTTGCCGTGGCAGCGTCGTCGTGCAAGTGACGTGGCGTCGGGCCAAGCGCGGCGTCGCGACGTCAATGCATCGCGCCGACGCGCTAAAAATAACGGCCCATTGTGCTCGAGTTTCTTCGCCGGTCGAGGTCGCGAGGCGTATTTGCTGTTGTTTATTTGCGTGTGACAAATTTGGGATGTATGCAGAAAGAGATGGCAAACGATATCGAATTGGTCATTTGACTTGGTGCAATGCAATGAATAGAACACGGAGGAACGTAGAGGTATCGGTCCACGCTCTCTATATTATGATTTTGGGTGTAATTGATGTGTGACCCACGTTGTTACTTCTTATTACTCTCCAATTTCAAGCCACTTCGGAGTTTCTCGCCCAATCGGAATCCGGTAATTGGCCCATGAAACTGGCAGCGGACCCGTTACGCGTCGTGCAATCGACCGACTTGGAATCGCGGTGCACCGATCGACCAGGAAGCGTCCCGTGGCGCGGCAATTAGACGCCGCGAATCGCTGCAACCTCGGTCCGAAATTGGAGCACAATTATGGCAATCGCAACCGCGGCGGGTCGCACACTTAAAACAAACACTCGACCCGACCGATAATCTCACACCGCTATCGCCTGCCGTACACGAAGCCGACGAAGCGCCGGCACTGCATTCCCCGGCCAAAACATATACACAGTACACACATGCACGCTCGCTACAAACACACACAATTAGATTGCAGATAAAGGCCTCGCTGCGCGATAACGCGATTTAGAACAATGCCTGCTCCTTACAACTGGTTTACGCTCGTACAGATAACAATTAACAATACCCTAGGTTATTTATATAAATGTTAATTACGTGTGTGGGATCAAGGTAGTTAATTGCACGCTATCTCTCTCTCTCTCTCTCTCTCTTTCACACACAAACACACAATTGCATGGTGATATAATGACATGCGCGCGACACAGAAAGGTGGAGTGGAACTGTGTAACAAACAACGCTCTGTAGATACCAAGGCGCTGGAAACGACGGTGGGTACGTGATCGGACGTGGCGCTGTCGATCGACGTGACGCGCAGAGAAAGTGACAACGTTTTCACCTTAGCGTCGTGTCGACGACGACAACGACGACGGCGTGCATTCTGAGCGCGTAATCGCCGGAACTGATTGGTGCGGGGGTGGCGGAGAGCGTAGCGAGCGGTCGTAATTGACCGCATGCACCTCTTGTCTATAGTAGTTATCTTGAAAAGAACTGCGACGAATCTTACCGGCTGAAATCAAGCTAAATTTTCTAGCCCTGACGGTGCCTATTCAAAAGTTATGGGTTGACCAGTTCACGGAATATCCCTAGATGAATTTCGGATAGCCTGAGACGTCCGCGCAGGCTCTCATAGGAGCACGAGGGAGCGGCGTTGGCGATGACTTGCCGAAACCAGCTGAGAAGCACCGTGCACCGGCGAGGTTCCTGCAGATAAAGAAACCCCTTTAGTGGTCGTCACGAGCGAGACGAAGGCGTCCGGCGTGACGCAGGTCGCCGTCGTTGCCGTGCAGAGAGGAAGTGGGGCGATGCGGCATTCTCGTCGAGAGCCGGCCGGCCGGTGTGGTTATTGTCCAGCAATCGAAGGAAAGAACTGGTTTGTGGGAAGGTGGTTTTTGTATACCTAAGTGAGATGGAAAGGTATTATATTATACAGTGAATTAACGAGCACCGCGCGGTTGTAATTTAATAGTTGTTTTTTAGGTCAGTAAAAAAAGAGGTATCACGTATTTAATGGCTGACCCTGGAGTTGCAACAATAAAAACCAATGGGAGGTGGAGGCAGATTTTTAAGTGGATTATCCATTGACTCGACTCACAGTATGGAGTGGTAATTTGATCTTAGTATGCGCGGCTTAGCCTGTTCTAGGCGTACCCAGCCGTAATGTCCTATAATCTCGGTGCATGTCATTTTCTCTTCCACTTTTCGACTCCCTTTAAACAAAACGACATCTGAATTAATGCAGTGATTTTCCCATTCACGGCGTGCTCGCACTGCAGCACACGACAACACGCCAACAACACTGTGACTGACTGCGATTTTTGGCACATGCACTCGCAGCCATCTGGGTCACTCGCCATCACCGCGCCGCGCTGACGCGAACATTTGATCGCCGGCCGTGTTTTACGCAACAGGTCACTGGTTCGACCTCCGGGCGACCTCCGACAAGTGCGGACGTCGACCGAACTTGTGACGCCGGCCGTCGGCGTGCACAGTAGCAATCGACGCCAAACACAAATCGATTTCCACGCTCTAGTGTCAGGAAGTGAAATCCAGAGTGTGACTCACGACGACCCGCGCGAAAGGTCGCCGTCAAGAACTGGGCCAGCGAACGTTGTGATAAGCGCAATCAATTATCGGCAAAGGGGGCCGGCGGTATCGCAGACAATGGAGGCGTTGCGACAGGGACCCGAGGCTCGGGTTCGACGCCCGTTTAGGCCAGGTCGCGGCATCTGAGCGATATAGGGAGTCGAGTGTCGAGAGCAAGGGGAATGCGTGTCGGCAGATTAGATAAGCTGAGATTAGCAAATGCTCGCGCGGCGTGGTGCGAGGTTTCGCAACTCGACACCGACTTCCTATACAGCGAGCGAGCGAGGCGAGGTCGCCGAGAGACGACCAGCAACTAAGTTGCACTTTTATCAACGTCGTCGTCGCCGCCGCCTCCGTGAGTGCACGTGCAAGTCGACAAAACTGCAAGTGCAATTCTCAGGCTATTGTGCAGCGTCGGCAATGAAATGCGATATTGTTGCGACGGCGACGTCTTTTGGCCGTGTTTTGTTTTGCGCACCAAGGTTGAGGCAGATGTCGCGATAGTTGGACAGTTTTGCACGGACCACCAGATGGGTATCATGTTGATTTTGTTGAATGTCGCAACTCGTCGGATTGCATTACACATTCGCATCATGGTATACTATAGGTATATAATATATAGATATACACGACCACACACTCTGCTGGGGTTGTGTGGTGTCGTGAAGAAGTCCGCATCCGAGCAGTGTGAATCAGTCGGCAAGTGAAGAGACCGAGGAAGGCGAAGTGCTTCTCGCAGGAGCCCTGTCTCCAGTGCCAGTGCTAGAAGAAAAATCTCAAGACATCTGAAATTAAAGGCAGAGTGGGTTCAGCTCTTGGTCTCCGGACCCTACGAGCAGGCGTAACGCAAGATTACTCTCTGGCCCAACGCGTCCCGGTACTCTCTTGGAGGTACCCGTCACGTGCGTGACGCCGGAAGGCTGCTCGATTGCAGACCTTCCGGCTAGCGGCGAACGGGCCTCTCGCAGAGGCCCGTCACGTGCGTGACGCCGTGAGGCTGCCCGATCGGGGACCGCTGGTAGCCAGAGAGCAAAGACCATCTGCGCGGACAACACCACCAAGTCGACAACACGCCTGCCTGTCAACCCTGGGGATCCGGGTTCGAGCCCAGCCACCGCCGGGATTTTGGAAAGCCCCCCGTGACGGAGGGTTGTAATCCAGGACCAACTCTTCCAGCAGAACGGGAAGAAGCACCTCCCACGGCCCAACCCGCCCCCCCCCCCCCGGGGGCCGCGCAAGCCGCAGGGAGCATGAGGCCGCAGCGATCGCCGCCGCCAGGGAGGAGTGTGTCACCCGGCACACTCGCGATAATGAAGCCGACGTCCGCCAAGATGCTAGAAGAGAGCCTGACAAGGAAGAGGACGCAGCCCGTCAAGCCAGGGACAACGGGACAGCAGCCTGCCCCGAAACCCGCCACGAAGACCCGGCCCCAACGGGCGGACTTCATGAAATCCCAGCCCGAACCGGCTGCAACCAATAAGCGCAAGCCGTCAGGATCACCATCCACCTTGATCAGTGTGGCCCGTACCCGCCATTCTCCTCCGGCACCGCAGTCTTTGGATCGCCTGCCACCGAGAACCCTTCGGTCGCCGCAACCATCGACCAGCCGCTACAGCCCGCCAGCCACGCCAGGAGATGCGAGCTCGGATGACGAGCCGCCGGCATCTCCCATGGACGATGACAACCCGCGACCAGTGACGGGAAACGCCAGGCCGCCAGCAGACATCGCCACGAGCAACCGTTTTGAGGCGCTCTCGGACCTCGACGACGATGACAACGACAAGGGTGAGACCATTCCAATTACTACAAGCAAGTCAGGACCCAGACCGCCGCCGATTGTCATCCACAAGCTGGCAAGTCTCCTCGAGCTAGCCCGGTCTCTAAAGGTGGTATGCAAGCACGAGTTCGAATTTGCTTCCCGCATGGACTCTACACGACTGCAGGTGAAAGACTCCACTGACTACAGGGCAGCGACAGCTCTTCTTGGGGAGAAGAACATTGAATACCACACCTTCATCCTTAAGGAGGACAAGCCCCAAAAACTAGTCATCCGGGGTATTGACTCGTCAGTTCCTGAGGAGTTCGTCCAAGAGGCCTTGCTGGAGGAGCACGGCATCAAGGCCGACAGGGTCGCTAGGCTTACATCGAGGCGGCCAGACACCAACGAGACAGGTCCGCGTGACCCTCGACCTATCCCGCTGTTTATAGTGTACACCCAGTCGAAGGAAACTGCTGCCGAGATCAGGAAGGTGACAAAGCTTTGCTACAGCAGAGTCTCCGTCGAAAGATATCAGAGCCCGACCGGCCCAGTGCAATGCTATCGCTGCCAACGGTTCGGCCACACTTCAAAGTTCTGTGCCTCAAGACCACAATGCATGAAATGCGCAAAGGATCATTCGACGAACGAATGTAAAAAGGCCAGGGACACCGCAGGCAGGTGCTGCAACTGTAATGGAGACCATGTTGCAAGTTATCGGGGCTGTCCCGCTTACCAGCAAGCTCGGGATCGGATGACAGGGCCCAAGCGAACCATGCCAAAGTCAAACCAACAACCCAGGACACCAAAATACGTCGACGCACCAGCTCCACGAGCTAATGCCTGGTTGGCGCGCAGGGTGCAAGCACGCATGGAGAGTGAAGACTTCCCGGCCTTCAATTCCAGAAACGCCGAGCAGACGAGACCGCAGCCGAGACCCCAAGAGCAAGCCCAAGGCATAGATGTCCAGGCGGTTGATATCGCAGGCATGAAGCAATGGGCGCAGAATCTTCTTGAAGCGCTCAACAAGGCCAAGCCGGGCGACAGGCTCAACGTGATCCTGTCTCACGCTATGCCCATGGCCATGATCAACGCCATGTTCGGCTCCCAAAATGGCAGCACATCAAAATAGACGCCCTTCGGCGCTGTCCATTTTAAGCTGGAATGCTAACAGCTTATGCAATAAACGTGAAGAGTTCGCTGAAGTCTTTCGTGCCCACAAAATAGACGTAGCCCTAATCAACGAGACCTACCTCAAAACTGGTCAAAAGTTCAGGCTGGCCAACCTGGATGTTTATCGGAGAGATCGTGCCACAACAGGCGGCGGCACGGCAATCGTCGTGCGCCGAGACGTCGAACACTACGAAGCAGCTCTACCAGCTTTGATGTCTCTAGAGGCAAATGCTGTTGTAGTGCGGACGGCAGGAGGCCCCTTGCGGCTGGTTGCAGCTTACAAGCCGCCTAAAGTAGCTCTTGACACCCTGGATATCGATGCACTGCTCAGGGATCCTATTCCAACGATCCTAGCAGGTGATCTAAATTGTAAGCATGCTTGCTGGAACTCCAGAAACAACAACAGAAATGGTCGGGCCCTGTTCGCGCACAGCTGTTCCAAGGGGTACGCAGTTCTCGGACCGGTCGCTCCCACATTCTACTCGTCGACCCAGACCCGCCCAGACGTGCTGGATATCACCATTACGCACAACCTCACCAAAAGTGTGTCACTTTGTGTTCTCCAAGAATTGAGCTCTGACCACAATCCTGTGGTCATCTCTTATGGCGACGAGATTGTCCATGTTGAGACGGAACCCAGGCTAGACCTGCGGAAGACAGACTGGGATCGATTCAAGACGCTTCTGGATGAAGAATTGGGACCAGCCAATCCTTCAATCGATTCCCCCGGGGACGTAGATTCCTGCATAGACCTGTTAACAAACAGCATTATGGACGCGCTGGCACGAAGTACTCCTCAGCCGAGGGTACAGCACAATGCGGAATATGACTTGCCCCAGTACATCGTCAAATCAATCAAGGCGAAAAACAAAGTGCGGAAGCTATGGCAACGGTTCAAACTGAAATCCTTGAAAACCTCTCTTAACAGCATGGTTGCTGGAATCAAAGAGATGATCAAGAAGCATATCAACAACAGATGGGAGAAAAAAGTCTCGTCTCTTCAACTCAAAGATCAATCGCTTTGGAACATGACCAAACGGCTGCTGAGGATTCCATCGAAGTCTCCTCCATTGCATGGTGTCCATGGCTTGGCATACAGCAACAAGGACAAGGCGAACGCCCTCGCAGACACCTTGGAGAGCACATTCACTCCACATGACGATCCCAGCAACATCGACAAGATTGAGGAGGTCGAGGACCAAGTAGACGACCTCAAGTCAGACGGCTCCCCCGGTGACGACTTCTGCCAAACGTCACCAGCTGAACTCCAGAGGATCATCAGCAAACTGAAGACGAAAAAGTCTCCAGGCCTTGATGGGATACCGAATGCCGCGATCAAGGAGCTCTCCAAAAGAGCCATCTCGTTCCTGGCGCATGTCTTCAATGCTATCCTACGGTTAAGCTACTTCCCTCAGGGATTCAAGCAGTCCAAAATAATAATGTTCGCGAAACCCGGCAAGGACCCCCAGTTTCCGCAGAACTACCGGCCGATCAGTCTCCTCTCGGGGGTGTCCAAAGTCCTGGAAAGGGTCATTCTCTCAAGGATCGAGCTCTACCTAGACTCAAACAATATCATCATGGACGAGCAGTTCGGCTTCAGGAAGCACCACTCAGCCAACCACCAGGTGCTCAGGATAACAGAACACATCACCAAGGGGTTCAATGAGAACAAGCAGACGGCAGCTGTGTTCCTCGACATTGCCCAGGCCTTTGACCGTGTATGGCACGAAGGCCTACTGTTCAAGCTCATGAACATTGGACTACCAAAATACCTCATCCGACTGGTATCCTCCTACCTCCATCGTCGCTCGTTCAAGGTTTTTCACCAAGGAGAGTTTTCGACCACCAGACCAATCGAAGCTGGTGTGCCACAAGGTTCCCTGTTGGCCCCCACGCTGTTCTCCATTTATATCAACGACATGCCGAGGACACCACACGTGATGTTTGGAGTGTACGCAGATGATACTGCTCTAGTTGCTCAATCTTGGCAAAGTCTTCAAGCCTGCAAGTATCTCCAGAGAGCCCTAAGCTGCTACGAGACATGGTGCGAAAACTGGCGAGTAAAGGTCAACGTCGCCAAGAGCAACGCGGTACTGTTCACCAAACAGCGGACCAGGAAAGCGACTTCGGTAGTCGACCTGGAACTATTCGGAGACGACATCCCCTGGGCCTCCGAGGCCAAGTATCTCGGTGTGACCCTGGACAAGACTCTGACTTGGAGGGTCAACTGCAAGCAGCTGGCAACTCGCGCGAAAGCACGACTAGGCATCCTAGGCCCAGTCCTGAACAGGAGGAGCTCGCTGAGCATCACCAACGGGCTCATTCTTTATAAAACAATGGTTCTCCCGATAATGACCTATGCCTCCCAGATCTGGGGAATTGCAGCCAAGTCGCAGCTGACGCAGCTGCAACGAGTGCAGAACCGAGCGCTCCGGACGGCGACTCGGGCTCCCTGGTTCGTGCGCAACGCAGACCTGCACCGCGACGCCCGGATGCCGCTGTTCCGGGATACCGTGCGCGAGCTGGCGACCAAATTCTTCGAGGACCTGGCGGCCGTTCCCAACCCGCTAATCACTGGCCTGTCCAACTACGAGGCCGAGGACGTCCTGCGCTACAAGCGACCGAAGAATGTGCTGGCGCCGAGTCCCCGACTGCTCCCGGCTTAGATTAAACTATTACTATGATTATTATCATCATTTTCAACTGTGTAGTCCATAACTTTGTAATAGCTTATGTTCTTTATATATCTCTTAATGAGTCAGGATATGTCAACCCATTGGCAGTATCAATGCTTTAGCATTTGTAAATAGTGTAGTATATTAGAAGTAGTGAAAAAAAAAAAAAAAAAAAAAAAAAAAAAAAACTTTTATATTTATTATGTACAAGAATACCCTACTTAAAGGGAGATGTAAACTGCTTATGTATTTCCGCCATTGTTATATTTAAGTTATAAATGCCATTATCTTAAGGAAAGGGCTCTAGGCCCGGTACTTAGCTTGATGTAAGCAGGATAAGCTCCAATAAACGAAAAAAAAAAAAAGACCACACACTCACACACTCACTATCTCACAGTGCACAGCAGAAATATAACATGTTGCCTCGGTGGCTCGATCTGCATTTCCAAATGAATTGTGCACTGTCATTCCGACGGCGATATGCAAATCGCGCCTAATTGCTCGCGGTCCATCTGTCTCTCATGTAACATATACATTTTAACTCCCATGACTGTAGCCCAGTTTTATCCGATCCAATCGCGATCGAATCGGTTCTAATTACGTCCTTGGCGGGTCGACGGCGATTGCAGTAGTAGGACATCTGCCACCCGCCTGCTTTGGTGAACGGTATGCCCGGCATTTCGCCGGTCTGACAGATGGCCGCGCTGGTTCAGGCGGGCGTCAAGCATAAACATTCACCGCGGTCGACAGGGAGCCCGCATCACGAAGCGTCCGACACTGACACAAGCCACACGGCTTCGACGACTCCACCGGCACCGGTCGGGGGAACGTGTGCTATTATTACCATAACATGGAGTGCGGGCCGCGGGCAGGGAGGGTGGAATTGGAAATAGGCGGGCCACATAAATACGCATAACACACAGCACACATGTGAAATGTATCGGTTTATGCAACACGGCGAATCGCGTGCGATAGGCCGCGCAGGACTCGCGGGGGCAAACGACCTCTGTGTTTAATTTATAAGTCGTTGGGCGGCGTGCCAGCTGTGCAGCGGCGAGAGGAGCGTCGGCGTCGGGCCAAAAATCGCGGCCGACGCTCGGCGTCGGGATAAAGTTGTCGGTGACATAACTGGGTTAGCAGCGGCGACCAAGATCAAATTCCAAACGCGCGCCATGCGACTAAGAATAACCCGCGGCCGCTCTCGACTCTGCGACGAGGGCGTTGTTGTGCCGCGCGCTGCGTTCGCTTCCTTGTCGTCATCTCTGGTTTGCGCAGGGTTCGCACCGTGCGCGCGACATGTCGAAGCCGCGCGCGTCGTTTTTGTGACGGACGACCGCAAGCTAGTCGCCGCCGCTCCCACGTGTATGGGATGGCGCGGCGAGCGGCAATGGTGCAATTCGGTTTGCGATGCGATGCGACTCTCGACTGCAGTGCGGAGATTGAGTGCAGATTGGTTTACGCGGAAAGTGGTTTTCTTTGTGGTTAACCTTGCTCGTCCCCCGGGCATGTTTCCCTTCAGGAAATCGTGACGGAGTATCGTGTAAATTGCAACTGCTTTTGTTTCGGTCGTGTGCGGCAAAAAAAGAATCAATTACAAGCTTTAAAAACTAGCACAAATGAGTTTGAAAATAAAGTTATGCAAAAGTGGTCGTCTCGTACTAAGTAACTATAACAAACGCGAGCAAAAGAGCCCGTGTTGTTCTAGATGAGTTGCATGTCGACTGAATCGAGCCGACTTGGCAGCAATCAACTTGACCAGCGCAATCATGCAAACGTGTACTCCATTCCTCGTCCTCTTGTCGGCTTTTGGCCTGGCGCGGCACGACGTCGACTCGCACAGTCGCACGACCCGCATCCTGACATGCAAGCGGCCAAACGCCTCGCCTCAGGATCGATTTCAGCTCGCATGTGGCGTGCAGGCAGGCAGGCACCGGCTCGTAAACATCGTCTCCGCCGCTGCACCGGTGGGACCGCGCCGCTAAAAAGAAATAGTGCACGCACTCGTCTCAATTCGACTGGCGTTCCAAGAATGTGTGCACGGTGGATTATTTGCATCTAATTACACTTTGATGTTCTGTAACTTGCGTTGTGATGGAGTAGGTACATGATTTCCCCTTGCGGTGCTTTTCGCGGAAACCAAGGAAACAAGTTCGCAAGGCGCGACTCCATGGAAAGATCGCACAGATCATCTGGTTTCCATGTATAGTGCTGACAACGAGATTCACTTTTTCTCTCGAGTGACATTAAAAGTCCGCTCGTCCACAGTCGTACATAGCGTCTTCAATTGCTGCTCGTCGCAATTATTTGTCTCGCGGGACTAATTGTAGCGTGTGATTATCCGTAATTATCTAATGACGTTGAATGATGTTAAACAATGAGACCGGATGGCTTTAAAAACACGTCGATCTAGATTCGAGAAAATAACGTGTTACCACCATCTGTTACGCATTAGAATTACCTGGTGGATTGCCTGCTGCGTGCGTCCATGAATATTTATGCGGTGTAACTAAAGTATTAAAACCAACGCATCCTCTTCTGACATGTACGTGGCTATGTATGCTCCGATAACTGCATGCGACCGACCGAACGGATCACGGTAGGCCAAGTGACTTTCCCTTCTCGTTTTTTCCCGATCGAAATGAAATAACAATTGGATGTCCCTTGGCGATTGCTCAACTGCGCAGCGTTGGCCATCAAGCTCTGTGGCCAGCGGGCAGCGACTGGCCAACGTCACGCCAGCGGCCATATACACACCATTAGCGCGCCGAGCCTGCAATCCCCTGTGTTAAATTTAAATGATTGATGACCACCAATAACGACAAGTCAGTTGACCCCGAGAGACCTTCTTTCGAATCTCGTCACGTCCATTTGTGCACTAGCGTTGAATTGTTATGCGAAAGTAGCACACCGTAAAGCAGTTTCTGTGTTGGCCGTTTTAGTAATATTTGTATGTGCACACTGAATGCATAGCACTTTGTATTACTTGTATACATATCATCTTTAATATTTTGTCAACATTGCGAGAAATGTGTTATTATTACAAAGTATAATCGCATTAACCTCTTATTGCTCTAGTATTAATGCAAGCTGCGGTTGTTTTATAGTTTTCGCTCGTAATCTTAGCTAAATTATGTATGTAGAAGCAAGTCGTGTGCTGGGCTTACCGCGTGGGACGGTCACGCCGGCAGTCCAAAGATCAATAGAGCTAGATTATAATATTTTTAATCGCCGCGGCCGTGCAAGCACCCGATCGTAACACCCCATTCGTCAACGGACAAGCTAGACCGAGGTGTGAATGATCAGTGAAATCCCTCAATTGCTAACTATATAAAGTTAGGACAAAGGTCCTTTTTAGGACCGAAAGTCTTTTCAAACAGAGCAAAACCGTACTACACTAAACCAACTATATAAAGGTATACTACACACGCATTTTACAGCAGTGAAAGTATGTACCTATTACAATCGCTATAAAGCAGAATTTTTCGAGCGTCGTCAGTGAACCCTGACACATTTGATGACCTGATCGGAATGCTCGTCCAAGATGGTCCAAGTGTACAGGTACGGTCGTAACGGCGTGAACGGCGTCTATAAACCGTGTTGCCTTGGACGGTATACGTAGGTACTGCTGCAGGTGTTGAAGTCTCCGGTGTTCTGTGGACGAGAGTGTTACATTCGAACATATATGCGTATTGTCCCGCCGAAATATTTGATGTTTTCACGGGCTGCTTTGTCTCCTCGTACCGTGCTGCACGTGAGCGTGTTATTTATGCTGGTCTAGTTTTTTCCCGTTCGTCTAGTTTATACCCGTCACGTTTCATGTGCAAGTCTTTATGCCCAGCCTTTTAGGCTTATTCGCATGACCGGTCTGTACATATCGTACTTTTATTATCGCAATTGTGTAATAGTTTCAAGGAGACGTTAAAGTGAGTCGAAATGAAACGAAATAGGCATCAAAGTGAGGCAGCTCGCAATTGCAGCGTCTTTAACTTGGAAGAAATCACAGCTCCATGAGTTACTACTTCTATAATTACACTTGTACAACAGTCGCGGCCAGATCCATGTTATGTCCGTCTTCACAAATTGCACACAAGTAGCCGGCGAGCCCAATAGCAGGCTCTTATTGTAAATGAGACTCCTCAAAGCTGAAGATGGTTATTAGATAGCAAGTGTATAGGAAGTCACGAGGACAGACGGTGATAAGAGGTGTGGCGGGAGGGGTTGCACTGAAGAAAGTTGAGGTGCATTTTCTCATGCTACCATTACACGTAATAATAGCGCGCACGAAGGCGGCGGCAGCGATCCGTTACGATTTCAAGTTTGCAGCTCCACTGGCCGCGAAACTCGTTTCGGTATTTTCTTTCCATAACAAGAACAACTACGCGAGAAATACTCGAAACTTTTCAACAAGACAGCAACAACATTTTTCAGCCTTCGTAAAAAAAAAAGCGAATCAAAACTTTATTTATTTCCATTTCAATCTTGAACCGCGCACGACACCGTGAAAGCAATGCTGCAAGAGCAAGGCGGAAACACTAACAAGTTGCACGACCAATTGCACGACCAATTGCACTCGCATTTGTGTTCCAAACGGCGCTGGCGTCGGACAATTGCCGCCTCTGCGGTGCCGTCGAATCTAATGGGTATATGAGGCGTGCAGAGTGCCCTCTGTGCGCCCTTGACGAGAGCCGCGATAGTAGAAGGCACACCTATACCGAGCATGATCTTGCACCTTCCTCGCCAACACAACGTGACACAGACAAACGACAGGACAGGGCCCATCCGACTCAGGCAACTGCCCCTCGGGGCTGACGATCTCTGCACCAGTGATCCGTGAAAGTTTTCAACCGACTTTGCTTTTAAATTTAAAACGCAAACGTCACGTCACCACGCGTCAGCCATTTGCCATCTCGCGTGCAGCCGTGTATATTTACGAACACGTCCTGCTGGCAACGTTTGTCCAGGGATCGGCGCGAATAGCGCTTCTCCACTTTTCACTAGAGACTGTTCACGACCCGCTAATGAATGAGCGTTATTCACCCAAAGCTACACACATCTGAGCAAATATTTGCCTCCCACTGCTCCACAACGCAGCCCGCATGGTTGCCCGGACTTGAGCGACACGTCACCGGCAGCTAATGTCGACATTGCCGGCTTTGCGTGCCGTACCGTGCACTGCAAGCGTCGAACAAGTGGCAATGGCATGTCGCGCTCTGCGGTGCAATTAAGCGCCCTGACCTCGATCCGCGCGCCGGTGTTCGTTTAACGGTCGACGCGCTGCAGGCGGGTGGGGGGACACGCCGAGAGTGTGGGCGGCGATTGGGCTTGATCGATGGATCGGCGCGGCTCGAGATCGAGCGGCGAAACGAAAGTATACGGTTTCGCGTCGAGCGCGCCGTGATCGAATCAACCGGGGTCGACGGCCCAACTCGATCTGTGTCTCAGCTCTGAGAGCTTGCAGTTTAATTGTTCGAGTAGGTAATTCATTGCTGCAAATTGTTTCTGTGTGCCGTGAACTCTTTGAAATTTACAACGTGTACAAGACGTTTACCTATAAGCACTTCAGTGGATTCTGCCAAGTCATCGCGGTTTTTACCGCTCGCCTCGCGTTTTTATTAGGAACATAAACTACGTCACTCGAAATTGTCATGCATGCTTACTGCTCGGAGCGCATTGTTTTTTCTCGATCAGAATGTCAGTTTCGTGTGCCAAAAGCGGTTACCATGACGCCCCGAGACCTGAGACTCCGTGGCCGAGTCGAATCCGAAACGCAATTCAAATTAATTGTAATTATTATCGTTTTCTTTTTTCCCTCCTTTTCCTCCGCCAAGTGAATTTTCTCGTTGTCCAGCGAGTTCCATGCAGCACGCTCGCTTGCCTCCAGTCCGCATTTCACACGAGCCAGTTATCCGTGCAGCGAGAGCAAAAACCGGCGATAACTTCATGGTAATGTTTCGCAAAGCGGTCCGGCCGCTCGGTAGTCGGTAGCCGGTCTGCCGCGGCCGGCTATCGATGTCTCCAAGTAGGGAGTTGGTCTGCGCCGCGCCGCGCCGTGATACAGGTCTCGGTTCGAAGCCCCGTTACTGCATCCTAAGCAGACAAGCGGTGCGCAGCGGCGCAGGCGGCGGCCGCCGAAAGTGACACTCTCTGAAGAAACAAGGGCAGCCACTGTGCGCTAAACGCTGTCTACTCTTTAATACGCTCGCTTGCCCGCTAGAATGAGTGATGAAATGGAGACACTGCAAATAAACTCCTACCTCTTGAGTAGAGTACATGAACTTAAGGCCGTGCACAAAATAAGGACTAACACACCGTCACACGTCACACGTCAGTTCACTGTACTACTCGCTAGAACGGGTCGAGATTGATTCAGGACGCTGAGAATTGCGTTGTGCTGACTCGACAATGAGAGGCTAACGATTTGTTGTTTCGTCTTGTTCCCAGGTCTCCAGAACACCGCCTGCCCCAGCAAGCGAACGCGCGGCAAGCGGAAGTCCGAGGAAGTGCCGCCAGTGATCCCCCCTCCCCAAACGCCACTGCCCCCCACGCCGCCCCCGCCACCACCGCCGCCGGCCAACAAGGAGGACGTCGAGAACAAGAAGCGGGCGCCCGCCAAGCGGAAGCCGAAGCTCAGGAAGAAAGTGCTAGAAGAAGCCGCGCAAAAAAACCGCAAGAAACTCCGGACCCGACTGGCGACGCCTGTTGTCGAGAGGTGCTCGCTCCGACACAGGAAAACCGCCGCGCCCACCGCCACCGCCGCGCCGGACGCAACCAGTTCGACGCCGGTCGACGAGGAGGTTGCCGACGAGTGCGCGCCGCTGACAGTGCAGCCGAGTGCAGTGCCCCGGACCGAGGATACGAGTGTCCCGTCAGTGCCCGCCGCCCCGAAAGTGCCGAGTGCCGCGACGCTCACCGAGTGCCATGTCCTGTTGCCGGATTGCCGAGCAGTGACCCGCGAAGCCGCCGCTAGTGAGCCGAGTGCCCCCAGCGACGCCATCGACGCCGGCGTGTGCGACGACGACGACGACGTGCGTGTGCCGCCCGCCGCGATTGTCGTCCGTGTGCCGCGTCCCCTGAGCAGCGGCGGCGAGACCGCGCGCAGCGTCGGAGGCGTGCCCGACTGCGCGTCGTCCAGTCAGGAGGACGATGACGTACCACTGTGCTCGTCCTCGCCGTTCAGCAGGATGGAGCTCACCGGCGACCCGGGCGTCACGTTGCTGCGCTTCCCCGACGACCGGTCTGACTCGGGCGTGAGCTCGCTGCGCTCCGGCAGCTGCGCAAGCGGTGATGAACGCAGCGGCTCGCGGTCCAGCGCGCTGAGCAGCTCGGACGAGCCCGCACCCAACGCCGCCGCCCACGCGTCGTCCTCGTCATCGTCGTCGTCGTCTTCGAGCAACCGGTCGCCGCTGTTCCTGCAGCAGGCAGCCAACGCCGCCGCCAACGCCGCCGCCGCTGCCGCCGCCGCCGCGGGAGGCAGCGATTCGAAACTCGGCGCCCCCGAACCGGTGCGAGTGTGGCGCGACCCGTCGCTGCTGCAACTCGAACCCCATGTGCGTCACGTGCAGAGCGTGCAGCACCAGTCGTTGCTGATGTCCCATTCAGCAGCTGCGCAGGCAGCCGCGCAGGCAGCCGCGCAGCCGTCCGCACCGCCCCCTTCGTCGGCGGCGGCGAGCGCAGCCGAGCGCAGCGCCGCGTCCGAACGCAACGCGCAGGCCCTGTTGGCCGCGCACTACGCGCAGCCGCCGGCGCTGCTCGCTGCGCACCCCATGCACCACCACCCCCACTTACCGCCGCCCGGACTCTACGCGCAAATGCCCGAGATGCTATGGAAGACGCGATACGCGCCGCTACCGGTCGGCGCGCACATGATGGGCTCTGCGCATCCTGCGGCCGAGGAGCAGCTCGAGAGGGAGCGCGCCTACGCGCAAGACATGAGCCGCCACGAGAGGCTCATCAGGTGAGTGTCTGGGCTGCCACGTGCTTTTCTTTGGGATCCCCGATCCGAACAGGGACACCCTTCCCTGCAGATATAGGTCACCGCTCGCTTGGCGGCAATATTGACATCTCTTAACCGGTGCAAACTATCAACTATAGCAATGCCTATTCTGTTGAAATCGATTGGTTACGTCGGCCCTTTGCCAAACGGGGGATACCGTAATTCGTTCGCCAAGCGGAGTCCGGTGCTCGATGTCTCAAGGCGGATCCGAGCGCCTGTCCAGCGCCACAGTTGCCCCTCACAGCGGCGGCCGTGACTCCAACTCCGTCCTCCGGCGCTGTGGCTGGTCAATGGGAGAATCTGCGCGCAGCCAATGCTGCTTGACGGCGCGCTGCCACTTCTTGCGTAACGCCCGGACCGCGATTAGGCCAGGACCAGATTTCGACGGTGACGCCGTTCAATAGAGCGTGGACGACTTCGCCTCGCTTGGCCTCGCTCAGGCGGTCGCCTCGCCGCTCTCGAACAATAGCAATTGTACTTTTTGCTTTTAATAGCCGCTGCGGATTAAATAACAATTTCACTAGCTGACATCATAACATTCGGCTACCGTGAAGTGGCACATAAATACCGATGTTTGTGACCTCACTTTCGAAACAGCTCGTTCGACGTGTCAAGTGCGTCCGTGGCGGTTGTCTTTCGTTCCCACGACAGTGCATCGTGTCTAAATCTAAAATGCACCCGACTGCAATGGAGCGCGTGCACCTGCCGCGATAGCCACTGGCCATCTTGCACGCCTCGTGTAGAGGAAATGCCCCCTCCCCTTCCGCGCCTCGTAACCCAGCCCTGAAAGCCCATTGTTATGCCGTGAGTAATATTTCACTTGGATTTCATGAGCCGTTGCGTTCGTGATATTTTTATTACATAATCGAGAGGAGGAAGATATCGCTTTCTGATGAGGCCAGGCCGGCCAGCCGCGTCCTGCACGCTAGCGGCAGGCAGGCGCAGGTAGAGACGTGAACTCCTTGCCGCGGACAATGGAGCGACGCGTGTGCGGTTCCCACTCGCTCTACCTTGAACCGAGCTAGCGCTAATTGCTGGCCGAAGCGTAATTGGACCAACGAGATTGCAATGCCTGGGATCGGTCCACACATTGTAATGGGATGACGCGGACGCTTTCGTGCCCCCTTAACATTCAATTGTCATCTTCGCGTTATGCTTTTAGCGACTTTGTTGTGATTCACATGATGGGATGAGTGAGTCACATTTCGGTCATGGCTTGCTGATTTTTATCTGTCTTGTTCCATCGATCTCGCCAGTCGCGATTGCAAGTGCACAGTTTCTAATGGTTTTTTCCTCCGGAATGAGAGTCGAAAATGTGGTCTTCTTGATCTTGTTCGACTCAGCCGCTCCCACTCGACGCATGTTACATGGTGGGCCGACTGCAGTTTCGAGTGTCATCCGACATAACTGTGATTTCACGACGCACCGCGCTGGCACGGAGACTACGGTCAGACTTGCCCTCGGCCCCGCGTAGGTTCTGACCGCGCGGCGAGGGAAGGCAGGCTGGCAGGCCAGGAAGGCGAAGGTAAATGGCGTCTCGTGTCTCCGTGCGGGATCACAGGCAGGTGCAGGAGATGTAAAGGGCACGAAGACGACGGCGGCGGCGGCGGCTGAGCATCTGGTGCTGCGGAGGCCGAGCAATAAAAACTAACCCCTCCGTGTGTGGAGTCTCTGCATGTGCAGAGCGATAGCCGACCTTTTACGAGGCGTAAATCCGACAGCAGTGCGCTCAACTTGCTGTTTACGTTCTCCTGTTTCTTTCTGTGCGATGATGATGATGGAGACGTCGATTGGTTTGCTTCTGACGTTTTTTGATCAGGTCAAGTGATTGGGGTCGCCGCACAGATGGCCAGTCCTTCTGTTAGGAATCTGACTCCTTATCTTGTTTTCTGATAGTCCCACTATTTGTCGTGGTCTAGGGTTAGATTAGTTTGCTCGACTACTCGCCATATCTAATCAAACATATTTTCTATAAAGTGTATCGATGATTCACTCGAGTCGCTGAAAATACCCGACCTCCTTATAATCTGGCCGACGTCTATAAACCACCGAGTCGTCCAATTTAGCGAGCCATTCATGTGTCAGAAGCAAGGAGAGGTCACCTCGATCATCGCTCATCAAGAAGTCTCGGTCGCCAAACCAGTCCCATTCCGTGTCCACTCGACCGAGCCGGTCGCTCGGCCGGCCGGACCAGTTTCCCAGCAGCCAGTCAGCCCTTTGTTTGCTCGGCCAGAAAGGCATTCCATGTTGCACTTCTCGGGCACCTCTCGCCGCTGCAAGCTCTGCCAGGCGTGCAGCGCAAGGCGCCGTGATCGTATGCAGATGTCAGTTGCCAGTCTCGGATCACGAACCCGACACCGACCGAGCCGAGACGAGTCTCTCGACATCTCGCATGGCTGGTCGCCGACCCAGCAGCGACCGACCGGCCATCACATTCACATGTGTGTCACGATTGAAAGACGGCGACCGTGCAGACGAGTGCAGTTTTGGCAACACGGGCGAAAGTCTTCCTTTGAAAGCTTTGATGGCCCCGCGACTCGCCTGACTGCCAGGCTGGCGTGGCAACTTGGGTGTAGCGCTCGTCGGTAACACATCGGCTAGTCTCGGCTTTGTGCCCCATCCATTGCAGCCTCCGCTTGCCGTGGCCGTCTGGGAACAGCAGTGAACATTCGAACCTTCGAGCGAGCGGTTAGGCACCGTACCTGCTGTGCTTCTTGGCACTCGGCTCGAGTCACTGCGAAGAATTTATCACCAGCGATAACAACGACCTTATCCGTTGCGCAGGAAGTTGTTTGGATTTTAAAGTGCACTTCGCTTTTTGCTTCGGCTTCGAGATGCACTCACCGGTGACGATTCGTGAACGGCTACAAGATCGCCTTCGCAGCGTCCTGCAGGCTTCTTTGTTGTGACCCATGGAAGTGCTAGCCGGCAGCCAGCGTAACGCGATCGTGTAAGTCGGCAGTCACGACGTCGTTGTCGTCTTCGTCGTCGACCCCTCGGGGGCCGTTCGGAGATTTGCGACGCGCACCTAATTGGGCGCGAGTGTCTTCGAGTTGTTACTCCTTGCTGTCCTCTCCCCGCCGAGAGCGCAATGGCAGTGACCCGCTGTTAAATGGCCACTTATTCTTCTCGGTCTCGTGGTCTCGCAGTCGTGATTGGGGTGAATCATGGTAGGCAAGTGGGTCACCGACACTCGTGCGGTTACGATCAAGCGGCCGTCCCGTCATCATCATCATTATCATCGTTGTCGTCATCTTCGCAATCTGTTCGTTAACGCGTAGTTGGTGTTTGCGTCGTGGAGGCTGCGTTCGTCTCTATAATTTATCGACTTGGCGACCGGACAGTGTTTATATTCAAGGGACTGTGCGTAGTGGCAATTTATTCACGTATTCGAATCAATTCTCTTGCGACAAAGCTGCGTGATCGCATTCCTGCTTTGGGTGTTCCCTTTATTGATGATGCTGTCACGTTTGCGTGATCAACGGGGTGGAAGGGGTTGCGCTCGCGGGGGGGGGGGGGGGGAGCGATTCAGCTAGGGGAGGACGACCGTTTCCTGTAGTAACTACCCCCGGTAGCATCTGTCGGGAATGATTCCACCGAGCGATGCAATCTCAAGAGCAAGATCCGAGTCGGTCACTGCGATCGCCCTCTTTGCGCACGTTGCTCGATTTCAATTAAACGCCTTGCCATCCCCGGCGGGCGAGCGGCGAATGGGTCCCGCGGGAGCCACAGGAGTGTGACGGTAGTGTTCGTGCTTGCAGGGAACGCCGCGACCAGGAGGTCCGCGACATGGAGAAGCAACACAAAGAGCGCCAAGAGCGAGATAAGCAGGAGCGCGACAAGCAGCAGATGGAGAGAGAACGAGAACAGAGGCTGGAACGGGAGCAGGAGAGGGAGCGACAGGAGAAGCAGAGGGCGGCCGAACAGGCTGTCCACAAGCACTTCGAGGAGTCGTTGAGACTGGCGCACCAAAAGGTTAGTTCATTTCCTTGTTCGGCTCTGTTATGGAATTGTTGGTGTAGGAAGTGCTGGCAGTGTTTCGGCAGAATGTCACTGATACGCTATCGAGTTGCGACTATAACTATATACTTATCTGTGGTTTAAAAAAGGACTGACTTGTGAACCTTGCCGCTGATATCACATTTTGCATATCTCATTGTAAATAATTGCTCCCAATGATTACTTACTTACTTGTTATCACGATTGTTGGACTTAATATCGAGTGAACTTTAATAGATAGCACCATGAGAAATGAGTTTAAACTTGAAATAGCACAAAATCGAGTTGTGATAAGCGCTAACAGAATGTATGCTCTTGTGTGTGATTAAAATATAATATCAGCACGCAAACATTGCAATACTTTTTGAGTAAAAATGTTTATCAATTCATCTGGGATTTTCTCTTTGCAATTTATAATGCATATTCATGACACATGCAATTTTATATCAACGCTGGTAATTGCAAATTAAATGCCCCTAGAATATGCAGTTATTCAATGATAATTAACACCAGCAATAATACATATTTACCAGCTTGAAAGTGGCGTATATATTCCTTAATTAAGTTCAAACAAAGCAGATAGCAACAACAGTTTCACACCAGTGCATTTCTTCTGATACGCGCGTGTTGCAAGTAGCACGCGTCGAAATTTGGGACGTGAGGCACACGCAAAAAACAAATTTGGGACTTGAAGGCTTCAAAAACAGCAAAGAAGCTCACGATCCTGGGGATTTGAAAAATTAAAACAGTGGCTACTTATATTTAGTAGTGCCCAGGGTCAAGGGGATGATCATTGAACTCACAAAAAAGGCCACCTAAAAGGCATCGGCTTTTAGCCTGCTGCCAAGCTCGAAGTGCTCGGCGTCGCCTAATCCAACGTCTCCCCTTGTTCTGCAGCAACGGATGGCGTCGTGGAACGTGATCAACACGGTGCCCCAACAACAACAACAACAACAACAGCAGCAGCAGCAGCAGCAACAGCAAGCGCCGTCCAGGGAGCGCGTCGAAGCTGAGGAGCGGAAGCGAGCCGAGCTGGACGCGCTCCACCATCAACGCGAAAGGCAGATCGCGAACAGCGAGCGGTTAAGACAAGACGCTGTCCGGGAGCGAGCCTACTTCGTGCAGAGTCCGGTGAGCAGGCAGACAGACACCCCCGTCGGGTGAGGGGGGGGGGTGATGCCCCCTAAGCCATGGTCTCAAATGCCACTTGGCTCACAGCCTTGGATCAAAGAAGCGGGGGGGGGGGGGGATGGTAATTGAGATTTCCTGTCAACTGCATTCTTGTCACAGAAAATGTTTTGGCAAAATTCTTGAATTACATACCATAATTACTTACCATGGTATTAGTTAGGAGTTGGTGACTATCTCTCCCGCTGGAAAACAAATATCTGCCAATGCAATGTTGACAGGTTTCATAAGGTCAAGTGTATTTTCGGACTAACATTGGGAAATCACCGAGAATGTAACAGTGAATTGTCCAAAAAGAGAATGTTGAACTCAGGATGCATTCCACTGACAAACTCGCCAAATCTGCCAGATTGTCACCATGGACCGGTATTGCCCACGATTAGTATCCCAGCCTCTGCACTTGTATACCTAACTGGGGTCTCTTACCTGAATAGAACCAAGATTCCCAGCTGTCTGTCATATTGAGTAATGAATGGAAAGTAGAAACAGCAACGCACAAAGGCAATACTTATATCAAAAATTCCACCATTATTATCTGAAGTGCAGATGTGATGATCTGGGCAAAAATGTGAGATAAGGCACTTGCAAACCAATAAAAAATCAGTTCATAATGGGTTATGAAAAAAAAATACATATCTATCAATGTCCCATCCTTGACACATATATATATATATATATATATATATATATATATATATATATATATGTGTCAAGGATGGGACATTGATAGATATGTAACATCTTGGAGTGCATTATTTAAAAAGATTCCAGATTTCCCAAGTCATAGGAATGGTGTCGACTGTCTGAGTCCTGCCGCCAAGTCATGAAACTGACTTAGAAAGAAGGAAACTAGAACTGCCATTCTAAAGTTGACCCCATCCTGCAGGCATCGTCGCAGCGCTCCAGCGGTCCCAAGCCCGAGTACCCACCGCCGGCACACAGCCGGTCGCAACCGAAGCCCTCCGCGCACGGCGAGAAGCCGCACCCGACGCTGCCCAAAGCCGAGCCCAACTTCAACCTGTTCGGCTACCCGGCGTACCAGCCGGTCGGCTTCCTGCAGGCGCACGACAACAAGCCCAAGCCATCGATCAGCGTCAAGCCGGAGCGCGACATGATGTTGCCCAATCCGCCGCCACTCATGAGCGACCTCAAGGGCTCGTCGGTGATCGTGAAGAACGAACACAAGCTGCACTCGCCCAAGCACCAAATGCAGCAGCAGCAACAGCAGCAACAACAGCAGCAGCAACAACAACAACACTACCAGCAGCAGAAGGCCCAGTACGAATTCCACCGCGGGCAGCGGTACGCGGCGAGCCCCCACCACCCGATGGAGCCGGCCAAGTCGGCACACCGCGGCGGTCAACCGAGTCCACACACACTGCGTCCGTCACCGCACCCCTCGCCGCCCGAGCGCTACCAGTACGCGGCGCCCAAGGCGTCAGTGGCGTCGTACCCGTACCCCTCGCCCGCCGCCGCGCACTATGCTCCGCCGGCCGCGGGGCAGGCCGCACTCAAGCCCAAGGTCAGCAGTCCGGCGCCCGCGCACATCTACGGCAAGCCGACGGCGGGCATCGCGGCGGGCATGCCGCGCCAAGAGCCGGTCCCGACCGCGCCGCCCACCAAGGCGCCGTCGCCCTACATGACTGCGCCGCCACCGCAGAGCCACCCCCCGCCGCCGCCGGCGCACAGCTCGCACGGTCGCTTTGAGTACCGGCCCGCGCACGCGCCTGCCGCCTTCCAGACGCAGCCGCTGGACCTGGGCGTGGCCGGCTCGCGCGACGACGCCGGCTCGCCCAAGCGCAAGGGCGCGCCAATGGTGAACGTCGCCGCCGTCGCCGCCGAGAAGCGGCGCCGCTGCGAGGCCGCGTCGCCGCAACTTGCGCGCGTGTGCGAGCCAAGCCCGCTGATCGCCAACGCCGCGACAACCATCACGACAGTGGTGAACGCGGCGGCGTTCCGCGCCGGCACGCCGCCGTCGACGTCGCCGCGGCCGAGCAGCGCGGGGTCAGCGGGCGCCGTGGCGCGCGGCAGCCCCGCGCCGAGTCCGCCCTTCACGCCCGCCAAGCCCGCGCCCGCCGACTCCGACAAGAGCAACAGTCCGGGGCCGGCGCGCGCGCCCAACTACCCGGTGCACAAGCTCAAGAAGGCGTGGCTGCAGCGGCACTCGGGCGAGGACGGCGCGGAAGACACGACGGGCCTCGTCGGCGGCGGCACGTGTGTCACGCTGCCCATGAGCGTCGCGGTCAAGGACTCGTCCAACAGCTCAGCGTCCAGTCCGAGCGGTGGCGCCAAGCGGTCGCCCGGGAAACCGCGCAAGCCGTCACCCGGCGCCAAGGAGCCGCTGCTCAACGGCCACGCGGCGCCTGCGGACCTCCTGCCCAAGCCGAGCATCGACGACTCGTCCAGCTCGGAGAGCGAGGCGCGGAAGACGCCGCCCAAGCGCAAGCCGCCCAAGGCCAAGCGGAAGAAGGGCAACGGCAGCGCGGCGCGCAAGGCGGCCGCCGAGGAGAAGCGCAAGCGACTGGCCGCCGCGGCCGCGTCCGATTCGGGCAGCGACAGCGACAACGAGTCGGCGTCCGACAAGGACTCGGACAGCGGCACCTCGGCCACGCAGTCGGGCGGCGGCAAGAAACCCAACGGCGGCAGCAGCGCGAGGAAGCGCGGCCGTCGGCCAAAGCCGTCAAAAAACGAGTCACGGGAGGAGCCCCGTCCGAAGAAAGGGCGCCCCGAACCTCCAGTCTCAGCTGCCCGTGACCCGTTCCAAAAGCCTCCTGTCGGTCAGCTGAAGAAGACTGGAGAGTCGTTTCTGCAGGACGGAGCCTGCTTTGAGGTGGGTCTGCACTTCCCTTGTCTTGCCTTGTCCATGGGATCATTCTTGCATCTCGAGCTGCTCTCTAGCTAGCTTGCCTTAATATTCTTGACAGTAAGGATCAGTAGTTTAGCTCTAATGGTGCTTCATCTTTTGATTTTTGATTTATTAATTTTTTTTTCTTCAGGCATTTTGTTGACAATTGAGCTGTTTTCTTCTGGCTACATAAATACTGAATTATATTTTATGGCTCTAACCAATCAATTTAGCATAAACATTGCAGGCTTTCACATACCATCTATTTTGATTGGTTGCACTATGCTATTTTGTCTTTCACCCTTATCAGAGAATGACAGTTTATTTTTACTGGTTGTTTTAACCTATGGCTATAGAGTTGACAAGTGACTTGTTTCTCAGCCAGTTGTTCTCTTTCAACAGGTGGCGCCCAAACTTGCAAAGTGCCGAGAATGTCGATGGACGCCCAACCAGCGATCCAAAAACACTCCGAACATCTTCTGCCGGTTCTACGCGTTCCGACGACTTCGATACACCAAGAACGGCCAACTGGCGATAGCGGGGTTCTCCGACCCCGTCCGGGACTCGGCGGAGGTGAGCACCGACGATTCCCGCGTTCCGTCCGTTGCGTTCGTTAACTTGAGCAACCCACTTGCTGAGTGGCTGAGCTAGCCCGCGAGACTGGTAGCCTCTGTAACAGTCTTCTAGCAGCCTTGAACTTGCAATTTTAAAATCAGAAGAAACTGTTTTTGAAGGTTTCTGGAGGTTCTAATTTATGGACGGCCCAAAGAGGTGTCACTTTGCTTGGTTAGGGTATTGAGACCAAAAGTACGTAGTTGGAAAAATGGTGATTTTACAGTTAGATTGGGTTGCACCAACTGATAGGTAAGAACCATTAGTTAAATTTTATTATTAGTTAGCTCTAGATGAGTTTGCAGAAGTTGCTAACTAATAATTAATTAATCTGTCATTTGGTGCTACCCAATCTAACTCAAGTACCCAACACTATTGCCATGGTGCCAATTTTTATTAACAAAGTAGCTAAGCTCAATACTTTCTATCAGTTTAGGCCGTGTTTGTGTCTGCAGCCAAGGACTGTAATCCGAGTACTAACAGCATTGTGTGTTGGCAGGAAGACTTGAGGCTGTGGTTGCCGTATCCAGACTCGCAGCCCGCGGACTTGGACGCCGACATGGCGCGGCTCCTTCTCGCGCAAGTCGGCGACCAGTTCTGTGACCTGCTCGAGCAGGAGAAGGGCGCCATCAACGTGCACATGTCGGAAGGTGCGTACACACGCGAGGCCAACCGTTAGCTGGTATTAATGTGGCATCACTTTGTGTGATTGCAGTGTGGGTAATAGCCCAACTAGAGTGACTTGCATCCAAGGGGCTGAATTTCAAAGTTGATGAATTGAAATTGGACAGACCTCAGGCAGAAGAACTGATCAAAAAGTATTTCAATAAATGTAAACAACAATGTTATTGACTAAGGGTACATACCCAGTATGTAAGGGTACATAGACAGTATTTGGACAATTGATCCCCTTAGATGTATTACAATGTGTTAACTGTTAGGTCTAATGCTCGACACTTGAGTGACCGTCGTCATTGGTTGTTGCAGACAAGACGATAGCGTGGAAGCGCGTGGTGCAGGGCGTGCGCGAGATGTGCGATGTATGCGACACGACGCTGTTCAACTTCCACTGGGCGTGCGGCAAGTGCGGCTTCGTGGTGTGCATCGACTGCTACCGCGGCCGCAAGAGCGACTCAGTAAAGATCTGGGGAGACGCCAGCAAGGAGGGCAAGGACAGCTTCGCGTGGCTGCACTGCACCAACCGCGCCGCACACGAGCAAGACAAGCTGATGCTGACGCAGATCATCGCCGGCGACTCGCTGCTGGCGCTGGGGCGCAAGGTGCACCAGGTGCGCACCCAGTGGCGGATACCTCAGTACTGTGGCTGTCCCGAGATCAAGGAGGAGTTTGTCGTGCTCAAGGACGGCACCAACGGCGCGTGCATGGAGAGCTTCATCCACGCCCAGACGCTCAACGGTTTGCTCAACGTGCGCAAGGAGAACGAGAAGCTCAAGGAGAAGAACGGCGCGACGAACGGAGACGCGAAGACGGAGGGCAAGAGCACGCTGAGCTGGCTGGCCGACGTCGCGCTCTCCAACGAGGACAAGAAGTCGGGCGACGGCAGCGGCGCCGACGACGACGACTGCGAGGGCAACTACTCGACGCTGCGCGAGCTGCTGATCCGACCGTCGCACAAGCCCAACGGCAGCCGGTCGTCTTCGCCGGGCGCGCCGCCGCCGGGCAAGAAGTCTCGGCTGGACACGCTCGACGACATCATCTCGTCGGTGATTGAGCACAGTGTGGCGCGAGACGAGAACGGTGACGCGGTGGACGCCAAGCCGGCGGCTGCGGCAGACGGCGAGCTCAAGCACTTTGTGCGGCGTTCGGCGCGGCGTGGCCGGGATCCGCTGCCGATCCGCGTCATGAACCTCGGCGTCAGCAAGCTGCTCTACCCCGACGTGCCGCACGCGTGGCTCTGCGACGGCCGACTGCTGCGACTCACCGACCCCACGCACCGCGGCAACGCCACCATCTTCCAGGACCAGTGGAAACGCGGCCAGCCGGTGGTCGTTTCCGACGTCTCCAAGCACCTGGACATGTCGCTCTGGTCACCGGACTCGTTCTCGCGCGACTTTGGCGACGAGAAGAACGACCTGGTCAACTGCATGACGGGCAAGGTGGTGCCGCAGCAGCCCATGCGCAAGTTCTGGGACGGCTTCGAGCACTTCTCCAAGCGGCTGAAGGACGAGGCCGGCACGTCGATGCTGCTCAAGCTCAAGGACTGGCCCCCGGGCGAAGACTTTGCTGAGATGCTGCCATCACGGTTTGCCGATCTGATGCGCGTATTGCCAATGCCCGAGTACACGCACCGAACGGGACGACTGAACCTGGCGTCGCGACTGCCCGACTGCTTCGTGCGGCCGGACCTCGGGCCCAAGATGTACAATGCGTACGGCTCGGCGCTGCACCCCAACAAGGGGACTACCAACCTCCACCTGGACATCTCGGACGCCGTCAACGTCATGGTCTATGTCGGCATCCCCAAGGACGGCGACGACGATGAGCACATCAAAGGTGAGCCATCCGACAAGGGAGATAAAACATTGCTAGCGGCGTGACGCCATTACGCATCACGTTTTTCACATTCAACAGATTTGTAATTCAAAGTTCAGATATAGCTTTCCTGGACCATATTTTCAAGCCAGCATCCCACACTTGTAAATTTTTTTAATCCTTGTTCTTTGCTCTTTAGCTACGTACATTTGTTCATGCTGTGAAATTCATTCAAGTTATAACCATTGAGAAAGAAACTTGTACAAGTTAAGAAACATTGGGGGACCATTAAGGCTTCATACCCCAGATATAAATATTTCATTGGATATCCAGAATGAGTTATCCCCTGGCATCTAAGTGTAGGTAGTAGGTACCGATCCAATTACTCAGTTCTGTCCAAAGCTAACCCCTTTTCCCCGTCCACAGAGGCTTTCCGCGCGATCGACGAGGCCGGCTGCGACATCCTGACGCGAAGGCGCGTCCGCGAGCGGGGCGAGATGCCTGGCGCGTTGTGGCACATCTACCAGTCTCGCGACGCCGACAAGATCCGCGACCTGCTCAACAAGGTGTCGGTGGAGCGCGGCTCGGGCCTGGAGCCGCACAACGACCCCATCCACGACCAAAGCTGGTACCTGGACGCCGTGCTGCGCGAACGCCTCTACAAGGAGTACGGCGTGCAAGGCTACGCGATCGTGCAGTGTCTCGGTGACTCTGTCTTCATCCCCGCAGGCGCACCGCACCAGGTGAGGCTCGCCTGCTTTGTCGTGTTGTTTGGTTTGGTTTGTCATAGTCCTACCCAGATTGTTCTTGCCCTCATTCAGAGAAGCCGTGGCTAAGTGAAAGCTTGCGGGGCCCCTCGCTCTGCAAGCTTCTCACCATTCCCTTTACCCACTTTAATGTGAATGATTGTTCCAGCATGATTGGGACTCAGTTTAAATGTGTTCTAGCTGCTAATCTACGACTATCTACGATCTATCTATCTAGCTTTCACAGTGATGCCATTTAGCACTTTATTGATAGCTGGCACACTTGTTAGAACTAAATTTTCATGCGTCATATGACGGACTTTCTGGGTAGTTGATCTGTGGTGTGATGCATGGGGTTTCTTCCATGGAACAATCCGTGATTGGAATGAATTGTCCTGACAGTTCTCTTCTTTTTTTTAATCTTCTTTCTCATTCTTCTAATTGAATGACTGATTGTGCTCCAGAGCTGTTTCAAACTGAGATTTTTTTTATCAATCCAGGATCGTTTCATTGTCATTTTTTTCTAGAGTGTACACACTTTCTGTGCTTGGTTTGATTTTTCTTCAAGTTTTGGTTTTGAGTTTGTTTAAATTATAGTTTGAACTTTGAATAATAAACAGATAATCAAATAAGTGAATGAACAGTTAACATTTTAAAAGTTGATTTAGGGGACTGCTCTTGTGAGATTTTATGACCGGAATGTGTTACCTGCTTGCCTTTTATGATGATCCTTTTACAACTACTGACTTCTGATGTGTTGTTGTATTGAGCTTTTTAACCGACTGACGCAAGGCAATGCACCAATTGACAACGTCCTCCCTTGATTCCCTCGGGTAGCCGATCGTAACGCTTGCGCTCTTTTCGCAGGTGCGCAACCTCCACAACTGCATCAAGGTCGCCGAGGACTTTGTCTCTCCGGAGAACATCTCGCACTGCTTCCACCTGACCCAGGAGTTCCGAGAGCTCACCAACGACCATATGAACCACGAGGATAAACTGCAGATCAAGAATATCATCTACCATGCAGTCAAAGACTCGCTGGCTGTCCTCTCCAAACTGACTGCGAGCGAGGCCGTCAAAGAGCCGCAGGAGAACGGACAGCGGTCGCCCGTGGCCGGCGCCGTGGCAGACGACAGCAGCAGCGCAGACAGCCTATTGGTTCCCAAGATCGAGATCAAGACGGAGCCCGAGACCAGGACGGAGATCAAGACGGAAATCAAGACGGAGCGAAGCGATGTTTAAGTGCAGTGACCGTCAATGCCAAGCGTTATCGCCGCCACACCTACCTCCGACGCACGCCGATGAATTGCGTCCACATTGTGCCGACCGCTGCCTGGAGCAGCGAGTGCAAACCAAGCTCGACTTAGTTCGCGTGATAAAAGTATAAAGTAAGTTGAAGAAGTTTGTTTGTGTGAGACTCATCGCTTCTTGCGGTAGTGAAACAGTCGAAAGTGCTGAGCACGGGACTCAGAATTACAGCGGGGGACTGGCTCGAGTAGTTCCTATTTGTTTTTATGTCGTCGCCAAGAACACTGACTTGCACAATTTCCTTGATCTCAGTTCTTGTAAAGCAAACAACGATTTTGAAAGTACTATTAACTGTTAACTACGTTCTAATAAAGCTAACGGGGAGGATCATTGCATTTTTCGTAGCATATCTACAAAATGACGGACAACATTTTGACGTCGACTGAGAATGAGTGATATGTTAAATATATATATTTGTTCCAACTTTTCATCCGTGTAATTACGTGTTTTCTCGAATTCATCGTGGGGACTACACATGAAGAATAAAACTATTAAGTTAATGAGATTTTATTTATTGTGCTTTGATCTTTTCGTCGTGTTGCGACCTGCGGCCAAGAGCCGCGAGTTTCGAGCTGTTAATGTTGTACAGTTAGCGTTATGTTTCGAGAGTTGACTATCCACCGTTGTTTCAGCGAAGCTGCGGCACGGATTTTTTGTACATTCTAACGGTACAGTTGTATTTAGTGTTTCTGTATGCCCCTTGGCTCAGAATAAAATTTTGTACTGTGTAAATGTAAACATTATTTTGTGTTTATTCTTTCATTTGTTATACTATCTGATGATTGTTTTAGGCCCCATGTTCCTATTACTACATATATAATCGGTAGGTACACAATGATTCAAACATGACGAATGGCACACAATGATTCAAACGTGATGGATGGCACACAATGATTCAAACCTGACGGATGGCACACAATGATTTCTTTGAGCCCATCCACAGTGTAAGAGAAAATGCTATTTTCAGAATTCTCTGATTACTTTCCTTCTCTGCACCCATCTGGTTAAGAGGAAATCAAATTTCAAACCTAGAATATATTATGTGTTGTGGATAGGGATAGATGGAATCAAATTTAACTCTGTGTTCAATGCCAAGCACTAACATAAAAAATGTTGAACATAACGGAAACCTGCTAGCCAGCACCTCCGTTAACCTCACGCCTGCATCTTGTGGGCATTGGATATTGATAGGTTACTTTAGCCGGTACTACCAGTATTCAGCCGGTGGTACTACCAGCCTAGCGATTTTGTAGCATTTACAATGTTCCGTTATCGATTCTGATGGATAAAATGCCATTTGTTGTCCATGATAATTTCTTAACTTTGTAACACACCTAACGCAGAGTCGATGAGTATTGTTGTTAAAAAAACATAGGGTAGAAAGCAGTTTATGGATTTTTCAAAAACATTCAAATGAGGACCAAAAAATACAGCCCTAAAGCAGAGTCGATGGATACGAAGTTCACACCTAAGGCATAGTCGATGGGTATTGAAATAAGATTTTAAAAAGTATATATTCAGCTGAATAAGCGTAGTCGATGGAGGGCCTGCCCCCCCCCCCTTTTTAAATCATATCCCTTTTCGAGAAAAACGGGTTTCTAAATGGGGGGCCGATGGGCCCAAGTTGACGATTGGTAAACTTTTGAAATCTTTATAAACATTTTAGCTGAGTTGTGCTGCCTTCAATCGTTTTGAGCTGATACCTTTCCCGAGAAAATGGGTCCAAAAATTACAGCGAATTGTACAGACAACGAATTTTATTGTAGCTTCGTATGTAAATTACGGTAAGGTTTCATTGTTTACCGACCCTTAATCCCTGTATTCGTCCAGCGTACCTACACTGCATCCCTGCTAGAAGCTTCTGAGTAAACCATGGGTCCCTGCTGGTAAGTAATCTATCCATTGAAATCGACCCATTGTTCCTAATCTATCCTTGTAATCTATTCATTGGCATATATCCATTGGAAGCATAGGCTTGCGCAGGGTCCCAGATTAGGTAGTGCGAAACAGCAACGGATGCTGGGGGTGGGGGAGGGGATAATGCTCTTTCCATAGAAATTAGCGTGCGTATGACATGGCTTATTATTTATTCATTTTTCTTTCTGTTTATTATTATTATTATTGCTGATTATCATTAAAAAGCGCATGCGCAGATTGAAGTCTCAACAGCGACGTTTGCCCTCCGTCATTCAGCCGATTTACCATTATGGCTCAGTGGAAACAATGGTGGCTTTGATCGCAGGGGTTGTGGGTTCGAAGCACAGTACATCCGCTTTTTGTGCATGCCTTGTCGTTGGAAATCAATTTCACTGTTATTATCGCCCTTTTTACTAGACAGTGAACTAGCCAGTGACTTCCAATTACTTATGATTTATAAATGTCCAAGTGCACATTAGTAGTTCAAATACGTTAATTCCCTATTAATTTCCATCAGACTGTGTGGTGAAGTTGTAGCACTCACTAATGACAGCACAGAAGTCCCAGGTTCGAATCCCTGTCGATCCACTCGGTCGAAGCAGCCGTGCAATAATGACAGAGAAGCGCGGGATGATTTTTGACGGGAGCAATATGGACCCCAAATTATTTTTTTGCAAAACATCACCCATCTATCTCTGGATACCGGTCGTTACGCTTGGCACTGAAGCGTGCATCGGGGTCTTGGGCACCCGATGTGCTTGGACATGGCTGCAAGTCTGGCGTCGATCCCGAGACGTCCTAAGGTGCCCGGAATGATATCGCACAAACTGCAGCTGCGACAAAACTCCAAAGAGTAATTATCGACGCATGCCATGGCCGGGCTCGAACTCGGTCCATCTTGGTAACGGACCCGTGTCTGCTACCGAGAATGCTGCCTCCCACTGAGCGAGATTGGTGGATGTTATTAGAAGAGGAAATAATGTATTTAAGCGTTGTTGGGTCAAAGAAATATGTCAAAAATGAGCCTCATGTGCTTGTGAGATTTTTACACGGATGCCCCAGCCGA
This sequence comes from Nemoura dubitans, assembly GCA_921293005.1. Lineage (NCBI taxonomy): Eukaryota > Metazoa > Arthropoda > Insecta > Plecoptera > Nemouridae > Nemoura > Nemoura dubitans. Next base: position 15,139,084 of record OV121075.1, read on the forward strand.
GCATGGATCGACTGGGATTCGAACCAGGCCCTCTGCGTCGAGTGTCGAGTGTGTCGAGGGACTGTTCGAGTGCGCTACCACCGCACCACACCGTCTGCTGAAAGCGTATTGGGAAATAACGTAATATATGAACCACTAATGTGCGCTCGGGCATATATTATATTATAAGTCATTGGAAGTCACAATTCGCTCGCTGGTTCACTGTTTAGTTAAAAGGCATCGCTACCACTGAGCCGTGGTGACGCCTTGAAGATCGAAGGCCAATGTCGCCTCTGTTAAATGACAAGCCAGTGGGATGGCAAGCAATGTGACTGGCATTTCCTGGAGAGCAAAAAAGCGCAGCGAGCAGGATTCGAACTCGGGCCACAGCTCGGGCCCTCGTGGACAGCAAGCTTCACTTGAAAGGCGAATCCACCACGCTGCCAGCCTGAGCCTGACGCGACAGTGCACGGGAATTCGGTCACTCAAATTGCACAGCTTTTTACTCAACAGGTTCGATGGAAAAAGACCATCCCGTGTGGCCGATCAGCAAAGTTCCTCGGTCTCTATCTATCTCCCACGCTCGACTGGGCTCCCCGTGTAGACCAAATTTCCCCCAAAATTATCAGGAAGTCATTTGGTTTATTGTGTCTTAAAAACATTTTTCATGTACAATAAGTATATATGAATTGCAAGGCTCACTGCCTTGCACAAAATGGTTTTTAGAGCTGAAAATTCAATACTTATCAAATATCAGTAGCACCGTTCCGTAGCACATATCAAGGGTAGTTCCTGTCTGGGCTCTCTAAACATTGTGATAAGGACAAGGGATCATAATTCCCACTATAGGCTTATATCATACGCCCATGGTCAGATAAAATCTGACTGTATGCTACCTACTTGTTTCATTCATACAGGCGACATCGAGGCCCGGGTCTTTGGACGATGGACTAGAAACGTCTCGAGTGCTAGTGGAGACTAGGGGTACAGTAAATATACTTTACAAAACTAACGCTTCGAAAATTTGAAATTTGAAACATGGCGGTTCCAATCGAAAGCAGACACGTAGTACCGGTTTTAATAAGGAGGAAGGGTGCGGCTCAACTTGAACTGGCACTGGGGTACGGGTTTGGTGGCCTGAGCGTGTCTTAAGCAGAAGGGGGGGGGGGGGGGGGGGTCAAAGCCCCCAGGACAACTTTGATTTTTGAAAAATCTAGGTTATTTTCAAGGAAATCTATGCGTGTCAGAAAATTCATTATGTGCAGGGGCCCAGGCCTACGCTCGCCCCCCCCCCCCTGCGCACGCCCATGGTTGGAATATATCCATTGTAATAATATATCAATTGAATTTAGTTTAGTTCACAATCCGCGTGTCCAAGGTGCGTTGCAGTATGGTTTTTCAATGGCACGTTAAATCTTACTGTCTGCTTACTTCGTGTTTTATAAGCAGATGTGAATATTCGAGTATCAAGTGTACCTATACCGATGACACATTACATAATATTAATAAATACAATATGATCAGTTTATATAACGAAAATTTCGACGTTCAATGTGGTGGGTACAAGTTACGCAATACTAGAATCACCGTCATTACATAGCCACTCATTCACTATAGCCACTCTCCCATGTTACTTTCCCCCCGCGGTCCCACGACCCTCTGACCCACCCTACCTTTTCAAACCACCACCCCCCAAAAGGAGTATATACTGGCGCCGCCGCTCCAAACTACTAATATTGTCAGTCCGCCACTGGGAGGTAGGCAACCAATGATACAGCTGAGCACTCACCAAAGTCTATGCGTAAGGCGAACCATGCCGACGACGATAACTTCAGTCAAAGGTTGAAGTTAAATTGGCAATTTGTATCAGGAGTCTATGATGCGCGAAGAGGTCCGTGAGCCATGGCGTCACCGAGTCGATACACCGGAGCTGCGGTGCGTTGCCAGCAAATAACAAGTTAGCAGACCATTCGATATTTATGACGTGCCACTGAAAAATGGGGTCTGAGAAACAGAACAGGCTTCTGGCAACAAGTGGATACCGATTGGAATACAATTTGATAAAATTTTAATGACACTCTTTGCTCTACAAGGGGTTAAAGTGGAGTAGAATCTTCCCTGCCACTTTCTCAAGATTTATAAGGGAGGGATTTAGGAATGAATATAAATAAGTACATCAAATTTATTCAATTTATGACAATTTTATTTCACAATCATGTAAACGGAGTGCTCTTCCAAATAACCAATCTGTAATTAAATAAAAATAAACAATAATACAATGATATATATGCCTCTCTTTAAAATCTCCTACCTGTTGACAACAAGACTGAGCCTCACTGATGCTAGTTCCCTTTCTCACACATTTATTCGTATTGCACTATGTATATATTTATAAATTTAATAAACGGCGTCGTATCACGGTTGCAGCCGTTCACTGTGGCTGCGGCCGGCGGAAGTAGACGACGATTCCGAGCAGCCCCACAAGCAGCGTGATCAGGTAGAGGTCCCAGTTCGGTCCGAGCAAGTGATCCACGTTGAACGCAGCCACCCACTCCTGCCACTGTTTCTGCAATGCACAACACAAACCAGTTGACGCCCTATACACAACACACATCAACACGCCACAACATTCTCTGCCAATATCTTCAATTCTATGGCAGAAGCTTTTGGCATAACATAGCCAATTGTCGTGATTGGGTACACGCAACACTTTAAGTAAAGGCCGATTCACAATAATTGGTTATAAGGTTTAAGGATTAGTGATTAGTGTTTAACAATAAGGTTTAACAGGAATGAAATATACGATTTGCGTGTTACTGTTCACAATTGGGTCATAGTGCTTAAAACGGTTTTTAGGTTTAGTTATAAGGTTTAAGAAATGAAATACTTTCATTTCTTAGACCTTCAACCTAGCGACGACTTATGACCGACCAATCAAAAGCAAGCCAAAGTAACTATTCACCTGGCAAATCTATCAAACGACCCAGAATGCGCCGCATCTGCGAACTTTGGATGAGTATAAAATATGATTTTGAGACATTAGAAAAGATTGTAAGTGTAAATATATATACAATATGGGCAGCAGAGAAGATTCATCACAAGATTATGTTGCATTGGATACAAATGAGTTCCACATATGTGTTTGTAAAGTAAATATGGTGTATTTTGACGTTTGAATTTTGGTAAACAAGTTGTCCATGGCAACCGGGTTATATAGTCAAGTTTGGAGCATTAGAAACAGCTATTGTGAACCGCAATGAGATGTTAAACCTAAAACCTTAAACACTAATCACTAATCCTTAAACCCTATGACCAATTGTGAATCGGCCTTAATATCATGTGATTGTGATTAATTTGGTGACCCATGGCATTTGAAAAGATAGCTATGTTCCCCTCACCATACTGACCAACTTGTTTGTGCCTATTGTTGACATACAATAATACTCGTCTCCTTTTCCTACAAGCCCGGTAAACAATAGCTTCCATTGATGAGAATCCATTGTGCCAGCCACCGTGAAGTGCATAAGAAACAAAGAAGTAATACACTTTGCCTACTGTGACATACCTCCTGGAGAAACTTGGTGCTGAACACAAACGAGAGTTTGAGCAGCGCAAGCGCGACGGGCACCTTGGCGTCTGCGCTGGTCTCGGCTGCAAGGTCGTAGCACCGCTTGGCCAAGTGTATGTCCTGCGGGGATAGAGGGGGTCGACAATGTCATTCGAGGGGGCGGACAGCATCATTCAGGGGGGTCAGACAGTTTTATTTTAGAGGTGACAGCATCATTCCAGGAGTGGATAGCAAGGGGGCATAAAAATACTATCTTTTATCATAATAAGCTTGTGAAAAACAACATTAAATGGATTGTGGTGGTCTGGTCACTAATTCTGTCACCTTTTTTTGGCCTCAATGACATGAAATACACATGAAGAATCCAAGGTTGTCTAAGTTGTCACAGGTAATACCATTGTAATTTACCACTGTAAATTGTAATACTCAATGATATTTCTCAATCATCTAACCTAAGAAAAGTTATGGAATAGGGGTCACTGTCCAGTTATGAGAAACTTATGCTAATTCCAGAAAATGACAACCAATTTTGTTCTCGGTCTTGAGAGGTTATGTACGCAGGTATCAACTTGAGATCGGCCAGGAACAGGGAATCAATAATTCGAACGGCACTATTGTCAATTTATACCAAGTCCTGTTGAACAATACTATTTTAATTTACAGGGCACAAGATATGTCTACTAGCCCCAAGTCCACTAAACATTCTGGTTACATTTATATTTAATTTTATTAAATAGGTAGAACCTACTAAAAAAAAACATGTGTTTCAACTTTCTAGTTTCAACTGATGCACACGTAATATTGAGCATTTTTTCCTAAACTGTCTGATACCAAGTTTCCCCAGTATAGGTATTCAGCATCACCAGGTATCACCTTTATCCCCAATTTTGGTGCATACACCCACATTCATTTGCTAGAATACATTACCTACAACTTATATATTTAAAACGCTTTAGAGTCGTCCTTTATGTTTCGTTACATTTTCTATTTTATCATGGAGAAACAATGTTACTACTTCATTTCTGACAATAAACACAGATTCAAATGACTTGGAAGTACCAACTAGTTGATCATTTGGATATCATTTTCAAACATTTGCTTTAGAAATACACCTAAGGAGAATAGAATCTATAAAAATCTATAAGAAACAAAGAATATCAGACCTCTGCCTGCCCCCCCCCCCCCCATGCAAAGGCAAAAAATCACCATACACCCACTTTGATTCCAAAACTATGCCTGTGGTTAGGATAAATATCATTTTTGAATGTTAAAAGGTACCCCAAAGAAGTGGTTTCTCTCGGTAAAACTGCGTTCTTACCTGCTGCATGCCGAGCCCCTGTTCGTGCATGTAGCCGAGGTTGAACATGGCCTGAGCGTTGTGCTGCTGCTCGCTGGCTAACCGGTAGTGAGTGGCGGCGAGCTCGTAGTCGACGGGCGTGCCCAAGCCGTAGTAGTGGTAGTCGCCCATCTTGACCTGCGCTGCCGAGTAGCCCTGCGCCGCCGCGCGGCCCCAGTACATCAGCGCTCGCGCAAACGGCTGCTCGGCGCGTGGGAGCGGCACATCTCCTGCGGGCAGGACATGCGGGCCGGCCGTTGCTGATATACGCTTTATTTGAGTTGTTACAAGACTACTAGAGTATTTCACATTACTGCAAAAATATTTATCATATTCATAGGTAGGTAGGTATTACTTTTATGTGGAACAACTACCTACATTACATTTCAATTTTATAAGAAGGTGCCCCAAATGAAGTTTAAACAGTATAGTATGTTGAATAACTATCACACCTTGCAAAGGCTGCAGAAGAAAATTTGACGCTAGCAGGTGTGCTGGCGGTCGCTAGGGTGCGTGACACTGGTCACTGCAATGAGTGATTACTGATTAGTGAATAGTGATTACTGATTAAGTGATTACTAACAAAAAGAGACAGCGAGAGAGTGAAAATATACTGTGATTAACAGCAGAGCAAAGAAGAGAGACTCCATCCAGCGGCTGCTGGGAAACCCGTTTGCTTGAAGGTGAGGCTGTATCTTGCAGGGTGAAGCCTTTTGAAAAACTTTGCAAGCCTTTTTGATGACTTAGGCATTGTAAACCTTTTCAAATTTTGCTCTTTTTAAACTTTTCCGATTCAGTCGTGGAAGGTCGTTATTCAGCTTCGATGTGGGGTTTGTACTATTAAAATTTTGCTCTAAATTATGCTGGCCAAACAGAACCTAGTCACTTCGACTTTTATCTCTTAAGTACCATTGCCATCCTATTTGAATTTTTGACAAAAATTGACCTGACAGCTGTTTGATTTTATTCTAGTTTTAAAGGGTTGTGTGGAATAGAGCAAGATAACATAAGAAAATTTTGTTCATCTCCCTAAATCTCTCTTCTCACAGCCTAATCTTTCATTTCTGCCCTCCGGCCTCCATGAAAGAGCCACTCTGGCGGCTCTGCTGAACCAACCCACACTCACCCCTATTGAGCAGGAAAGCAGCATTGCTCTGCTCAACCAACCCACACTCACCCCTATCGAGCAGGAAAGCGGCGTTGCTCTGCGCCACCTCGTAACCGAGCTCGGCGAGCAGCGCGTACGCGACGTACGCCTCGTCCGTGCGCCCCTCGCGGTAGTGCCCGTGCGCCTCCATCAGCATTTCGCCCCACTTGCCGCGCTCGGCCACGTTCTTGAAAAGCTCCACGGCGGTCGTGCACGAGCGCATCATGCCCGTGCCGGTTGCGTGCATCTGCGCCAGGTTGTAGAACGCCAGCACGTGGCCCGACTGCGACGCCAGGCTGAAGTACTTGTTGGCGAGCTTGTAGTCGCGGCGGACGCCAAGGCCGCCTGGGACGGATAGATGTTCCATTGATTGTGGAGTTTTTTAAGTTTTGAAGGGTTGCATGGAATTGTGCAAGTAATTTAAGCTAATATTTATTTTCAGCAGGAAACCTATTAACTAGCTCACTGACTTTTTGAACAACTGAATTGTTACTGAATCTGCCTATTGGTGTCCTCTGTTAGTTAACGTTATCTTGCTCAAGTGCTCAACGTTTCCGCCATGATTTCTATTTTTTAGGAACAGCAACAATAATCTCTTATTATTTATTTTATAAGCACTCAAAAGTCAACAATTTCAAATTCTTTGTCAATAGTTTTGTATATTTTCCCAGACATTTCAGATAAATTTCAAAAATTCATTTTTCAAGAAAGGGGAAATGGCACCTAGCCTCAGGCCTCCAGGCTTAGTGACGGTTGGTTTGAAATCTATTTAATTTCGGTTCATTGGACTTGTGGAAAAACTCTCTAGAAGATCTCAGGGTTAAAATTCAGGTTTTTACAATAGAAATGTCGGCGAGTATCCGGGTACCTCTGGGACCCGGTTCTAAATCAGGACCCGCTGAACCACTCAACATGCAAAAAAAAATTTGAAAAAATTTTTTGAAAAATTTTTTTTTGTGCACGTAGTCAATACATATTTGGGTTGATTTGTACCGCCCCTGTGCTTCAAGCATGGTCGAGTTCATCCCCCATGGCATGCAAAGTGGGTTCCCGGGTCCAACCTGGGTACCGCCGACATCTCTACTAGGGGTGTTCAACGATAATGAAATCGTTAACGATAATATGTTGGCAAATTATAGTTAACGATAAATGAAACTATGATTGTTTTGGAAAAATGTTGTGCATTTCATTTGCCTTGCTAAAAAATCAGCAATTTTGTCCTTTAGTTCAATTTTTCTCTCCTAGGTATGCGACACTACGGTCCCCATTTTGCGTTCAGCGCTCTAGCGTGAGGAGCTTTAAGCCGAAAATTATAAAACCAGATCCCTGCCACCACATAAATATTTAATAAAAATTTAAAAACGGCAAAAAAGCTCTTCCTTTGCCGTTTGATCCTCTTTTTCGATTCCTACGAAAATGCAATCATTATCGATTATCATTTTAAAAAGCCACATCGATTATCTAATCGATAACAGTGACTTCTTGAACATCCCCTAATATTGCCAAGCGAGAAAGATAGCTGAATTCGCACAATAACCGGACACCGAGGATCCTCCACTGCCGGTGGACACTCACTGAAGTACATGTTTCCGAGCTGCAGCTGTCCGTCGACCCATCCCTGGTCGGCGGCAAGCGTGAAGAACTTGAGCGCCTTGGCGTAGTCCCGTTCGACGCCCTTGCCGTGCAGATACATGAGGCCGAGCCCGCTCTGACCGACCGGGTTGCCCAGGTTGGCCGCACGCGTGAAAAACGTGTACGCCGTGTCGTTGTCTTGCTTCACTATGTCACTGCCCTCGAGGTAGATCTGTGGAGAGCGTCACCTCGTTAACTAGGGTTACGAAGATTCATTAATGTTCTTGACCTGTCAATTAAGTATAAAAAAGAAAGTATGTTTTTCTGAATTTCCAAAAACATCACATTTTACTTTTGATGGGGAGCAAGAACCAAGCAGAGCACCATAAACCCTCCATTTTTTGGAGAGAGAAGACCTTGCTAACCATCTTATTGATGTACTATGAAAAAAATCTGGTACCTATGGACTTCCAATGTTTATTTCTTAAAGAGGTATTGAAGTGGATTTTTTGTGCAGGCGTTACTTGGAAAGACTCATCCAGCATAGGATAGTGTTGGTAGTGAGCTATTAAATTTTATAGAAAATAAAGATTTCTGTCTGCGTGTTGAATGTATGGGACGAAAAGTTCATCAATTGTTGCTAGGACTTTTTTTAGGCTGAAATTCTTTTTGTACCGGTCATAACATATTTCTTAACTAAGAAGTTTTTATTGATTGAAAATGTTTGATTTAGCACTTTAAAGTCTCTTCACTCTTCAGACACAGTTTTTATGTTTGTATTTATAGCAATTAGCAATACATACTTTTCTTAACAATATGCATTTGAAACTAAAAGTCTGGCATTAGCAGGTACTGCAAGTTGCAACATGCCATAATCCAACCTAACTCTGCTTTATTGGCTACCTCACAACAGGTGAAATACCAGTACATGCATCTATCTTTATCCGCATGCCATGACTGGCGCCCACCTTCCCGAGGAACGCGAGCGCAATGGGGTTGTTGGCCTCCGCCGCCTGCAGGAAGTAGTGCAGCGCCCGGTGGTTGTCTTGCCGCACTCCGCGGCCACCTTGGTAGTGAAGCTGGCCCAGACCCACCTGGGTAACAACACACCAGATTGCTACCACTTTGTTGTTTGAAAAGGAAGGTAATTCGTCTGTTGGATACGTGCAAAGTGCAGTAATTATCTAAATTTGAACATGAAAAAAATGCCAACAAGTGTTCCAAGAACTCTCATGTTTAGGTTTGAGTGGATTTCTGTTTTGAGTAAAATGTTAAAATAAATTTGTTGCACCTGAGCCTGCACATCACCCTTCTCGGCCAGCAGCTGGTAGTACTCGATGAGGTCGTTGTCCAGGATGCCCGAGTTGTACCCGGGGTTCTCAAGCTCCTCCAGCAGCCGCACTCTCTGCACCGCCTGACCCCCCGAAAGCGTCACCTCCTCGGCCACTGAAAACCAAGAGCCATGTCAGCCCTAAGTAATTGATGAGGTCGTTGTCCAGGATGCCCCAGTTGTACCCAGGGTTCTCAAGCTCCTCCAGCAGCCGCACTCTCTGCACCGCCTGACCCCCCGAAAGCGTCACCTCCTCGGCCACTGAAAACCAAGCGCCTTGTCAGCCCTAAGTAATTGATGAGGTCGTTGTCCAGGATGCCCGAGTTGTACCCGGGGTTCTCAAGCTCCTCCAGCAGCCGCACTCTCTGCACCGCCTGACCCCCCGAAAGCGTCACCTCCTCGGCCACTGAAAACCAAGCGCCATGTCAGCCCTAAGTAATTGATGAGGTCGTTGTCCAGGATGCCCGAGTTGTACCCAGGGTTCTCAAGCTCCTCCAGCAGCCGCACTCTCTGCACCGCCTGACCCCCCGAAAGCGTCACCTCCTCGGCCACTGAAAACCAAGAGCAATGTCAGCCCTTAGTAATTGACGAGGTCATTGTTTACGATGCCAAAACAACGTAGGTCTTGAGTGGTACCTATGGGAAAGCTTGGGCAAAGAGATGCCTGTGCCCTTTTGGGAGAATGGCTTGCCTGGAATGGTTACGGGACCTTTTTTTTTAATCCCCTGGTACCCATACAAACTAAAATAGGTCTAGTAGAAAATATTGAGTACAGAGAAGTAGGTAGTTCTATTGAGTAAGTTTAGTATGCAACGCCCTAACGAATCTCTTGGGCTCCAAAGCAGGTCAGTGGAATGTTAAACGCACCCTTGTTAGCGACCTTGCGGTAAAAGTCTAGTGCCTTCTCGCAGCTGGCAGCGACGGTAACACCCGACCAGTAGCGGTATCCGAGTGCCATGCGTGCCCAAGTGCTGCCATCTAGGGCACCGAACGTGTAGTGCACCAGCGCCTTGGCCTGGCTGGCGTTGACAGAGATGGCCGTCGCATGCATGAAGCCCAGCCCCTGTATCCATAATAACACATAAGCACCGTCAGTACGCACGCCGCGCTAATAGCGCAAGGAACATCTGGGCTAGGACTTAGGATCAAATACAAACATACAATTTCATTTGTGTTGTCTTTAAAAAAGGTTTAAATGCTGTCAAAACATGTCTGTGTGAACATGGTTGGTCAGTTTTACATGGGAACATTTCATGGGAACACGAAGTGGTAGGGTGCTCTGGTGCCGCAACATACAGGGCCACTGACAAATACAGAGGAAGGAAACAGTAGGTACCTAGCTTATCACAGAGAGGAGACATGAACTAAAAATTAACCACAAAGGATATGTATATTTGATGATTTGAGCCATCTGCTCTGACTGAACCTGCTGACAAGTGCAGAATATGTACCAACAGAATGCCAAACCAAGCTACTTGCTGAAGAAGGAATTTCTTGCTTTGAATTACGTTTGCTATACAATTTTTTTAGCAAATTCTGGCAACACAACAATGTTTCCTAGCATGAAGTGGGACAAACATTCTTAAAACAATGATCACCCTCGTGTGCATCTTGCTACACGATGAATATGAACGCATGAAGGAGTAACGTACCATGTGTGCATCAGCTACCCCGACAGCAGCCAACTCCTCGAATTCTTTGTGTGCGGCTTCCACGTCAAGCGGCAACGCGGACCCCAACAGCTGAGCCCACGCAACAAGAGCACGGCTGCCGTTGTGACCCAGCGCAGCCGCCTCTCGCAGAAGCGTGTATGCCGCCGGCTTGTCCGGTCGCGTAGCAGATAGAAGCGCCACCCCGCGCTCATACAAGTCCCACGCTGGACAAGACAAAGCCACTTAAGTTTCATTTCTGCTATGAATCTGCACAATTCTGGGACTTACATGCTAACAGGTAGATGCCCTTGTAATTAGATAAGACCGTAGATATTCAATTTCAGGGCCATAATTTCCCTACCCACTGCTGTGTCTGTGAGCCACCATAGGAACCATCAGGAGGTTAATTATCTACCTGCATACCTTTTTTTTCATCCTCTGTTAGTTCTCGTGGTTCTTCTGGAGGCTCTGGCTGGAGAACTGTAACATCTTCATCGTCATCACTCGTATCGTAACCATTGCCTTCCAATTGTTCTCGTGCCTCTCTTAACGTTTCCACTTCTGAGATCAGACTCTGCAACCACTTGGCGTCACGGAGTCGCTCGGCACTAGTCTCCCCATCCATCTTAGGACGAGCATCTTTCCATCGAGACTTGCCCTGGTTTGAGAGGTCAGGAGCTGATATAATCTTTATTGCATCAGCTAAAGTGTCCACATCGTATTCACTGCTTTCGAATTCCGTTGACTGATCCTCTTCCTCTGTGGCCTCGTCGTTGTCTGATAGTTCCGGCGACGAGTCCTTGTTTTCTTGTCCATTCTTTTGGACCGATCCCGTTTCCTCGGCCCACACAACTGTCAGTGCCACAAGCAGCAGTAGAGGAACCAGCTTGTGTCTCATTTTAGCTGTGAATATATAGCATGGTTAGTCTTTAAAAATGGCAATTACGTGTACCAATGGAAAGAGAGATGGCAATGACAAGGACTAGGGGCCTTATCAGGTAGGCCTATTGAAGACTGAAGTCATTGCTACAGAACCCACATTCATGTAAGAAATAGAAACATTAAAACGAAGAAATGAAAGTTTGTCATGTTTTGTTTACCTGAAAAATAAGAAAAGCCTTTATATTTTCCGATTTATTCCACATAGGCAGGCCTGACACTTAACCTTACATCTAACTAGAAACTAAAACAAAGATGGCCCTCTGACGTCTACCGATCCACTGCGCCGATTTTCATCAGTTTCTTTGCAAATATCGGAAAATTATAAAACAGCATATCTGCTAAGAGCATGAAGCGTATTTTTCTCTCATAGTTACACCATTCCTCTTTGTGAAATAATATACCAATGTTTCTAGAAGTTTAACTATTCAGTTTTGTAAGCTACCGCCCCTTTCCCCGGCGCAACTCGCTGCGGAGTTTTCCACTCAGCTGATCTGGCCGCCACAATTTAAAACCCATAATCAGTCCCGATCGATAAACAGGCAGCAATAAGTTAAACCTTCGTTAATCTCTGCAAACTTATGATGTGTTCTCCTGACGTGTCTTACCATGAATCTGCATTGGAATACATGTTGTCATAATCATTTTCCATATTTTAAGGCCGTTCATTGGTGGTTGTTGAGGTACCTAAATAGAAGGTAACATTTTTTTGGATTTCCAGGAAATATTTCGAGATTCTGAGATATTCAATAGGTAGTCACAAGTGTGAGGATTCCGTAAAAATTTGTTTCGTCGCGATCAGATAACGGGTGTGGCCTGGAAAGTGTATCCAGTAAGTGGTAAATTCTTATCTGGAATTTACATCTTCCAATGTAGGTACCGGCAAAACGGTTGTTTTAAAACGCGTGTAAATAATTGATGGATGAATTTTTCGAAATGAAAATGGTTCAAGAGGTTCAATTGGTGTGAAGATTCCGAAAATATAGGTTTCATCGCGATCCGATCAAAGATGTGGCCTGGAAAGTGTATTCTGTACGAGATAAGGGAAGCGGTCCGAGTTCACAGCTCAATCAACAGACTTAAGCAAGGTTCAGGTTTATAGAAACTCTCAAGATTGATGCAAACTGTGGATGGAAAAGAGACAAAGCTGGAACAATGTGCAGCCAGTCACCCATAGGAGCCATGCGGAACAGATAGTCATTTGCTATAATATTGGCCAATTGCAACCACCTGATCTACGCATATAGCTACCCAATCCCAAGTTGTACATAAAAATAAATAAAATTAAATGGCAATAGATAGACCCTAGCTAATGTAGCCCCGCCGTTATCCCGCCATATTCCGTTCCCGTTCTAGACCAGGATAAGATATGAATTTGGTACCTCCGATTGTCGGTCAGGTGCTCTACCATCCATGCTACAATACAGACTAGGTATCTTATACAGCAAAATCAAGCAACAAGTAACTCGTTTATTTTCACAAATTCAGATCATATTATTTTTGTTACTATTATCTAGCAGCAAATAATTAGTAAAAACATGAGACAGGCTTTTAAAAATACAATAGTATTAAATAATGCCACACATAGTTTTAAAATGTAAATGTGTTAGTATGGCACTTATACTGTAGGTACCTCCTAGCTGCATGCTTTCCATCGTATCGGCATACCAGTTCGACCAAATGCAATGGTTCTTATTTTTAAACGCAGACTTCTGCAAGGCCAAGGCTAGATAAAATTCATCGTAATAAAGCAAAAATAAATGCTGGTACATTACATTCCGTAATACAGTTATAGTCAAAGGTACTATATTATCACCTGTGCTTTTAAAATGACCTTTGGGTTACAGCAGCTGCCATGATTTTGCAGTACCCTAGAATGAGATTATCATTTCTACTTAGATCCAGTCATATTGTTGTGGGTAAATCACAGTTATTAGTATTAGTGCATGTACACTATTACAGGGATGGATTTCATCGTCAGAATTTCAGATTTTCAGCATATTTAGATGATACCCATATTTTAAGATTGATTATTATATCCTTAAATGTCCCTACAGCTTTCTGATATCTTCAACTGAGGCTTTAGGGAAATTTCTAGCCCTCTTCCCCACCTCCTAGCCACCCCATCTTCACATTTGAAATTGTCACTTCCACCCTCCTTTGATACCTTATGGATAATTAGTAATTACTCTTGAGGCAAAACAGTTGAGGGTCAAAATGTTCAACATACTTGAAGTGTCTAAAATGTTTGCTCACAAGTCGAGCGAATTGCGGGTTGTGATTTGCTGATCGCAAGCGAGACTTTTGAGCCACATTCCAGACCCCCATCACCCCTCCACAATGTTCAAATTCCACTATTTAAGGCCCTTGGTACCAGAATCAAGGTGACCAGTTTTTAAAATCCATTCCCTGCCCTAGCAATGTGCACTAAAACACCTTTCTCAATATTGTAGCAATAATGTAATCTTCAAATTATCTTGATGAATTAAATGTATACTTGGAAAAATATATGACAAACCTATTAAGAGTTGCCCACAATAAAACAATTCACCCTGAAGATTATAGACATGCATGATGTGAAAACTATCTATAATCTATCTAAATCTAAAAATCATAATCTAATACTAACAGCTATTGTCAATTTCAGCTGGTCACACCCAAGAAATGCACACATAGGGAAAGGCAGCCACTGTTCTATCATGGTAAATATTCATTGTCATTCTCGCAAGAGTATGCCTTTGCCTTGGTGCTTACCAACCGGAATTGCCAAATGTTAATTTTTAGTAAAGCTTTGGTACCATGGTGGTTTATGAAGACACTAAGACAACAAAGACAAAAAATATCATTACTTTCAAAGCATTTGATAGTTGATGGACCGGGCCAATCAGCTGATGAATGAGTAGCATATACCGCCCTGTCATATTAGGTTGACCAAGCTGACGTGAATAAGTAACTTTATATATTATATATATATACATAAAAAATAAATATTATAAACTTGAAACAGTACAAGCAGTGTGGTATAGCACCATAGTTAATTGCAGGTGAACAGTCTTGAAAAGTTGGTGAAATGCTATTGAATAGATTAAAAGGTTTTGCGCGAGTTTTTTTTCGATTGCAGATTCATTGCATTCACGACAAGTTGTCAGTCGCAAGGCTGGAGTGTCCAGCTGATTGGGTGTCTGGACTGGAAAAATAAACATGTTTAATTTTGGCAAGTGATGATAACAAATGTGTGGAAAGAACAGAACATATTATAAAGATATTAACATCGAAGATACAATGCTACAGGAAAGAATGAACGTCATGGTGTGCAAGTAATTTAAGGTCATTTTCACTTTTGCAATGATAACTTATACTAGGAAACACTGCCAAAGTGTTCGCGTTGAAGATGAGCGTATGGGCGCAGCGGTACTAAGTTGAGAAGAAAGGTAGACACCCTGAAAATTTCATCGCAATCGACGCAGGCGTTTGGTCTGTAGTGCTCGCGCAAACACAGATACAAACTAACAAACACACAAGTGAAATTGAGAACGAAATTGACAAAATTTCTGACAAACTTGAAGTCAACAAAGCTGGTGTGATGTTTCGATGTGGTTTCGATGGTTTCGAAGAGCAATATTCGAAATTGGGAAAATTTGTAAAAAATACGCATTTTAAAATAAATTTTCGTACTTTTCCAAACGTTCCCAATTGTCGAATTTTGCTCTTTTTTCTGATTTGAAGGAGAGTGGTATTGAGGATTTTCTTGAAAAACGCAGGGGGTCTAAGTTGAGAACAAAAGTATGACTCCCTGATAAATTCATCGCAATCGACGCAGGCGTTAGGCCTATAGAGCGCACGCAAACACACATACAAAAAAACAAAAAAACACAAGTGTTTTTTTAGCAGTAGTGAAATTGATGATTTCGCTTCGCTCGCTACGCTCATCAACCAGTTTTTGTTCCAGTAAGCATTGTTAGTTAAGGTAGGTACGGTCAGAGTCTGCATATATAGTGACAACATACTTGCACATCCCTATGTAAATAAGCCAACTGAAGCACAAACTACAACATACGTAGCAAAATAAGTTCTACAGTACAAGTGGGATAGGGTAGACAGATGATCGAAACTAGTGGTTACTCTCTCTTATCACCGCACTAACCTCAGGACGCTCTATTAGGTATTGTTAGGCATTTCAAGAGACTCGACATCTCAATTGCTATCAGTGTCATCATTGCCATTAGTAGGCATTGCCCAGTTAGCCAATGCGCTGGAAAAAGATGAATCGTTAGTAAAACGAAAAGGTCAATTGGATCTGTGCAATTCTAAGTAATTAGTCAGCAGGGAGAATTCACATTTTCACATTTACAACTCGGGAATGGGAGCATAAAAAGTTGTATGATACCTACGCCAATGTCTTGATGATGGCTGGGCAATGGACAAAGAAGGAAAAAATTGTAACTTCAATGTTCTTAACAGCATTATAAGGTAGGTAGGTACCTAGTTATTCATTGTAATTTGAAATGTGATGCTACTAGTATGTTTAGTGAGACACAAGAAACTAGTCGCAAAGGTTTCGGTGTCGACTCTAGCCGCTTTCAGCCAACATATAGCCGCTACAGATACAGAGTAAATCTAAAGGGGCCATCTGTCGCTCCAAACGCGTCATAACAGTCTCAGTTCGACATATCAATCATGTATAAATATGTATGTGCATAAACCCTGCACAATGGTGTTGGTAAAAAGTAAACCTAACCTAACCTAACCAGGAAAACTCCACTGGGCCCCAAACTTTGGGGGAATCACAATGGCGACACCAACCTGCGCATGTGCATCCTACTGAACTCGTCGATGTGCCGCCTGTCAGTGGGCGAGTCCATGAGCAGCGATGACGACAGGTTGACCACCACGAAGAGGCCGCAGAGCACAACAGGTCCGATGATGGCGCCTTCTGCACCCAGGCAGAAAATGCCGCCCGCGATGGATAGGCCAGTTAAGTACGGGTGCCCGCCTCTAAAAAACGGAAACAACACCTGAGTAAGACATTGTATTTACATTTGTTATTTGCGTAGGTCAATACATCCGTCATAGCGTTAAGCGAAATATTACCATAATATGTATCTTTGGTTTTCTGGTATATCAATGATTTGTTTGTAGAAAAATGTAGATGATACTTTCATTCCTTTAAAAATCCTATGGCAAACATGTTCATACAAAGATGAGCTGTAGGGTGGTGCATATTGTTCCACTCTTATACCAAGCACTTTCCATATTGCTCTAGCACTTGGTATACTTGGTGAAGGGCATTTGTTGTAGCATTTGGAGAAGATTTGAACACTGCTCACCCCTCGATCTCCTTGTAGAATGCGGTGTCAACAACGTAGGTGGGTGCCATCTGTGCCAGCACGAGTAGCAGCGCCTGCGCCCGGCTGTCCTGTACCAGCCACAGATCCAGCACCGCGGGCACGCACGCCCAATACGTTCCCAGCACGGGCACTGCCGCCAGTAGCGCCGCCAGCACTGTGTGGTAGGTGCTGACGTTAGAACTGCTCAGCCTTGTATGTGGTTAGCGCTAAGGGTGATAGCGGTGTCTGCAGGACAATTGGGCCTTTCAGCAAGGTGACAGTCAGTTTTGAAGCATTGATGAGTTTTGGCACAATTTATTAAGTGGCAGAATTCAGAAATATAGCTGTTGCATGTGTTTTAAGCCGTTTGGCATTCAAACAGTTAATTGCAATGGCACGCAGCGATCTTTGTTGATACAAAAATCAATCGCACAATACCAAAGTAATATATTTGATCAAAAGCATAATTAGGAACTCCAACTAAGCAACTAGTTCAAAAAAAAATAGTTCAAAAAAATTATCCATTGCATTGAGATTAATACAAGATTAATATTCTGAAGATCCTTGAAATATTTTGCCTCGTGCTTTATAGGGCTTCAAAAGCGTCATCGTGGCTACAAAATCTGGGACGTGCACCTAATTTCCGGCGGCAAGCCGGGAAAGAAACTTACCAGACGGAAGATAGACAATCTTCATGCGGAACATATTGTGGATGAGCCAGGTCCACAGGCCATAGAAGACGGCCATCTTGAAAGATGCCTTGAAGACTCCGGAGAACGCTCCTTCCAGCGCCACCGCAAACCTGGAGCAGAGTTAGCCCTTCAGTCATGTATGTAGCCACAAACATTTAACCCAGAGTGAGGATTTTTTAAAGGTAATTAATGAAACGAAGATTAAATGTGATATCGACATAATGTATACTGAAAAGTGAAAATGTAGATCAGGACTGAAGTCACATTATAGCAGGGCAGATGGTAGTGCAAGCTTGTTGCAAAGCATTGATTGAATGGATTTGTTTGGTCATCATTTTTGATTTTCTCTACCAGAAGCAACCTGTCACGAGATAGCAGGACTATGCAATGCAATAAGTGAAAGGTTTTTAGCTCGCTCACCTGTTTCCGTAGTTTGGGCTGAAGTTGGTGATCAAGTCGACAGGCTTGTAGAGGCGACTGCTCGTGTTCAAGAGGTAGAATAGTGCAGTGAAGAACACCACCTGTGCCAGAAGAGAACAGAAAACAGAATTAAGCTAACACACTTGCAGCATACTACAAATTGCACCTCTAATAAATCAACTTTGTGCATGCATAAAAGTGCAGCAAGTAATTATCTAGGTGCCAAACTATGCCGTTTGAAGGAAATTCACCTTTGATCACTAATATAATGCTGTAGTTAGAAAAGTAAAAGCATATCTGACTTGATTTTATGTCTGTCGGATAGGAATTAAACAAGAGCTGAACTGCATGATTGGAAAAAGTTACTTTTAATCTTGCAACACCAACTTAAATATCTAACCATTCAAACTAATGTCAGGATTAGGCCATTGAAGATAAAAAAAATCATAGGTCAGATCAGCAAATCAGAACCTCAGAAGACCTAATGTCATACTTCAAAATCAAGTTGCCTAATGCTACATTCCTTGTGGAGGAAATCATTCCTCTGCACCCCACCCCATCATTCCGGTCTTTCAAGGTTGCTGCCGATCTCTCTCATAAAGATACCTTGTACGATGAAGCATTCTGGCCAAAAGGAATTGCATTCAAGAGGTTCAGTTTCCACCACCCAGGAAAAAATTTTCAAGCTGCCAAGAACGGAAACCATCCAAAATAGATCCGAAGACTTGTCCCACCATCTTGATACTACAGACAAACTGCCGAAGCATTAGAAACAAAGTAGTCTATTTCCAAACAGTGTTAGAAACGCATAATCCCGATGTCTTCATCGGAACCGAATCATGGCTCACCGACGAAGTCACAAGCAATGAAATATTCCCCCGAGGCTACAACGTGTTTCGTCGTGACAGACCTCATCAGCGAGGTGGCGGTATCTTCATAGGGACAAAGACCAAATTTATCAGTTCTCTCAGTTGGTGTGATCAAATGCATGAACATATGTGTGTCTCAATCCAATGTGGTAAGCTGAAGATCTATGTGGTCGCTGGGTATCGCCCTCCAAATTCCAATGCTCTAATGTTCATCGAATCACTTAGCATAAACCTTGCTGCTCTTAATAATGATGGTTTTGACAACAATCGAATCATTGTTGGCTGCGACCTGAACTTACCCCATGTCTCTTGGAATGCTCTCGAGCCATCACAATGTGGCATTCAGCTCGCCGTAAATGAGTTACTTGTCACACACGACATGATCCAGGTGATTAACAAACCTACCCACTTATCTAAAAACATTCTAGATGTCTTTCTCGTCAGTCCGCCAGACATCACCTCCACGTTCAGCATCGAACCTGGGATAAGTGACCATCACATCGTTTTGCTCACGGTTCACCTGTTAACAAGGCGTAATAACAGTTTACCTCCTCCCAGAACAATGTGGAACTTCAAGAAAGCTGACGTGCAAGGATTGAATGATTACCTATTCAGCAACTATGCTGTATGGAGCGCCCAATGTGGGGACATGGATATCTATTGGTCGAGCTTCAAATTGCTCCTTGAAGAAGCGCTGTTGCTATTTGTACCCAGCTTCCAAGTGAAACCAAGCCATGATCCAGCCTATTACAATAATGAGGTAAAGATGAAGAAGAGATGCCTACGCACTTATAAAAACAGGAAAAACCCCTCTTCATTGTTTAAGATTCTGGTTGAAAAACTCAATGTGGCCAAAAATGAAGCCCTGAATAGCTTTTTGGTGAAAACAATAGGCTCACACAAAAACAAAAATGACAACTGGCGGAAATTCCATCGGCACATCAACTCCGTGAAGGGAAACCACAACTCTATCCCGACACTGGAAAAAGACGACACCACGCTTGCTTCCACCGTCTTGGATAAGGCAAACACCCTCAACTCTCAATATGAAAAAGTGTTCAACTCGGACCAACGGTGGACACCACAAAACTATGCTTCCTGGCAATTAGTCCCCCAGCCCATCCTTGACCACAACAGTTTTGCCTTCAGTAATGATTCCATTCTAAGAGTTATTAAAAGACTGAAAACAACTACCTCTCCAGGACCTGATAGGATTGATACAAAATTATTGAAATGTGCTCAACTAGCCGTCACTCCTTATCTCAACATGCTCTTTTCTATCTCCATCAATAACAGTACGCTCCCAGATGACTGGAGTACTGCCATTGTCCACCCGGTTTACAAGAGTGGTGATCGCAGCAAGCCTCATAACTATAGGCCAATCAGCACTACTTCGGTGGTTTGCAAGATTATGGAACGCCTAATCACTGACTATATCCATTCTTCCTGGACCCAATCTAACTGGCTCTCTCCAGCTCAACACGGATTCCGTAAGGACCATTCTTGTGAATCGGCTCTCATCAGTTTCAACCAAGACCTCATTGAATGTGTGGACAAAGGAGGACAGGTCGACGCAATTTGCTTGGATTTCTCCAAAGCATTCGAAGTCGTCCCTCACACCAACCTTCTGCACAAGTTCTCAAAGATGAACCTTGACCCCAAGGTCGTGAACTGGATAGAAGCATTCCTGTCCAACCGGACCCAGGTCGTGAAGGTCGGCTCAACTCTGTCCCGCAAGGTTAATGTGGTTTCCGGCGTCGGTACTTGGACCTGCTCTATTCATCGGGTACATAAATGACATAGCGATGGTTACAAACTGCAACATTAAACTGTTTGCTGATGACTGCATTATGTACTGGCCCATTGGGCAGATATCTGACCAGGTCACTCTCCAAAATGCTCTTGACTTGGTATCTCAGTGGGCCCAGGAAAATGGAATGAAATTAAATGAAGCTAAGACAAACTTCATCAGCTTCACAAAACAAAGAGCAGCAATAGACACGCAGTACACCCTCAATGGCCTTAAACTCGTCAAGTCCTTCTCTTTCAAATACCTGGGTGTTCACTTCCAAAGAGACCTTTCCTGGCGCACCCACATCGAGACGACTGTGTCCAAGGCCCGAAGAAGCCTGCATTTTGTGATGCGCAATATCCGAAAAAGCCTTCCCAAGACAAAGGAGCACGCCTTCAAGAGCCTCATCCGACCACTCCTTGAGTATTGCTGCTCTGTGTGGGACCCGCACACCCTAAAGCATCTCAAATCCCTGGAGGCTGTTCAAAATAAGGCAGTGAGGTATGTCTTAGGGCACCATCGCCGCTGGAACCACAATACAAACAAACCAAGCCTTAGCATCAGCAGCACCCTAACTGCTCTCAAGTGGGAGACTCTCAGCCAGAGGCGAGCTCGGGCCAGTATGAGGTGCCTACATAAGATCGTCATAGGCCACCCAGCCTGGTGCGACCTGGCCCACCTCCTCACCAAACCTACTTTCTTCGGGCGAAACGACCATGCCCAGAAATTCTACCTAAAAAAGTACAAAACCATGGCAGGCCAACACGGATTTCTGGGCAGAAGCATCCGTCTCTGGAACGAGCTGCCAAAAGCCAGCATGGCAACAATTTCTGAACATTTTGGCTAAATACCATCTTGAACTGAAATTTGTATTTGTTATATTACTTTGAACATATTATACAACTTTGTAACTCTGTACATTCAACCTGTAAATGTAATTCTATATTAGCAACTGATACTTGTATCTAATCTTAAATCTAATAGTAAACTCATAAAATAAATAAATAAAATAAATAATTGAAAGGTCAGGACTTATGGGCAGCTTTACCAGCATTCCCAGCGTCGAGTAAGAATTCAACTCGCAGAAACAAGTAATATTTTACTGTAGAACTGTGTTGCAGAACTGTGCTGCCATTACAAATATCTTTTTTCCACAAAGTTCTGAAAACCGTAAATTACATCCGGTAGGGTACAACATTTTATGTGAATGCTGTTACCCAGTGAGGTACCGAAGTGCACTATTTCATCTGGCCACTACATTATCAAAGAGAATACTGCGGACGTGCGTACGGTGTTCAGGATGAGGTTGAGCACGGCTGTGCCGCCGCCGAGCACGATGGAGAGGATGGCGGTGAACGAGTGCAGCGCCAGGCTCACGTTGCCCTTCGAGATGGTCCACACCGTCTGCAGCACCGACACCAGCGAGTCCATGTTCTTCTTGGCGAAGTCCAGGATGCCGTCAAAGTGCAGCAGCTCTGTGTGCACAACGACAAACCTGAAGACGGCCAGTCCTCAAGAACACAAAGCAATTGTGGTCGAAGCGTCAAAAGGGGCCAAAAGTAATTCCAATAAAGTACAATAGACTGGGTTGTACCAACTGATAGTTAAGCTTAACAATTATTTAAAACTTAACTATTGGTTTGCAACTCATGCGCAGCCATCGAGAGCCAACTAATAGTTAAACCTTAATATCAGTTGGTACAACCCAATACCAAATCCTAATGCAACTCCGGACCACTCCACCTTACCCGCAGCAAAACTATGTCTTTGGTTACGTTTATTTTTGTATAAGTGAATCATTTGCCTAGGTAGGCTCAAGGCCGAGCATTACTGTTATGATGATACATTTACCTTATTCTTTATCAGTATTCTCGACTTTATTCCACAGTAATTGCATTGAAGTGAAGTGATCTACTTTCATAATTTACCAAACAACTAGCAGTTCAAAATTCTACCCATGTCTAGCTCTAAATAACAAAACTTGTAAAATTTCAGTGAGAGATTTGAAGGAATTACATGAGTTTTGATATTTCATCATTTCAATCTGTTGCTCAAATGAAACTATGAAGAAAATGCCACACTGCTGACCGGGAGACTTCTGGAAGCCCTCGACAAAGTTGTCCCAAATGGCGCGAGGCGGCACGAGCGGCCCGATGAAGGTCGCGTCGGCGCCGGTCATGGTCCACGACTGGTAGATGCGGTCCCACAGGTCCAGGATCTGCTTCTCCAGGTGCCGCCGCTTTGTCTCCTCCACGTCTGTCAGCCAGCTGCGAACCTTCACCCCGCAACGCAACGCCACAAGCAGTCACGCTAATGAATCCGAGTTTAGCAACACTGCGCCGAGACGTTGGATTTGCTAAGTTCGGTAGAGCTTTCTTCCTACCAGGCTAAGAAAGGATCTTTGCCTCAATTTCATTCAACATTATAACATTTACCAATACCATTTAAGGTTAAAGGAGAATTTCAGGGCAAAGATTGACATTTGAAATTTGGATAAAGTGGAATTTTGTTACGGATAATGTTTACCTTAGCTTTCTGGTAATAAAATGGCCATGCGAGTCAATATATAACAGCTCCAGCTAGAAGGCTGTGCAATGGTAAACTCAAATTCAACCTAATTTAGGTTAGATACAAAAATGATCACCTAGCTGCTCAAAATCAATGTGAAAAATACCATTTCTGAAGTTTATCGAACGACAACTGCTAAAAAAATAATAATGTATATGAGAGGCGCTCACAATGGAGGAGATGCCCTCACGGCCCTGGTGGTAGGCGTTGCCAACGATGGCGTCCATCTTGGTGTACCACTCGTCGGGTACGATCTCGCTGAAGTACTCGGCGTTGGAGTGCACGACGTTCGCTCCCACTTGCACCACGTGCATGCCCTCTGCATACACCTACAGCAGACACAACAAAACACAATGAAGGCTGAAGTCGACAACTCACGGCACTCCCCGATTTCAAAGTGTGGGAACAGGGGAGAATGAAGAATGGTTTATAGATTATATTTATATGCATGCCAATTCCTTTCTGTTGAGTCTTATGACGCAAAAATCTAAACAGCATTATTCAAAATGTTACGAAGAATAAAAATTCCAAGTCCAATCAATTTTTGTCTAGTCTAAAATTTTACTTTTTGGTTTTTTCCATTAGACACCTTTGTTGTAACAGAAATTCATCAAATTTTCAAAAGTAATTAGTGAATTGCGTTAGGGATTTGGAACACAGAGTTTAAGAATTAGAACTAAAGCATGGGCTGTTTGGTTACCTGCACAGCAACAAAGATTGTGGTGGCAATGACAAATATGATGACGACAAAGATGACGACCACGCTCGCAGTGGACTCGGCCGAGCTCTTCAACGCACCTAGCATTCGGCCGTGCAATTCCACCGTCACCTGGAGAGCATCCAAAAGTCTCATCCCCCGTCTCGGTTTGTTCAGTTTTGCAACCGCAGGCAGATCAGTATGAAGCGCCCACGCGGCGCGCGGGGAGAGGCTCACCTTGCGCAACCCTTTCACGGGAATGGGACAGAGCGCGGCCCGGCGAGGCTTGCACCACTTGCAGACGGTGATCCAGACCAGCGAGACGTGGTCGGCCAGTTGCCGCCACACGCCGAAGTAGTGGCCTGCGCACGACGATGCACCGGTGAGAACCCAACAGGACGCTACGTTTCAACTTTCATTTGGGCAAAAACCTTTTAAGAAAACACAATCTGAACAACGCTCTGAGAAGCTTTTATCATGTGTTTTGCTCAAGTTTTTAAAATTTGATACAATTAGCAGAGTTGGTGAAATCGTCAAATTGCTGTGCTTCGGTAGAGACTGGAGAGTATGTCACACTCACAACACACAACGAAAAAAGTGCTTTTAAGTGTCTTCTGTGCAGAAGTGCCTGTGTTCACTTGAGTGAAGAAGATTTCCTCAGGGATAACTGCTTATCTAAATAATGCTGGCTGACAGTGACATAAGACACAAATCGAGTAGGTACAAGAAGGCTGGGACTTGCCCGTGTGCTTGACACAGAATATGAAGAGCGGCACCGGTGTGATGTAGAGAACCCAGAGGTGGTTGAAAGTCAGCATTGCCAGACACGCCCACATCACGCCATAGAAGTACTTATCGCTGTCGTGCTGTCCGCCAAGCTTTGGGATCTGCAACAGCCCCACGGCTCTATTAGCCAAACAAACAGAGTGGCACATTTGCGAGACAATGCAGTGCAGATTAAGCAGCGTAAAGATGGGACAGATTGTGATAAAGTGATCACTGGTCTGCCATGTGCGCACTGATTATGCCACCACTTTTTCCCACAAGGTTTGGAAAGTATGCCTGCATGCAGTGTTAATATATGCATCCCCATTTTTATAGTTTTCCTTTGATCAATTAAAAAAACAATACATTATTTATATTAAAAAAACTGTTGATAATACGCAACCACCTAACTTGCTCTTGCCCTGAATGAATTTTATGCCGATTCAAAATCGACGACATTTTGGAATAATATTCATCCAAAATGCCAGGACAATCTAAAATGAGACCCTTCGGAAAATGAAATCAGCCAGAGCGTTTAATTACCTCCTTTGCATCGGTGCTGCCGCTGAAATTGGTTGGCTCAGCGAGCGTTGTCTGCATCTTGACAGACTGCTCGGGAACCGTCTGTGCCTCAGCTTCGGACTTTTCTTCCCGCCCCATTTGTGGAGGAAATGAGGTCTCGCCGCTCTCGTGGGCCAGCTGCTTTGCCTGCTGCACAGCACAATTGTCCACCACTAAACGATCTACGCTCAACGGGAGGTTCGAGAAATGAATTGAACTTTCATTTGGCAATTTTTTGGGATGGTAACCCCCCCTCCCCATCAAAACGATTTTACCCATTTAATCTAAGGAAGCATACAAATGCATATGGTGGTCTAGCCTGTGGAAATAAGGAGCAAAGCTTCAGATTAATCATTTTCAGTCACTGAGATATTATGAGGCCCAAGCCACATTTTTCACATTTTCCACATTTTAGTCCAACAGATTCTAAATAATCGTAATTTCAAGAAACTCCTTATAGATGGATAAACCTGTGTTTTGAAACTGGTTGATGGATAAACCAACCGCTCGAAATCGTGGGTTTCTATGTTTAGCAATCACAGTTAATCAATGGCAACTGGAGCAACACAGCCGAAGATTACTATATTACTATATTACTATTAGGTTATCTTACAGTTTATTAAAAAACTGCATAATAGCAAAGGTCGCATCTGTGACGGCAGTGGAGGTACAATACAGTACAATACGCATTGTAACCACAATACAATGCCATGGAAGCTAGCAAAACCTTGTTTATGGCCAAGACCACAATCATCAATTAAGCTTATCATCTAAAAATAGGTTTGGATTCCCATTGTTACTCACAGTAATGTCATCAGCTTCTTCATCACAAGAATCAGATGAAATTGCTGCCTTCAGTGCTGCAAAGAAGCTTATAGAGCTCCCTGAAATGATGTAGACAAGATGTAGGTAGACAAGACTAGGTAACGAAATGTACTCTTAAGTCTTAACACAAGTAGGTACTTTGGTACAACATTACATGGTACCTACTTAAATATCTAACACCATTATTGTATAAAAAGTAGCAGTGGCAGCTTGTGAATGCTTTTCTTGGAGGGGCTGTAACAAAACTAGACCCCCTCACCTTCTCCACTCCCACCGACAGCATTAACAACTATGTGGTGCCGTTGGTGTTTACCTACTCTCTGCATTTACTTGCAGCTTTTGGTTTAGGATGAGACACTTGAACAAACAGTTTTTTTTTTAATGCATGGTGTTCTCTATTACAAGCTATATTGTGTCGTTATCCTGCCTTGAGGGCAGGACTCCTTCAGTCCGTTGCAGGAGGCATTTTAACAACCTCGTGGCTGGGGCAGGAGGTATGCCCCGCTGGACACTCTGGAGAGGCCAAGCAGCCACATTCAGGCTTTAAAGGCAACAGACATGCAGAGCTCAGGCAGCAATACTCAAAAGTTTGTGGTTTTTGGCAGCACATGCAGCCAGCACAGTGCAGAAAGCAATTTTTTTTTGCAGACAGTGTATTTAAACAGTAACATCTACATAAATGTGCATACAAATGTTCGGAACAATAATAAATATAAACATTCATAATGTGTTTTAATAATAGGTACTAAAGTTCACTAAACTAACACTTTATAATTTTACTCTGAAAAACTTTGTAGGCTAGGGCAACTGCCCTTCAAGCAGCCCTCCCTCACTAAATGCCCAGCAAGTTTGAGAAGATCCCACAGTGTCACAATAGGAGGTTCTCATAAGTATTTAATTCCTGCAAACTACATGAATTACAAAAAGAGTCAAAATGGCTCCTCAGTCCTCATGCCACAATGCTCCATCACCACGCCACATGACATGTAATAATCATTATAATAATCTGATGGTCATAAGTCATAACTAATGAATTTAAATCCGTAATTAATCATACCCATGCGGTCAGCCTCGTCCACAGTGTTCCAAACGTCGAGCACGAAGCCAGCTAGGAAAACGCACTGCACGAGCAGAAAGACGAGCACACGCCACGAGGGGTCAACCTGACGGGCAACACAGCAGGAGATGACCGTCCACAGCGGCCACGAGGCGCGTTCAAAGTCGCGCGACCTCTCGGGACTCCAGAACACCGCCAGCAAGCCCACGTACACTGCCAACACCGTCGCCAACTGCGCACAATTTCCGCCAGCCAACGGAAAATTCCTAAATTATTTCCTCATGACATTTTTTACACCAGTTTAAAGACAGGGACAAGTCCTGGGTAACATCTAAATTATGTATTTTATACGGATGGTCAGTAGTATTAACAGGGACTGAGTGAAATATTGCTGAGATGAAATTTTTAAGAAGTGTAACTGGGAGTGACAAAAATGAACAATATGCAAAGCAATATTATCAGGAAAGATTTAAGAGTGGAAAGGTTGGGATTTAAGCTGGGAAGAGAGAGATTGCAATGGTTTGGGCACATGAAAAGAATGCATATGAATAGGATCCCCAGGCGGGAGATTGAAGCAACTGTTGGGAGCCGAAGAAGGGTAGGAAGACCGAGATTGAAATGGATCGGAATGATTAAAGACGATCTAGAGGAGAGAGCTATCGATTGGAAGGAAGTGGAAAGAAAGGAATTGTGGAACGAGAAGAAGTTGTGGGGGATGATGTTTGAAAAATGTGAGGAAGAAGGGGAAGAAGAAAGTGAAATGAAGGAATGAAGGACGAGACTGGATGAACGATGAAGGAATGAAGGACGAGGGCGTGGCTGGCCGGCCGGCTTTGATAAGTGTAGAGCCTAGATAGAATGTCTGTCCTTAATTTTAGTTAATTAAGACAATAATATTATATAAATTCTATTATAAATCAACCAAGACCTGTACATACCAAAAATGAGTTGCAGCAGTCAATGAACCACGCAAGAATCGAGCCAAAAAGTGAAGAGATTCGCAAAATGAGGCATACACATATGTGCGGAGTGTAACTGTAGATCACGGTAAGACAAGATAATGCGAACGCAACTCGCATGAAAGTACGCCAGTGTTTCACAAGTACATTACCAATGAGTTCAGACACGTCATTTGACAGATTGACGGGTATCATAACAAGGCAGAAAATGACTGGCGATCTGGAGCATTCCATCGCTGTTATCCACTCGTTAAACTTTGATGCTAGCAAACGCTTGAATGGGTGGAGTACCGATCCGCACATGAGGGCCCATAGTAAAGGCCGAATGAATGGTCCCAAAATTATATACAATGCCCAAGCTGCTGCACTTGATATAAACAGTAAGAAAAGGGCTAATGAATTGTAAATAGCATTTTTTAAAGCCTTTTCGTGACCCTGTGGCAAGCCACCCAAGAAATTAACCACATTTTCAAATGGGGTTCGCATGTAGTCGAAGGGATTGACAGACGCTGACATTTTGAAGCTGTATTTAAAAAAAAAAAAAAGTTGTTTGCTGATTACGATTTTAAAAAGAAATGATCATGACAGTTTTCGAGAAATCAATGACACTTGACTCATATCACTGAACCAAATCACTGAACTTGCACCCAGGATATTCCACAAATACAAAACCAAAGATAAACTGACAGTAGTGATACTGACAGTCGCAACGCACGCACGTTGCAACTGGTTGCAACACTGCTGTGAGCAGGTTTACCAACTTCAAGAATAGAAAATAGTTTGTTTATCCCAAAAGAAAAATTAATATACACTTATCCCATTGGGGGTTTTATTTTTTTAGCATCTCGGTCAAAAAATTATGTTGCATTTCTTTACATTTGTTCTCCTCCTCTGACTGTTTTGCAATTTGCGTCAATGAGACTGGAATACTGGATTGGGGGTCTAGGGATAATTTTGTACGGATGGTATACTTTTGTCAGTCAGCTGGAGCCCTCGCCTATCCTCGCCGCTAGGTCTTTCTGTCATTCATTTTTTGCGGGAAGGTGTAGGTGCATGTATAAAAATTGTTTTAGTAGTATTGTTAAGGAAATATTGAATACGTTTGGCCAAATCTTTGAACGCCATTAAAAGTTCACAAAGTTACGGATTAATTAAGTCCAAAATTTCACCAAATCGAGAACCTCGTGGAATTATTTCGTTCCGCTGTCACAGTCAAAATAATTGTTAGCTGTCGGGCAAAATAAGTGTTCTCATTTACAGCACTGTGTGCCGAACATTTTTACATCGGAAGCAGCTGGTTGATAAAAATGGCTGCATACGAGGAGTCCTGTCAAAGTTTGGACGAGGAATTGGCAGGTATGTTTACCGCATGCGAACCACCATTACAATGCAATGCACTCTAAGTCAAGGCTCCGCTTTGGAGCGAGCCCCCTCCCTCTCCCCCCTCCACTGTTGTTCATGTGGTGGTAGGTAAGTACCTACCTACCTGCATAAAAAATATCTTGGACAAATTTTTGACATTCAATTTCTAAGACTCATTTCTACTTCTTACCTTGGCATTAGTTTTTAAACATTAAAGAGGGAGTCTCGTGCTGGTTTCATTTGCCACTGTGACTAACAGCAGTGGTGTAGTGACGGGTATACGCGGGTACACGCCGTTTACCCAAAAAACTTTCTGATACTGAGCAAATACCCAAAAAAGAATGTAGAGAATACGCTCAATAAATACGTTACCAATATTTTCAAAACTTTGTACGTGCACTCGATAAAACGTGCAATGTAAAAACTCAAAAAGCAAAGTTTATTCCGAAATGTAGGTAGTCTGTATAGCTAGGGTCGTAGTTCTGGATAGCTCGGAACACTACGCTGCCTTTGTGAGATCTCCCCCCCCCCCCCCTCCCTCGCACCAAGGAAAGTGCGATTAAGCAACAACACCAAAGTAGAAGTGGTGTCAGTGAAGAGGAAGAGCATACAGTGATGGGATTGGCAAAAAAGCGAACCCTTTAGCCGTGGAATGGCCTGAAGTGGAGTTTGGATAAATATCAAGCCTTCCTGGCTGAAAACTGAGAAAATTAAAATCACTACCTACAGTCGTGTAAGCTTAAGATTACCATAGCCGTGTGGACTTTGAAGTAAAGTATCATATGACTCTTTTGCAAGTTGTAAAGAGTAAAATGGTTAATATTTCAATGATAAATAAAGTTTTTAACGGTAATGACAAAAACGTAATCATTTGATTCTATGGTATGGTACTCTATGATATGAGATCCCAAAAAAGTGGCAAACTCAAAATAATTCTAGTGTACAAAATAACCCCCCCCCCACTCATCCTTTGATAGCCTGGTCACCTAGCGTATACCCAAGAAAAAAATGTTGGACTGCACCGTTGGATATCAGTCTATAGGTAAATAACCATTCACTGAGAAACCAGTTGGGTACCACTAGTTGGAAATAGTGTAATACCTTTGTTGTAATACCTAAGTTCTCACATAGGCGTGCGGCAGGGTCGGCACATGCCGTACCTAAGATTTCAACCCCACGTATATTTTTTAAACATTCTGAAATATTTATCCTGAATGCCTGCTTAGCACTTAATCATAATCATCTACCATCAATGAATGACCTTATTGAAAAATATACTCAAAATGATGGCACAATCCTTCCCCCAGTCGTGTCGAGTAATAACGAGTTGACGAGCTGATACATGCAATGCGCGCGACTCACGTCGACTTATTCGTACAGTTTCTTCCTAACCTCAACATAGATTTAAAAATTGTGAAACAAAATTTACTTTGCATTTTTTCCTTGAAATTAAGAGGAAACGAAACGCTACTGTTTTCGTCGTACGCGGAGGTTTACGCGGGAACTTCTCCTGGCCACAAATACTAACACAGAGTTTTGGGAGAAAAAAAACATGTACCTAGTTGAAGGGTTGTTAGATGTCGGATTGTGTGTTAGGTTATTATACTTTCATAAATGACAGAGGTGTGCATTTGCAATAAGTGCCTAAAATACCATATTTACGGCATTTTTACATAGCTCGTATGGAAAAAGTATGCCATAACTTGTATTAGAAACTACCATCCGACATCAATTGATTTCTTCTCGGTCTATAGATTTTTTCCAGATTTGTACATTAATAATTGTTGGTGTAGGAAGTTCCCGCGTGAAGCTCTGCACCGACCCCTGGCCACGCAGCCTGGCGTGTGAATCCAATCGTTTGCAACGCTCTTAATATTCCATGAGAAATCAAAAGTTGCCCGGTTTGCGAGTATGCACATTTTTAGGAGGGGACTTTTCCGAGTAAAATCGGATGTCGGGCAACCCAAACTCATGGTACCAAGCTTTTGGGAAATACCCTTTCCTGACCTTTAATTTTAAATTCTATAATGCCCTAGGCCCTAAATTGCCTATACCCTAAAATACCCTTTAGGTATATATTATATATGTCCTCAAATTTCCTAGGTAATCATTACTTTTCTTAATTCATAATGTCTTTACTAATTGCACCATTTTTGTTAACAGCTTGTGATTATTCAGCGGAGGAGATAAAATGCATGGATTTGAGCGAGAAGAGAGACTTGGTACAAGCGTTCCACCTATCAGTAACCCCAAGTACAAGTCCAAGCCTAGAGAAGGTTGCAACACCACGGCGTGCGCCAGTTTTGGATATGGATGGGATACAGCAGCGTCGGAAATATTCGGGAGTGTCGTTGTCAAACAGAGTCGTCGGTGATGATCAGGATGAGGTTACAGTTCTGAAGGAAGTGGCGAGCCCACGTCACAGTTTGTTGAGGAGACCTCCCATCCATTCCGTGCCAGATGAGAACCGCCAAATTGAGCCAGATAAGAATCGCGAAATTGTTAACATTAGTTCAGCGAGAAAAATGGAACTGAACAGTGGAGCCGATGTCAGAGCCAGAAAGAAAGACATGTTAGAACCTGCCAACAAGCAAACTGCAACTCCTGTTCTATCAGTGGCCGATGAACATGAGATGGTATCGGTCAATGAATATGTCAAATGTAAAGCTGAGATCTATGCACTGAACCCGTTTAGCTGTGTGAATACTGCGTTGTCAACTCTTGCAGAAAATTCGTCAAATCCTAAAAGAAAGATTATGTCCGTACCATTCTTCTACTCTGAACATGCATTGTCATTAAAATTGGAAGACTATGTCGAGCTGTGTTGTAGGAAATTTGGATGTCCGAAGCCTCCCCCGACATGTGTTGATGTTGTGGAAACATTTGATGATGTTAAGGAGGTTCCAAAAAATATTCAAACTACTTGTGCTTTAGATGAGCAGTTAGATTTCTCTTCGTTTGACAAATCAACAAGTAATTACAACCTTCGCCAGCGGAGCGGGAATAAACGCTCGGCAAACAATTTCGAATTCACAAATGACAGTGATGACAGTGATAGCATTATACCAAACAAGAAAAACCGTGATGAAGAGGATGCCACCTTTTCGCCTAGGGAAGAGGCTAAAGCGCCAACTCAGAAAACTAGGGTGAGCAAATTAAGTTTAGCAACTGCAAAAATGGCTGCCCAGCAGGCTTTCAAGACCGATAATGAGCTAGTCACTGTGGATAGTGACGGAAGCAGTGATTCAGATGTGCCTGGGAAGGAAGTGTGTGTGCCCAAGCTGCAGTACAGTGCCGTTGTTGGAAACGACACAGCCAAATGGAAGACCTCTAAGACCAAGGTATCGGCTAAACCAAAGGACCTGACTGATTCCTTGGAGGCTATGGCTAAGACAAAGCAAACAAGGGCCAAGCCAATGGAAGTGATTAAGCCAGGACCAGTTGGTGGGAAAACTCGACGTGCCGCTCTTGCCGAAGAATCAAATACACGGAAGCCTGGGAGGGGCAAGCAGACTTATAAGAAGGTTAGAATTATTTTCTCAAAAGAACTAATCTATTTAACATATTTTTTATTACGTGCACATTGGTGAAATATGAATATGATACTTGACATGGTAGCACGGTAGCGGTAGGTACCTAGGTACTACCTTTCTGTCTAGTTGTAAAATAACATGTGTCAATAATAATTAAACTTTCTTCCCAGGAGTCTGAAAAGGATGACAATGAAGAGAACCCTGAGGAAGAGGCAGACACTGTTGCTTGTCCTGTCTGCAATGTGGATTTTCCACAAGAAAAAATTCAGGTAAGCCGTAATGTGCCAATTCTGGGTGTCCTTCTATAACACACCCATTGACTTTTAAGTTTTAAGGTAACTACTTGTGGTATCAACATTTTGAAACAACACAAGAATTGCTGGCAAAGGTCGGTTATTATTTTCAGACACACGTCAATGCTTGCTGTGATGAGTCGGCTTCCCAAAGTACGGAGGGACAGTGTCCACTGTGCAACAAACATTTTCCGCAACATGAACTCCAACGTCACAGTTCTTTGTGTACAGTAATGAATGAGGACTAATTTCCAAAATAACCTTTCCAATATATCACATTGGTATTGTGAATTATGATTAATTAATTGTGTATAGCAAATAGTGGACTGGTATCTAATTCATTTCCATGTTCCAAACGTACATTTATTAAAATGAGTACCTACTTATGTAAGTACCTACGGAGGCTGCTTGCTGTATTATAATCAATTTATTTATTTTCAAACTATTTGTTGATCAATTAGTTTGCCTAGCCAAGTCTCGTGCAAATTAAATTTATGTATGCTGGATACTCCAGGCAATAGTAGCGGTGTTAGTTGCATCCAGGGCAGCCAACCGATAAGTACCCCCGTGCAGCTCATGCAGCTCCATGCAAAGATTTGATAATGTCTTATTGTTAATTCATTTGTTCAGTGGTGATTGATTACTGCTAACACAGACAGCTGTGATTGATTATTGTGTCATATGAGTGTCATACATGCAACAAATCTTTGAAGGATAGTATAAAAAAGTAAGAAAGAGACTTGGCACAGCTGATGTAGCAAATTCGTCACAAATGTATGAAATTAAGTTAAGAACACTGTTTCATAAAGACAATTCAATAGAATTTAATACCTATTCAACTTACATGCCCACAATAAGTGCAAACAACAAATATTAGCCATTGGTTAAAATTTATCTTATTTTTACGATCTGTTGTTATTCTTGTAATTAAATTGTTTTTACTAGCTTGAAGATTGGAACAAATGCATAGGTGCTTACCTACCAAAAAAATATTTTAACATTTCTTCAAGTTTGGAAAATGCACAATTATTTTGTGTTTATTTATTAGCTGCGTTTGATAATGAAATCCAGTGCGCAATCCGCGCATCTACCACGGGCTCTTGGTCACGTGGTCTGGGTTGAGGGTATGGTCAGAGCGTGCACAGTAAGCATTTTCAAACAGCATTATGAAACGCTTCAAAGCCGCTGTGGACAGTGGAGATATCAAACACATCCTGAATAGGTATTATTATAAACATTTCTATTATTTCTCTATCACATCTTAGAAACATTTCTACTTTTGTATGTATGTATAATTATTAATTAGAGTAATAATATGCTAATGATTAGATAAAATGCTGTTATTGTTCTTGACCTTCTATGAAGATCAAAGAGCATTCACTTCCAATTACTTGCTATCTTTATCAGTTCAGTATCAAAACAATGATTGTCTGAAATAAACCAATTCTATACTTATTAGCCATTAACCAATCAATCATCTGCTTATAAATCAACTGTGAGTGAGAGAGGGGGGCGCAATTGTCTCATTCTTGAGGCTCAACATCTTTGCCTTGGATGTGCTTAAATATAACTTCATAACACAATGAACTTTTCTGTGGTGCAGTTGATAAGCAGCATTTTTACCTTGATTGCATGCTGTAATGCAGTCACGCAAAGTTTGGATGGGAGCTGGAACGTCCAGAATGGAAATGCATGTGAGTACAGATGAATTCTTGCTTGTTGATAATCACAAGTTATTAATATTTTTAAATATTTAAGTGATAGCACAGATTATAGTTGTGTAATATATTGTTAAAGTAGAGTATCTGGATGTGCTATTTTCATCACAAGTGCAGAGCTGAAAATGTATGTACAAAACTAATGGCTGGATCCAAAATTGAAATAAATTATATTGAGATATATTTAACATGCAAAAAAGTGTTATATTTTTTCTTGTTCTGACATGCCCAATTGCAATTACTAGAAAATCAAATATACAAACACTACAGGATAATAATAAGGTTATTGGAATCACTTTTGGTCAACATCAAATACACATTTTAATTGTTGAAAATATTATTTGGTGTAAGCTTTAAGTTCACAATAAGTTACTGTAGAATATACCATAGATGCCCATATCCATCTTAAAATGCTGGATTGTAAGTTTGGTGGACTGAATGATCTTGTGTCCAGCTATCCAAGTTACCGGACAAGTACCAGGAGGTATCTACACCGACCTCTTAGCTGCCAACGTCCTGACCGAAGACATTTTCTACCGCAACAATGATCTCAATTACCGTTGGGTGTCACGAGATGACTGGACGTACACAAGAACTTTCCAAGGTAAAGGCAACTAAATTCACATCTCCATCTTTTAAATTGCTTTGTTTTATAGAAATAGGAACATCTAGAATTGCTAACAAGGCTTGTTAGTCTCAGCTTGTCCTCTAGGCCCGTCAAGTAATAAACCAGCTTAATTTCATGTGTTGTTCCATACAGTTGATGCTGACGTCTTATCCAGTGAGAACATCTTTCTGGTCCTTCACGGCGTCGACACAGTTGCTGATGTCACCGTCAATGACGCCCAAGTGGGATCTTGCGACAACATGTTCCTGCGGTACCGGTTCTCAGTGAAAGAACATCTCACAGTAAGTCCATTATCATGAAATGTTCCATCCGAATGTTGTTATTTTTATTGTCAGATACAAGAATTGGTTTCAATAATGTAATAATGATTGAAAAGCTTTGAATGTAAGGTTGGGGAACTATATTAAGATCCCTTACTTTCCTGGGCAATGCTTTTCAACTAAAGCTCAAGACTAATAGAGAATTTAATTTTTTATTTACACTCAAGTTGAGTACCTAGCATTGTTTTTTTTTCCTTTCATACATTAACATAAATTTATACAAAAGACGTCATCTGAATAATGTGTTAAAACTTAAAACTTTAGTTTCACATGTCAGGCTAGTTTTTTCATAGAACTCGTCCAGTGTATAAAAAACATTCTATATAAAAAATACTTTTAAATTGCGTTTGATACTTGTCCTTGGTGTAAGCATATTCTTTTGCAAATAATGAGCAGCTATAGGCTTCATAGAATGAATTGTTTTGGAATTTCTCATTTTATACTTAATCATGAATTAGTGCTTTTAGTAATCCAACTCAAGTTCAAACATTTTTCAAGTTTCAAAAAATGTAGATCAAGAATCGATGCTATGCACCTTTTTCACTGCGTTCTGTTCAGTTCAGAGCGTAGGTACAATGGTAACAAGCTAGCAAGCTTATAAAAACTGATACTCACAATTTTATAATCTTAAAATGATGTTCTAAAAAAATGTCTTGACACCACAACACTGCAAGCCTCAGCAGTTCTGTGAACGGAAGTGTCCCTTTTCCCATGGGGTGTGCTATTTGGGAATTAGATATTCCCTTGCACGGAATTCGACGGAACTTCCGACGGATTACTGCTAACTGCTAAGTGATTTGACTGCAGCCAGGAGACAACACCATCTCGTTGCGGTTCCGCTCGCCGATTGCCGCTGCGGAAGAGCGGTTTAACGAGCAGGTGTCGTCCGCGCACGTCGTGCCGCCGCTATGCGTGCCAGCCAAATACCAGGGCGAGTGCCACGTTAACCATCTGCGCAAGATGCAGGCGTCCTTCTCCTGGGACTGGGGTCCTGCCTTCCCGTCCGTGGGCCTTTGGCAAGTACATGACTTGGTTTTGTCTGTACTATCTGCTAAGCACAAGTATGAGGAACCTAATTGAAGACATAGAATTTATGGCTAGGTTTCAAGAAGGGACGCAATGCAACTCACTTTAGGCTGAAACTGTTGACGTTTTGGCAATTCCTTGTTTACTTGAGAGGTTTCACAAACAACATCTGCTTCACCCTCAGATAATTTATGTTCCTTTGTGCTTCACTATACTTCCCCATCATATTTATTGAGTGATTGAGCACCCTACTTTCAATTCAGTAATTTTTAGTAGGTTTGCAAATTGAAAATGCATGCTTTTTGCTCTTCTTTACTTACTATTTAGGCAAATTTCGTTTGGTTAATATTTGAAGCAAAATGGGTGTGATTTTTTTTATCATTATTTGTTACCTTTCAAGAAGGCACACAAGGGCAATCCAAGAAAAATACAGGCAAATATGTGCAGTCTTACGTTTTGCTGTCGGTTGGCACTTGGCAGGCAAAGCATTGAGCTGTCAGCGTTTGACTCGGCAATCCTGCGCGACGTGACGTCTGAGCTGCGTGATTCCTCGGCCACCGAGTGGGAAATCCTGGTGACCGTGTTTGGCGAGACGGGGCTCAACGAGGTTGCCGTCCGCGGAGACCTGCTGGCCGAGATAGTCGTCGACGGCGACGTCACCTTCGCTGCGGTGGGCGAGATCAGCGTAGTGCCGGCACCAGACGGAGAGTTCACCGCCAATGTCACGCTGACTGTGCCAAAGGTTCGCGCTGATTTACATTTTTTAAACCTCAGGTAACAAAGTGTATTTACATTAGGATGCATAGAAAGACTATCCTTACTTGGCTAATAAATAACACATTATTCAAGAAAATGATACTTAAAAAACAAACGATTTAAACACGTAAGTGACTTAAGTGCATTCATGCCAAGGCGTGCCAAATAAAATCTTGAAGCAATTTACTTAAGAGAACAGTCCCTGTATCTCTTGAATGCTTAGAGAGTTGAATGCTGTATGATTAGTTTTGACCTTTCTGCTCCCAGGACCAAGTTCAGCTGTGGTGGCCAAACGGGTACGGAAGCCAGCCGCTCTACGATTTAACCGTGCGGTTCACTGGAATCGACCAGGTCTCTAGCGAACGCGCCATCAGGATCGGCTTCCGTACGTTGCGGCTGGTGCAGGAGCAAGTCACGTCCTCGCCAGATACAGGTTACAACGATTTGCAATCAAACTCTTGTTCGAAATCGCACCCATTTGCATTTTCTCACCGTCCTTTGCCGTTTTGCGCAGGGCTGAGCTTCTACTTCGTGGTGAACGAGACGCCCGTGTTTGCTAAGGGCTCCAACTGGATTCCCGCGCATGTTCTGCCCGAACGCTCATACGAAGATGCGCCCGTGCGACGACTGCTTGATGCTGCAAGAGTCGCCAACATGAACATGTTGCGCGTCTGGGGCGGCGGTCTTTACGAGTCTGACCTTTTCTATCAGGTTGGTGTGCTGCGACGAAATTACTTTACCTCCTGAATATCTTATGAGTTTGCTTTGCAGTTGGCACCAATTGGCACACTACATGTAATTGAAAAAGCACAATGGATTGTAGATAAGTTTTTAAAAAACTCTTTAGTTTGGACAGAGTTTCAGATCTCAGTCTTTGGACATAGTTCTCATCCTTGGCAAGGGGTTGACCCTGTTTCTAGTTAGAGTGGAAGAATCTTGTCCATATAACTCCGGCTTGTCGTGGATTCCAGCTAGTGGACGAGATGGGGCTGCTGATCTGGCAGGACCTGATGTTCGCGTGTAGCATGTACCCAGCCTCCCCTGCATTCCTGGCGTCGGCGGCCGCGGAGCTGACGCAGCAGGTGCGGCGGCTGCAGCACCACCCGTCCATTGCGCTCTGGGCTGGCAACAACGAGAACGAGGCCGCGTTACGGGACAACTGGTACGGCCGCTACTTAACGTGACAACTATGAATTTAAAATATTGAGGATTTCTGCTGAAGTAATTTTTGTGAACACAAGTTTTCCTCCTTTTACTTTGGGAATTAAACACAGAATCTGCAGTGTTGTTACTCTTGACAATTACTGAGCATTTAACTTACCTCCCTGACTTACTGTCTCTTCCCCGACATTGCAATTTAGAAATGATTTCATGTTGGCTTAATCTTGCCTTTGGTGAAATATTCTATTTCCTTATGAGATGCACTTCTCTAATTGACTACCAAGATAAAATAAATGACAAAGCTTGTGAGATTCCTTTCGGGGAGAATGAACTTTGCGATAATCGGTAGGAGACGGGAACACAGGCACAAACACGGACAAAAGTTCAAAGCACAGGTATATGAGATTTAATAAGTCTAAACACAAGGACGCGCGAAAGCAAACGCGCACACAGAAAGAAACAGATATGATCGAGACCTCGCGTTCGAGCCTCCACTCGGGCCCGTTGGAGCTGGGGTCGCCGAACTATCTGGCACTACCCCTGGCCCAGGGGCTAACTGTACCGACCGCGAGGTTCGGTATGGTGGTGACGTTAGATACGTCACAAGCCATGCAAAAGCCCTCACCCCTCATGATCCTCTCATCTTCATGCTGATGATTGTATTGGATTAACAAGGAGAGGTATCCGCATGGCCATTTCTTCCCACCACCTTCTTCTCCTTTAGCCTTTGTGCTATTTTCTAGCTCTGTCCATCATCACTCCATTTCTAGTGGAATAGCAAAATATTTTTATTTAACTTTTATAGTATTTTGCAGAAAATTTAAAAAAATTTAATAAAACAATAAAAGTAGCTGGCCAAAACAAATCTGGAGATTTTCAATCCATATTTTCTCCTGTGACGGAAGGTACGGAACTGCGTCCGACTTTGCGACGTATCGTGACGACTACATCAAACTGTACGTGGACACTCTGCGGCCAGTGGCATTGAAGGAGGATCCCAGTCGCAGCTTTCTCGTTTCGAGTCCCTCCAACGGACTCCAGTCAGAGCTCGATGGGTACATCGCCTTGAACCCGTACAGCCCTCTCTACGGGGACAGTGAGTACTGAGTACACACCCGTAAACACATGTACACAAAGCTATAATAATAATAATAATAATAATAATAATAATAATATGCTACATGTTTTCCGTTGTTGCGAATTCCTTCAATTTGATCATTGCTGTTTCCATTGGTATTTTGAACAGTGATTAGGTACTGATTATAGAATTGTAATGTAAAAGGGGTACAAAACTTGTTTCCCTTGGTCTTAAACCACTTATTTTTCATTTTGGGCAAAAGCACACAAGATTCACAGTCTACACACAGTCTACAACACTGTGATGCAATGCTACCACAGATACATAAGGTTCACGTAGTGATTTAAAGCACTACGCGAAAGAACTCCGACCGTAATAATAGTTTCGCCGGCAGTCAAGGGTTGGAGCCACTGTTTGTTGTTCAGTCACCTGTAACCAAGGTAACTGTAACCCCCTGTGGAACAATGGGTCCCGTGATTGATGAGCATAGCGAGCGAAGCGAAATCATCAATTTCACTACTGCGAAAAAAAAGCACTTGTGTGTGTTTTTTTGTTT
The DNA here is from genome assembly GCA_921293005.1 of Nemoura dubitans. Classification (NCBI taxonomy): domain Eukaryota; kingdom Metazoa; phylum Arthropoda; class Insecta; order Plecoptera; family Nemouridae; genus Nemoura; species Nemoura dubitans. The sequence continues at coordinate 15,179,570 of OV121075.1, forward strand.
GTTTGTATGTGTGTTTGCGCGCGCTCTACAGGCCAAACGCCTGCGTCGATTGCGATGAAATTTTCAGGGTGTCTACTTTTGTTCTCAACTTGTTGTTGGCTGCTGACAAGATTTGACAGATATTAGAAATTTTGTCAATTTCGTGCATGCAAGTTCTTGAAAGTAAGTCCGCGGCAGAAATATATCTCCAACCTTATAAAAACCCTTGGGCATGAGCTGCATCTATGTATTTACATGCACATTGCTCAATTACCTCAAAGTGATCATATTTCCGCTACCCGACAGCTCGGACAGAAACAAAGAAAGGTCAGAATCGTTTACATTTTCAAGTGATCAGAATTTTTGAGAAAGCAATGGTCCGGCTAGCTGCTCCATGATTTTCATAGGCTTTTGCCTCAATCTTTTTATGCGCAAAATACAAACCGCTACGCTCATCTACAACGCAACACAAATTGCGTTCGCGAAGCCCTATTTATATTGATCTTGTGCCACAGCCTGGTAGATGAAGCCATAACTGTAAATACCTGAGGAAAATTTGAGTCCCTTGATTATAATTGACCTTGTTTATTGGCCTGGAATGATGTTAAAACAGGTTGCCAACGCACCCCAGCGATTGCTGGCGAAAATTACTAGCATTAAATTTTTGCCCTAGCCATAGCTAAAGCTAAGTATGATAGAATATGTGGGTAACCTTATATCTGTGATGCTAAAATGTTTTGTAACAACCTTACATTGGATATCATTGCTTCCAGTTCACTACTACAATTACATAATGAACGGCTGGAACCCAAGCATCTATCCGCGCGGCCGCTTCGTCTCCGAGTACGGTTTCCAGTCGCTACCTTCGATGACGGCATTACGTACCGTGTCGGAGCCGGCAGACTTGGCGCTAGGCACCGAATTCTCGCGCCGCCGCCAACACCACCCCGCGGGCTACGAGGAGATCACCGCACAGATCAAGGCACACATGACTCTCAGGGCAGATTACCAGGAGGTGGCCGGATTCCCCACCTATGTCTATCTCAGTCAGGTACGGATTTTTGCAACGCAGAATTATTTCTATGTTTACAATGTTTTTTTGTCTTTCCTTTTTGGTCTTTGTAACAACTTGAACAGAAAGTCCCTCTAATGAGCCAAAGACAAATTGACTGGAGCTACGTTATGGGCCTGGATTGGCATGTGGAAAAAAAATATTTATAGCAGGTCACTAAATTTTGGACCAGGGATTTTTCATAAGCAAGGAACACAGCAACAGGTTCAGTGTGAAAAATTTTGGCCACTAAGTGACACTATTCCACAACGGCTCTTGAATTACAGCCAAATTGTTGATCGCTAACGTGTCTGGCACAGATCAACCAGGCGATGTCGACCAAGGTGGAGTCTGAAACGTACCGAACCCGTCGGCATTTGCTGGTGCCCAACGGCGAAGGCCTAACAATGGGTGCACTCTACTGGCAGCTCAACGACATCTGGCAGGTACGCTTCACAGTTTGCACTTGACGTGCGTCTACAAGACAAGCTGGCCAGTCTCCCAGCCCAGATAAAAACTATTTTATCTGATAGGCTGCAATTAAAATATGCATCCATTTGAGAAAATATCAGACCCTAGCATCTGGCTTATTCAGCTTGGTAATATATTAGGTATGGAGTATGACTGCTGAATAGGTACCACAAGTGATTTGGAAACGTTTTTTTATTATTTTCTCATTAGAAAGATTGAAAAGTTATTAAGTACCTACCTTTATGTACAAAATTATATATTTTGTTAATGTGTTAATATGTGAATGTGTTATTGTGTTTTTATGGAGATGAAAATATATTAATATGTGGGGAGAGAGATAAAGTTCAATATGACATAATTTTCTGTTGCCATTTCTCATTTTCTCATTCCAAATTTTAAGTGAGAAAATGAGAAATGTGAATAGATGGTAATTCAAACAGCAAAGAGATCCATGTAAGGAGTATTTAGTATTTACCAATGCACCGGCTAAACCTAGTTTTGGCGACAGGGTCCTTCGTGGGCGTCGGTGGAGTTCGGTGGCCGCTGGAAAATGCTGCACTACTTTGCGCGTGACTTCTTCGCCAACACGCTGGTGACGGGCCACGCTACGGCCGACGGCCGCGTACAAGTCTACCTTGTCTCCGACGCGCTCACCGCGATACCCGACCTCACGCTCACTCTCAGCGTCTTCAAGTGGTCAAGTCTCGTTCCCGCTGGCACTCTGGTCCAGACCCTCGACCTTGTGAGTAGATTTCACACAACGGGCTTATTGGAGTTTGGCAATGACCTCGAAATTTAAATTAAAAACCGCTTTTAAGCCAGTAGCGGGAATTTGCCCTACCTTTCCTGCAGTTCCCTATCCGTCCCAGTATTTGAGAGTTTACCTAGCCACTGAAGTTGCAACCAACCTGCAAAGTCTCGACAATGTTTTGATACAATCCTCCCAACATCAGTCTATACAAAATAAACCAAGCCCACCTACACTTTGAAACAATCATTCTCACACTTGTCTTGCATGCTTCCAGCCCGGCGCGTCTGCCGCGGTTGTTTGGGATCTGTCAGCATCGAGCGTCCTAGCCAATGCTGGCTGCGGTCAAGGCACCGAGGCCAGGAACACATGCTTCGTGTACCTGTCTCTAACGGACTCTGTTGGGGTCAAGGCTGCTGCCGACAATTTCCTGCTGCTCGAGCCACTGCACTCCGCGGTCGGGTTGCAGAAGGCTGTGATAACGGTTCGTTAAATGGCACCAGGCTTTGGAGGAAGATCCCCGAGTCTTATTTTTTAAGGTTTATCACTAGTTCTTTTAGAAAAGAGATATGAAAGGATTTCAGTTTCAAGTTCAACCATTCTTTACCATTATCGAGGGCCAAGGGGTATTTTTTCTGTCATTTTGTTGTTTTTTGTATTTGTTTTGAGATTGCTTACTTTGTTAGAAGCTTTGTAGCTGTGGTTACTAAGAGACCTGAATGCGAAACGCTGTTGGTTCAGGTGTCCGACGTGACCGGCCCGTTCCCCGAGGGAGACACCTGGCGTTTCGACATTGCACTCGCCACGGACAACGTCGCCTTGTTTGTGTGGCTGGAGACTCCCGGGGTGTCGGGCTACTTTTCCGCCAACGGCTTTCTGATGGCCACTGCCACCAAGACAGTGTCACTGCTCACAACCGAAACTCACCAGCCGGACGAAATTCGAAATGCACTCACTATCATGTCCCTGGCGGACACCATCTGATTGGCATGTTGTGCCAGCAGTAGCCCTACGACTTTTTTAACCACAATGCTATGATATTTTTTGATAGGTGAACATGGACATACATTTGTATTTAATGGGATGCACTACGCAGTATTAGTATTATTTTTATTTCATTTGTCCTAAGTTAATGATTTTTCTATGGCAAATAAAAATAAATTCTCACTTGCAAACATCGTCATATTGAAGTCCGCAGTCAATTCCATGACTGAAATTTTTTTTTGACTTCCATTTATTAAGTGTCTTTCAAACAAAGAACCTTCATTATTAGCAGTAGAAAGGTAGTACATTCAATACTGTACTACCAATACTAGTTTGGTTCTTCTGGTTTCTTGCGAGCGGCTTTGGGGGAAGGCTGTGGGTTGCGGTAGCAAGCCATCTCCACCTCGGCTTCTTGGTACGACATGCGGTGGAAGCTGAAGTACTCGGGGTTCTTGTATTCGCCGCACTTGGATGCCCCGGGACCAACCTCTGAGGCGAAAGGGAAGCAATTAACTAATTTGGAGACTACCTACTAAGTTTCAAAAGAAACCCTTACCTCGGAGTTTTGTAATGGCTAGCTTTCAAACACCATCCGAAGACGATTTCAAGATTTTCAAATGCTGACAATGAATCCATGTGCATACTGCCAATGTCTTTTATTTTTTGAGCATATCATACCAAGTACTATTTGATGAGCGTAGCGAGCGAAGCGAAATCTTCAATTTCACTACTGGTAAAAAAGCACTTCAAGTGTGTTTGTGTGCGCGCACTTGCGCGCGCTCTACAGGCCGAACGCCTGCTTTGATTGCGTTGAAATTTTCAGGTTGTCTAATTTTGTTCTCAACTTAGGCCCCCTGCATTTTTCAAGAAAATCCCCCACACCACTCCCCTTCAAATTAGAAAAAAGAGCAATATTCAACATTGGGAAAAATTGGAAAAATACGGAAATTTATCTAAAAGTGCTTATTTTTTCCTAATTTTCCAAATTTCGAATATTGCCCTTTTCCCTTTGTTGTTTATGTGTTGTTAACCCGGGTGATGGCCATCAAAACATCACATCGTCTGTTAACAACGTTCTGCATTCAATTGATTTGCAAAAAGAATTTGTGTTGCGTTGTAGATGAGCGCATAAGCAACAGGTCTATCTTTGTTCACAACTTAAAACCCATATCTGCCTGCATACCAAAATGTGTCAAATTGGATGCACACATCACATCAATTGCATCACATCGGCTGTTTATGACTGTTCAACTTATCAACTCAACTAACTTAATATATCTCCAATCTAATAAAACCCTTGGGCATGAGTTACATCTATGTACTTTTACGTGCACATTGCTCAATGAACTCTAAATAAGCATATTTTGGCTTTCTGACAGCTCGAAAAGAAACAAAAGAAGGTCACAATCATTTAAATTTTCAAGTGATCATAATTTTTGAGAAAGCAATGGTCTGGCTTGGTTGGTGCCTCGTGGTTTTCATAGGCCTGCTTCCTCCACCTTTTTAGTCGCTATATATATATTCAAACTGCTACGCTCATCCTCAACGCAACACAATTTGCGTTCGCGAAGCCCTAGTTTACATGAACATTGGTGTAGTACAGTATTTGTGTTGCACCTCCTTGAAGGTTCCACCATGAAGAAAAAGAGCAACCTCACCTCCTTCGGGAACGCAAAGTACTGCAGTGCTGAGGCCTGGAACATCCATTTCTTCCAACTCCTTGCACTCCTCATTGTTGCTCTCCCCTTCTTCCTCACACTCCTCCTCCTTTTCGCACGCTTCCTCCTCACACTCTTCCTCCTCGGCACTTTCGTCCTTAGTTTGACACTCGTTTTCTTCTGGACATGTTTCCGGACAGGACGCTTCCTCTGAACAGGGCTTTGGACACGTTTGATTTTCCTCTGGGCATGACTTTGGACATTTCAATTCGTCCGAACAGGGTATCCCCGTCGAAGGGCCCTTGTCTCCATAAAGCCGGGTGGAGAGCGCCTACAAGGAATGCATTGCGGTTACAGATGCTGGAGCAGGTTGGAGCCAGGCAGATGTCTCAAACCTGTTACAAGCACTTGAAAATCCTGATGCAACATTGGAGGCTAACAATTCAATATTTTAACTTTTTAGATGCTGCAAGCATCTAAAAATCGAATCCCTCAATGCTTTGGCAGTAACATCTAAAACTAATCCTATAGTATCTCCTTTGTCCTAAAGTAGTTGGTTGTAGTAGTTATTGTAGTTGCGATATGGGATAGTAGGTAGTAGGTGCCTATAACCTTCGATCATTGCTAGCTGGAATATGCAACTAGCTCTATGCTGTATGTGCCCCGTGCAACGTTAAAGTATAGGCCTTACGACCTGTCATCTTGTCAGATCAACTTTATAGCGAACGTTATGTATTGCTATTTAAAAGATTAAGTATATATACTAGTCCATTCTAGATTACATTTAAATTTAAAAGTAGCTAAATAATTCCCTTGTTGGTTTGTTTTGATGTTACCTAATCCGCTTTTAAGATTTAACTTAAAAAACGGACCACACATAGTGAATGCAGTAAGAGCTGGCACTGCATACTAGTTGCCTATCCCTTCCCGGAGCAGTTATCGAAGCTATAATAGTACCTATGTATGAGGAAATTATAAATTAACTACCTATTTTAGATTGTTACTTGCAAGAAATTCATTTAATAAGATTGCCTTTGAATCCTTGCAAGGATATGTCTTTCAAAAATATCTTACCCATACGTTTGGACCGTCCTTGAATGCTCTGCTACAAATCTTCAAAGTGGACGACATATTATAGATGCATCACGCTGTGCGATGAAAAGTTGTGTTGTCAATCTAGACTATAAGTTTTCTCCAATATGCATAGGCAACACGATAACCAATTCCATTTGCAGCGGTATAAGAAAAAATTCGGTACGAATGAACGCAGTGTAGTGTGAATGCGATGAAAACAGTACTAGGAACAAAGTGTAATTTGTAACCAGGTAACAGTTCAAAATAATTATGAGACAACATTGTAGGTTTGTCAATTTTGCCGAGTATATATTGTTAGCACAGGCATTTAATTTACACTAGTTGTGCAGAGTTGATATTCGTGAACACTTTGGATAGAAAACCAGTTCAAATTCAATGGCATTGTGGAGTCACCTCCAAGTTTTTAAATCTTCATGCTGATCATACCACTACCTACTCGATTCGAACGGGGCTGCACTTGTTGCAGTGTGCAGCGCCGTTCGAATCGAGTAGGTAGTGGATCATACGAACTAGCTCCTATAAAGCACCTGCAACAGCAGCCTTCTTTAAACTCCCTGTCTGGCCTCAATGTTAATTCCCATTCAATAACAAATGCAAGTATGCTGTCCACCAGTGAGATATCTATAATAATATACTAATTGTTCAGTTTGGAACCAGTGCCAGGCAGCCGGATTTCTAGATGTACAATAATCGCATCTACTTTGGGTACTTAGGTACAAAATACATCTCTTGGATATTGAACCAGCAAATTTTATTATAACTTATCAACACTTCAATTTACAACATAAACAAATTTGACAACTGTACATTTACTAACTCCGCCATTCGGAACCTAGCTAGGAACCAGCGGAAGCTTTGCAGATGGTTGTGGATTACGATAAGATTTCATCTCATTCTCGGCCTCATGATACGACATGCGGTTGTAGCTGAAGTACTCTGGGTTCTTGTATTCGCTGCTCTTGGAGGCACCGGGGCCAACCACTGAAAACGACGAACAGTATTACGTATTACTTAATTGTTTAAGTATGAATCTCTTCATGAAGAGGTTGTGAATTGACGTACCTCCAGTCGGTGTAGCAAGGACTGCTGAGCTGAGTCCAGGGACATCCTTCACTTGGCCGGATACCGCTGCTGAAGGTTTAACAGCCGCTTTGTTGCCGATACATCGAGAAGAGAGAGCCTACAAATTGGCAACGGTGAAATAAGTCTCAAAGATGAGCGTTTGAAGTTCGTCCAATAATTTGGAATTTTAATGTATTTGTAGGAGATCTTACCCACAAACTCTGACTTTTCTTGAGGACAGTTCTTGAAGCAACGGACATTTTTGTCAGCTGTGAACTGTGAAGTGTGAAGCAGCAGTGAAGTAAATGTAATTGGCAGCACTGCTGATCCATGACGGCGAGTTCCAGATGATTTTGGGGCGCTTGATTACGAATTAATTGTCCAAAGTTGCAGTAAAATATATTAACTATTTAATATTAATAAAAATATTTTCTATTCGACATGGAATCGAAGTACAAATGTGTTAACTGTGGAGAAGATGTGTTAGAACTGTATAAGAAATACAGCCCAACTGTGCTAAAGTTAACACAATGTGTTAGTTTAACAAAGTTAACCTATTTTCTACTCTATATACCTACCTACTTGTTGGGACACAATTCTAGACTATATTGTCAACTTGACTCAATGATCGGATTTTTCAGGAGTTCTGCCAGAAAGTTGCGGACAAGTATATAGAATTTGATCCTGTGATTGTTATGATTGATTTGGTGCTGCTAAGAAAGGAAGCGTACCGCCACGTTCTCTTCAATACGCCTTTTGCGGTAAACACTATTTAATGCTCTGTTGCGGTAATTTTGTCAACTCTGATATTACATATCTACTCTTAAATCTTACAGGGTCACTGGAAACTCTCCGTGGTTGTGCTGCTCACCGAGTCTTGCTGCGAGTGGAGCGCTCTCTCCCAGCCTGGTGACACTCTACCTCCAGAGTATGGTTTTTATTCCGTATGCTGTCAAGAATTCCTAGGTGAGTTTTGTTGTCAATAGTTCTTGGTGTTAGTGTGGGATCAAATATATGTATACCATGACAAAATCTATTTAATGGTAAATTCTTGTATTTCTTTAGGCTCAGTTGCGCTGGCCAGTATCATGGTTCTACTGACAGCATTACACTGGCAGCTTGTGCCGCGCCCTACCGCTTGGCGCTGGGCTGCGCTGGGTCGAGCCCTGGCTTTGGCAGGTTCAGCACGGCTCCTGTTGCTGCCTGCACTAGTGTGGGCGCTGCCGCCTACGCATCGTTTCTTTGTCGATGCCTGCGCAGCTTTAGCTTTGGCACAGGCATATCACGGTGAGGTCCTACAGTTCTTGTAGTTTAGATCCAAGGATAGTTCACGAATAGGATACAAAAAGACAGTCCCAAAATATTTTTAGTCAATTTTGTCTCCATTGGTACGGCGGTACCTAGTAATATACACTTCTGTGCTTTAATTTTGTATTATTCTTGATGGTCTACTCTCCAGCACAGAGGTACAGACTTATGCCATCATCAGAATGTTTTGAACTGTTGTGATGTCGGCTACACCAACTGCCTATGGGCACAATTTTTTTTTCAATCTAGATGTAATAAAGTGTGAGCAGTTCCGCACCCCCCTAGTAGTCTGCTAGTAGTGTCATGATAGTAGTGTACTTTCAGCTGAATGCTCAGAGTTGTTGATTTGTTGAAATGAAATAAGTTGGCCTAATGAAAGAGTTTAGCTTTGATAATAGCAATAGTTTGTGGACCTCATAGCAAATGCTGCAAATGGAGGGCTAGAATACTAATGACACATTCACTGCTTTGCAGTTGTGACGCAGGCAGGGCACTGGGAGACGTTTGCAGCGGTAGCGCTGGCGGTCGGGGCGAAGATGACTACACGGTTGACAGCAAGGAACGCAGCCATCGGTTGACCTCGTTTCACCGTGCAGCTAATCCCTGTCTGCTCTCTATTGCCAAACCAAGCCACTTGTCAAGGCCAAGGATATTACTAGCTGAGTAAGTCAAGGAAACATGGCTTTAAACATAGTACATAAGACCTGTTATTGTGTCATGAATTGCTACGAATCTGAAACTTTCAGAAACCTTGAAATAGGTGCTAAGATTTACCTAGTTCTGCACTTGGACTGGAGTTGTCAGATTTGGAAGCAGACAGTTGAAACAGTATGTGGTAAGGAATAGATCAAGTTGTAAGCACAAATCAAGTAAAAGAGTGAGGTTTATTGAGATTTCCCTAAATGCCCATACCTTGGTGTTCCTAGATGTATTTATACTAGAGATGTCGGCGGTACCCAAAAATTGGACCCAGGAATCCATGACCAGTACCCGGGTAGCCGTGAAAATCAACCCAAATATATTGACTTGCGGTCGCGCGCGCTCAAAGATTTTTTTTTTTTTAAACCTGCGGGTACCGATTTGGAACCGGGTACTACACGGTACCCAGGTACCTTGCGACATCTCTAATTTGTATAATACTAAGTGTTTATTAACAAACGCCTAAAAAAAAGTGTCACTTCATGTTATTGGTATTGGCCTAGAAGCCACATTTAGTATTATGAATTGTAAATGATGTTCGGGACACGAAGTTTGGGCTTTGGAGGTTATTGCCGAGATCTAGCCAACAAACCCTGGCTGGCTTTCTGATTGACTAATTGCACATAGCCGATGGCGATACATTTACATAATATCGAAAGTCACTACCGCCAGTTCAAATGGTTTTGTCGACCGCACAAAGATTTACGGTGCGCTCTACACAAGTTACAACTTCCAAAATTATCCACTCGGAGATTTCACCTAGTTTCACCGAACAGAAGCGGCGTGAGCAAATCCTCAAAATAACTCGGCACTGCAACCATTTAATATCAGATATGATTTGATGGTTCGTTCACAAAGCGTGTCGTCACCAAGTTGTGAACTTTGTGAAAAAACAAAATCCAGCTTCTGCGTGTTGATGGTGATGCTATCCGAGAGTCTTCATGGAGTCTCATCTATTTCGTTGAATAGGTTGTTGCAGTGCTGATCCATCCCTACATAATGTGGGCCCAATTTGTTAAATTACTCCAGCCAATTCTTTCCTAACCAAGTGATTAGCAGCCGTTGCACTCACCACTTAAAATAAGTGGAACTGCCAACATTTCTGAGAGGAAATTAGCATAAATTTGAGTTGAGAACCCAAAAATAAAAAAGTTTCATGGACATAGATCCTGAAAATAATCAAAGTGTCTCTGAAACCAGTGCTGCAAAGCTATATACATCCACATCCATTCAGATGCAATTTGGAAGAGCTGTGAGGTATTCACTGCACGCAATTGGGTTTTGTCGTGGTGTTTAACACTACCACTGGCAAGACCGGCCCAGAATAAAACCAGATGGAGACTTTCATGATTAATGACAGCACGCTACACGCGGTTAGCTAGTAAGTCGATGCCATTCTTGTCCCCGTTGTTCTCTTCCATTCGCTCTTCGGGGATCGGTGCTTCCTCGACCGGAACCTCTGCAACAAGTCAAGGAATTCAGAACAGAGCGCTCGGATACCAGGAATCCCTATCACTTCAAGGGTAAAATTTAATTTTTTGCTTTATGTTATGAGTAGGTACCAACTGGCATTTACTCGGTATATTGGCATTGATTGATAATGAAAAGGTACCGATTGTGATTGAAATTGATTTTGGATTCAACCCATTATTACTTCTATGGAAAATCTTTGGCTTTCATGGTCTTATGTGTCATTTTGCGTATTCGTTATTCAAAAATTCAAAAACCAAGGTTCATACTACCAGCCAATCAGCTGCAATTTACCTTGTGGTTGAGAAATTTGCAAAACCAGTAGAGTGAATAAGCCGATCAACTGAGGAAACCCAACGCAATTGTCTCTGACTGACCGTCTCCGCGCTCCCCGGCGTTGTTTTCCTCGAGTTCGGCCTTGTCCGCGTCTCTCGCCTGCTCGTGATTAGACACTTCCCCCGTGCCGCCGACCACCACCGTCTCCTTGGGCGTTGGAATCTTCATGATGCCACGGGCCTGCTCTGCATCGCGCAACCGCTCTGCCATCTTGGTGGCCGCACGCTTGTCCTCATCGTGCTGTGTGCGCAGTCGTTCCGCCTCCAGTCGGAGCGCAGAGATGCTGGCATCCTTGCCAGCGTCCAGCTTCTTCAGGGACTCCTAGCATCCGGAACAGAGCCATCTCACGTTCAGGATAATTGCGGTCTCCGTAACAAGAATGGGACCCAAGATTGGACTCAGCTAGGGGGCTAATTAATGTAGAGAAAATTTTAGCTAGGGAAAGGTTTGATCCTAGATCAAACAATATTGGATACAGAACACATAGATGTAATAGGAGATAACTAGACATGCTAGGTCATATTCTAGACATTTCTAGGATTGTTTGGTTACATCAGTAGGCATTGCAAAATATCTTTTGTAATGCCAACCAACCACAGCCAACTGAAATCACAACTTTATTATAGTAATATAATTATAAATGTCAGTTGACTGTGGTAGACTTTCATGGTGGATGACGTCATGAATTGCATAATGCTGCTGACAGCAATATTTTAAATTGTGAATTTGTGCTACGTAAGGTTGTTACTTTAGGAGGTAATTTAAAGTAAAATGATGATTCCATCCTGATACTCCCTGGTATCCCGATCTTGATACATTCCATCCTGTTTGGTGTACTCACCAACTCGCTGACGCACAGTGCCGCTGCCTGCGTTTCCCGCGCCTGTGCCTTGCCTTGTGAAGCGAGCTGCGAACGGAGCTCTGTCAGCTGCGCCTGTGCGAGGTCAGAGTCTGCACGGGCCTGTTCATCGCGCACACGAAGGGCAGCCACTTCGGCATCGAGACCCTTGACACGGCCTTCAGCAGACTGCCGCTGATGCAGGCACGTCTCTTGCTCCTCTGAGCTGGAAGCATTACTTTGATTACAAAAATGCCTAAAAAACAAGCAGCAGTAGAATTTTTAAGTAAACCATGCTAGTACCTGGCTACTAGGTAAAGTTAATTACTATTATGTTCAGCGGGCTGTTTTTATGCTGACGTGGTGGTGTTGGTAGTACAAATCAACTTAAAGTCAACTGTATCGAACGTAGGTAGGTAGGTACCTAATTTGCAGCATGCAACAGGTCCATTGGATCAGCGTCATTGATCAAGCAAGCATCAGCGAGTAACTTCTTTATCTCAATAGCTTAGACATGGCTTGACAATTATTTAGGAGGAGTCTGTTTCTCAGTAGATTCTGTTGTACTCCCTAGGTACATTTCAGCAATAACAGTGTCGGACTGGCCAGGGCGGCTAGGCGGCGATTTCTGCCGCGGCCCCAAGTTTTCCGACCGGGGGGTCCCCAGGAGGCGATGACCGTTTTTAAGGGAATGGGCTTTTTAGTTTTGTTTGAGTCTTTTCTTTTGCTTGGGGGCCCTTTAGACCTCCTCGCTGCCGGGGCCCTTCGGTGGCCAGTCCGACACTGAGCAATAACATCAGAAGCTGTAGAAGCATTGGCAACAGACAATAAGAAAGGTGAAAGTATAAATTGCCAGCAATCATTATAAAGACAGGGAGGGCGTTAACTCACCATATTTTTAGCTGCTCTCCTAGCTGGTCCATTTGTCTCAGCAACTCTTCATTCTGCACGCCCACCGACCACCAATTGAAAGCGATCACCATTGAAACAAGTACCAGACCGGCTACTAGGAAGGGTGGGCAGCGTCCTCCGCCACGCATCGTCTCCAATCCCATCCTGTTGGACTGTCGCCGTCGTCAGTCGACGCGGTCCTCCTAACGTTCACGTCGTGCCGTTCCCGTCAGCCTCACACTACACTGACCTGTCAGAGAGGTTTGACGCCAAGATGTCATCCCATTTCGGTCATCACGTGTTTAGAATGAGCGCAGTGATTGGTGGAGAAGGATGACCAATCCCGGCGCTACGCGCTGCATACGAATATCTGCATTCCAAGCAACCAGCAACACTGCACTGAAAACATGCTGTGATGGCTGATGCAGTTTCTTGAAATGAAATTTCTTCATCGCTCCGTGAAAGTGAAAATAATATTTTTTTTTGCCGACTAGGCTAACAGGAAGAGAAATACACTGCTGTCAATGACCAATGTGGTGAAACAATGAACAAATATAATTTCCAATAATTTCCGATAATTTCTAAATTAACTATCATCTCTGAAGTCCGATATTATACAGGTAAGAAAAATATTATGTTCAGGCGAATATCGTCAGCAGAAACATGTTGATTTATTGAGGTCAAACTGCAAATTGTCATAACACAAACTTCAAATCAAACGTAACACAAATGTTGATGTTCATGAAAGCATTACACAAACGTTGTAATATATACCTATACTGCCACCCGGGCCCTTTTTCTCAAGCCGACAGTCGTAGTCTTAAAGTTTGACTCTACTTCTTCCCGTATTTCATCTGCTGCTAGCGGTAGCTCTGTCGTCGTCGTGGTCGTAGTCTTCTTGGCCATGCGTGGGTCTGCTACCCTCTCGACGGGCTGCTCCAGAGGCTGCACCGGATCATCGACAATAACCTCTCTAACTTCCGCGTCCTCGTCGTCGCTGATCATCTCGGTAGGCATATCGTCTTCCACCATCCTGACCTCTTCGACGGATTCCTCCTCCATCGGTCGCGGCCGCGTCTTCTTCGGTCGCGAGCCCTTCTTTCGCTTGGTCACGGCGCCTCGACGAATCGCGTCTCGGTGAACTGCCTCGTTTTCGTCGACGTATTCCCCTTGCATGGAGCCGTGCTTCAAATGCGCGTGTGTCTGCTTCTGAAATCAGCACAACACAACTCCACGATTGAAATCTGTCGCGTTTGGTGACCAATTACCACTAATAGTAATAGTAAAGATCGAAAGGGTATCTGACAAGTTACAAGGAAAGTTTTGAATCGATAAAATTCTTGGAAGCTGTTGGGGCTCTCTCTGGTAAATTGGTAAAATAAGATGAAGGCATCACATAGCACTGAATAATATCCCAGTCTTATATGAAATAACTATAATTTTTAAGGCATGCAAGTCCCATTCGATTAATGAAGAGCGGCGAACTCACCAGCTGCTCCCTGCACGCGGCCAGACCGACTGTCTCGCTGCGCAGTTGCTGCGTCTCCGTGCGCAGCGACGCTATGAGGTCTGCCTTGGTCTCGTCGCTTTGGCGTGCTTTAAGCTGTGCGCAGAAACGTCAGACATCAACATGAGGTGAATGCAAGATGAGGGATCCCGTGGCAAGATGATAGCACGAGGCATGATGGTACTTGCCAGCTGCTCGCTGCACTCGTCTCTTGCAGCTGCGCACAGTGCTCCCTGTTCGAGACGCGGCTTGTTTTGGGCCACCTGTCCGCGCAGCTTCTCCCACTGCGTGCGCATCTTCGCCAACTCGTCGAGCAAACGCTTCTCACTCCGCTGCGCGGCAGCTTTGGCTAGCTCGCAGCTGTCTTGCGCAGCCACACTGCAAACGGAAGGTAAAAGATATTGGCTTATTTGTTATTTTGATGTTTCAGTGGAGAAAAAGGCATGCCAACTAAAGCGACATTCAAGGTGGCACCTACAGAACCTCGCAGCCAAACCGCCGAGCAAGAAACTGTCTATCACGACGTCCTGACCACCAATCCAACGCCATTCCACCACCGCACTACATCGGACCTCGAAACCCGTGCCAAAACGCTGGCCAGCTCTCACCTGATCTGCAACGCTACCTAGATGGCGCCTGCCTGCGTCTCCAGCTCGGTGCTCGTTGGCCAACGCCAATCCAACTCCATTCCGCCACCGCACCGTACGAAAACCGTGATATGAAGCTGGCCAGCGCTCACCTGATGTGCAGCGCTACCTAGATGGCGCCTACCTGCGTCTCCAGCTCGGTGCTCTCGTTGGCCAACGCCAATCCAACTCCATTCCGCCACCGCACCGTACGAAAACCGTGATATGAAGCTGGCCAGCGCTTACCTGATCTGCAGCGCTTCCGCGATGGCGCCTGCCTGCGTCTCCAGCTCGGTGCTCTCGTTGGACAACGTCCAGCAGCGCAGCGCAAGCAGCATTGCCGTGAAGCTGAGCAGCGCTGCCAGGAGCGCTGGCACTCGCGACTTGTCCTGCTTCATTGCGAGGGGCGACTGTCGAGTGTCGTGTGGCGGGCCGGGGTCGCGGCCAACGCTGCAGCTGACGCGCGGCCGAGCGGGGTCGCCGGCCGAAGATGTGGAGGACCGGTCCATTCAAGGACGTCGGGTGCATAAGAGGCCAAGTCGGAAATTTGCCACATCAAGCGTGGCCCAGGGTGGCGATTTCGGTGTTGACGTTTCGGTGTTTTAAAGCGGAACGAATTGTTACGTAGATTGGACCTTCACTTTTCATTGACTTATGGCGTATTCGCTCTTTGCACGATGTTATGCATATATATAGCTCTAGCTTCAGTCGGCCGAATTAGTGAAATGCGTGCATGGATTAAAATAACGAATTCTTAGAGTTCAAAGACCCCGGTCCTCAATGAACATGTCCTCACATGCGAGCTCGTCTGTGGAATTTCTCTAATCGGTAATCTTATATGTGGAAGAGGAATTGTACTTTTCCCTGCGTCAAGTAATTCTGCCAATTCAGCAGTGCAGCCCGATGTATCTGCGCCTTAAAACTCTGTCTCTACCGTTTATATTTGATATGATTTTTAATTATTGAAATTCGTTATCGCTCGCCATGAAGGTCTCCGAAAGGAGTTGAATTTGGTAATGCTTAGCTACGAAGAAAATTGTAAATACATATAATTCCATTAGCAACTGTATTTTATTTCTTAAAATAATTGTAATGTACACGAACTGACAAGTTAACACTGGGAGGAACTAGCTTGAGTTGTGAGCCAACTCCACGGTGATTCCTCCCATGCGGCCAGTTGAGATAGCACCACTAGGACGCCCTTGCCGACGGATGCGACGGTCCAAGACCTTCGGCATCGGCATGGACGCCCCTAAAGCGTCGCGTCGCCCTCGACGCAAGCCCAAGCGTTGTATACAATATAGGGCCGAATTTGGCGGCGAGATACCACGCCACGCCACGCCTCACATCCATTTCTTTCACATGCAGGCATCAAAATACAGACATTCAGAGGCCAGGCCAAGCATGAATCGCCGGCGCTGGCGACTCAAGCATTAACAAAACCAAAGCCGGCTAGAATGAGTTCGGTTTCTTTCTTCTTCACCGGGTTATCCGGAATCTCTCCCCGTGTTCTCTCCTTCAGTCGAGTCTCGATTGCAGCATTGCTTCCTACGAGCCGACGCAGTTACTCCCTAAATCTCAAGGTCGAGACGTCACTTGTCGCCGCCGCAGCATTTGTAAACTGTCCGTCAATGATGAGTAGGTTACTTTCTACATCTTCGTATACCCTTTCCTGAAGGAGAGGAAACAACCGCAAGCTTGTTGTGGAGAGACTTGGCTGCTGCCACCCCGTGCAGCGGCGAAGGAATGGTCGAAGATTCTAAACGCTTTATCGGCAATTCAGGCCGAGACACGTCGTTAGCGTGGCGCTGCACCACTGCTGCGTACTGTGCTGCGCACGGTGCTGCGCGCTGGACTACTGCTCGACAGGCTTCTCGTCCAGCCAAGCACGGAAGATGGGCAGCGTGCTCGGGTAATGCGTTCCCGCCTTGCCCCCCGCGGGGTTACCCTCCTCTGCGCGCAGCGGGTACGTCGCCAGCACGATGGGCAGTTGCAGCTTGACGCGCTTCTCGAGGCCCTTCGGCTGCAGCACGAACTAAAACCAAGAACAAGACGGCGTGTTACTATCTGAATTATTGACGTTTCACGAGACATTTGTTATTGCACTGCGGTGAGTGTGACCGTTGACCTGAAAAGAAAACTGCGGTCACAGCTGACGGCGGCGATCGCTAATCAGTTAGCTAATTATCATGGCTAATGGTAATTGACGTAATGGTCGAGTTGGTTCCGAATTTGATTCGCTAGACGTCGCATTGGTCTCATCCTTGAAGCCAATCGATTTGGGGGGAAATTTCTTCGGAACGAAATCGCGTGCGACGTAAAGGTACGTTATATTTGACAGAATAGGCCCAACCACCTTGGCTCATATTCATCGCCTGGTCAGAGACAGCAGTGAGCAAATCGATGACTCTGTCGCGCTGTTGTCTTAATTGCCTGAGCGGAAATTAAAACAGGTCGCTGGGAATAAAACGCAGCAAAAGAGAAAGAGTACTCACGAACACGTCGTAGGAGACGCGCACGAGGTGACATCCGCGCAGGTTGGTGGGCGGCAGGGGCGGCACGTAGAGTTGTTCTCGGTCCCATGTGTCGGTCTCCCCCGGCTTGACGCGACCCCGGGTCAGCGCCCCCAACTCACGCGTCTCGGTCTGCACCACGCGCCCTCGGGCGACGTACTGGATCGTCTGCAGCGAGACCACGAGACACACGTTGACAAACGCCTCTGTTTCACTCTCTCAGAAACTGCATCGTCATTGTAAAGTATAGTCAAACTGAATGCGCTTTCCCAAATGCATGACAGAACACTTCTGCGTATTAAAAGTTCCGTGTGCATGCCAATATATTGAGTAGGTATACCTTGCTGTGTAAACTACCTAAGCGACTTTGAAATATATAGTGTTTGTGCTGAAACCGCTCTGAGCACATCTCATCGGAGCGTTTTCAACACTATTTGAATTCGGGGCACCCTAAATAATGCCGTCGATTGGACGAGAAAGTGTGCGCTTTTACGCGTTGCACACTACTATGCCACCACTATGCCAATGAGTGACGAGACTACACCTTCGATGGTGGAGTCGAGTACCGTACCTCAGTGAGTGCTGCCCTAGTGCTCTTGATGGTGACCCTCGAGCGGTTGGCGACGGTGGCCGAGATGCCGATCGTCTCGCCGGGCACATAGCCGCCCCTGTCCAGTGTGACGCGCACCTCCACGGCCCCGGGGGAGACGCACGCCACCCCCAGGCGGTGCTCCACTTCGCAGCGCAGGGGGCTCTGGGGAGAAACGCGCGGCCACTTTGAGATGGGTGGTGAGAGGAGAGCATCTCACATCTCACATGTCGAACATATTGCACTCGGGCCAACAGGGACAATGGAGATGGAGCTTCTCCGGTCTGAGACTGGTGATGATGAGTCATTCGATAAAGTCTTAGCAATGGTCTCATATTTACTTATTTGTCTGCATTAAAAACGTGTGCATCCAGATTACCGAAACAAATATTATAGTTAGTAAGTAGAATCTTGGGATAGTCTTGGGATCGTATCCCGTCATTTATACAGCTTTCAATCAGAGGTGAGAAGAAATTTCGATCCCTTATCCTTTGGTTCAGTATTGGTATGTCCCATGGCACACAGAACAGCGTCACATGCTTGCAGATCATTTTAATATGGGCCAAGGCCACGGTGACCTTGACGCCCCGAATGGTTCCCCAATAAAGGCGCACGCTTGCATTAGCATTTCACTTTCGTCCCGTGTCTCGACGCTACTACCTATCTCATTTAAATGTTAAACACATCCTGTATAAATCAAAGAATGTCGTAACAGTACATGCAGCTCCTCTCTGCAATGCTGATCGTGTGAGAGCACGGAAAGACATGCACGCCACACGTATTACTCGAGTATGCTCGAGTAGCATGTTATGTGGGTAACGTGTGAGCCGTTGTTAAGATTGGTTGTTATGACAATTAACACTTGAAAACAAACAATCCACTCAGCGTAATCTGCTCTTAGCGTTCCTATAGACACGCCGGACTGTAAGTGACGCCGACATTTGGAGCGGTTCAGTCTTCAAAGATCAGGCAAAGACACACTCTGCAGATTGACAAAGCGTTTTACCCAACGAGTCAGGGGTGCTTGCGATCGTGGCGTTGGTTTTGTTTTGAATACAAACACATCTCCTATGGCTGGACTTATTCGGCGTCTAAAATATGGCTAGAAGTAATTCGAAAATCTTAAGCAATAGCCGCCACATGCTTGGTATGACGATACCATCAAGTCAAGCCCACGATCCAAGACACCGTTCTGCAGTGACCGAATGATCAACGTGGAAGGAAGTATCATCCGGGAAGCGGACATATCAAGTCGTAAACGTGAAGGCATTGCATTTCTTATCCGCTAAATCCTTCTTTAATCGCAATTACAATCCAGTCTCGGCGTGGCCTCTGGTGTAACGACAGCACCCTAAGACCCGAGGATCTAATCCTGCAGGAGGGCAAACACTTCACAGCAATTCCCTCACCGCTAATCCTGGTGGCTCCAGGTTGAGGTCGACGGGGTTCATGACGACGAACACTTGCTGGTTCTTGTGCGTGAGTCCGTTGGGTTCACGCAGGGCCGCCTTGCAGAAGTACTGCACCCACCCGTGCTTGCCGAGGAATGTGGAGGGCAGCCCGAGAGGCAGACCCAGCTTGAACGGGAAGCTGTGGATGCCGGGAGACAGCAACGCTGGCCCTTGACCTGCGGGCAGATGATGGGGACGCCGTCAATATGAAGGCAATCGTAAACTCTTCAAGTGTACTGGATGAAAAGGCAAGATTAAATCTCGTCAACTCGATTGTCTCTCACCAGGCTCCCCTAAGAGGCGCATTCGGAAGTCGATGTAGTTCTCTTTGTCGAAAACGCGCTCCTGCCGACGACTGCGTAGTCGGATGACTCCCTCGCCGACCACGTGGAAGTGCAGACCTGGAACACGGCGCCATCTACGTCATGTACGGCGGGCGGTATATCGCATACACGGAGAGATTGAAATGTCATAATATACAAATGTAGTACGTATATTGAAGCGCACCAGTGAAACGATAAAGTCAAGACACCGCGGCGGCTTTTGACCATTTAAACAGTAAAGCAACAGCAACATTTAGAGATATTTCCCGCTTTAGGCTGGTAAGGTGGCAATTTGAAAACGTGAAGGTTATCAACATCACACATTCGACGATAATCAAAGAGAAATCCTGAATCTGGGTGTGCATTGTGATGGTGTGTGAGTGTGGTGTACGCCTGAGAATGCTGCTCGTCCCGAGCCGGGGCTCCTCTTAGCGCGCGACTGGGTCACCGACAGGAGCGGACCGCGTGACGTCACACGTCGCGCAGTGTCCTTGCGGGGCGGCGCACAGCGGTGAAAGCGCCGCGCAGAGACTTATATGGTCACGTGGGCTGGACCCGGTGGGCGACGCACGCTTGCTAAACGTTCGGCTTGGGAGACACCTGTCGGTGTCGGTCTTGGGGGATGCCAGGGCGATGGCAAGGCGACAGGGGGTGAGATTGCACGTGATGACTTCTCGGAGACGTCGGCTGATCGTGTTTGTAGGAACACATAGCGCGTGGCAATCAGTTTCGCCGGCTGATTCTTTGGTCACTTTGTATAGGTATATCTGGAGTGGTCACTTAATAGGGTGTGGCACGTTTTATATG
The DNA here is from genome assembly GCA_921293005.1 of Nemoura dubitans. Lineage (NCBI taxonomy): Eukaryota > Metazoa > Arthropoda > Insecta > Plecoptera > Nemouridae > Nemoura > Nemoura dubitans. Next base: position 15,199,976 of record OV121075.1, read on the forward strand.
AGTTTAGGTGGCCGAATCCTCAAGGAAATACATATCCCTGCAGGGGTTTTATACGTTTTAACGCCTACGATACGCGTTATAGAGACGATGCGAGATGCCACTGAGTCGCGCGTGGCTTCAGACTATGGAACGCATGCCGAATCCAAGATGTGTTACACTGCTCCAAAGGACGACGTCGACGACGCCGTTGTCCAGACGGCGCGGCTTGCCATCGCCGACGACGCCCAACACGCGGTCGGTGAGATGAATGCACGGCGAGGAGGCACGACCGAACGCTAACGAGCGTCGACTGACCGGGTGATTGGACAGACTAACGGCATCCGGAGTTAGCAAAACGAGGCGCAAAAAGAGCCAAGAGCTGAGAATGGTGACTGGTGAGGACATCGATGATGTCAGAATGACATCGCCGTCATCTTCACGCCAGTACGTTGTAACAACGAACAGTCGAACGAATGCGAATTATTATCTGAAATGTAGCCATGTTTTTGAAATGATAATAACAACGTGACACCGACGCTAGATCATTCGGGATGATGACGCCGTCGTCCATGCAGATTACAGACAGAGGTAATCGGCGTCGTCCTCTATGCAGCAGACGCAGGAGACGTCAACTCACCCAACGCGGGCGTGTCCTCGTCGAGCTCCACTAGAACCCTTCCGCTGAGGAACTGTCCAGGAAAATAGAGCAGGTTCGTATTGTCAAAGAGTATGAGGAACTTGAGCAGCTTCCGCGTCGGAGCCATGTCTTTGGTCCGTGGACGTCGCCGTTCTAGACAAACAAACTGGCAGAGCTGTGCGAGCTGTCGACGGCTGGGCGCGATGGTTGCTGGCTGGCAGGAGACTGGCGAGCGTCGAGTCGAGGCCGTCCCACCTCCGATAGAGGCTCCACTGCATCCACTCGCTTTCACCTGTGTGCTTCTTGTACCTATGGCGGTGTTGTCACCCCGGCCGGCTAGCAGCGGCGACCTCGGTCTGCCTTGTTGCCGTCGTACTCGATCGCCTCTGATCGCCTCCATCCGTCGCCTCCGTGACGGACGGCGTCGGCGTGGGTAGACGTCGGACGGCGGTCCCTTTGTATCGCGGCGTCGATGGCGATCTTAGGGCTGGTAAAAAGAGCTCATCAGTTGACTTCGAAAGAAGGAATGATGGCAATTACGATTTCAAGGAGTCCGCATCCGTTCGAATAGCGAATCAATATAACAAATTTCCCACATTTTCGTCGCTTAGTGTAAGATTAACGAATCGCGTAGTTAATCCATCTAATTTTTGGCAGACGGAGCTAATTTTTGTTTTTTCATTGCATTGCGTTTTCAAGTTCCTTTTGAACTTGAAGATATCATTTTCACCGAGATTTTATTAGACTTTTCCACTAAGACTTATTACTAGGAGAAACTAGTATTCTCATGTTGGCAACATTTTCAAGCGCAGTTTGCGAGCCTGGTCGGCGCGTTGGTGTCGCCGTCTAGTGAGCGCCGATCAAGCTCAGTAAGTGTTTACATCTGGTGGTGGGTGAATGTGCTCGCGGGTTGTGTCTAAAATTGCCTCGTTTCACGAGGCGGCGCGTTCTAAAAGAGTGCCGTGTGTCACAGTGAGTGTTTTAGCGGTCTTCCGCCGCCCGAAATTCAAACACCGCGACTGTGTGCACGAAACGGCCTCCATACCTGGCCATCCGCTGGATTTCTCGCCGTCGCCGTCGCGCGCTCGCCGAACTCGAAAACAAGGTAGGTAGACGCCGTCTCAATAACACGATATTTCCCCTGTCTCAACCCAGAATCAAACCACGGCCTCGCGCCCGTATCGATCGTCGCCCCCGAAGTGGGGTTATGTCGCCTCTAACTGCGTCGTCGGCTCTGGGAATGGCGTCACACGTAGTCGCTTCTCACTCAGTCAGCCGGCGCGCCGGCTCGACGCCTCTCGCTCGCTCTCGCGTGCGTCAAGGCTGCTCTTACGTCACACCTGTGTCGTCGTCTCTCTCGCACACCCTCGTGCCTGCGCACGCCGTCTCTCTCTGGTCGAGTGCACGTGCACTAGCCGGGTCGCGGCGTGCTCGGGGTGGCGGTCACTGACCCCCGTCCGCCCTCCCCCTGGCACAGTTCGGCCCGTCGTCCGAAAGGGGTAGCTACCACGTGGATCCCACGGTCGCCCCGGGATGGACGCTGCGTCATGGGCCCCAGCTGATTGCCGGGGTCAAGTGGCTGACCGCGTTGGCCGCATTCCTAACACTGCCGAGTCCTCCGTTCCCATGCATTCCAACTCCTTGAGTCCCGTCTTCGGCCGGCTCACGGCGCCCCTCCAAGGCCACGGGACCGACGGGCTCAGCTTGGCCTCGCTGTCGCCGTCCTCTCGACGGCATCCTCTAGCCATGCCGGCATATTCTCGCCGTCAGGCACCGTCTGGGGTCAGCTCTTGAAGGGTGCCCCAGCCCCGGCCGCGGCCACGTGCCCCGTAAGGGCGTCGTACATGCGGAGGGTGCGGCACGGTGGAGGCAACGACGTAGTAGCGCGTATCGATCGGCCCCGTTCCCCTCTCGGCTGCCCCCTCGCGGCGTCGGCGGCGTCGGCGGCGTCACAACATTGACCCGTCACAACACCGCGAGCCCCGGTCGCCCTATGACCCGCCGCCGGGCCGGGCCGGGCCACGCCGGGGCCACCCTCCTTCCCTGTAGACGGCGTCTCCTTCCTGCTTGCCGGGTCAGCGGTATCACGTGACCGATAAGCGCCGGTGGCCGATAACCGAGGCGATAACCGAGTGTTTGGTGGGACCGACCCGAGCCGCGCCACGCCGCGCGTTTTGGGCGCCGCTCGACGGCCGACGTGTGCCCACGAGGTGTGTCGACGTCGCCGCCAAGGGGCCCTCCTTGGGTTCCTAATCCTATTTCGCACGTGTTCGCTACTTAGGTATATATATGTATATGATTCTGGGCCGACTAACAATGAATGCCCAGACCGAAATGAATTGATGAAGGCGCCTATAACGTACTATAAAATTGGGAAGTCCCACCGTGTAATCCGAATTGGCATCTCATAGCAGAACTTTTTTCTGAAGCAATTGCAATTCCATTAGCAATTCCGTCCTATACTCTAGTTCACTTCGACTAGGAGCGGATTTCCATTCCGAAACAGGTCCTCCTGCTGCATAGACGAAGTTTTAAATTTACATCCCATTTCCCAGCTCACAGCACATAGAAATGAGTTAAAACATTCGAATCATTTCACTCTCTTTCCTTGTGATGTAAATCCTTGACAAGGAGCATGTAGGTAGGCTGCAGGCATCGCAAAGTGTGTATCGAACCGCCGAATTCTTGCACATTTTTTCGAAAGACTTTATTATGTGTACATTTCGAGGCCCATGTGGACACTTCATTATCTATCTGTAAACAAACATGACTGATAACGGATGCGAGGCAACAAATCGCGATTTTTTTCAATATCTCGTGGTCCCAAACCGGCGCCAACTGAATTCAGCCGATTTCGCGCGCGCCAAATCTCGACCTCCTCCGCTTGTGAGCCTGCTACACTCAGCATTGCCGTTTTCCAGTCGCGTGAACGGTGCAATTCTGTCGCGATCTCGCCATGTGCGTCGGCCATGCCCGGCTAAATGGTGCGTTGGACGAAACAGAAGGACCACACAGGAGTCGAGAAATGTGCAAGTCACGACGACGACGGCATGGCATCTCGCAGAGGCCTGCACCTCGGCGGGCCTCCCAATACTATTCGGCTAGCTCGCAACACCAGGCAACTCATTGACCCTAGCGTCGACCCAGTCGTGTTGCCGCGTCCGCCGCCCCGTAGGGAGGGGATGATTACGGAATAGGGGTGCGATTCAGGTCACATGACTCACTGCGAATTTGCGCGCAAACTTGGGGGTTTCAGGCTACATCAGTTTGGCCGTGAAGTCCTGGCTGGGCGCGTAACAAACGATCCAAAGGAGTGACATTAATCTCTTTTCTCGGCGTTCACCTTAGACGCGGTTCCCCCCAAGGCGGTGGTGTGGTGGCAGGCTCCCCCCAGGCCCCAATGCACGCTGTAGCGGATTTACAGATGCGCAAACCGCATCCATCCACATTCGGCGTGAATATATAAATACTCTCGACGTCAAAGGCAGGCAGGCAACCAGGAACAGGATACTAGTCATACTTGAAATCCGTGAGTCTCAGTGATCTGAGTTGCTGTCCGTGGCGCGGCGTGGCAGCGCAACCACAGAGTACCTACATTCCTCATTCCTCACAGTCAGTCACAACTGTATTGTTCGGCGTGTTTGGTAACACCGGTTCTCGACAGATCGCTAGGGTTAAGCATCGCTGAACGGAGAAGGTATTGGACGGGTGACCGTTAGTTGATCACCTTGATTGTGTGTATAGATGGAGGAATACGATGCGAAGGTCAAACACGTGGAAGGGATGGACCTAATCCAACGTTAACCCACGTCGATATTATCAGGAACTGCTCATGGACTACATAACACAGACAAATGACAAAATGCCAACTTGTTCATTATAAAACTTGAATTAAATTCGGTGGATACGATCACGTAACTGAGAATTGTGAGAAGGGAGGAATCTATCTAGCGACCAAAGTGGCAGTGGATGCTTCTTAATCGTCATGATGATTTGTTATGTGCCCAAAATTTGGATTAATTTGAATGTTTCCCGTTTGTTTGTCCTCAGGCTGCGCGCGCAGCATAATGGAGCCATGACTGGCGGCTGCGCAATGAGTCGCGACGAGTGCGCCGCGGCTGCGCGCTGCGACGCGGCTGCGCGTCGCACCCCTAGCGGCGCCCTGTGGAAGCAGCTTTGTATGTCGACGGTGCTGCTCGCGTTGGCAGCGATCGCGTGCAGCTGCCTGCGCACGCGGAGGACAGCCGCCGCCTGCGTCGTGCTGCTGAGCGTTGCTGCGCAGATGGAGGGCGCAGGCGCGCAGCTGAGTCCGCGTGACAGACCGCCGCCGCCGACGGTGCCTGACAGGGGAGGTGCGTCACTACTCACAATCGTGCAGTACCTGCGGTTTGCTGGGAAATATATTCTTTGTCCGAGCTGAGATGCCCTGTAGACTGGCCAATACTGAATAATGTATTTTTCACGTTAAGGAGCCAGACTACCTCGCTCTCAGCTGCTCGCAGCTGCGAGATAGCGCGAATGCAGAGTCTCACGAGTATGCGCTTTTTATTCAACCGTAAGAGATAAACTATTGAAGAGCGAGGGAGTGGTAGATAAAGAATCAATCTGTGTCGGTAACGGAGCCTTTTTCTCAATTTTAATCTTCCTCGTCTCTTTATCGATTCGCGAAATAGCGCAAATAAAAGCAAAATACCAAATTTTTAAAAGCGGTTTCGGCCCTTTTAGACACAAAAAATGTAAAAACGGGTCCGTTACCGACACAGATTGATTCTTTAACTACAACTCAATAGCTTACTTCAATAGTTAATCTCTAGCGGTTTAGTAAAAAAGCGCATACTCGTGGGACTCTGAATTCGCGCTATAGCGCAGCTGCGAGCAGTTGGAGCGAGGTAGCCTGACTCCTTAAAAGAAAAGTATTGTTCTGTAGACTCCAGACATTGCGTTGTCATTTGTCAATCATTCGATGTTCAGATCATCCAACCCTTCAACGGAACAATGATCAGGCCTGCTTGAGAGTGAAACACTGCTCTCCTTCTAAACGTGAAAAATACTATAGTTTTCTCGCGGTGCACCATGCACGTATGTGCAAACGCAAAATAAACGCACGCAAAATACGCTGCCATCTCTGAGGCGCAGCTGCCAAACCATGGACTACTGTCAGTTTTCCCATTATTAAGATTGCAAATTAAACTGCCCGCTTCGCCGTTGCAAATTTCATGTAAGATAAAACGTATCCGAGAAATCGGGTTTCCAGCACCAAAATGACCATAACGAAACCATGAGAGAAGCACTGTAATTTATAAGAATGAATTCGCTAGAACACGTGGTATATCGGGGTGTTGGTTGTGCATACGTTATGCTGAAAATCCCCCGTTGCATCTGCGAATATTTGGGGGCTCAGAGCGATGATCGAAGATATGGAAAGTTCGGCGATAGAAATCGAATATTGGATGTCTAGATTCTATGAAAGTGTATTTAAAACCCGCTCGTTGCAGAAGTGCAGGTGTCAAAATTCAAATTATTCAAAATTCAAATTATTCTGTTTACACCCATGCATGTGCGGAGGCTTGGTTGTGTTATGCCACAGAACACGTGACAATAGAATTGTGGGAAAATTGGCGAAATCGTCTACCTAATTGTTATGAGTTTGCATTTTAGCTTCCAGTTGGAAAATCAATTGGAAATACCTACTTGGCATTGTACTAGATTATTTTTATTAGAATTGTGATGGAAATTGCTGTGTTACCAGAGGTAGAATTCTCCTATGAATAGGCAATCCAACTGTTTTGGAAGTTTACCCAAATCAAGCCACCTGCTTTGTCTAGTAAAAATGTATGTAAAAATGTGTAAAACGGGTTCAATATTAAATTCAACCATAAGTCTTGCATGCAGCTATCGATCTCTCCCTCTATCGCGTTCGGTCGCTCTCTTTCTATTCAACAAATACTAAGAAGTCGTAAAACACTTCAGGCTAACTATGTCATCGCGGGATTTGATAAATGACTGGGCCGCCAACGCGATATATACACATAATAATATAATATATGTATATAATCAGGCGAAGCCATTATCAAAAACGCACTTTTTATCCTCAAACGCTCCATTTTAAAAACAAGCCGTTGCGTAACTTTCACCTCTGTCGCCTTGCGTCAACAATAACATGCTGTTCAATTTGAATGAACCTTCGACTTGCTTACGACTGTCCCGCACAGAGCCGAGCTCGAGGCAGCCGCCGCACAAAGCACCAGCAGCGCAAGGAATATTGTTGTGCTATCGCGTGCTCGCCTCGTGTGGCGTGGACGCATTCCACGCAGCTTACGTCGTAGTTGGTCGTAGTGTGTGTGTGTGTGTGTGTGTATGGGTATGGAGTCAAGGCCACAGAATTCATTCATCTCTAGCTATCTGTTAGCTCTGTCTCTCTCGCTCTCGCGCTCGCGCGCCTCTCATTGGCTCGGTCCCGATCGTGTACGCCCGAACATCATGTCCTTTTGCAGGGGCCATGTGTTCCATTAGGGGGTTATTAAAATTGCCACTGTCGGCGCTGTTTATTTATTAGACGAGAGACATCTCTTAGACTTTCGAGACCAGTGCAGTTTCGTTTAAGTAGTGTTAGGAACTCCATCGAGGGTCATTATTATTTTTAAGTTACATATTGTATCCCCTATTCCCTTTATTCCCATTTTATTTATAAAATGATACTAAGCTTTGAAAACATACACATATCATCTCTCAATGGTATCATCATAGTTTCTATCACAACGCCCCCCCCCCCCCCCCCCCCTTTCAGTTTATGAAGATTCCAGCAAGATTTACTGTACACACACACACACACACACACACACACACACACACACACACGCACACACACACACGCACACACACACACATACGCACACACACACGCACAAACACACACACACACACACACACACGCACGCACGCACGCACGCACGCACGCACGCAAACCGTGACGGTTTTGGACAAATGCTAGTTCATAGCGCGCTCTCTCTGCGACGAGGAAAACAGACCGATAGAGCTTGAGTTGTTTGTTATTTTTAACTACTTCCTAGAAATGCACCTGGTATTCTAGGCGTGTTTGCCTTGGAATTCATTAGTGCGTGTTTTTTTTTGTTGTTGCGTAAAAACAACCCCTCTGGCCCCTTATTTGGTAACTCGACACCATGCTGGAAATCCTGATTTGGATTTGGCTGCAGGTGGTGCTGTTCGTGCAGAGATTTAGTTGTTTTGTGTTATTTCCATTCTCTGGTCAGGGCTGAAAATGTCAAGCTCATGTAGCACAGCATTTTTATACATCTCAAGAACATTTTAAATGTCAAAGTAACTCAGCATCTCAGGGAATGTATGGTGATGCTGCTTCCTATCTATAGACCTCTGCTGATTTAAATTATGTTAATCAATTTTACAAAATCTTATCTGTAATTTTATCTTCGCCAGTTCTTCCACAAAATCCCTCCGAAGATTTTGGCTAATGATGAAATTTCGTTAGCCTTGCTAATTAATGCAGCCACCTCTTGACCGTTTAGGCATTGTCTTTGTCACATAGTACCTGGCCAATTTGGTCCATTGCCAATTTCAAAGATTGACTGTCTAGCCATGTCGCCATGTCTGGTTGAGAAAAGTGTTCTAAGATCCAGAACAAAGAAGCATAAGGCTGGGCTAGAGTTTAAATGATAAAGCTTTCCAGCTAAATCTTCATCTAGAGTGTGGCAGCCAAAACGATATGCACCTATTAGGCTCCTTGCATCCCCTCAATATCGTTACCTGTAACACAGCCGTAATGCCGACCTTTTACCGGGCAGTGTGCGGAAGCGTGGACATTCGCAACTCTGTGAACGAGTTCAGCCAGCTGCACGGATGCCGTGTGGTGGAGGGATTTGTGCGCATCCTGCTCATCGAACGGGCCGACGAGCAGCACTACCAAGGATTGGAGTTCCCCGAGCTCACCGAGATCACCGGCTACCTACTGTTGTATCGCGCCGCCGGCCTGCACTCCCTCGCCAAGCTCTTTCCCAACTTGACTGTCATCCGCGGCAACACGCTCATGCTGAACTACGCGCTCATCTCTTTTGAGATGATGAATCTACGGGTATGTAATTCTTTGTTGGCTTCTCTGGATGAATGCTACAATAGAATGCTGCAGCTGACAATTACTACATAGATGTAAGTAGGCCTTGATGCCTATTGAGCCAAGGAAAAAAACTGTGGCTAGTGGCTTGTGGTAAGCACTATTATCTTGCTGTTCTAAAAAAAGATCGTTAATACAACATATCATATTCATATCAAGTTCATTATCCTTGAGGATGGTCCTGGTTAGCATGAGATTGCTTGCAATATTTTGCACATTTTATCGTTATGAAAATTGCCTCCCTGTAGGCAAGCAATTGTGTCCTTAATAAGTTAAGAAGAAATGAGAATTGCCTAGCATCAAGAGCACAAGATCGACTGTGGGAACTTGTATAAAAGCTAGAACGAGCGACCAGGCCGTCTAAGTAGTACATGAAAAAAGTCTCCATTCGCATCCAAGATTTTTTTTACGTCCTCGAGAGCATTTTAACTGCCGGGTATACATGATAGAGTCATGTACATGAGGTCACTCAATCTGGAAACTGTCAAGTCTGGCTTTGAAAGTGGACTGTGATATCTTCAAAAAAAGTTTTTCTAACTGGGTTTTTAATGCTCATTTGAGTCTGATTTCTTAATGTTTGGTAATAATATAATAGAAGTTAGTTACTTCCTGACGGGTTGCAGCTCGATTGGCGCTGACATACAAGAGAAATAGTGATGCATAAATTCACGACATTTAAAATTGGGGAATATTCCCCAAAATGGGAAATATGCAGAAATTTTTACTTTACAAAACATGCCAAACAAACTGATGAAAAACTACATTTTGTTGGCACACTATATTTGTAGTATAGAAATGACAAAAATATAGTTTTTGCAGTTTGTGGCAACACATTACATGTAAGTGTATCACACCAAAGGATTAATTTCAGTTTACCATTGCACAGCCTTCTGACTAGCTGTTAGCCATTGCCATTTCTGGCCAATGCTAGAATGAATTAAATATAAATTTCCAGTTTTGGGAACATCCCCAGGAATATTTCCAGGACACCCATCACTAAATAGAACCAATCGTTATTATTGGTCAGTTACTGTGTAAGTGATACAAATTGTGATCTATACTCCAAGATGTTAACATTGTATCTTTTCTCAATGAGGAAGGTCATGAAATTGCTTCGCTAGTCCCCGCGCAAAATGATCTACTCGTTATCCCGTCGTAACGTTGCCGTTGCGTTGTGTTGCGCAGGAGCTGGGCCTGCACTCCCTGCGCGAGATCGTGCGCGGCGGCGTGCGCATTGAGAAGAACCCGAAGCTGTGCTTTGTGGACACGATCGACTGGGGCGTGATCGCGCCCAACGGCGTCGAACTGCACTATATCAACGGCAACTGCGAGAAGAACGAGTGCCCCATGTGTCCGGACCACTGCCCGCGAACGTCGCCTGCCATGGGTCTGGCACATGGCCTGGGCAATCAGTCGCTCTGCTGGAACTTGCAACACTGCCAAGCACGTGAGTCACCCGTAATACCCCTTGGCCTGGACGCTCCCACAGATCTCTAAGTTACTTTTAAGCTTAGTGCTAGACTAGTTTCTCTGTTGATCAATGTATGATTGATCAGTTGTAAACGGTTGTCGATTTGGTCGATTTTCAAAAATTTTTCAAAAATTTTTTGTCAATATTTGTAGCCAGGAGATGTTACGTTTTAACTTTTAATGCTAAATTTATGCGTAAATCTACCAAAACGACAACCGTTTACTTCTCTCTTAAACATACTGACTAGGAAGTTTTAAGGCATGCAATTTTCAACATGTGTTTCTGACCTTCCATATTAGGTAGTTATATTGTCCCAGTGACCTATCTCCCCGTGTCTCCAATGGCCTCATAAGCTAACCACGTCCCGCGCAGTGTGTCCCAGCGTTTGCGAGGGCGGCTGCGACCGGAACGGCAAGTGCTGCCACAAGAACTGCCTCGGAGGGTGTCGCGAGTCGCCGGAGCCCAGCCCTGACACCTGCACCGCTTGCCGGGCCGTGCAGTACAACAGCAAGTGCATCGAGCGCTGTCCAGTCGGCACGTACAAGGTGCGTTGGAGAGGAGGTCGCTGCCGGTACACTGCAGTTACTTACTTTATTTGTTTTTCTAATTGCTTTCCATTTGTGGTTCAATAACTTTATTTATATGACAGCCGCGGTTAACGCGGTTGGCCATACAACTGCTTATACCTACGTACTTCACTTAATATGCAGACACGTTCAGCATTATTTTTACCTTATATGAACTTTGGCAAGCCCCATTTGGTGAAAGATTGGATGCCGGACAGTTTAATGGAAAGGTATGGTTCCTCCACATATGACGGCCATTGCTCCCACTAGCACAATTCTTTGCTCTAACGTTTTCCAGGTGCAAAACACACAGGTACACAGGTCTCTAAACCCCACTATTCATTCATTCATTTACCTAACCCTAAAATCTTACGACTATTTTCTGCATTGTCTTTGCTTTTTACTTATCGTGTCCTTTTCATGGCATCGCAGATAGTCTATCATGTTGTCACTAGGGTGTATTGGCGTCACTGTAAGTCATTCTGATTACCGACATCAGAGAAAGAATTGGAAAGCAATGTTTTGCAGAGCAAGTGAAACAGATAAGGTATATCATCCTATCCCATGGTCCATGACCACATGAACTTTCACCTAGGTGAAGGAAATGCCTGAAACCGTGTGTCATGAGAAGCTCTGCAAGCTTTCGGATAGCCACCAATAACATAGATATGGACATTGTGTGAAAATATTGTGTCTGGTCTAAATTTTCCCACTCAATGACAGTTATCACTCATCAAAATGCTCTTGTGTTACCCGGATTGTCCCGGTTGTTCAGCAGCTCAGATGCCCAGTAGCCTGAATCGTCCAATAGCCCACATTGTCCAGTAGCCCGCATTGTCCAGTAGCCCCAATTGTTGCGGTTGTCCAGTGGCCAGCCTGTACCAGGTCCCTCGTTGCTTGCAGTACTTGCAGCGGCGGTGCGTGTCGGAGGCAGAGTGCTACGCCATGCCGCTGCCGGTGGAGGCCAACATGCCCGAACGCAACACCACGTGGAAGCCATTCAACGAGACGGACTGCATCCTCGACTGTCCGCCTGGCACTGAGGAGAAATGGAACAAGTGAGTCAAAGATTACCTTTCTAGTGACCAAATGATATCTATCCGCTTGTTGAATGTACCATCCTTTCTACCGCTTTTGCTGTCAATGACCAGTGGAATATTTCTACAATTTAACTGGACATGAATGAGATTTAGTTGAACAATCAAATAAAGTTCAATAACTTTATTAAGACAGTAGGTATGCAACCATCCCTACAGGAGTTTAAGATGCCATTTCTAATTTGTGTAGTTAATTTAAATTTGAATTTTCTACATGAACAACACTCAGGATATCGTCAATCTCGGCCAGATCTAACGTGTCTTCGTTGTTTGTCGACAGTTCCCGGCTGATTTGCGGAGAGTGTCGTGGACAGTGCCGCAGGGAGTGCCACGGACACAATGTCGACAGCATCGCTTCGGCGCAAAAGCTGCGCGGCTGCACACACATCAACGGCGCTCTGGAGATCCAAGTCACTGGGGGCAGTGAGTACAAACCTTGGGCCCAGAAAGTATCCCCTTATCACTCAAATCTGTTTGAAGAGAGTAGACAAGAAAGACTATCAAAATGTTTCTTCCAGGACAGATTCACTTCAAGGTCAAATAAATCGCTTTGTTGTCAATTCCTGTGTCTTAGCTGCAGAGGATTTGGTAACAATCCGTGGTTTTCTGTCTCGTCACACAAAAATTATGCAAAAGCCTCCGAGTAATAACTTTATGCAACTACTTCAAACTGTGTAGAACTTGCCATGAACTGGAGAGTTGAGCCATTTTAGAGAGTTTAAAATAATCTTTATTTTTATTGCGATTATGTTGGATGGAAATGCAGAAAGTGTGGCTTAGGCCACTTAGGGCTGATTTTACATGCTGTAGATTGCGTCTGCTTAAAGGCCGTATGAGGGGTAAACCATAAAAATATATGTCCTAGAGCTCAATGAGCTAAGAAAAATGGCTCTAGCCAACCTAGACCCCTCCCCTCCCACGCTCCTCCAGCGCCGCTTGAAACTTGTTGTGACGTCAGTTCACGGATAGAAAGATCGCGCGGCCGCAATATAATGCAGTTGCTACCTTTTCAACACCCCCCTAGCTTGAGTAAAGACGATATTTTTGAGTGCATCGCCCTTGTGATAATGAGTAGTGTCATCTCGTCGAAGAAATTGGTAATTTAAATATTATTGCGTGAATGTATTGCTATAAAAATAGGGAAAACACGAGTATTGCGAAAAATCCTTCAAAAACCACGAGATAGCAACTTTTTTCCCTCTTACCTTCGCAAAGCTAGTCAAAATAATCCGGGTCAGCTGAAGCAGCGGCTTGAAACCCGGTGTAAGCGCCTCCCTGCTCCGGAAATTCACTTCTTATTGCTTTAACTACACACGAAGGGATCACCTTTCGATTGTTTTTCCCTAGTGTGGTCCAAGAGTTCATCCAAAAAACGAACTGTTTGTAGGCAATGTGCCTCCACACACGTTTGTCACTTGACTTTAGATATTTTTTATAATCTCCGGATATTGCATTCAAAATTAAATGGTGTCTTGCTGTATTGAGTGCATCGATGTTTATTACCACACTTTCAAATGACGCGTGATGCGTAATACAGTCCACACTACCTCGAATTTTCGTGATTATTTCGCTTTCACTACAGCAATGACACTCGATGTCTGTGTGCATCAAAGTGCATTCTCCACAATTGCACCAATCGCTACTCGATAAAGTTGCCCGGCCAGTAAGTCCAACTCGCGAACGGTGTTGTTTTGCACTCGTTTTGCAGCTAATTCTTCTGCGGAATAGGAGGGCTCAAATTGGAATGGTGTAAGCCCGGCGCCAGCCATGATGATACTGATTTTTATGAGTGGTTCAGATGGGATGTAAAATGAAATGACGACTTGACATATTATTCAATATATAACTGAATACGAAGGGGAATTTCCGCCAGGTTGTGACGTATGATAAAACGGTCGCCGCTCGGCCGGATGACTTTAAAAAAAAATACATTTAAAAAAAAATGTTTTGTGGACAAAACAACTCATAATACATTAAAAAACCTCAATTTGCAGAACTTAAGCCTCATATGGCCTTTAAAGGGACCAGACCATAGAGCTGAAAAGTATTGTAAAATCAGGGGTTAGGAACTCGACTGCTCATATATATATATAGTTAAAAATTTGCATCCGATGGTCAGACCTGACATTGCTTGAACCTCTTCTGTCCACAGAAAACATTGTGAGGGAGCTGGAGGATAACCTGAGCCTGATTGAAGAGATCGATGGCTACCTGAAGGTGGTTCGGTCGTTCCCGCTCATATCTTTGGGATTCCTGCGCTCACTGCGGGTTATCCACGGCAACATCCTGGAGTCCAACCGTCATGCACTCGTTGTCCTCGACAACCAGAACCTGCAAGGTAAACTATTTGGCTCAGCTCAGACCAAAACAAACGGTGTGGTTCTTAAAAGCGAGCAGGTTTTACAACTAAGAGTTTGAAGTTAGTAAACATTCACATGCTGGACTCTGCTTGGTTTTATGTTGGATCGTGACCTTTTCCTTGTTCCCTTGCAGAACTTTGGGACTGGGACACACGGGGAAAGCTGGAGATCCGTAACGGCCGCTTGTCGTTCCACTTCAACCCGAAGCTGTGCTTGAAGGAGATTAATCGACTTAATCAGATCGCCAGTCTCAGCAAGTACACCGAGCTGGAAGTGGCTCCCAACTCAAATGGGGACAAGGTAACAAACTACTGACAATGAATTAATAATGCAGGAATGTGTGTCTATTGCCTGTGCCTGTTGTAAATGCTGCGGTGGATTAGCCTATCGCCTATTAGATAGTCCAACATATTCATATGTTGGCTAACTCACATTGGAAGTTGAAACGCCTTACGTAACAGTACAAGTCCAAAGTGAACAAACAATCCATCCATATTACTCAGGCATCCTTAGCAATAGAATAAAATAAACTTGTTTTGTGCTCATTTCCTGATCAGGGCTTAGTTTGCTGCTTATCTTGTTTCAATTTAGGCTTTGCAAAATCCTTGTAAAGGTGTAAATCAATGCCATAACACGAAAGCTGCAAGGCTCTTTTCACCAAAACGAATTCCTAATGAACAATGGTGTTGTGCGCCAGGTGACATGCAACTTGTCGGAGCTGAACGCGTGGATCAGTACAACATCAGCATATGGAGCTGTAATAAGCTGGGACAAGTTTGAGCACTACGACGAGCGGCTGCTCCTTGGCTACGTGGTCTACTCGATCGAAACGCCCTTTGACAACCTCACGCTATACGACGGCAGGGATGCATGTGGAACTGACGGGTTAGTAGCATCTTCGTGTGTAGATTGCTACACCACTAAAAATTCATCTGGGAATGAATTGGTTATAAATTCAGGCCCTTTTATTGAATTTGATAAGCAAAGGGCAAGGAAAACATCTCAGAGTGCTAAGTACCTCTGCAATCACCCAATGGCAGCATCCATTGTTTCCACTTTGATTAGACCAGCACTTAATGGCGTCCATTGTTGGGGAAGATGGTTTTGAAATCAATCTTTTAGAAAGATCAAGATATTCACTTTAAAAAAATCCTATCCCTTCTATACAGAGACCTGTGTTTTTCCAGGTGGCTTGTGGATGACGTGGTACCAAGAGAGACAAACCAGATCCTGTCGCAACTCAAGCCGTACACGCAGTACGCATTCTACGTCAAGACGTACATGATCAGCGGGGAGGACAGCGGGGCACAGAGCTCCATCAAATACTTCATGACTGAACCTGCCGGTATGCTTGAATTACTCTTCGTCACATTAATTACCATAGCATACTGTGACCTGCTGCCCTTGCTTGACATTTTACAAAACAAGGTACATCAAATACTTCATGAATCATGACTGAACCTGCTGGTATGCTTGAATTACTCTTTGTCACATTCATAACCATTGCAGACTGTGGCCTGCTGCCCTTGCTTTACATTTTACAAAACAAGGTACATCTCAGGACTTTGAAGGAAATGTTAGGCTTTGAAAGCAAGTAGGAGCACCTCAATTTGCTTTGTTGTCTGCATACTCATGACTTTCATGTACCAGAATGTACTCAAGTTCAATACTGTGCTCAATCCTTTTTGTAAATTGTAACGTAACTTGGATTGATTGATTTTCTTCATCCATTTTATTTCAATCGAATTTTATCACCCTGTCAAAGAAACAACTGCAAAGATGAGAGCCACCCCCCACCAAGTAGTGAAAATCCTAAGGATTTGCCCTTCACTGTCTCTGGCTACCTCACAGTGTAAATAGACCGAAGTCTGATGTTTTGTCGACAGTGCCGTCGGTGCCTCAAGCGCTGAAAGTGTTTGCCAACTCGAGTACAGAGCTGGTGATCATGTGGCAGCCGCCATTGACGCCCAACGGCAATGTCACTTACTACACCATCACCGTCGAGATGGACAGCGACAACAACCCTTACGTCACCGAGCGAGACTACTGCCGGGATCGTGAGTACTGCATTTTGTCATTGGAATGGGGCTGAGGGGCTTCTAGGTGCATTTTCTTTGTTTATGCAGTCTATCAATTTCACTTGATATTAGAAGTTGGAACTAACAGGATTTTGTCAAACTATGGAGGAATACATATAATATAACATCCAGGGTCTGGTTCACAAAGCTCCGAGGTCATTTTGTTATTACCAAGGTGATAACCACCAAAATTCACTGATAATTGAATCAGATTTGCTAAAAAAATAGTTAGCCCCATAATTTTTTTATCCCTGTTTTGTGAATCCAGGCCTAGAAGTTGGTTTTGGAGATTGCAAAACATACTGCACTGGTTGTTCTATTTTGCCAAGAATCCTGAACATTGTGTGATAATTAGCAGAAGACCAAATTTCGCCTTCATCACCATTCCCAAGATTGGGCGCATTGCATTGGCAGCTAACGCCTGCGTTTGTCCGTGTGCAGCTGTGATGCCGATGGAGAAGAAAGCGCAGCGCGTGACTGAGGCGCCTGGAGCGGCCAGCACAACACCCACATGCGCTTGCGAGGAGAAGGGCGACTATACCAGCAAGCAGGAGGAGCTCGACCAAAAGATGTCGTCCATTCACTTTGAGAACTCGCTGCAGAACATCGTCTACATCAAGCAACATTCGCAGCTGCTGAGGAGTCGCAGGCAGGTGTCTGCGCTGATCCCCAGGAACCACACAGGTCAGTGCACTGCACTTTTATTGCGTCCGAGAGTTGGTGAAGAACTTTAGGAGTGTTCAAAAATTGATCGATAGTAAATATGGATGGAGAGATATATAAATATGTATCGGAGCTAGGTTTTAAAGCACCATCTTGAATTTTGCTTTTTTCTTTGATTTGGAAGATTTATTAATGGCTGTTAAATAAACTTCTAGTGTTCACTGCCATCCATACAGAAGTTCTTAAAGTGTGAGATTTTCGGCTCCGGCGCTAGAAAACAAACTCCCATAAGAAATAACCCATAGGCTTTTTTTAGACCTCTAGCACCCAGGCATACCTCTTGTCAGATGACATTCAAATATTTTATTCGGATTGTCCGAGGACTGGATCTGTTGTTCTGGTATTCTGGTTGTGGCGTACTGTCACACACAAGCATTTTCCGGGCCATTTCTTATTCAGACACAACCTTTCCCGGAAAATATTTATAATGTGTTCTACCACCGAAATATCGCAGCTCGATGAACCCTAAAGAGCGTCCGAGCTTGTGCGATGATTCCCAACCCAAATAAAAACCCGTTGTCGTTCTGTCCCCCGCAGAGTCTAACAAATTTGAACTGGAGGTGCGCACCAACACGGCGGTCTTGACGGGCCTGCGCCACTACTCGCAGTACACAGTGTCGGTCCGCGCGTGCCGCGAGCTGACCAGAGCTGAGCGGGCGCGGAAGGCCAACAACAGCAGCCGCACCGACATCATCAACTGCAGCCAGACGAGCCTGGAGTCTGCACGCACGCAGCCGCTGCCGGGCGCCGACGATGTGCCGCACGTCGCCGTCGGCACCTCCAATCACAGTCTGAGCGAGGTGCGGCTCGCGTGGGAGGAGCCGGCGCGACCCAATGGCCTCGTCGTGGCGTACCAGATCGAGTATCGCCGGCTGGACATTGAGCACGTAAGTCGCGTTTGTTGCTAGATTGCTGATGATTTAAAATCTTGCGCTTTTGGCTTGTTTATTTATTTCATTTGATTAAGAGGGGTAGCATAGCTGGTATCTGCTAGTAAGGTACTGCTATCATTATCATCATTTCGAAGGGTGCTGGCTGTGCTATATAGTAAGATTTAAAAAGGTCTTAACTTGATAAAGCATATTTGCTATACATCAGGATATCACTGACATCAATTAATATCCTCTTCACCATTACAGAATATTTTGGTAGCAAGACACCTATAGAATAACAAGTCTTAACCTTGTCGTCTCTGTCTCTGCAGCACAAGCCCACAGAGGAGTGCATCACTCGGCAACAGTTCGAGCGCTTTGGCCGCTCGTACTCACTGGAGCACCTTGCGCCCGGCAACTACAGCGTGCGCGTTCGCGCCACCAGCCTGGCCGGCAACGGCAACTTTGCGCCCGCCGCCGTCTTCCAGATCCGCGTCGACTCGGAGTCTGCGATGGGCTGGATCCTCGGCGGCACCTTCGCGCTAGTCTCGATCGCCGTCATCGGCATCGGCGCCTTCCTCTACGTGCGGCATCGGTACCTCGGCGGCGGCGCCATAAAGCTGATAGCCTCTGTCAACCCGGAGTACATGAGCACCGGTGAGCAGCTAGCTTTGCTACCCGCTTACGCATGTTGTAGTGCTTGGGGGCCTCATGCTCAGGGGGGCCTCTGCGAGGTGCGAGGCCCCCTGAACAATCGAGAAATATTTTACTCCTCCCGGGTTCGAAGATCTGTTATATAAAATTTGTAATGCGATGAAGACGAAGAGCTTCACACCCTACCAACACACCCTATTTTCACATATCAAGCATTGTTGTTTGCCGCTAACGACTATTTTCGACTACTTTCACTAAAACACGTCCACATATCTCGATTTGCGCCTCGCAGGTAATGGATAAATGGGTAGTGGGTAAATGGATGTGCTATGGGTGGGTGGGAAATGGGTAAAAGAAGGTGAATATATATAGTGTGAAACATAGAACAAGTATAGAAAACTAGCAAAAGTTAGACATTTAAAAGCTAGAACTTTGCGTAGGTAGCAGTGTATACCAGGGTATTTCCTTAAAATAAAGGTAAGTAGGTATACAATAATTTCAAAAATAAAAGGCGAGTATACTCCGTATACCTGCGTATATCCTTTACCACACCACTGGACATACCAGTAACCAGAACAAGGTATGCAACACTGTTTTTCCTTGTTCATAATCATGCAAATTAGTGTGAAAATGTTGACAAAATGTCCTGGCTGAAATCATAAATGATTCTAGAGCACAGGAGAGAAGTTGCAATAATTGGTCTGTTACTGGCGGCTTTCTAACATCCATTGTTCTAATGCCCTTGCTTTTGTTGGAACAAAATTACAATTTGAGAGTTAAATAATGTAATAGTAAGTCCATATGAGGTGCGTATGAGGCGCATATGAGGCGGCCATTTTGCCGGCGGTTGTGTAACGTAGATTGTTTGTGGTGTGCGCGTGCGGGCGGCGATCCAGTGTACGTGCCCGACGAGTGGGAGGTGCCGCGCAAGAAGGTGGAGCTGCTGCGCGAGCTGGGCCAGGGCAGCTTTGGCATGGTGTACGAGGGCGTCGTCAAGGACCTGGCAATGCTCGCCGAGCCCGCCACGCGCTGCGCCGTCAAGACCGTCGGCGAGCACGCCTCCGACCGGGAGCGCAGCGAGTTCCTCAACGAGGCGTCCGTCATGAAGTGAGTGCACGCACGCGCCTTGATTGGCGTCTGTCATGAAGTGAGTGCTTGCTGGCACTCGCCTTGATTGGGGTCCGTTTGTTACGTTGGTCGTGGTTCGATGATTTTTCGGAGGCATTTGCAGGAAACCATGGATTTCTGGCAAATTGTGAGGGAAAATATTTTCTGTTCAGTTCCGTCGTTCCCCATAAAAAAATGTGACAAATACATTCTCTTTGTAAACTTAAGGCCATTTGGAACGTCTAGCACTTTGAATATTGTCGGCACACTGCGAAAACTCACTAAGGTCACCATTTTGAAAGTTATGAGATAATCGACTTTTAAACTTTCAAATGTGTTGTATTAGCACAGGATTTGGGAGTTGGTGAATATTTTAAATGCCTTTTACCAAGTGAATTTTTTTTGGGTTCGCTGAATTTTGGTAGACTAGAAAATACTTACGTAAATTAATAAGTAATGACTAATGACGTAAATAACTTTTTTGTGTGAAAAGTGGAGTTAGTGATGACGATAAACACCACTTTATTGTTGCAGGATATAAGTGATTTTATTGACTATTTTCTAAAGGGAACCTGATAACATAGTTGGAAGATACGGCTGTGAGCCATTCTGATGCATGTAGCAAGTGGCGTTGCCTTGAGTGACGTGGTTGTGTGTGTTTGCAGGGCGTTCCACACTCATCACGTGGTCCAGCTGCTCGGGGTGGTCAGTCTGGGCCAGCCCGTGCTGGTGGTCATGGAGCTCATGACGCACGGCGATCTCAAGACGTACCTGCGGTCACATCGGCCAGACACCGGTACGCTGACGCTTTTCACCCACTCATTCGAATGCAAATCGAACAATTCATTCAATAACATTTGATCAGAGTTTGAATTCACAATTCTTTTTAATTTGATGAATAATCCAACAAATGAATCAACCTCTTTGATTATTTGCACACCCTTGCCATGAATTTATTGACTAGCTTATGTTCTTAACCTTATTGTCTTTCGTTACCCTACATCATTCGGAGAGTCAAATATCGGTTCAGCCCAAGCGTGTGGCGCCTCCAGTACTAACGCATGTCGCGCTTCCAGGGGGCGACCCGACTGTGCTGCCGCCGTCGTTATCCCGAGTCCTGCGCATGGCGGCGGAGATCGCGGACGGCATGGCGTACCTGGCCGCCAAGAAGTTCGTGCACAGAGACCTCGCCGCCAGAAACTGCATGGTCGCCGATGATCTCACCGTCAAGATCGGGGACTTCGGCATGACGAGAGACATTTACGAGACGGACTACTACCGCAAGGTGCGTTTTTAATTGAGAAAGAACAGTTATATGTTGAGAACTCTGTCTAACCATAGACATAAATTTTAGCGAAGATAAGTATTAAAGATTTTTATTCTGCTTTGAGTCTTCCACAAACAATAGTTGCTGCAAACCCCATCTAAGCATGGACTTAAATTTCTGCTGAGATGAGTAGGTATTTTAGCTTGCTATTCTACTTGATGTCCATGAAACTATGAGTCTTCTTATGGCAGATACAAATCTAATTAAATCCAGGGTCGGATCTATCAAAAACATTTCCCAGCCTCGTTTCCACCAGCTCTCCTGGCGTCTGGTTTCCCCGCAAGCCCGTGCCTAACGGGTGTTGTTTTGCATTCGGCAGGGCACCAAGGGGCTCCTGCCCGTGCGGTGGATGGCGCCCGAGTCGTTGAAGGACGGCGTGTTCACTTCGCGCTCGGACGTGTGGAGCTACGGCGTCGTCTTGTGGGAGATGGCGACGCTCGCCTCGCAGCCCTACCAGGGCCTCAGCAATGATCAGGTCCTAAGGTAAGACTCGATATCAGCACTACTAGCGGTGCGCTAGTTGGGCATGTTGATTCAGGGAGAACCACTGGTGTTTTTCAAACTTTAGTGGTTTCTTTTCACAATACTTTCTTCAGCAAAGGAGTGTTGCAGTTTTGAGTTTCTCAGTCCAATTTGGGGCAAATCCATTTGTTTCCTGCCATAACATTAACTCAGACAGCCATCTTGAACCCATGCCCCAAAAATATAACTTTGCTCTCTAACTGTGCTTCCCTATAAGTAGGCTTTTGAATATCGCTGAGTGATTGGGGACAAAGGTAAAGAAACAGAGAGCTAACTCACCGGGAGTTTGAGGATTGTTGTTGCTAGAAATCATGTGGTTGGCATCTGCTAAAGCGTTTTTACCATGTGGGTCAAGAGAAAATAGGCGAATGGAATCGAATCTTTGAAAGCAAGTGGAAGGAATTTACTTCGCAAATTGGTAGTTGCACAAAGTGCACTTGCCGAGTGTCTGGCTAGCTCTGGTGGCCGCGTTATAACGGAGGAACGTGCGTAGGTACGTGATAGACGGCGGCGTGATGGAGCGGCCGGATAACTGTCCGGAGCGGCTGAGCCAGCTGATGGAGCGTTGCTGGCAGCACCGGCCGATGGCACGACCGTCGTTCCTGAGCCTCGTCTCCACGCTGCTGCCAGACCTCGCCGACGTGGACGCGTTCCAACTTGTCTCGTTCTACCACACGCCCGAAGCCGCGGAGCTGCGCGCTCCTGCCGCCGTCGGGCCGGAGGACATTGACCTCGGTACGCACGCCACTTTTGGGCTCGGAACGATTCGCACTCGTAGTTTTGAAAATCTGGGCCACCAATGGTTAGAAAATCAAAGAACTACATAAAGCACTGAACAGCCTCTATATTGAGTAACTTTTCACACATCCACTGCGATTACAATTCCGATTTGCAATTTCCAAATCATATCCATTGGAATCAAAGCTTGTGAAGTTACTAAATAGTGGGACTGCTTACTCCAATGTTACTACCCTAAACTCCCTACTCACAAAAGAGTTGTTCTATCAGTGCAATGCTTGTCATTTTGGTGAAAAAAGGATCTCACTGCCTTTCTACTCAACAATAGTCTTTCTCTCATGTTGTTCAGCAACTAGACAAATTATTTCTGCACCTGTCCAAAGCAAAGTACAAGACATCACTCTCCTGTTGCAGGCTCGGACGACGAGTTCCCGCCGAGGGAGCCGCTCCTCGGGGAGCCCCTCCTGGGGGAGGCCAACGGCTCGGCAGGGCCCAAACTGGTGGGCAACGGTTGCACCACCCCCACCTCGCTGCAGACGACGGCCTGTTGACCGCCCGCCCCACGCACTTAACAATAGTATTTATTATCGTTTCGACAGTTCCTACGCAGGCCAATTCTTGGAGAAGCACGCGGCTATTTATTCGCTCCCTGGCCGCCTGGCGAAGCCCGGAGGGAGGGGGGCCACGCGCCCCATTCCAGGGAACACACTAGCTTATCTTTCGTTCCGTACAGTATTTATAAAATGTAAGACTCGACAATGCTCATACCATGTTCCAAGTGTAAATAAACCAAGTTTAAACATTAATATGTTGTGAATTGTCATAATTTTATCTTTACCTGGTTGTCTTGATATTGTTTTAATTAGGTATGTTTCCTTCAAGAATGCTACAAATAATAGGCATTTTACTCAATCCTTATGCCATTGCCAGTCGAATTATAATGAAACAAATTATTAGCATTTTGTTTGCTATCTTTTTGTGTAAGATGTAGAACCAGAGGAAATCACAATGCAGTTGCAAGATGTCTTGGATGGAATTCCTTGTCTGCGTTGCGTTTTTGCTTCTTAATCTTGCTTTGGTTTTTGGGCTACAACACCCGTGTTTTGACAGCATCAGAGATGTTTGGGAATGCAATGACGGCAAACCTGGGTGTGTATTGTGATCTCGGAAGGTAAGGTCTCGGTAAAATCGAACCCCAAGGCTCAAGGTGTTCTAGAGGTCACATGTCAGAATTTCGCTCTACTTTCGTGCACTAAACTCGCTTTAATTTGATGATTGGTTAAATGGAATTTCTTATTTATATGGATGTTAGAGTTTAATTACTTGTTTATTGGACACACCGCTGTCCCCGTTTCCCATCAAGAGTATCCATCCACCAATCTCCCTTCTGCATTTCACATCACGTGATATGATAATCTTCACTTGATACTTCTATTAGTAGCGAGGATTTTATTGATGGTACTCCCCAGGCAAGACTACAATAATTCTGCTATACGAGAGTTCCTTTTCCTTAAGTAGGCAAATGAACGCGTTAACCACATTTCACTTTTAGCATTGGGTTTATGCTTTTAGAAAGGAAAGTAACTTACCTATCCCAATTTCCAGCATTCCGATTCATCGTGTGAACGTTTTTTGTTAGGTGAATCTGTTTTGATCTTGCCATCACAAAACACAAATCATAATTACCCCGCGGATTCTACCATGTTTTCGGATGATTTCTATTTTCTAGAAGACTATACAGACATTTTCACTCCCTTTATAATAATGGTCCCCTTATTCCGCTTTATATTGAAAAGGATTCAGAAGAAAATATCAGAGAGAAGACCAGTGGCAAGCGCCTACCAGTGCTGGGGGGCCTCCGACCCAGGGGGGCCTCTGCTAGGACCGAGGCCCCCCTGAGCCAGCGATGAGAATTTTGTATTCCCCCCGGGTTCGAAGATTTGTTATGCATAAGTTAATCCGAAAAGAAGGCGATTACCTTCTTTTTAGTGAATGGATTTTTGAAAGGGGCCTTAGTATTGTTTGTTGTTTTGCTTGGGGGCTTCCGATTTGAAGTTACGCCACTGGAGGATACCTTTGTTATAAGAATTAAATTCGGGAAATTATTTCCAGAAATGTTTAACATGAGCACAACTTGCATAACTATAAATTGCAAATACTGATATTCCTAAGTCCGGACTCGGGACTCTCAAATTTCGTTAGATAAAATTGGTAGTTACCTACATCAGTCTTGCCGGCTGTTGACTCTTCAGCTCAACAATTTATGAGCATTAGGTAATAATTAATAGTGCTTTTTTGTTGTCATAAAACTCATAAACATTGCTGTCCTATAAAAATAAAAGACACATCAGCAAGCCCAGTGTATATATTTTGCTGGCTACGCACGTAACGCTTCCTCGTCGTTTAATTTTAATTTCACGGTGGCTTTACTCCAAAATCTTAATGACTGTATTGCTGCTTACAGATCTATTCGTTATCATCTCCAGTCATTTATTCCTATTCTATAGCGAGTCCATTTCAATGAACAGGTTCAATCCGTGTGATCACCTAGATTGGCCGAAGTGAAGGTAATTCGAAACAATCGCATAAATTCATTGATACTACCTACCTACATAATTTTACCTCTGACATTTTCGAGCTGCTCGCTACAACAGAATACTGGCATCGCTATACTCGATATAGCAGCATATATTAGCCAAGGAGCTGTCTCGTTTTGCAATGCATTATTCTCTTGCAATTTCTAGCACTGTTATTTTTTATTACCCTTCGCAGCTATATTCTCAACAAGCAGAAACAATCGAGTTCATGGACTTCAATAAAATAAAATATATAAAATGGACAAATTATTTATTTCTCCCGACATATGGCTACAGACAATTCAAGAATGAAGCTCACGAATCGTTCCGTTTGCTCTAAAAAAGGCATACAGTTTTTCAAAGAAATTGATGCCTTGACCGCTGCATGTAGTGCAACCCGCTGCAATTCTCATGAGAACCGAACGATAAGCATTTCTGCATGCAAAGCAAGACATAGAAAACCCGCGCGTCTCGAGTTGCAGTCTCTTGGGTGCCAAACACAAGACAAACGGTTTCGATCCCTTTCTTTCGCAGCCGCCGTGACCGACACACTTTGTGCCGCGACGACATCATGCTCGCTAGGACCTCGATGACGCCACTGCATGTTTGGCCCCACTCGAGGCTCGAACGGCGAACCACAATATCAGAGCGATCTACTTCATCGACTACATGTAAAAGTGACTTGATTCAAGCAATGGACAGGCAATTATTCACATCAGAATCTCAATCTTTCACGGCTAGAGTCTGTAGGTTTGAAAACCTCAATCATTTATGGTATGAATAGTGGTTTAAATCTGACGATGGTGCCTCAATAGTTTGCTTTTCTCACGAAAAGACGAGACAATAATTTCTTCGAGGCTTCATGGCTTGTGGGAAAAGTGATGGAAAACATGCCACTTCCGCCAAGGAAATGACATTGGAAAATTCTTTTCACATATACTGTTGTTGACATGGTATAGACACAATTAAGCGGGGAAGGAAAATGCCTCAGACGCATCCTCTTCGACGTCCAAGGATCACACATTTTGACTCGTGACCTTCGTTTTGTTACAAAGTCAGTCCGCTCAGGAGGACTTAATTCTGCAACTACGACGCTTCTTCAGCAAGAGGTGGATAGCAGCTCTCGGTTGCTTTCGAGACGAGGGCTGGGTGCCAGATGCCGTGAACCCCGTTATGTCCGCGGGCCGCGCGGGGTGCGGCGAGTGGTGGCAGAAGGGGGACAGGGGGGCGGTCGAAGAGAGTCGACGCTAGCGCCCGTTGGCCCGGCGGCCGCGTGCATCCTCTCTCCATGGCGCAGCGCCTCTTGCGTTGCCTCGGCTCTCAGTGGCTGGCTGGCCGCGTGCGTGACCGCGTCGAAACCGACCGACCATCGACGCACTCCCGGGTCCCGTCCCGTGCGTGGTTCTCCCGCGTCCAGACCAGCTGTGCGTCGCGCTTTCCCGAGGACCGCGGCGAGCACGCACGACCTCGACGTGGTGAGTCTGTCGGCGACCTCCGTATTAACCCGGCGACAACGTGACAGGACCCCGTCTGGAGTCGAACGGGCATGTGTTAGTGTTTGCTTGTGTTACTGGAGTGAGAGAGATGCGGTGACGTGCTGAGAGAGCGAGGTGTATGGCGGAGTGCGTGCGAGCAAGTGAGATGTCCGATGGTGGAATGCGGCCATGTGACGTCAGTCCAGTTGGACCGACCGGGTCGCACGGCTAGCCTGCTTGTCGTGAACCAGGAAGCCGTTAGGAGGTGCAGGCAGGACGCCGCCAGGACCTGCAGACGGGTCCTCAGCCGAAGACGTTTTGTTAGGGTACTTGGCAAACAGGTGCCACTAGTTTCGGCTCATGCGCTGGAGGCTCATCCTCTTCATCAGCCTCTGCCTTTGACTAGAACGCACCGTGATTCTACTACAGAAATTGATTTGAACCCATCGGGCTTTTGAGCGCGACGCTGATTACAGAGACTTGGTGTCAGTCAGTCGTGCTCCCATGTTACAAATAGAAAGGGTGTCCTACAACAATTGAACAGACAGGGAATTCCGTAATCTATAGCCTCCATTTCCAAACGCAAGCCGTCAGTTTATCACATGCATCTAAACGCTAGCTGCTCGGGCCGGGTGACCCATTAAAAAACATCTGGGCCAGCATTATTGCGAACGCAGTACCTGATGTTCGCTGTCATGTCAAACATCGCAACGGCGAATTGTCGCCTCTCTGGCGCGGCTGCGCGGAACACGTCGAGGATGCCGGAAGGCGGAAGTGAGGAAAGTAGGTGAACGGGAGGAAGAAGAATGCGCTAATTGCGTCCTAGTGGCCGTGCCCCAGTGCCGAGTGACCCCTGAGGGCGCCGGGAGACCCAGGTTCGAGTCCTGCCTGCCTGCCTGACGCCGACGGCGTGGGAGTGAAAGCGCCCCACTTGCTGTGGCGCGGAGCGCGCGAGCGCGGGCCGGCCCATGCACTTTGACGTCATTCCATGTAGAGCCATCTGCTGTTGTTGTTGGTGCAACCGCGGCGGCGAGGGATATGATCATCGCCTGACAGTCAGCTTCCTGCTGAAGGACAAACTTGATACGCGGACTGGCAGAGGGCAAAAGTTAGATCGGATTTCATTTGTAAGACGCCAGGAAGGCAGGGCAAAAAACATTTAAAATGTAGCCGAGAACCAGAACCACTGCCTTTTAAAGTAATGTATGTCAGAGCAAAGCGTCCATGCCTGCCGGAAAATTTTCGTCAGCTTCTACTTAGTGGTGATCCACAAAGTCACGGCAACCCCCGTATGACGACTTCCTTTGGTCTTGATAGTTGTGTGCAGATCTCACTGAGGCCGATTTCATTTCTCGAAGCATACAAGATTCAGGTATGCTTTTTTTCCAGAGATGTGAGTTCTTTTATAATAATAGAGGTGAGTGATGTGTGCTGCTCTCTTCTCTAGCCCAGCACTGGACGTATGTGGCCATTATAAGCTATAACCCTCGACGGTGGAGCACGCTGCACGAAGTTAACTATAGGGTACCAGGCAACGTCCCATGTTTTGAAAATATACCCTATAATGACAACCGAAAGTTAGGTTAGATTTTCTCACGACTCAAGAGCCCCGTCATTGCTATTCAAACACTGAACATTTCTACTTTTTTAATTTTCTTTCCCCACACTCTTTTCAATTTAAATACAAATAGCTGAAAAAAATTTGTCCAAATTGTTCCAGTCTATATAGAGAGCGTCTCCACATAATACAGGACATTACAAATTATAAGCAATATATACCGCGTTTTAAAAAACAACAAAGTCTAGTGACCAGTAGTATCAACATCAGTAACGACTATATACACATAATTACTGCAATTGCTATGCCCCGCTTGTCTTGATATGTCCCGTAGTGTCAACCTCACATACTTCAATGTCCAAGCGTGACAAAACTTGATTATTAGCTATACGTGTATAGGACTGTAGTACAATCTGGAAGTATTACCCATGGCATGACGGCAAGGACACCATACATGGTACTATATTCGTTTGGAGGAAGCATGGTAAAATGCGAGGCAAAAATATACAAGTCTAATATCGGATTTCCGTATCTGCGAGTAACTCATGTTGGGAAAAATTCGGGACATTGCGTAGCCCCATTGCCCAGCCTCCAAATGATCCTGTTACCGGTTACGTATTGGATTGCATATTGAAGTAGCATTGCGTTGCAATTGAAATTTGCTTGCTTAATTAACTGCTGGAAGGCGGATTACAAACATGAATGACGTTGTGTTTGAAATGAAACGCATTGTGCACAAAGAAAAACACTACCCAGTGAATCACAATCTGTATACAGAAATAAATAGAGCGGTAGTTTTATTTCTACTTGTTATGTTTCCCCAAAATAGGAATTGTACATAACACACGATACGTAACAGTATTCCCATCAGTAAATCAACTTGTAATACCGTTTGTAATCTTATTACAAATTACAATATAATATAGACACGTACTCGTTAATAACTTGTCGGGACTCAAGCCGCACTGTTGGTTATAAACCAGTTGTGTTTTATCTTGTGTTATAAATACCCATAGGCTTCGGTCGCCTGCCTTATGTATGGGGAGAAGACCACCCTATCCTCCTAAGCTCCAAATCCGAACTTCGAGGGCTTCATTTGTCTAATCTATACCACTGGAAACACGCATCCGTATCCCATAAAATTATAAATAGGTGCAGCTATATTTCTACGTGTAGGACGCTGTTTTTTTCTCTTGTAAGTTACATTGAGTTGGCATTTCATCTGTAGCGTGCTGCAGTGCATCTGTCCGGAAGCGATCTACGATCTCTCTTATTATGGCGGGGGAAAAACAGTTTGTTAACAGTGCTGAAAGTTTCGTTGCACTTATTTGTTATGCATTCACATTTAAAACAAGATAATGGGTGTGTCTGATATTAAATTTAAACATTAAACATTCTTCAGAGGCGACGCTAAATGTGAGTGACATCGACTATCTCTCCGGTACCAACAATCCTGTTGTGTGTTCCAGCATGCGCAGACCAAAATGCGCGGCGTCGGCGGCGTCGGCCCCCCCGGCAGGCGCCACGAGCGCCAGGTAAGCGTCGACTCGGGTAGCGCCGAGCTGGACTGGAGCAGCGAGGACGGGGGCGGCGGCTCCCCGACGCGGCCCGCCTTCGTCACCGTCGTCTCCGTGGGCAGTGCCGTCGCCTCGCCGCCGTCGACCCACGGCGACGCCAAACACGAGGGCGAGTCGTTCGTCACCGTGCTGTCTATCGGCGCCGGGAGTCATGGCAAGGAAGTGCCCGATGCTGAGGTAGTGACCGCCGAGACAGAAGCCAGTGACAACCAAGTGACAGTGCTCGCAGAGAGTCACGCGAATGGGTCTGCCGACCAAGTGACGGTCCATGACAGCAGTGATGAGGGAAGCAAGAAGCAAGTTGTCCAAGAAGCAGTGGAGCCTGAACAAAATGTGCCAACAGAGAATCAAATACCCGTGTCCGACGTACAAAAGATATTAGTGCCCACCGCGGAACAGGTGACAGTGTCGTCGCGGCAAAAAGTGTCTGTGCACACCGTGGATCCAGTGTCAGTGCCCGCCAATGGCGGCGAACAGGCCGCCTCGAGGAAGTCATCGCGCGCTGACAGCAGCGACGACGAGGACGGCGACGACGAGCGCGACGAGACGGAGGACGCCGGCGATGTAGAAGACGTGGTGGTCTACCGACTGCCGGGCGAGCGCCTCGGCTTCGGGCTGCGCTTCGAGGGCGGCGCCGCTGCGCACGAGCCCGTGCGGCGCCTGCTAGTTCAGTCTCTGGCCGTCGATTCGCCCGCCGGCCGCGCCACCTGCGCTTGGGGCCGCCTCGCTCCCGGCGATCAGCTGCTGCGCGTCGACGGCGTGCGCGTGCGCACACTCACCCGGCTCGACTGCGTGCGCAGGCTGAAAGAGGCGCGCGTCGTTGTCACGTTGCGCGTGCGCAGGGGCGCCCGCAGCGCCGACCCGCCGCAGGTGATCGGGCTGGA
Source organism: Nemoura dubitans (assembly GCA_921293005.1). NCBI lineage: Eukaryota > Metazoa > Arthropoda > Insecta > Plecoptera > Nemouridae > Nemoura > Nemoura dubitans. The sequence continues at coordinate 15,230,323 of OV121075.1, forward strand.
GCTGAAGCCGCCTGCTTCGCCGAATGCCACCGCGCAGGCGCCGCCCGTGCCGCCGCGCAAGCTGCGCGCGCAGCCACCCCCGTTGCCAGCCGAGTGCTACCTGGACGTGGTCGGTCTGGAGGAGCGCGCAGGCGCACAGGAGAGTGAGTCTGACGACACGGGCTCGTCGTTGAGCACGGCGCTGGAGCGGCGCTCGACGGCGAACTCGAGTTTCTCGGACGCCCTCCCCCCCGACCCGGGGCGCGCCCTGGAGCGGCTCGAGCGTGAGATCGCCGCCTCCCTCGACGCGCTCCTGCCGCCCGCCGAGTTCAAGGACAACGCGCCGCCCGACTTGCCGCCCCGCGCGTCACCGCCCCCAAGGGAGCGCTTCCGGTCGGGCAAACGGCGCGCGCCGCCACCGCCGCCCCCGGCGTTCGTCGAGATCGACCTGCGCCGCGAGGCCGACGCTGAGCCGGAGGACGTCGAGTGGGCGGACGCCGAGAGGGTGGTCACAGAGGTGGCGGAGAGGCTCTCGTCGGTCGCGCCACCGACGGCCAGTCGACGTCAGAGCGTGCCTGAGCCGCGGGAAGCCGTCGCGACGTCGGTCAAGGCCGACGCCGACGCCGACGTCGAAGACTCGCCGGTATCCGGCCAAGCAGTCGGCTCCACGACAGACTCCGAGGAAGACGAGCCCATCTCGCTGGATTACTCGATACTCGAGGAGCTCGCCGTGCCGCCGTCGACAGGGGTGCACGGCGACGGCGACGACGACGACGACGACGACGACGCCCCCTGCTGGCCCGAGGATTCCGAGTTCCGCGTGACTGCAGTCTCGACGCTGGGCGACGTCTTGTTCCCGTCGGGCTGGGGCGCCGCGCTGCCGACCATCCTCGAGGAGGACGCTGTCATCGGAATCGCCAGGCCAGGTAGGAATGCGGTCCGCCGCCGATCGCTGATCACTGAGCATTGTGACTTTGTGCCGATGGAATGGGGGGGGGAGGGGGAGGGGGGGGGGGGGCTGCGCAGCAATGCGCGACGGCAATGACCCTCCAAGGCCGCGCGCGTCGCTGAGCGTCACCCCGCGTTTCGCGCAGCGGCGGTGGCGTTGTCTCTTCTTCGTCCTCTCGGCTTTGTCCCATCCCTTTCCCGCGTTGCATTGCCAGCATCCACCCACGACGTCGACGGCGTCATAGCAGCACGCCGCCGATGTCTACACCGTGGTGAGCCGACGCCGGCGTGGCAGTGCGGGGTTCGAATCCGGTCGTTCACTCCGTTCGGCCGAGGTCGGGCACCGTCGTTGTCTTCACGGTCGGTCCATCGCTCGACGCTCGTGCATTTGTTGCAAGTCTGTGGTTCGCCAGTCTTTGGTCTCCGCGGCGGCCGGCTGCAGAGTTCGCCGCGTCCCGACTTGCTCACCGCCGGACCCCAGACGTGCTGCAGGTTGCCATCTTCGACGTCGTCGTTGTTCGAGGTGGGTGAATCTTGAAAGAGGGTTGTGTTTGCCAGGACGCCACAATCTCGGAGGACCTGTTTGCGTTTTGAATCTGAAAAGCGGCAATATATCGCGCGTGCCGCTTCATTGTTGATTAATCTTGCAATTTGGTATCATTGTCGTCTGATAGCATCCTCCGTGCGTTTCTTATACACTCCATTCGGATGGCTTAGCCGAGGGCAGGCCGTCGAGCGCATAGTTTCGCAGCAACTTGACCGCGGTGACAGGCTCCGTGGTCGGAGCTGTGCTGCATGTCACGTCACTGCATTGTTGTGCTGCGATCGGACCGAAGCTCGCTCGCTGTAACTCGATGCAGATGTATGGTTTCTCTCGGCGCGCCGTGCCGTGCCCGGTGCCGTGTCGGTGAGCGGGTGTTACAGCGCACAGAGAGAATACCTTCATCGGCAGTTTGCATTTAATGTGCCAACATTTCGAAGTCGCCGGCTGCGGAGAAAAAAGTTTTCACGCGTTTCACGTTTCCTTTGATTTCCTTTGTTTTTGAAGCTATTGCTTTGTTATGCCAACTTACCATAATCAGCGATATCGTGTGTGCAATGACGCCCACACCTTTAAATTTTGCGCGTGCTGCATTGGCGTGCACAGGGGGGGGGGAGGGGGCTGCAAAGACCGAATGGCGATATTCGTAATGCATCCACAACAAATATTATGTTAAATTACAATTCCAAGGGCTGAGGAAAATCAAGGCGAATGCATTATGTAGACTGTTGACTCATTCTTATGTCTTGCATTGCTGGAGGTCGTGGAGTATGAATCATATCAGGGCTGTGCTTGTGGCGTTCCAACGACCCACACTTTCCTCTCGTGCTCAGATCCTAACATGTGGATCCCGATTCCCAACGCACGCGTGCCAGAAACTCTCAATTATTATCTTCACTTTTCAATGCGTATTCCAATGCTGGGTGTTCATGTTCTCACCAACTCGTTTTTCAATTAAACTCGTCGTGTATATAATTAAGTGTTAAACACCATATGTGCTGCACTTTCTTTAGAAAATGCTATGCGAATTTTTATTAGCACGGACGTTATTGTCTAATCTGCATCGACTAATCATTCTGCGCACGCATGCACGTTTGAAATAACGGTTGTCAAAATCGGAGCGATCAGTCTCTTGGCGTTGGCGTTGTCAGTCGCATCACGTGACTGTCTTGGCTGCGCCGTGTCGCGTCGTGTCGCCGCCGAAATGACCACTGCTGCACCCAGCCGAAGGCCAATGGCTGGGACTGCAAGCCCAGAAGACTTCGCACGGACGACGTCGCCGGCATACCAATGTGGCGGGGTGTAGGGAGACAGACCGGCCGCCCAATTTCTCTGCTTGCAGAATGACGCAGTTAGTAAATGTTTCGTCCCCTCGCTAAATTCATCTCTGTTGGTTGTCGCGCTTGGTCGAGGATAGAGAAGGGAGTGGATATCAAAGGAGACGATCTCAGAGAATTTGCCCTGACATCGCTGGCATGCACCTCCGGTCACACGGCAAATCACGGAAAACCGCAACCAGAACGTAGCCGGTCACCATGGATGGAGTCGAAGCGTGGAGTCTATACCAACCGCTTCATGGCATGGCAAACAGATTTCCTTCTCAGATATCTTTCGCGTAGACCGATAGTATTTTGCTTGGGGCATATTATTCCGAATTAAGAATTGAAAGTAAAGAAATAGTGCGAAAATTTAAATTCTTGTAGGACTGCCCTTGCAGTTTGTAAAATGCAGTAACCAGGAAGACTTCAGCAGATTGGCAAAATCAACGTGTTTAACTGGTGCAGTTTATCTGCACTGATGCAATGTTCATGGTGAACTATTCCCAATTCGTTTCGAGGTTCGCCTCGTCGTCTAGTCAGGATAGTCAGCTGATTAGCCAGAAACGCTCGCTCCATGTAGGTAGCCGTGAGAGATAGCCATGAAAGATGGTTTATAATGCAAAATCTTAATTTGCAATCTGAATTACAACAATCTATATACGCCTCGGATCAAGGCGAAACATTGCATTGATAGCGATGCTATCAGCGATGATCGATATTTGATCCCCATGAATCGCATTTTATTTCCATTTATGTGTGTGGCACGCAGTTTAATTTGTTTGATTTATTGTCCCACTCGCCGATTACACTCGTAAAATGTTTATCGCGATTGTAAATCGGCTACCATTTTGCTACAACACGTCGACACGGTTGATCGGTGAAGCCGCCCCGTGAGTTTTGCCCGCGTCGCTCGCCGGAAGAATGCCCGCCAGTCGACCCGCGGATCGGCCGGCCGGCCACGCGTTTTGTTTTCATTTGACAATAAAAACGAACTACAAAAAGTCGTGTAAGCCAGGAGTCGTTTTGCGCGCCGCGCCCAACGTGGGCAGCGTGCGGGGTGGGCTCGATGGGGGGTGGGAGGGGGAGGGGGCCGGGTATCGAAGCAGGGACCTTCGCTGCGAAGTGCACCGCGAGCAACTGCTCTGCTGATCCACTAGAACCAGTGCTGGTCTGTCGGTCGCGGCCGTCGTCGGTGCAATGGAACCGAGGGTCATATTTCTGCAGCCCAAACGCTGCTGCGACGGTGAGTTGCAGCAACTCATGTTATCTCTGAATCAGTATGAGTATAACGTCAAAGCCATTGTCGCGATAAGATAAGGGCTATCATTGTTTGATAAGAATGTCACTAGAAGTTTGGAGGAAACAGGAGCAACAGCTGGTGCCTTCATGGGACGTAGGAACAAACACCGGGGTCGGAAATATGGTACTGCACCTCGAATCTTGGCTGTGGGCGAGTTTGGCTGCTTTATGTGTCGTCTTGTTGCATTCCCTAGCCGCCTCCGTGTCTGACAGCTGCGCAATGTGCGGTTTCTGTTTTTAGATAGCAAGCCGAGGTTAGTGGTGCAGCCAGCTGAGGACCTTCCCGTCGTCGAGCAGAGCCCAGCCGAAAAGGCGCCCGTCGAGAGGGTGCCCGTCGAGAGGGTGCACGTCGAGAGGGTGCAGCCCGCCGTTGCGCAAGTAGCGGAGGATGGCGGCGCGAGTCTAGCCAAGGAAGGTGAGCGCCGCGCCAGCCGCGTCTTGTCTCTGAGTTGACTGTAGCTTGCCAATAGATCAAGGCCACCAGACAATAGCCGGCCATCTAGTTCCCTCTCTCTCGCTCTGTCTCTCCATCTCTCTCTCTCTATTTCTTTCTCTTTCTTTCTTTCTTTCTTTCTCTCTCTTTCTCTCTCTTTCTCTCTCTCTCTCTCTCTCTCTCTCTCTCTCTCTCTCTCTCTCTCTCTCTCACTCTTTCTGGCCACCACGTCAGCGACCTCTTAGAAATGTCCTTTAACAGCGTCCTCTCTTCACAGCCGCCATGGAGCCGCCACCGCCACCCTTCTCGCGGCTACCCCCAGACGGCCACGAGTTTCCGGCCCGCTACGAGGAGGATGGGTTCCGGTTCAAGCCGGAGCCGAAGCCTCGGCGAGGGCAGGCCGAAGGGACGAAGACGGCGCCCGAGGTGCCTGCTAGGCCCAGTCTGGACGAGCCCGGGACCTTCCGGTGCAAGGCCGAGATCGAGCTGCAGGTGGAGGCGGTGAATATAGTGCCAAGCGATGCGGAAGAATTCAAAACAGTGCCATGCAGGGAAGAAGAATTCCAAACGAATAAGGAAGATGCAAGAAAAACGAAGCCGAACAAAGTATACTTCAGGAAAATATCGAGCAAGGCAGAGACACCACTCGTGACGACGCCGAGCAAGGTGGAGGAATTCAAGCCAGTGCCAAACAAAGAAGAAGTTTTCAAACAAAACACGGCGGAAGAGTTGATACAAATGGCATCAGCGAAAGACGTCAGGCCCATAGTAAGCAACGCAGAAAACTACAGAAAAATGCCTACTAGTAAGGCAGAAAATTTCCGAACATCGGTACACAGCATAGAAGATTTCAGAACGAAGAGAGCAGACAACTTTAAACCAGTTCCAAAATCGAACGAAGAGTTCTTGCCACGCAAAGTGGAAGATTTCCGAACGATGCCTAGCAAAACCGAAACATTCGTTGCAATGACGAGCAAAACAGCAGACGAATGCCGATCAAGCAAGATCGACGACTACCGTTCCCTGCCGAGAAAGCCAGCTGACGAACTGCGACATAGCCAGCCCGAAGAGCGCGCAGCCAGCAAACCACGCGCAGCTTCGTGGCGCAGCGACCAGCGCAGCGACCAGAGCGTGCGCGACAAGATCGCCATGTTCGGCCGCCCCTCGGAGGCGGTAGAATCGACCACGCTGCCGCGCAGGCTGAGTGCGCAGCGGCCCGAGGCGCAGGAACCACGCGCAGTCGCGAGCAGCACGCTGCCCAGGAAGCCGACGCTGCGGTTAGGACTCGACGACGCCGTCGCCCTGCGCGGGGAGCAGCCAGGTAGGTGCTTCTCATGTGTTGTCCAAACTCCCTCCTGTTTGCACTTGTCGCGGTTTCTGGCAGAATCTGTTCACACTTTGGTATCTGAGGCGAGGCCGATTGCAAAATTGTATTCATAGCACGCACAAACTTAAAAGACAGATTGAAGGATAGGATTCGCTCTGCAGGGCCAATTGTATTGGCGACTGGCGTACGGTTTTGCAAAATTATAAAATGTTGAAAATGTATAGTTCCAAAAATGAAACTATGATGGTGACATTTCATTCACACGGCGGGTAAGCTCTGAATGCGTTACGTGTTGCGCTATTCTGAAACATTTTGCACAGTGAGTATAAGTTTCAAATAGAACAACATACTAAGGCTCTACCAACTCACGACTTGAAGAGTTGTAGGGGCTGCAACCTCAACTTCATTTCATTTCAGCAAATATATAGATTACCAAAAGCCCAATTTCGTTAACATTATCTCTTCCCCAGAGGGCACCGGGCTCCACGCCCGTTCCCACAGCCTGCTGGACCTGAGCCAGCGCCCCATAGACGATCTGCGCCGCACGTCGCTCGCCGCGCTCGTCGAGCAGCGCCGCCGCGGCATGAGCAAGCTGCGCGGCCTGGTGATCCCCGAGCGCAGCGAGGCTGCGCCGCCTGCGCCCGGCGCGCTCGATCTGCCCGAAATCCATTCGCGCGAAGAGGAGACCCTGCAGCCGTGGTCTCGGGGGCGCTCGGCCTCGCTAGCTGCCGCCTCCATCTCGAAGCCAGCGGGGTACGCGACCCTGCCCGCGCTGCCCAAGACGTCGCCGCCGCTGCCTCGCACGCTGCCGCCGTTCGTGAGGTCGCCTAACTCGACGCCGTACACAAGGGCCAAGGATACGTTCGCGTTTTCGCCGAAGCAAGAGTCGCCGGAGTCCATGCCGTTCCTTAAAACGCAGGAGTCTCGGACGTCGTTTTCAAAGCTCAACGGTGCACCAGTTGCGTCGAAGCCCAACGGACATTGCCCGGTCGCTTCCAAAGCCAACGGCGTGTCTACCGTGAAGACGATATCCAACGGTCTTGCCTCGGTCACCGTGAAGCCTGGAGGACTGCCGCCGCTCGTCGGCAACCCCAAAGGACCGTCCCCGGTGACCCTGCGGTCGAACGGCGCGACAGAGACGTCGACGATGCTCGTGCAGACGACTGGGCCGGCGACATACGTTTCGTACCTCCGACCGCATGCGTCGTACGTGTCAACGCTGCGCCCGACGGTCGGCGCCGAGGTCAAGTCGGACGTGCCGCCACCGCTGCCGCCCAGTCTGCCGCCCTCCAGGGACGACCTGGACGGACTGCCCAGGGATTCAGGACACTCCAGGTTTGTGATTCAGGGATTGAAGTTCTGTCTAAACACACTATAGAACCAATACAACTGCGAAATTTGCTGGGAGGATGCTGGCAGGTGGTGACAAGCGTTTGACATAATGTTGTTGCCTCTCTTTTAGCGCGTCTCGCACATCTTCGGTGGACTCCTCGGGAGGGCGAGTGTTGGCCCCACGCAGTTTGGAGGCGTTGAACCGCAAGTCGGTGCTCAGCTCGGCTCGGCACAGCAGTGGTCGCGATCTCAAGGTATGGCTTGCTACTTGCACACACCACACATTGATCGGGCCGTGCATCAGATTTGGAAGTGGATGAAACACGCCCACCAAGCAGGCGATCCATCACCCAACACTCAGGAATGCTGGTTGTAAAAGAAGATATAAAAGAAAGAGTGAAATCTTGGCGAGATTTTGCCACTTTTTCGATGACATTCATTGAGTAGACAGGATATGTACATTAAATTGGCAAGGTTTTGCTAAAGTAAACAACGCTGGCCTATTGAGTCCAAGTCAACAGGCTTGGCCTTTGGCCTTTCTGTGATTGCCAACGGGACTTTGCTGATGCGTCATCGCCCATCCATCGCCGGGTTACACCTCTCTCAGTTGCTCTTTAAATTTTCATGGGAAGCTTGATTTAATCTTGAATAAGAATTTCAAGCAAGCTTAACGGTTTATAACTGCTTGTGAAGAAATCCACAAAATTAAGAAACGATTGTGCAGTTTTCCGCAACCCGCTGTACACGAAAGTGCCACAGCTTTGCCTATCTTTGTCAGTGCGGGCAGATGATTTTATCAAGGAAAGGCTGTGAATTTTTGCCACTGTGCAATTTAAATTCATGCAAGAGTTTTATTGTACGGCCAAGAAACCTTGTGGGCCATCCCCCTTCTTTAATCTTGTTTACTATTCTATTGGAGTCGGGCAGACGTCCACCCTGCTACAAGTAGCCACTTTCCACCTGTAACTGACTTCAGCATGCATCCCCCTGTTTCAGATCGGCTCCCCGCAAATTCAGCGCAAGTTCAGCGACTCGGAGGACTCTGAGAACGACGCCGACAATGACTCGGACTCCAACACGGACGTCGACTCAGGCGACTTCTGCGACGAAGGAGCCGTTGAATGCGACGACCTCGTCTTCTTCTCCGGCCGCGACAAGCCCGACTTCCCGACGAAACCGATGCTGGTGCCGCAGCCTGTGCACGTGGCGTACATCACGCAGGTGACCGACGCTTCGCTCAAGCTGATGCACGTCAACGACGGCGGCCGCCGCCGACTGCTGGTGGCCGGCCAGCCACGGGCCGAGCCGCCAACGAAGGCCAAGGTCTCGCTGAACGACGCGCTGAAGGAACTCATCGCTCCAAAAGAGGTGGCGGTGAAGTTGCAGGCAGAACGGCCAAAGGAATGTGATCAGAAGGATTTGAAGGACTCTGCTCTACAAGAGGATGCAAAGAAAGAGTCGGTTGAGAGTGTTCCTAAAGAACAGGCTTCAAAAGCCACGGTAGAACATATTCCTAAGAAGCAAGCTTTAAAAGCTGCAGTCGTCGATACTCCGAAGGAACCTTCTTCAAAAGCTACAGTTAACGACACTGCAAAAAAACAACTTATGAAAGTTTCCGTTGACAAAACCGCAACGGAAAACATTTCAAAAACGCCAAAGCACAAAGCTTCAAAAGCTTCAAACGACAAAATTTCAAACGGCCACACACACACCTTGCCAAATGAACAAACAAACAAAGGAAGACCACCTTCAAAGGATCGAGTACCAAACAGTCCACCTTTGAAACCACCGCGAGACGCGACTCCGAAAGATCCCGTCGCCGCTGAGCGACATACGCCTGCTAGTTCACGCGATCGCCGCTGCGTCTCGGCGTCTGAGATCCGCACGGCATTCCAGAAGGCGGAGCGCATGGCGCACGCACGCAGCGCATCCACGGATTCCGACGTTTTCCCCGATGCCGATGCTTCTCTCGGTGCCGGAGATTCCTCGGCCGGTGCGACATTGGAGGTGGTTCTGCGGCGGCCGGCGCCCGACGCGGGACTCGGGCTCGCGTTGGCAGGTGGCGCAGACCTCGAGGCCAAGCATGTCACCGTGCACAAAGTGCTGCAGGGCGGCACCGCTGCCAAGGACGGCCGCCTGCTACGCGGGGATCACGTGCTCAGCATTAACGGCAAGGCGACGCACGGGCTCACGCATGCGCAGTCGGTAGCTGCCCTCAAGGTCAGTGTGGGTTCAGTCGTGGCCGCCTCCGGGATTGTTGTTCTTTGGTCTGAAGAAATTCTCAGGACAAATAGATTTTCAAATTGGATCTGGGCCTCGTTTCAAGAACCCACAATGTTTTAATTCCACCTACTTTAAGTGACAACCAATGAAATATGCCTCACACTTCTTGATGAAGGCTATGCCAATGCAGGTGAAATGTTGGTTCTGTATGAAATTCAATTTTGAATATTAAATTAGGTTCTTTCACCCTTGAGAAAGAATGTGAGTTTGGGGACCGAGGTGACTAAGGGACCACAGCTGAAAGTCCATTGTGCAAATACTTTGCACAGGAGCTCACTTCTTAAGGCTAGGCGACTCCCGTATCATCCAAGGTCCATATCATTTACCTCAAAAAGTATCTTTCTTTACCATTGGCTCTGAAGGTCTTAAAATTACTGCTTTTTTGGTCCTGCAATGTTTTGCCGTCATACAAAAAATGTCCCAAAATGCGAATTTCCTTGTCCGTGATCCGAGTCTCATGTGTGCAGGAACCGCGCATGGAGGTCACGTTGACCGTGTCCCGGTGCGAGACGAGCGACTCGGAACCCAGCGCCGTTGAGCCCAGCAGCGCCGAGGCAGTCGGGGGGGCGATGGCTGGTGTAGCGGCTGGCGAAGTGACTGTCACCTTGGTCAAGGAGACCGTCGGGCTGGGCTTCAGCTTGGATGGCGGCCGTGACTCGCCGCACGGTGACGTGCCGCTCACCATAAAAAAACTCTTCCTCGGTGGGTGCTCCTCCGTGGTCCTTCTTGTTGTTTCAAAACTGTAGGGGTAAAGCTTCAATTGCTCTGTTCTCTGTTGATTTGTATAAATCCTGATTGTGTTTGGCAAATGTATACCAATGGGTTTCTAATAGTTAGAACTAGAAGCAACCCACGTATTAGAGCTACCCAATGGCTAATTTGTACAGAAAAAGGCGTGTAAGCTCTTTTTTTGCATTTAAAATTGGAAGAAAAGCATGATTTTTGCCTATTTATTCGGTTGGGCTGCGAGAGTCTACAACCTAAATCACGGGGAGGAAGAGGATTGTTTAAACTTGCAAGATATTTTGCAGCATGGCAACAAGTTATTCCTTTTTAGTGCTCTTAAAATAAGCCCTGATACACATTTAGTGATGTGGAGATAAATATTATGCTGATTGATAAACATGAAAAATTCGAAGATAAGATCTAGAGCAAATTTTGATCCACATTCTTAAAAATATTCAGCGTGTTACTGAAAAAAGGTACGAAAGCTCAGGTTGGCCTAACCACAAGGTCAGTAAGCTGAGCTTATGGTAGGTTTCCCAAAAATTAACCATAGGAGCTACCCAACTCAATGTTTGCACTGTTCAAGTAGTTTTTTACTGAAGTCTTCCAACTCTGAGAGTACCTAATCAATGTGTCTCTTACCAATGTGTTTGATCGGCAGGTGGCGTGGCAGAGCGCAGCGGGCTGGTGCATGAAGGCGACCGCGTGCTACGCATCGGCGCGCACGACACGGCGCACATGTCACGGCTCGAGGCGTGGAGGGCAATGAAGCGACTGCCCGAGGGACCCGTGGTGCTAACGATTGGCTCGGCTCGACCGTGATTCGAGCCTGTGATATCTGGGCAACAGTGCAGTACTAATGTTTAGGCCACGCTTGCCAATGCTAACATATTTTGTATGGCGGTCGAAGAAGGATATTATTATGGTTTCCTTTGGCTGTACAATTTTCAATAAACTTGCTCTATGGTGTGTAATTTATTTCTATTTGAAGTTGTTTAGTTTTGTGATATTTTTTTACCTTCGTGACTGGTATCCTTTCTGTGGCGAGTGTCTAAAATTCAGTTAACTCTTGTTGTTTTGTTGGTTTTTGGATTGGGTTTGAAATGGGGGAGTGCTTGCCTCAACTCGTACTCGTCTTATTGTCGGTGTTGGTGACCGAGATGAAATCTCAGGCACCTAGCCAATCAGACTCCCTTTCGGCACGCCGGCTGCAATCGGGCGGGAGGAGGAGCTCTCCCCGCCCGAGGTGTCATGGAAAGACCTCCCATTGAGGAAATTCGCCACCAGATTCACAAGATGGTTCAGAAACTTCATCTTGATCATCTTATGCAGTAGCCGGTATGCCACACTCGGTCAAACGCCTTTGCGACCCAAGAGGACGAAGCCAGTGTGTTTTTTCCAGCTGAGTCCGTGAGCGATGTGGTTGACTACGCGCAACAGCTGGTGGTTGGTTGAGTGCGCTGGTCTGAAGCCAAACTGCTGGTTGATGAGCAGTACCTTATTCTGACAATGGCCCATGAGCCGAGTTAGCATGACCCTCTCGAGTAGCTTACTAAGCCTGCTCAGAAGACTGATTGGGCAGTAGTTCGTTGGGTCCTTGAGAGACTTCCCTGGTTTGGGGAAAACGATCACCCTGGCCTCCTTCCACGTCCTCGGGAAGTGCTGCAAGCGCAGACTGGCGTTGAAGATAGCGAGCAGTCTGTCGTCTGCGGATGACAGGAGTTCTTTCATCACAACGTTTGTAAACCATCTTCCCCGGGCAACTTGCCGTTGGGCAGGTTGCGAAGATAGAACAGCACCTCCGAGGACGTGGTCGGAACAGCCTCGGCTGCGTGCAGGGCGAATTTTCGGATTGGTTTGAAATGGGGGAGTTCTTGGGCCTTTAATGCTTTTATGGCGGAATTTTAAATTACCGAGCGGGAAAATATTGTGCTTCTGCGATCTGGCAACAGGGGCGACCTGACCTGTCACCCACAGTGGTCACCCGTCGTCCGCCACAGCGCTGCTGTTGCTGGCCAGGCGCCAGGCCACTAGATACTCTCTGCACTGGTGTTGCCAGTTGTGAATGAGGAATGGCGCAGTTCACAGGGTGGCTGCTGCTTTTCGCACATTACTCTGTTTTTTTCGCTTCATGTCAGGAAAATGTTGTAACAAGCCGATCTCGATTGGAAGACTTGTCACAGTTCGTCCTTGATGAATTCAACTCTAAAGCAGACGCACTCTACGAGTATAAAGCAGTGAGACTTTTGTCAGAATCTGGGGTGAGTCTCTTTGTTTGTGTCAAAATGTTACTGCATTGCGAAACACTTGTATCATGGTCACATGCTAGCCTCATGCATCAGTACGCATTTCGCGTGAATGACGCACTTCATTTCATTTCCTGTTGAGACAAAGTCCATTTTAATAATAATATGCAATGTCGCAGAGCTGTCTCGTCGAGGTCAGAGGTTAGCGGATCTCATAATCCGATATTCCTTTTCAGTCCGATGGCTCCAAAGATTCTGACGGGGTTCATCAGCTGCGGCTACAGTTTGCGGTAGCGTGCAAGCTTGTGCCACAGGATGAGTGCTTCCCCAAGCACTTGAATTGTGATGTCGCCATCCGGGAAATGGACGGCGAGCAGATGCTCATTGACGAGGAGACCAAGTGCTCTGTACCTGCCGACAGACAGGTACCGACTTCTTACCATTAATTTGATGACTGATGGATGTAAATTGTACTTACACACGTATCCCTTGTTTTTGGTTATTTACCAAGTACAAATGTCGGTATGTGGCTAAAAATAAAGAATTGTATCTTATATATATATATTGGTAATTCCCCAGCAGACAGAGCAAAACTCGGACGAGGCCATGATGGCAGAGCTTGGGCCTTTCCTGCTGAAGCCGCTCATTCCGTTGGCTGAATCCACCCCTACAACAGCTGATAAAAAGTTATCGGTGGAGGAGCCGGTAGTGATCAAGAAGCGGGGGCCGTGCACGGGCTGCGAAACAATCTTGGACCCGTCCGTTCCTCTGGAGGAGTTCATCGAACATGCTCTAGTTGAGATGGACAAAGCAACCGATGGGCAGTTCAAGCACGCTGCCGTCTCGGTTCTTGCTGCGTCCAAACAGGTGGGTTACACCAGCTGCCGTGCATATCATTTGCTTTTTTTCTTTATGATTCTACAAAAAGACACCAATCCCAGTATAAAAATTTATTACACTAGGGCTTCGCAAACGCATTTTGTGTTGCATTGAAGATGAGCGTAGCAGTTTGTATAGCGGATATAAAGGTAAAGGCAGAAGGCCGATGAAAACCATGAAAATCTGATCACTTAAAAATGTAGATGATTCTGACCTTTCTTTGTTTTTCTCCTAGCTGTCAGATAGCAAAATTATTCTCATTTTGAGCTCATTTAGCGATTTGGACGTAAATATGTAGATGTAACTCATGCCCAAGGGTTGTTATTAGATTGGAAAACACACTTTTAAATAAATTTCCGTATTTTTCCAAATTTTCCCAATTTTGAATTTTGCTTTTTTTCTGGTTTGAAGGGGAGGGGAATGGAGGATTTTCTTGAAAAACGCAGGGTGTCGAAGTTAAGAACAGAAGTAGACACTCTGAAATTCTCATAGCAATCGAAGCAGGCGTTTCGTCTGTAGAGCGCGCGCAAACACACATACACGCAAACAAATACACAAGTTTTTTTTTACCAGTAGTGAAATTGAAGACTGCTATTAATTAATAATTAGAAATCAGGAGATGTCTGTTGAAATATATAGAAATGCCTGATTAGAGCAATTTTATTGTACTACTACCTAAGGAGTTTTTAGTTTTATACTGAAAACAATAACATAGTTGAGTAGGTAATTGTCCTTGACTTCAATGCCTAAATGCTATCTTAGTACTTGATTGATCGTGGTGAACATTTAAGTTTTCCAATGCCTTGAAACATAGTGGATATAATTTCTGCACTGTAGCTTATTGCCAAACCAAGTTGAGACTGAACGGAGATTTACCTTGAGAGGAATAACCTGGAACCTAACGTATGTGATGGCAGGTGGTAGGCGGGATCAAGTACCGCCTGACGCTGCTGGTGGCGGAGACCGACTGCCTGAAGGAAGGCGGTCAATCCCGAGAGGAGTGCAAGGCATCCGACAGCCAGTTTGTGTGCAGCATCGAGATCCTCGACCGGCCGTGGCTGCACATGAGGGAGGTACGTATGTGGACACCGTTTTCAATTGGCTCACTTCTTTATGGCAGATCCTTTAGTCAAACTGGAAAACCCAATGCTGTGGCTGTGGGAAGAACTTGGTTTTGGCATGCCTTCAAATCAAACTCAGTTATGGCATTGCCACAACCAGCAGTTGAAAGAGGTACGACTAAAGGATTCTTTAAAGGCAAACAGTGATATTTGATAGCATTGGTATCACAATGGCTTTTTATAGGTAGATACAGTACAATAGTTACATAATTGTTTTTTTGTGTTCAATACTTCATATATTGTAGTTAAGTGCATAATTTCCAACCTCCTTCTGTTGCAATAGTACAAGAGCGCAACAAGGCTTTTATTTCTATTATGGCTCGTCCCGTAGCTTACAAAGAGACCCACTGACGTGAAACCTTCTTTCAGGTGCTTTCCAACAACTGCACGTTACCGAGCAGCGATGAAACCGAAAACGAGGTTTGGAGCCGGCGGCACAACGACGTGCAGGGCGTGCACGATTACCTGGATGCATGGGACAGCCCCGTGCCGTCCGACCGCCAGCCCGAGCCAGACGTCGAGTTCGTCGGGCTGCCACAGTCCGAGACAGTGGGACGAGGGAACGCTGGCGAGCTCATTGGACAAGGCGAAATGGACAAGCTCGAAGGAGACGCTCGACAAGCTGAAACTGAGCGGATTGACGATCTGATCGCGCAGAGCGAGACCCGGGGAGTCGCCGAGGAAAAGGCAGGAGATGCTCAGCCTGGCGAAACTGAGCGGATTGACGATCTGATGTCTCGGAGTGAAGGAGACGTGGCTGACGACGAAGCTGATGCAAGACAGGAGGAGCCTAGGGTCGACGACGTTGAAAGTTAGTGTTCCAGTATCTTTGTGGGTCGCATTACATAATTAAATTAGGAATGTGGTTTGAGAATGATCATTCAGTTCTGTCCTTTTCTGAAAATATTTGAGAACAGATTTTACCTTTGTTTGTAGCTGTTAGTACCGAGGCTTGAAAAAAATGATGTCAAATGAGTTTTGATGTGTGTGCGTGATGAATGCTTCCTCTTTGATGGGCGTAGCTGTGTTTCCAAAGTCTGAACTTACAACTTTACACACAGAGAAAATCCAGGGCAAGTTGTATTGTACAGAATGCTTGTACTGAAAATGGAATTCAGCTAGTTCATTGACGGGTATTTGGGATAAATTAAGTGTAGAAAAGTGGGCTAAGACATCAGCCAATTAGGCTATGATGGAATTCGCCATGCATTCATTCTCCGTTTCATAGAACGACTATCATGGCTGATAATTATTACGTAATGCTTTGCAAAAATGTCTATCTCCTTGCTAATACTGAAAGTTAAAAAAATGCATCTGAATTTGGAATTGAATGGTTCCAAAGTACAAAGAGATAATTCCATCAGACAGTACCAATTCTCAATTACGCTCGGTAACCTAATCTGGAAGTTGAATATAGAATGTCTTTGGACTTAGCAAAGAGTTGCTGATTTTAACAAAGTCGCTTCACTCTCCCCTGTTTTCTACAGTGACCGAGGACCAGACGATGACCGACCGCCGCCGTCGCCGTCGATCGCTTCACGACGAGTTGAAGCGTTCGGTGGCAACCGACTCGGACGTCGAACTGGGAGAGAGTCTGGCGGCCGTCGCCGTCGAGACGCTGGACCGTCTGGATGCCGATGACCGGCGCCGCGCCGTGCTCGCCGTCTCCGCCGTGCAGCAGCGCACCGTCGCCGACGGCACCTCCTTCCGCATTAAGCTGCGACTCGTCGATACTGCGTGCAGCGAGGTGGGCTTTCAAACGGCGATTGTTAGCCCATGATGTTTCTCTTCTCAGATGGTTATCGCTAAAATATTTGCGGTTTAATACAGAATTTAATGATCATGCTCAGATGTCAAACTTCGACAAGCCTAACAGAAATTCAATTCTTTTCTAAAAGGTAGGTGCAGCTTTTTCTGCATTTGGGTAAAAATCTAGCTTGATTGGTCTGTAATTGCAACTCTCTATCCAAGATTAAAGTCACTACCATAGCCGGTAACAGTTTGTTTTGGCTAGTTTGTCATTGTTAAGTGATGGTGAAATTCTGATCAGGATAGAGGAACCACGATGAAGAGCTAGGAAGGGACACTAAGATTGCAGTTCGCACAATGCAAAATATTCACACCGCAGACAATTACAGTGGACCATCCTTTGTTATCATACGCATCCATTGTAATGATATCCCTATTTATAGGCTAAAAAATTAACTCTGTCGTGGCTGTAAGAAGTCTAGACGGCCAGAGTTGAATGCCTCGAGTGGCTGAGTATCTGAGAGAGTGTACGGCTCCCCCGCGAGTCTAACCGCGGCTTGTGCTTGTGGGCAGGAGGGCGCCAGCGTTGCTGACTGCGAGGCCGAGCATGTCGGCGAGCCCAAGATGTGCGTGGTCTCGTTGCACCGCGCGAATGCGGTCGGCGACGGTGTTCGCGTGGTCAAGTCCGAGTGCACCGGCGAGGGAAAGCAACGGCAGCGCAGGGGTCTGGTTGGCGGGTACACGCCTGCGAACAAGTCGGACCCGTACATTCAGGTAGGCGGTTTTTATTTTATTTGCTGTTAGTAGCATTTCAGTATTTGTACGCGCCCTTACGTGGCGTTATAGCTCTTTCAATGATGTTCATGTTGGGTTGCGGAGATTTTGGGTTGTGGGAAATAATTCTTGTTGGTGTACATCCCGAGTTATTTACGCATTTCAAACTGCCAAAACTGCAAGAAACTACAAACTTCTTAGTTTCTACCAAATTTCCTCGAATCAGACATGACCCTTTCGTGGTTTAAATATGTATTTAAATGAAGTAGGTACACCTCGGCACTTTGAAATTCACCCAGTCGAATTTTGGCTATGTCCTCTGAAAGGTTTGTCTGATAAGAGCATAGGCAGGCCAGGCACTGACCACGTGGGTGAACGCATGGAGGAACTGGATGTCGTGCTTAGTGGATCGAAATCTCGTTTTGACAAACCAGTTTTTTTTATCAGCAACTGCCTCGCTTCGTGAAATGGCAATCGACCAAGATGATAGAATTAGAATTCATGCATATCCAATGGCCTCAAATACGTAATTTTTAGGCAGAAGAAAATTGAAAAAGTTTTCTGCATCCTCTCTGTAAGAAAAATACCTTTATGCCATCACTTTTTTGGTACTTGCAAAAAAGTTGGTTTTTGCAATGTGAATTAATTTAAATTGCATAATTGCTGTTATTATCTCGCATTACCTCCGACCCGACTGGACGAGGTAAAGCCACCGGAAAGATAGGGTATCGCCCGGTAAATAACCGTAGATAGATATCGAGATAACGGAAGCATTAATATAAAAGTAAAATGAAATAGAGATACGGAAACATGCGTTTTATTTAATATTTAAAAAGTGGTAGGTAGCATGGGAGTTTTCCTATCATAGAGAGGATTAGATAAGTTTTTTATTTTCTCTTCTAACTATAAAATTACGTGTTTTAGGCCAGTGGGCAGTAGGTGTGTGGAATCGCGTTCAAAACTTGCCAGAGAACAAATTTGTTAGTTTTGCAAGGCAGGCCCAGATAATAAAATTGGTTTGTCAAACAAGGTTATACCCCCAAAGAACATGTCATCCCCTTGATGGGCTCATCTGCACGTGGTCGGTACCTTGCCTGCCTATGCTCTTTCCAGACAAACCTTTCTGAGGTCATAGCCAAAATTCGCTAGCTGGTTTAAAGTCCAGGAGTGTACCTAATTAAGTAATTAACTTCATGAATATTTTATGAACCAGGTATATGATTTTTTCTCTTCAGTGCATTGCCAACTGCAATCGTACTTTATAGCAGAGCGGCAACTAACTCATTCCAAGGTCATTCAGGTGACATGTTACTGTAAGTCAGAAGTCGGTTAGCAGTTGGCACACTTTTGAAAAACGTACCGTACCGCTTTCGACTGGTCACAACTTGCGGATTTGCTCCGTGTCTCTGACGCTTGTTCCAACCCCCTAGGAGCTGGCCAGCTTTGCGGTGAGCACCATGGATGCGAGCACCAACTCGCTGTATCGACGCCAGGTGTCGCGCGTGACTGCCGCCAGCCAGCAAGTAGTGGCTGGACTCAACGTGAAACTAACCATCGAGATTGCCGAGACCGCCTGCCGCAAAGACGCCCCTGCGGGACAGGTGCGCTTCGGCCCTCGGGCCTAAAGATGGCATAACACTTGGAACTCCTGTCAAGGTTTCATTGTCAAGGAGCTTTAGTGAGAAATTAGATTGTACCATTACCTAAGCATAAAAATAATTTTGTTTACATGACTTAGCAGTTGTAAGAGAATTCTTGTGGCAGCATCACTAGCTGTTTATCTTCCCTGGCAACAAAACGACCTAAAGACTTAGAAACTGATCATTCAGGAACCCCGGCAGGACAGCCGCTGTGGCCAGTCCTACACTGCTTGGATGCTCCCAAATTAAGATAATGGTGAAAAATGAAGATATTGAGAAAGAGACAACGTAGTTGAGGGAACACCCGACTTGGCTCCAGCCAGTAAATTGAGAAGTGAAGAAAAGAGAACGCTAACTTGTAACAATATATAAAGCCACAAGAATTCACATTGTTAAAGTTTCAGCTAGGTATTTGTCTTTAGTCACTGAGGGGGTCAAGATGCTTGAGGTAGGTACATAACTTTGTGGTACAAGCGTAGATATAAATTTTAGCCAAGATTTGGTGTTCAATGTTAACCACAATGGCCAACCCTTGGTTAGAAATCAGTGCCAATTGCCAAACAAGTAATTGAGTTTTGGAGACTTTTGTAACTAGGCTCAATGTCAGAGGGTGATACTTTTAATTCCAGCACTTATTTAAAAAACATGCAAAATGGCAGCTGGATTTGTCCCAGCCTAGCTGATAGCCGAATCATTAAGAAACACCTCATTAACAGATCGATCTGTGTGACGCAGGTCTGCGAGGCCCGCAAGCCCGCCACCGCCCCCATCATCTGCCACGTGACCATCTGGGACAGGCCGTGGCTGAAGCTGCGCGAGCTCACCGATTCGAGCTGCGAGCCACACCAGCGCAGGCGGCGCGACGTCGGCAAGTACGGCGCGGAACGCACACTGGACACCGAAGACCCGCAGGTTCGCGCCAACGACGGGACAAACGGCACGATAACCCAGCCGCTGCAATGAGATTCGGAATAAATTAGCTGTTGATGTTTTGTAATGAGAAATATAGCAAAACTTTCTTACTTCAAGCATGGGAGAGTCATTTATGGCCAATAGCAGGTGTTGTTATGATTTGGTTTTTGCTCTAGCTTGAATGCATTGGGCGGTAAAGAGGGTTTGGATACAGATAAGACTGCTTCTTGCCTTTCGTGGTTGGTTACTAAGGATAAGAGTGGTTTTTCTAGGACGGGTATAAATGGAACCTCAGAAAACTTATGTTTCCTCTAAAGAAAGTAAACAAATTGATTGCAGTGCGATATTTACGATGTATTGGATACAATATTTCCAGCATATTAGTGTCACTGTGACCTTTTAATAGGATGTGATATATTAATGTAGAAAAAAAATGAATATAAAAATGAAAACAATGCAGTAAATGGTTTCGTTTTTTACTTTTCGCCACTTACGTTGGCAACGTCGCCCTTTGGCAGGTGAAGCGCCTTGCGGGGCTGGCCATGGCCCACCTGGACGCTTCCAGCAACGCACTGTACCAGCAGCAGCTGGTGAGCGTCGTGCGCGCCGCTCGTCAGGGAGCTGCTGGCGCCGTCTACCGCCTCACGCTCGAGACGGGCTCGTCGACGTGCCGCAAGGGCAAGCCCACGCGCGACGAGTGCGCCATGAAAGAGGGAGCGGTGAGTTGGAGTGTGCGCTTGCCTGCCGTCGGTGGGCTTCATGATCAAGGGAAGGGAAGGTCGGAAAGGTTTATATCGTGATAGGTGACCGGGCTGGTGAGGGACAGGCAAGTCTCTGGCTAAAGTTGTTTGTCCCCTGAATTAATACCTAATACCCCCATATTAACATCGACATCTTGTAAAATACTCTCGTTACAACAAACTGTGCCTTATGTGCCTACCTGCACCTTCTGAGCTTTGCATACCTAGGAATCACAGAATATGTCATGGAACAATGACGTAGGACTTGATTTACTTGGACCATCGATGTTTGACTCCTTTGTTTGTGTTGCAGAGCACGCAGATGTGCGAGATTTCGCTGTGGGATCGGCCGTGGCTGAACGAGACCAAGGTGACCGGCGCCCACTGCTCGTCTGGCGGCCACTCCGTAAACCGGCTGGCCGCGCTCTCGAGCAACAAGGTTAAACGTGCCGCTGTCAGGCCTCTTGAAGACACTGTCACTCTCGGTGAGAATTCTCCCCGTATTCTTGAAGTACTCTGGGCTTAGGAACAAATCAATACCTATGCAACATTGCAGTCCCAAATATTACGGGTACTAGTTAGTATTTAGCAACTAGAACAAAATGACTGCAACTATCGGGAGAATAGATGTCAAAATGCAGGGTTTTTTATGGTTGCGTAGGTCTGTTTGAGAATTTCGTGCGCGAACACAACAAGACGTACAGCAGCCGCGAGGAGACCCAGCGACGGTTCCGCATATTCCGCGCCAACCTGAAGAAGATTGACACCTTACGCCGCACAGAACAAGGCACGGGCATTTACGGAACCACACGATTCACTGATCTTTCCGGTAAGTCACTATTGCATTTGCTACGCCGTGATTTTTTCAGTTATGCTTGAAATTTACTAGCCAAGCTAGACATGTGATTTTTTTAATAGGTGGATTTATGACCTTGAGGTATTTGAATTTGGAAGCATACTTAAGATATTTGTTACATATTTATTGCTAATAGTAACCTTACTCCCAGTTACATTACCTACCAAAATATTTGTTGTATCCTAGTAGAGATTAAATAGCCAATTAAGTACTTGGCAACCTGTTCTCCAAAAACTGTCAATGTCTCCCTAACTGCGATTCCGCATTGCGTGGGCAGGCAAGGAGTTCCGACGACTGCACCTCGGTTTGAACCCTAAGCTGCGCCGTGAAGCGCCTGCGCTGCCGATGGCCGAGATTCCCGACGTCAGCGCCACCCCCAACTCTTTCGACTGGCGTGATCACGGTGCCGTCACACCCGTCAAGAACCAGGCAAGTGTGGCACCGATACTATTACTGTTTAACAGGCGTAGCAAGGGTCGTGGTCGCCTGGGGCAAACCCAAAAAAATTCCCCCCCCCCCCCCCCCCCCCCCGCCCCCTCTCCTTGGTGAAAATTCTATGAAAATTTTAGGATCATAACTGGGTTTTTAATTTAGCAAGTGATCTTTGTAACCCTTTTGTGACTAGATTTTTTTGGCTGAGAATTATGTTTTAAAGAGTTATTTAAAGAAGTAAGTAGATTAGGTCTCAATAAAATGGGCATATTTCTCTTGATTTGTTCATCCCAGGGGCGCATTTGACTGTAGGAGAGTCGACTTTTGGACCCTATACTTCCAAAGTTAAAAAAAACTCAAAGCAGAAATAAGACAAGGAAAAGGGGTGCGGGTTTGGGGGCGCAGCCCACGAGAAAAAACAGTAGCTTACGATTGTTTGTGTTGAAAATCCATGCGTTTGAGTGCAAATTTCTTCTGGCAATGGTGACATTTGCAAAGGGGTTTTAAATAGGTGTAATCCTTTCCTTTTCTTTCTTTTTCCTCTTTTTCCTCCTTTTTTCCCGTTTCTCTCCTTTTTGGCGCCCCCCTGTGCCCGGCGCCCGGGGCATCTTGCCCCCATGCCCCCCCCCCCCTCACTATGCCTCTGCTGTTTAAACATTTTGTGCTTATTTTGTGTGATATCTGACTGCCTATAAACACAATGAAGGAAATTGTAACTGAAGCTCCAGTTGTATATTGTTTTAATTTTTTTTATTGATTTGCGTGGACAGATTTAATAGATATCTAGGAGGTAAATAATATGTAAAAGATATCCTCGGGGGTGGCTTGCTGCGTTGAGGTAACCAAAAATTATTTCAGAGGAAGGAAGGATGCTTCTCCAAGAATAGGGTATGATCAATTTAAGAAGTCTCGTTTGTACCATTGCGTGGCATGATTGATGAGAAAGTAAGGTTTCCAAATGCCATGTAAAGTTGACTAACCGGGCATCCCTTTGCGTGCAGGGCATGTGTGGCTCGTGCTGGGCATTCTCCGTGACCGGCAACGTGGAGGGCCAGTGGGCCGTCCGGCACGGCAAGCTGCTGTCGCTGTCCGAGCAGGAGCTGGTGGACTGCGACTCGTTGGACTCGGGCTGCGAAGGCGGTCTACCAGAGAATGCGTACAAGACGCTGTCCGAGATCGGGGGACTCGAGGGAGAGGTGGACTACCCGTACGACGGCGCCGACGAGAAGTGCCACTTCAACAAGAAGCAGGTACTGTAGCTGGGAGATTGACAGAATGCTTTAACAGAATTTGGGGAGCATGGCTTTATAATAGCAACACCAGTCTGCGATTTCCAGTCTGCGGATAGCTAAGCAGATGTGGATGAGGATACAGACAGCAATGCGGATTTGGATAGAAGTCTGTGGATAGCAATATGCGGGTAGTAGAGATGTACCCAGAAATTGGACCCGGGTACCTGTGTCTGGTACCTAGGTACCTGTGACTGGTACCCAGGTACCTGTGACTGGTACCTGGGTACCTGTGAGCTGCGACTTGTACCTGGGGAAGCTCAAAACAAAAAGAAAATATATTGTTATTATTATTAAATTTATATATTTTTTAAGTGCACCAACATCGAATATTGTTACTTGCAAGGTTGTTCCAAAATAAGACATTTATGAGGAAGTCAGCATAATATCTGACATGATTTTTAACTTAATTACCTCAATAAAAGCAGCAGTCAATGCTTGTCAGTGCTTGTGAGTGGTGAAGCCATACAAAGTGATTAGGTGGTGTAAACAAACTACCCCTACCCCACTCACACTCAGTTTGGCCTTGGGTGAAGAGACAGTCAATAAATCACTAGAATTGAGGAAACTACAAAGAGACATATACTGGACAGGTTGAATTGGCTCCAGGCCACTCTACACTCTGCATACCTTGGGCAAGCTAGTCCATGCTATAAGCACCTACAAATCAACCCAAATATACTGACTTGTTCAGCTGCGCACAACTTTTTTTTTGTTTTGAGCGGTTGTGAAGGTCTCGTTTTGGAACCGGGGTCCAAATACTCGTCGACATCTGTAGCAGGTAGTAATTTTAAATATATAGACACAGTCCTTTAAGAATTGTGTGCATTGGCTGTAAGTAACAACAAAACTTGGGGCTCTATCTAACTTATTATCAAGCTTTCAAAATAAATTGAGATTGAATTCATATTTGTAAATTTATCTAGGTATCTTCTTCTTGAAAAAGTCTAGTCAGGGGTCTATGCATTGCTAAACCATAAATCGAATTTCTTAATCCTTTATATTATATTTTATGAATAACATAACAGGCCCTGCACTTATAAACAACAAGCTAATTCTGTAGCTGGCCAAGTAATGGAAGCGATCCGATGATCTGCAGGTCCAGGCAACCGTCGTCGGCGGGGTCAACGTGACAACCAACGAGACGCAGATGGCGGCGTGGTTGGCCAAGAACGGACCCATTAGCATTGGCATCAACGCCAACGCCATGCAGTTCTACATGGGAGGCGTGTCACATCCCTGGAAGGCGCTCTGCAACCCCGAAAGCCTTGACCACGGTGTCCTCATCGTGGGCTACGGGACCCACAGTAAGAGCAGTGTGCCGGATAGTGCTGGGTTGCGATATGTAACTTTTTTACATTCGATTTGGCTCGAAATCATTCGATTTCAAAGCACTGTCCATATTAAACCATAGGCAGTTTTATTGAAAACGAATCGTTTTGAAATCACAATGTTACATGATAGCCCCCCTGGTTTTGAAGTCCTGGTGTTGCTTTGAATTCTTTATGGTTAAAGAGTTGGGAGCCCTTTATTCTTTACACCATTACAGTAAGAAGTTTTTACACTAGAATTAATTTGAGTTTGCTACTTTTGGGAATCTCATCATAGGGTAGGTACCACACATCAGAGTCCACTCAGCTGTGGTACAGTAAGGCGAACACGAATGTATGGTTAACTTTTCCCACGGCTTTGTAGTATTGTATAATAAATGGGTCATAATAGCCAATATAAACAGCTCCAGTTAGATGGCTGTGAGATAGTAAGCTCAAATTAACCCTGGTGTAGTAGAATTGTCGATCATGCAGTGTTTGCCCAACTAGTGAATTTTCCAAGATTCTATCATTTCAAAATGGAAAAATGGCCCCTTTGATATCTTCTCAGATAAGAAACTTGCAACCAAATTTGTTGAAAAGATGTGATTTTCTTTTTTAAATGCATGATGGTATTATTCCTAATTCTTATGTAATGAAGATGATTTAATGAAGAAGTTTAATGAAGCTGCCATAAGTTTTCCTGCTCCAAGGGTGACCTGTGCATTGTTTCAGTCTCGACTATCCTGCACCGCACCCTGCCCTTCTGGACCGTGAAAAACTCGTGGGGTCCAAGCTGGGGAGAGAAGGTGAGTCTCACGATACGTTTTTTATTTTCCAGACTACCCGCTCTTCCACAAGACGCTCCCGTTCTGGATCATCAAGAACTCGTGGGGGCCGCGCTGGGGAGAGCAGGTGGGGACGGCAGAAGAGGCCTTGAACGTCGAACGCAGGCTCTTATTTTGAATGATCTCACTCAAAAAATCCAAGTTGTCTTTAACTTTGATGCAGCTTTTTTGACCTTTCTCATAATTCCATCTTTCACATTTTTTACAACAGCTAGTGCAAAAGGCACCTATGTTTAAACAAGTTGAAAATTTGCTCACTCATTTTTCCTTGAGTTCGATTTGAGTCTAGATGACCGTTGTCAGAAAGGCAAAATTAATACAACAATCAGTATGTAATAATGTCGCTACAGGTATTAGCTGTCCTTCAGAGTCTAACAAGCATCTGCATTATTTTCTGTCCCTTCATAGCTTTAATTTAATGATCTGGGAGGCGATTCCCTTTGTTCACCGCAGGCTTACACGCTTTCCGTTCTAGGGCTACTACCGGGTTTACCGAGGCGATGGCACGTGCGGAGTTAACATGATGGCAACGTCTGCCGTTGTTGGATGACCATCCATTCGTAGCCAAGCGGCCAACAAGGCAACACCAGTGAATCTCCGTCACTTTGGATGACAATAAAAATCTTTGACGTTTTTCAAATACGTACTACTTGTAATTCACAACACTGCATATAGGTAAGATGGTTATGCAGAATTATTTGGTGTTTCATTTTAATTGGGCATCCGTATTTTCATAGGCACAGTGTAGTTCTGTTCGCTCTCTAGGGTAGCCACACATCTTCGTCAGTCTACTTAATAGGTACTTAATAATTCAACAAGTTAGCATATTAAATCCAACTTAAGTTGTACTTATTTGGGTGTCTGTTTTGGTCTTGTAAATCCTGGAAATATGGAATCTTGTTTGAAAGTGAGAGCAAAACCTTTCTTTGCATTTGGTGAAATATTTTGTTTCTAAAGATTTGTTTGGAATAAAACCTGTGAAAATTGCTTTACTGTGGGTTGCCAATGCTGTCAAGTAAGTAGGAAATATGGGAGAACCCTCTTGGTGTTTGAATATCTACAAAATATTATTTTACCGACGAACTATGACAGCCCAAAACAAAATATCACCAAGGTAAGTTGGTGGGAAATCTCAGATCCCTCTTGGTTTTCACTTACCTACAAAATATTATTTTACCGACAAACTATGACAGCCCAAAACAAAATATCACCTTGGTAAGTTGGTGGGAAATCTCAGATCCCTCTTGGTTTTCACTTATCTACAAAATATTATTTTACAGACGAACTTGGACAGCCCAAAACAAAATAGCTTGCACCAAGGTAGTTAGTTTATCAATTATTATCAGTCTTTCAAATAAAGTTACAGTCTTTTTTGTGCTAAGATAAGGATTGCTGAGAAGTGTTATTCCCACATGTGTAAAAAGGTATTGTTCATTTCCACGGCTGTAGAGCAAATGAGCAAGCTTCATTTGATTTTAAATTTAAATTTTGTCTTTCAATAATGTAAACAAACTCGATTAATATATCATATTTTCATACGGATATCCCAGCTGCCTAGTTTGCTCATTGGTAGAGCGCTAGGTTGGCAGTGAGAGCGTCCAGGGTGAACGCGGTTCGAGACCGCTTACAGTCGCCAACGGCCGTGAGCTTTTGTCTGATCTCTGTAGGCTAAATGAGTGAATTAATCGCTTTGCCATACACAGAGCTCTCAGCAACTCCGGCGTCCCCATTGCGGGGCTCGACTCCGGACGGTGTCTTCCGTCGCGGGTGTCTCAGACTCCTCAGGAGTCCCAATGAACCCGGGCACCAGGGAGCGCTCGCTGCCAAACTAGCAACTATGCAGTTTTTTGGCCAACGTAACCATGAGATTCTTTGGCGTGATTACAAGTTTTTTTTCTTCAAATTTTATATATCACATCGCGCTGCTTTAAACGACAGCATCAAATATCAAATTCCACCGATGCCAAAGACGCAAGTTAAATTAAACCGCCGCAGTCCAAGGTGGAAATCGCACTAACGCGACTTTGAAGATTCACCAGTCAACAGTCCCACTCAGCGATGGTCACAGCTCCTCAAAGCGTCGCGACCAACGCACCGCATTGGCGCGTAGCAACTTACGTTGCATCGTTATATCTCAAACACGCAGGCAGCAAAATTCGATAGCGAAACGCCACTTCGGGGCCCTGGGAGAGCCCAAGACCAACGTAAAAAAAGTTCCACAAGGCCGCCAATCCGAACACGGGGTTCGGGCTGGGCCAGTGAGGGTCGACCCTCTTGCACGGTGCTCCCGTAGCAGTCAGACAGCTTAGTGCTGAGAGATGCCCCTGTTGTTCGGCAGAACTTTACGAACAGATACCAGTGTTATGACTGTTCGTATACTCAAGAGCTCTCTGTCGGATAAAATTAATCAATTAACTTGGCGATAACAGGTATGAGTCGGTAACCGCGTTCACTGCTATCCGACATGAAATGCCATCTACCCGCCGCTCTAGCATGGTAACGAGACTGTTCAGCAACAAAAAACTGCTTCTTGTAATCAACCCACTAATCAAACATCAATTGTAGTAATAAGAAAAGGATGTTTATTAAAAAATAACAACAATGTCGAGAAAATGATAGGGTGAGCCTGCCGGACGAACCGCACAGTTCTCAAGTCCGTGGACCACTCTGCTGTCTCCATCTAGTTGAACAAACACATGGCCCACATGGTCTGCTGGGTTGCTGTAATATAGGGGTGGGGGGTTGCAAGGCAGGAATGAAGAAGGTACACTTCTGGACTCGGAAATCCGCCTAGTAGAATTGGGCTTAATTGAGTGTTTAAATTCCATTTAGTTTGTTTTAGTGGAAATGTGCCATTGATCGACAGGGAATAAATCGCAAGAGATTAAGGCCAAAACTCTACCTCCATTAAAATAATCCTTCATTCAAAGCAAGATCGAGAGCAAATTAAAATCTCCTGGGGTAATTCATATTGAATCCTGTTACTACTACTATATAATGTACATTTACGACATTTGCTATTCTCGTTAACACCAGTGTGAGTGTTGGGTAGTGGGTACCATTACCCCGAGTCGCCGTAATATTTCATAGCCATTCACGCACTAGCCACGGTCCCAGCCATGGTCTCGTCGACCCACTGACCCACACCAACAGAAGCGTAGCAACCCCCACTCATTGGGCGAAAATTCAACGAAATTCTAGGGTCATAACTGGGTTTTTAATTTTGCAAGTGATATTTTTAACTGTTTCGTGACTGGATTTTTTTCTCTGAGATTTATTTTAAGAGTTTTTTAAAGAAATAAATTAGGTCTCACTCTATTAAATGGGCATATTTCTCTTGATTTGTTCATTTCAGGGGCGCATTTGACCGTAGGAGAGTTGACTTTTGGACCCATATTTCCGTAGTAAAAAAAAACTCAAAGCAGAAATAAGACAAGGGAAAGGGGTGCGGGTTCGGGGGCGCAGCCCACGAGAAAAACAGTAGCTTGCGGTTGTTTGTGGTGAAAATCTATGAGTTTGAGGACAAATATCACCTGGGGATGGTGATTAGGAACAACGGACGAAGTTATGAATCGGGGGTGACGCCAATGGCGCAAGGAAAATCTTTTTACGAGCAGTTTAACAAAGCATGACTCACTAATGCTTATTCTCTAGGGAAGAGGACATTCTGTTGCTTACACTTAATCTTAAACTGTGGAAAATCGGTTCAATGAGCCCCTAGACCACACGCGCACACTATCATCCTTCAACGCGATGAAATCGCGATGGTCATTTGGGGTAGTCCTATAATAGGTATGGAATAACAAGTGCACTACTTGACAATTGACGGCAGGATCAGAGGTCCAGGTTAACAGCTGCGTAATTTTTACTTTTTTCTTTTTCATTTTTTCTTTTCTCTCTTTTCTCCCTTCTTTATTCCCTTTCCTCTCCTTCTTTTCGGCGCCCCTTGGTGGCCGGCGCCCGGGGAATCTTGCCCCTCATGCCCCCCCTCGCTACGCCTCTGCACTCCAATCCCTTCTAGGTACTTGCGCGGCCGCTCCGAGCTAATTTTGTCAGGAAGCCACAGGAACTCCTCAACGGTTGCAATGTCAAAATAGATAGCTTGCCAAAATAATCAAATAATATATTATATATACTTATCACAGATGTACTTATCCTAATTTGCAGTTATTTTCTTTTGAAGGGTTTAGTCTGCAGAGGAATACTACATATTACGCGTGAACACAATAATCGCTACAGTTGGAATATGAGCGCCAAGAATTTTGATCAGCATTTATTATCGAAAGTTTGCAAATCATATCGCAAAAACACTTCCAAAATTAGCACATCTTCGTAGGAGAAAACGTTCCGTCACTAAATTCTCATGCACTGTCCGTTGCTTACTAAACCTCGCGGTCTTCGAAGGGCGGCGACTTCGATCAGTTTGCGAAAACAGCCAATCTTCAATCAAACTTCGCACAGTAATCAGAATATCCGAGATTCTACGAACATTCTGCGACGCAAAACCGATAGATCTTCCAGAACTACAAAGCTTCACCGGTGAACCCGACTCAGGGGCGTCCACCACCGTGTCAGGGCGGTTGCCCCCCGCGGCTGCAACTGTCCAGGCCAGCCGCCCCACGGCCATGTCTGCGCGCGACGCGCAGCGCCACATGCCCGCTGCGCACGGCCTTGAAGACGCTGATGGCCTCCTGGTGGCTCATCCCCGGCAGCGCGGTCTCGTTGACAGACAGCACCTCGTCACCTGCAGGTCACGAGAGTCGAGTCAGGGAGAGCTGAGGGACATGCGACACGACGAGACAGATGGGAGCGAAAGTCGGCGAACACAAGGCGACATTTCTTTTAGAGAAGTTTAGTTTATGATTGCCGTGAGAAAACTTATGTGTTCTCATCGTCTTCTTGGTTTCTTGGGTAGAAACAGGCGTAGACTGTCTAACCTATTTCGCGGTTATACCAATTGGTTCGTTTTCCAGCAATTTAATTTGTCGTGCCTGTCGTCGAGATGAGTGATCACAGTAGTCTTGTCGCCATTACTTGGAAGTTGAAACCTGCGTGCAATACTCACCCTCTTTGAGGCACCCTGTCTCCGCGGCCTGCCCCGCAGGAAAAATCGTCTTCACGTAGATCCCGATGCTTCCCCTGGGAGAGTCGCGTCCGCCCACGATGCTGAACCCGAGTCCTTTGTGTCCGGCGCCCTTCTCGAACGTCACCGTCAGCACGCGCGTCTCGAAGTGCGCCGGCGCCGACAGCTGCGCGCGCAACAGCGTCGTCGTCGGCACGCGCGTAATCTCGACCGGCGCGCTCATCTTGGGGGGCGGCGGGGGTGGCACGGGGGGCGGCAACAAGGAGCAGCGTCGGGCGCGGTGGACGCCGTCGTCCGTCGAATAGAGGCTGGCGATTGACGACGAGCGCGCCCACGCGACGCGCCTCCGCGGCGTCACGACGCCCTCGACGGCGTCGCCAGCCTCCGAGGGCCGCGTATCCGACTCGTAGCCAGACTCGCCCGAGCTCGCCTGCGGTGACTTGAGCTCGGTATCGGGAAGGCATTGGGGGATCGAACCCGGCACGCGTGGCGCGAAGTAGCGTTCGGTGCGCGTCGTCACGTCGTCCTCGGGCAGTGCGCAAAGGCGCGAGCGTAGAAAGGCGCGCGGGAAGCCGGCGCTGCCGACGCTTCCGCCGCTGCCGACGCCGCCCTTTCCGGCCGACATGTCCCACGACGACGCGCTCTTGCCGAGGTCGACGCCCTCGGTCACGTCGTCGCCGCGCACGTAGCTGTCCAGTCGTGCGCAGCTCACGCTCCGGCCGAGGGGTGGCTGCGCGGGACTGCGCGTGAATAGACTGCGCAGTGAACGCGCCGACGTGAGCGACGCTGTGTCGAAGTCAGCGGGCTCGCTGCGACGGCGCAGAGCGGCCATCTTGCGGCCCACACGGCGTCCCCACGTGCTCAAACCTACAAAAGGAAGATGTATAATAATGCACGAACAATCTTATGTGTTTCTGTGGTCACGCCTCTGTGACTAATAGATGTCCGCCAGTTTATTAATATTGTCACAAGGTAAATAAAGGCAAAGTTTTAGCGCCATGTCAAGCGTTGGTGAGGCATAGTATAATAATGCTATGCATTGGTGCACTGTATTGAATGGATGCAATTGCACGGTGTGCATGCCAGCTGCAGGTATATCTATTGTTTGTCGTTCAACAACCTGCGCCTAATTACTGTTATAACCGCTGTAATAGTGTGGGGGCAGCGTGAATTCACTGCGTCCTTTCATTCCGGAGGAATTTCTTGTGCGTTTGGCGATAATAACTTTTCAGTGTATAATGTTTATGATATATAAAAGGTAGATCTTAATTGTTATTAATCGCTTTCTTATAAAATTTCTCGAAGAAGAAATTGCAGTGTGTGAACTTTGGGCTAGCTCTACCTCAGGAAAACTCAGAGGTGCCAACCGATGTCATTTTTAGGTAGTAGGCACACATTTAAATGAATATAGGAAGGACAACTACCAAAACAGCCGGCGGACACTATCAACATATGCCAAGTAGGGCGCGCCACGAAAGTAGCACGTCAAAACAATCACAACATTTATCAGCAACTCACTTCTGCGCATCGGCGTCGGTTCGTCGTGCTCGCGCACGATCGCCGGCATGGCGGTGAACACCTGGTCGGCGTCGGCGTCGGCGTCGGTGGTCGCGACGTCGCTGCGTCGGCGCAGGAAGAGCAGCCGCATCGCGACGCTGCGGGCAAGAGCATCGTGTCAGACTCACGCGCTTTGCAGTGGCAGAGTCACGGAAGAAAGCAGGCCGCGTGACCGCGATGAAAGCGTGTCCACCTGTAGCGACGGCGATTGCAGCGCGACGGCGCAACGCGTGACGGCGTCGACGTGCGAATAGCGCACCGAGACAGAAGTGTGCATGGCCCCACCCTAGGGCGGTGGATGACGGGGGCTGGACAATGGTTGGAGTGCAGGAGGGACATTTTTGAAGCCGCGTTCGTGTGGCGAAATTCTGCTCGTGGTCCCTAAATGGGCAAACTCCGAACGTGGCGGGCTCGAATTACACACGACGAATTGCAATGCTGCCGACGCATCAGATCCATGCCGACAGTATTAGGTAATGCGTCATGTTTCCACGACCGCAAGGAATGCTCGATGAGTTCAGCAGACGCATTGCAGGGCGTTGTGTGTGCCTTCAGAGCATTGCAACCCCAGCCCGGCGGGAATGCGCAACTACAACTACCAACTCTTTTTCAACCAAGACGACATTTCTCTCAGACTTTTCGCTGAAGCGCGCGGTAATGACCCTAGCGCTGCTACGCCGTAGGTCTGAGAGGAGAGGAGGATATCATCTCAAATTCAACAAGAAAGAATTTAATCAGAAGTGAAGCGTCATCGAAATATGTCACCTATGGACGCCATCATTTTGACGCAACTCTGCGCTTCGGGTGATAAGAATCTGCCAGCTGGCCAGCATGGAAATCTCATATAGGAAACCCAAGACACTGGAAGATATCCAAGACTGCGAGCGCTCTTTGGCTGTGGCGGCATTGCGGGCCAGTGGCACACATGCGGTGGCTCGTCTCTGTCGGGCTGCCGATGTCGGGCATCGGCCTGTCTCTTTCTGGCGCGCGGTTTTTGCTCGTCCCGTCCCATCCGGTCACGTGGGCCTCGCGTGTCCATGACTGGCCCCGGGGCCTGGCCTGTGGGGCTCGCGGACAACACCGGGAGTCAGTCAGGTGTCTTCGAGGTGTGTACCTGCTTTGCCTGCCCGAATAGGCACGCCGTCGCTGCGATGACATGGCCGAAACTGCCATGGCGAGTGCCATTGCACGGATTGTTGAAGATTGCCGCCAGTCGTGGACATCTAACGCAACGTATGGCACTGTTTCTTTTTAGAGCAGTTCCAAACAGAGGAAGCGCATGGTTTGGTGAAATCCGATAAAAATCTGTTTGTCGATGACTGGCCCAAAATCCATTTCCAACATGGGTTCGTTTGTTACCCGGTTTGCAGCTCGCCTTGGCCTTCAAAAGCCATGGTTTCTACATTTCACTGTATTACCTTCATATTATAGAAATTTCTACATAGTTTCCTTCTGATTTTCGGTAATCTGATTAAGGTAAGATTATCTTGCACTTGTATAAAACTCAACACAGGCGAAATATCCTTTGTCCTATTTCGTATTGAGAAGGAAATGGACGTTGCATTCTCCGAGGGCTAAACAAGCTGATGAGACAAGAGCCACATTGCATTTCATAAATGCAAAACAAGCTGCGAGTACGGCTCAAGGAACTGAGAAATGATTTTTTAATGATTTCGCTCATAATCTTATCACAGCAAAAAGCAAGAGTGAAGCACAGACATGAGACATATACTTCAAGTTTTAGAGCTATCTTTGAACACATAAAACCCTGTCCTTCACAAGATGAACTGGAGTGTAGAGATCATTGAAGGAGAAAGAGAGCTCTGTCCTTTGAGAAGTGCATTTTTTACCACACCTTGAGATGGTCTGCTACGCTCATTGGTCAAGTGCAATGGTCATTTGTAAAGAGTCTTTGTTGGTATCATCCGTGTTTTGGTGAAGTGGGAGCTTCAGACGTGTATTAGCTAATTGTGTGTCTCGCAATGCTACAGGACACATTACCGGTGGAGTAAAAAGCGAGAAGGACAAAGAAATCAAGTGGAATGTGTTGGATGAAGAGCGTCGTCCGGCAGCCAAAACTTGGCAGTCATGGCCCAGTGATTAGCAGCTCTCGTATTTTTTTGATAATAATAACCAGCGATAATTAGTAGGCTCATAGAGTGTTCGAAATTTCTCGCTTTGGCACACGAAACTCGCAATGTTTCAAAATGTATCGCATTTAGCCTGAAACACGGTGCTTGAAACTTACTCGTTATGCACACGAGTTGAATGACTAGACTTTGACCAGAATCGCGACAACTCGGTTAAGAGCCAGGAACTGTATTTAGTTAACATAAGCATTCGAATTTGCATCGTACATGAACCTCTATTAATGATCGAAGCATGAACTTTGTCATCACTCACCAGCTTGACACTTTGGCAAGTCACAAGCTTTGTTTCTTGCAATCTCGTGATTGAAACCGTATTATTATAAATAGAACCGCAACGCCCTAAATTCGTACCCCTAATCGTATCAAATGAGGCCCTTCCGCTATCCGCCGATAACTCGCAACGAGATGTGTCATTCAACCGCGACCCGAGTTTATTATAGTTTCGGTCGATGAAACAACGCACCCGCTCCTTCCTAACTGCCAGCTCTCCTGTGCGCCTGGTATTGCACGCGACATTCTGTCGATTGATATGTGACATTGACGCGGCGTGTCACGACGCCCGACGGGTGCCGCCCAGCCAGCGTCGCGACGCCCCGAGCCGCTCAGTCAGCGCCTGCGTCGAGCGACGGTATGCGGGCGAGATCGAGGCGCGACGAGAAAAGCTGTCTGGAAGACCATGTTCGGACAACAATGCCAGTCCAGCAAGGGTCAGCTTCCACGATACACAATGGTGCGACTTCGTGGGAGTCGCCGAGCGATCGGTAGGTCATTGGTTCGAATCCTGTCACCGCTTGAATGCCATATGCCACGATCGATCCGGCGCAGCGTGTCGGGTGTGGCGTCTCTACCGATTCTAAATGGCCAATATAAATACCGGCCGCAGGGCTAAGCGCGGATAAATGCCAGGACGACAGAGATTATATACCCGAGTGTTTCCATTGTCATTTGAATTGACAACTTTATGAGCCGCAGGTGATCAATATATGGCAACTTGGGTATCGGCATCGAGCAAAAAGAGGTTTGAAATCGGTGCGCGGATCCTCGGGTTGTGGCATGGCATTCCGTACGCGGCGGCAATGCGGGATGGGGGACACAGGACGTCGCCGCGGCATTATCATTCCGGCCCCAATCGACGACGAGCCAGATGACAAAGCCGTCGCATCGCCTCCCCAGACACGTGTCACCGTGCGCCGGCCGGTTCCCATACTAAACGGCGTCGAACGTGGCGTCCATGCGATTCGATTCCCGTCCCGGACCGAGAGGAAGTGAATGCTAGATTGTTTGCTCGCCTCGTTATGCGACAAAGCAATTGTACAAAAGTGTCGCAGTGTAATTGCGATGGTTACCTTTCTCCCGTTCGACGTTTATTTTCCAATGAAGCATGAAAAGTCAACAAGTGGCCAGAGAGCAGCGACTGACGATCTCCCAGACAATCACCGGGCTACGTCACCTTTTACTCACGCATGTATAAATAATTCAAATTAATCGCGAGTGCTCTGCCTTGATTACCTGGTGGGCCACGCCACAGAGCAGTGGCAATAAACTAAACAAACAAAGAAATCGCACGCGGCCGCCGCGCGAGAAAGTGCGGCAGCGGTGGTTTCTAATCGCCGCATTTGCATCCGCCGCGAGTTTCTACCAATTAGCCGGTCGACGCGGCGCGATACGGCACTACGCGGCGCCTCTGCCGCGGGTTCGTGCCCCGAGACCGGCGCTATCGAGCGACCCGGTGTCCATGGCGACGGCAGTTGCCCCCGTGCGACCCCTATTTCGCCAATTCGCGGAAACAAGGCAGGGCTGGACGCGTGCCAGCCCGATGCCGACCGTGCCGTCCCCAAGGGCCGAAGTGGTCACCCATTTGCCAATCGGTCAAAGCCCCGAATTGAAATTATGACATAGCTTTGGATCACTTTGGATATGAAAAGTATCCGATTAAAAATGTTGGGGTCGGGACTCACCTTGGATTGACGAGATGAATGGACCCAGTGAGCGATCGCGTTACGCTTCGAGGAGCGATCCAAACACACGACTTGCTCACTGCGCGGTCGGCGGCAGACTGGTGACGGACGACTCTCTCCGAACGGACGGACGGAGGCTCAGCGGCCCGCGCCCGCGGCCAGGGAGGGAGCGATCGACTTGACGAGCAGGCCAAACCGATATGAGTAACTATCAATACCATGCTTGTTCAATACGAGGAAGATAAAGACTTAAGAGTGACGCTGGTCGGGGATATCGGAACTGGGCCCTGGGGCACCGACCGCAGTTCTGATTCGCGTATTCTCAAGTCATTTCCGATGCCGATGAGTGGGAGACGTCGGTCTGTCAGCATGTGGTTGGCGTCCAAGGTTGGAGTCCAGGCTCCACGAAGGAGGCAGTGAATCACAATCAGGTGCCCTCTCGCAACCACCGCTCTGCTTTTCTTGCGGCTGATGTCACTGACAACGTCAAAAGAAAAGCGGCGCCAACAGCGAGAGGGTGACAATGACTGGACGTCTAACCTTGGGAGCGTCCCGACTCCAGACAGGAGAGGCACTGAATCATAGCACGCTTCCAGATCCAAGACATGAGGGTTCGTGTGACTCGGACGTCGCTTCCCGGCGGCGGTAGCGGCGGCGGAGAGGGTGAAGGGAAAGGGTCGGCGCCCTGACGAGAGGGTGACGGCCAGGGCGAGAGGACGTTGGCTTGACGACGCAGGGACAAAGGCGACAGACACTGACCTGCCACAATGCGGTCCGCGCAAGAAGCGGTCCAGACGGCACAACCTGTTGCTGCTACTTGCCTGTCGCTGTCACCAAGCTAGGCACGTCACTCACCTGAAGCTGCCAAGGTCGCGCGACTCGAATGCCCGTCAAACCGATCGAACCGAGTCGCGTCAAGCTTTTTCTTGGTTAACCACACAAGGGATGCATTGACTAGCCAGTCAAGGAGAACGGCGCTTTGATAGATTGGAGTGTCAACATTCGATCGAAGTCTCCAATGTCATGGGCAACTGCATGATGGAAGATAACACCTGACTCGCGTTGCTTTTGTTGCTGTAGGCCTAAGCACTTGACTGTCACGTTTGACACTTGTCATATATCGAGTTGGTGCATCGATGAGTGGCATAAAATAAACAGCTTTCGTAGTTGTTATAAAGCCAGCAGTCAGCACGATCTTGCTGGCATTGAGCAATCAATCACTTGATTTACAGTGCAGTATTTTTTATATTGCATATCTGTCGTGTATAGGTGTACCTGTAGATTTAGGAATTATTTTCGGCTTTTTATTTTTTGTTTCCTCTGAACTTGTGATTACTGCTTAGCTTCCTGGTCGTTGTTCAGTTCAGTTCATGATTTACCTCTTTACGTAGTGTCTGAATCCGATTTTTCCATGTAGTCGCAAGAGCGATCAGGTGCACAAGAGAGATAGTAAAAATATGTCCACACACTATTAAGTAATCAATATATCTTCAATTCACACTATAAACTGCTAGTCAAGTCTTAGTGAATCCAAAGTCTGGGTGACTTTGTATTTGACATAATTTTATCCCCCACGAGTGTGCCTATTCACCAGCCAATAGTCCAAATCAATAGCTCACACACCTATAGACATAGGGGTCAATTTCGAAAATGGTTCAAACATTGCGGCGCCCTTTCATTTTGGAATAATACCACTACGCGTTATCGCAAGCTCCTTCCAGGACAAGATTTGTTTTACAATTTTCTAGTTTATTTATAGGTATCGATGTCTGTGTTTGCCAGATCGCACCCACATAATTTATTTGCAATTAATTAACCTCTTGTCTGGACTGGTAATCTTGTTGACTATACGTGGTATGGTAGGTATTGTATTGTATTGTATTGTGGTAATGCAGCTTGCACGCATACTTGCGATATCAGGTACAGATAAGAACTCCGGGAGCTGTTAGATTATATCGACACGAATTGGAATATTTGACGTACTCACTTAGCAGCGATTCACAGAAGAACCAGCCTCTCTTTGTATTTCGAGTCATTTGCCAAACAAACTCATGGCGTCCAGAGCAGTCTCCGAATAATATATTTTGCACTCTAGCTAATAGCATGTTGCTGCCATGGACTGGTGTCAAGGCACAAGAAACAGATTGTTTATGCAACGTATTTGTTGAGAATCATTAGCACTTAGCATTCTGGGCCGCTAGTTGCGATTTGTACGTGATTGCTGTGATTGCATGACTTGTAAGTTGGCTGGCCAAGTTAGTAGAACTTATTATAGTTGCTATTATAACACCACTGCATTAATATTTGTCCTCGATCTTTATTTCCAGATCATTTATTTCAATAAAACATTGTATTTGGCACAACATTGTCAATGTACACAAGGGCGTTTCGCCCGTCTTAAATCGCGATCGCAAGAGGGCTGGTAGCACCCTACCTTGCACCGTATGTGTCGGCCATTTGGAGGCTCCCAGGAGGTCTTCCAGGACTCTTCCAGGACTCTTCCAGGACATTTCATGGACTTTTCCGTGGATCTTCCAGAACCTTCCCGCCGTCTATTGGTCAGAACGGAGCAGGTCGTCGCAGGAGCGAGCACGGTCACTGCGAAACAAACGTCAGGTTTTGTGAAAAGGGCAATTGTTGGCGTGCCTCGACCAGCAGACACTGACTCAAAACGTTGAAAGTCATCGTGAGGGTCTCATGACGCTGCTTATTTCTTTAGAGGCATGCACTGAATAATGTAAGGGCCCAACTTCGTGCAATTATAAGTTCTTAGAATGTCCAAATCATTCTAGTCTACGCATCCCTTATGCAGCTAGAACGAAATTCAAATGTGTTAGATCGGAATGCACCACCAAATTGCTTTACTTTTTTTTTATGACGCTCCGTTTACAAGGCTACAGGAAGTTGAAATTTGTTTTTGTGGTATTTTTGTACTTCAAAATGGTCAGTGGTGTCCTACGTTCAACTATCGGCATGACATTACGTGCAGATTAGAATTCTATTTCCAGTATTGCGACGCGGGAACCGGGAAACCACAATCACACGCGTCGAAGAAAGCCACGCCTCCCAGAGATTCCAGACAAAAACACATCAACTCCAGATCGCAAGACAAGTCTCACGCTATTCTCACACCCCCGCGGTGACGTCACACAAGCTGCCAAGATTTCCGCAAGACTTGCTATGCAATAAACAGCGTTTGCATAAATTTCCTCAAAAACTATACGTCTATACACCTCTAGTCCCTCTCACGTAATTTGGACCGATTGATGAGTTTTGCCAGTCTAACAGTATCACAAATGGAGTACCCCCCACCATACTATTATGCAATATACCGAAGAAACATTGTTTCTTTTTCGTCTAGCAGCCCAAAGTTTCAAGAGAGATAACCAAAATCTTCCTAAAAATGATTGCGCGCACAGTGGCTTCGGCACCCACCTCTTGGCGCGCACCCTCCTAGCCAGATGCAACACGACGGGCCCACTGCGCACGGCCTTGAACAGCGCCACGGCCTGCGCGTGCGCCAACTCCAGACAGGGGGCGCCGTTGACGGCGAGTACCTCGTCGCCGGCGCGCATGCGTCCCTCTTCGGCCGCCTGTCCCGCGGGCAGCACGCTCTTGACGAAGATGCCGATGCTGCCGCGCGGCGAGTCACGGCCGCCTACAATCGTGAAGCCCAGCCCCTTCTGTCCAGGACCCTTCTCGAAGGTGACGGTCAGCAGGCGGGTGGAGAGAGCGCCGCGAGGACGCCGAGGTAACGTGCAGAAGTGGCTCGCGTCGGTGGAGGTGCCCGACTTGCTGATGGAGTCGTCTGCGGAGGGCGACGGTGACGCGTCGTTGGCATCGGTGGCGTCGGTGGCGTCGGTGGCGTCTGCGGCGTCGGCTGCAGCGGCACAAGAGAGTTTGACGCCCTCGGTGCCGGAAACGGTGCGCCGGAAGGTGCGGTCGTGTTTGCGAAAGTGTTTGCGCGACTGGACCGAGTTGCGCTGCGAAACGAGATAAACGTTTGTCAGGGAGCGATTTAGGAAACGAGGTGTGAGCAAAATGAGAGTCGACAACCGAGTTTGGTTTAGGGGGGGGGGGGGGCTCTTAAAATTGATGGCTTTTCCAGAGTTTCTCGAGTCTTCACCCCTTGTGTGTACATCCCAGGTATTGAAGTGGTCTATCGTGATGGCTCTAGGCCGACACTCGAGAGTGACTCGAGTAAACGAACATCCTCATGAAATTGACCTCAAGTCTGCGCCAAACAGTTATAATATATGGCCAATTAGCCACTTTGATTGAGGATATTTGCAGCCCAAGATCCTCTGGTTCTTTTCTGATACGCATGTGTGGTTTTGTGTGCAGACTGCATGGTTAGCGTAAATCTTATTGCAAGTTCCCCGAACAGATTTCATCGCTTTCAGCAGAT
Organism: Nemoura dubitans; assembly: GCA_921293005.1. NCBI lineage: Eukaryota > Metazoa > Arthropoda > Insecta > Plecoptera > Nemouridae > Nemoura > Nemoura dubitans. The sequence continues at coordinate 15,270,462 of OV121075.1, forward strand.
TTCAGATTTCTACTCCGGCAGTTCTGACGGTTCTTTGACATCTTGGAGCAGTTCTCACTTTGAAAAAAAAGATCCGGACAGAACAGGACAGAACTGTGCATGCGAGACCGAGAGAAGAGAATACCAGTAGAGAGCTACACTTACTAGACTGTCGGACGAGAGGCTAGTCCGTGTCGTCGCCGCCAGCATCGCCACATTCTCGTAGTCGACGCAGCTCTCCACCTCGTGCGCGCGCAGCGGACTAGTCGCCGTCTCGGTCGTCTCGACCAGTAGCCTAGCCACCAGCAGGTCGGCTTCGAGGGGCCCCGTCGCGAGCAGCTCCCGAGCTTGCGTCGTCGCCAGTCCGCGCAGCCGCCGTCCGTTGACGCTGACCAACTCGTCCCCGACCCTCAACGATCCCTCGATGTGCGCAGTCGCGCCGTGCAGCAGCTCGGCCACGTGGTAAGCGCCTGTCGCCGAGCATTGCGATATGAGCACGCCCAGCGGCTGCGACGGCGAGCTGCGCACGAGACGCACGACGTGGCCGTGGCGGCGTGCGCAGCCGCGCGCAGGTACGACAGGGCCGATCTCTTCGGACGCGCTGCGCCGATGGAGGAAGCTGACGTTGGCTGGGAGGCGGTGGTCCGAGTTGCTGCTGCCCGAACGGAGGCTGTCGTCGGGCGTCGAGTCCTTGACGATGCCGCTGTCGTCGTCGCCGTGCTCGCCGTGCAGTGCGGGGTCGAGGAACACGTCGCGGTCGTCCAGCAGGTCGGCGTCCTCCTCCTGCGGAGCGCGCCGCGCGGGCGGCGGGGGATTAGTGGCTTCAAGGACGCGCCGCGGCGGCCGTGCCCACTCGGCCAGTCATCGAGGCTTTCTGCATAGTCATCGTAGAAGAACGATGGATGGGCTTAATTTTTAACTTATGAAGTCTGTGAATAGGTCCTACGAGCCGGAATAAAAGGAGTCTGCTGTAAATTGGTATGATTTCGACAAAGTGCCGGCCCAACGTCCTGTTTAAAGTTTGAGAGCTAAAGACTGAAGAGTGTTGGTGTTTTTCCTCGAATTAAGCCCAAAGGGGAAATCAAGAAAACCGCAGTCTCTGCAACTGTGTTAGGTTTCTAGGCAACTGGAAATTCCTGTTTCAGTTTTAAACAGATACCCTCCCGCACGCGACTTGCCTGTATAGTCTCAGTTTCTTTCAGTTCGATAATCCAGTCCAGATCAGGGCATGGTCAGATAATGTTGATTGAAAATGTAATTAAATCAGTAGCCATGTGAACATCGACCATACATTGCAGTTATGCCTAGCGCTGCGTACTTTTATACATCAGTTTTACTTTGCGTGTCTACATCTCGACTCGACAACGTGGGTTAGTGGGGTAAACATGTTATCAAGTAGTACTGTCCTTCGCCGGTGGTCCCCGTCGTCTGGACTACGCTACGTGCATCACACCGGTATTCCCCTTCATCCCTTATAGGATATAGGTTACAGTCAGTCTCGTAAGTCGTAACCCAATAACTATTATCACATTCACAACAACCGGTGCCTAGTGACTAGCAACACACCAGCAGTTTTCAAAATTGGATGCCTTTTACATCACAGACCAACCAATAAATCCATCACGTGCGTAGCTGACCTGATAGAGCGGGTTGCGCCTGCGCTGGAAGTCCTCGACGCCGGGCAGCGCGCCGTGCGAGAAGCTGCGCACTTTGGCGCGAGTCCTGCGCTTGTCTGCGCCGCCTCGGTGCAGCCGCGCGAGCAGCCGGTGCGTGGACGCGCGCAGGTACTTGTCGCTCATCGCTCGCAGCTTGGCGGAGAGACATGAGGTGGGCTCGGGCGTCGGCCCGGCGTCGGCGTCGGCGGGCGTCGCGGACGAGGGCTTTGGGGTGGCGCCTTCCTCGGCCGGTGCTGGCGGTCTGTGGGTGATTCGAGAGAGTTGAGGAGGGAGTTAGTTGTGGTTTTAGTATAGCATGCATCATGCATGTTACACAGAGGCAAGACTATACCTGGCTGCGGGATGCAGGATGCGATTAGATTTGGGACATCCTTGATAACTACACTTCAAAAACAAAAGTCTGAAAATCAACCAATTTACTTGTCTAAAGTTGTCCTCACTTATAAGCCGCATTTTAGATGCCTGATTTTTATGTCAGGCGTTTGGAAGGAGACTGATTATTATATATCAGACGGTTAAAAGGCGCTCTAATAATCGGCTGATATAATAACCAGGCGCCTTTCAACCGCCTGACATAAAAATCAGGCATCTTAAATGCGGCTTATAAGTGAGGACAACTTTAGACTAGTAAATTAACTGATTTCAGACTTTTGTTTTTGCAGTGTAACCAAGGTATTAGATTATGTTGAAAACATCCGCACATTGCCATGAGTATCTGATTTTCAAAATCCTTCCAATGAGGAAGGTAATGCATTGCTACATCTCTGTTTAGTCTTGGCATATGACACATACTTTTTACTCTTTTGACGTGACAGCAGGAAAAACGTACTATTGAGTTATACAAGCCAACGCTCAATGCGGAAAAGTCTAGACGCCATTTGAGCATGAGAGAGGTCAAGCATTAGCAGATAGTTTTCAGGCTATGTTCAAATTCATATAGTGTAGAGTGCTGTTCTTCCTGGTATCACTTTGCGACTTGTTGAAATAAACCTCCTGGTGGTGACAAGAGCGTCGCACTTCACAACAACTTTCTCCGCCACTCGAGTGCACGACGAACATACCTCGTATCGACTCAAAAATGACAAATCAGCACGACTCAATTTCCTCCGCTTCCTGAGCCTGAGGGATGTTTATAACGCAATGTACGCATGTGCGTTACAGAGCAGTCAGTGATGGCAACTCAATGACACGTGTGGCACTCCGCGTGTCCCCTCGGGGGTCACACGCAAGATCACCGAGTGGAAACTGGATCCCATGTGTGCAACCGCTGGCTTTCAGTGACCACGTTATGCAGGGTCAATGTGTTAGCCAAATAGACTGTAAAAGTACCTGGAGCGTTCTCAGAATCAATTGATTCCTAACTTTTTCCGCTTTAAAATTGGCAGTTGTGCCACGAAGTGATATTAGCCTATTTAAAATACATAGACTCTTGATCGAAAAAAATGATAGTGCTGCTGGTGAAATGAAGAAATACTGTCCTATCTGGCGATGTTCAGGATATACAGATTGCCTAGTGCCGCATGCTTCTACAAAATGGTTCTCTATATTCTATAATATATATATTGATGTGTGGTTTAGTTAGAAGCAATGTTCAAAAGCCGTCGGTGCGCAAGACGGCAAGCTACGAACCTGTGCGCGAGGAACACGTTGTCGTTGGATCTGGACACGTGAACCACGTGCTCGGTTTGGTCCAGCAGCGCCCGTCGGTCCTCGCCCGGCGTGACGTCGCGGAAACAAGAGAGTCGCGTGTGCTTCAGGGGATGCCGACGCTCGTTGGGGGGACGCCTCGGCAGCGACCGGTCCCTGTCAAGCTCGGTGCCGGGCCGCCGCGTCGGCGAACGCTCTCTGTCGCTATCCGCCGTTGGCGGCCATCTTGGTAGAGTGCGTTCGCCCTTGTGGTCCATTGGAAGTCTGCGCGGTAAGGACCTGTCTCGTTCGTCCTCAGTAGGTGGCCATCGAGGTAGAGTTCTTTCGTTGTCAAGTTCATTCAGGGGTCTTCGAGGTAGGGTTCGTTCCTTTTCGACGTCGGTGACGGGCCATCTTGGTAAGGACACTTCTTTCTCGTGTTCCACGGGCGTCCTGCGCGGAAGGGATCGCTCTGGTTCGTGTTCGGTCGGGAGTCTCCTCGGCAAGGTCCGTTCGTTGTCGGGCTCGGGTCGCGGCCAGCGCGACGGGGAGCGGGCGTCGCGACGCTCGTCGTTGACTCGGTAGCGTGTCGCGTGCTCGCTGACCGCGCGACGTCGCACAGGGGACATGTCTGGGGAGGGAACGAGGCGGTGTCAGAACATAGCGTGGATGGCATCATTGATATGAGACACCGGCGTCATGAGCTGCTGACTCCTTGATGAAGAGAGCATCCTAGAGGGGATATTCAATTTCAATGTCTTTGATAAAATCAGATCCCAGGTCAAAATTAATGGATACCTAAATGACAAACACTGCAGCAGAAAAATAGCCAGAGCTCACGCACGACTAAGAGCCGCGTTCTCTCAGCGACCAAAATTCAGGGATATATGGCTTTATCAGTGCTAAAAATGTAGCTTGGTGTTTTTGATAAGGATAGGGACGTAAACAAACTTCTCCAATTATAACAATTTTAAAATTTTTTCCTGAAATCGGTGGGTCCAGCCACACTTTCAAACCAGCCCATGTAAAGCAGCCCTGGAAAAACAGCCCTTGCAATCAAGCATCCTTGTGCACTTACCGATTCGCGAGCGCCGAGTGACGACTGCGCTCGCGGGCGGCGTGCATGGGACAGCTGCGCGCGCAGTCGGCGGCTCGAGCTCTGCGCAGCGCAGCGGCGACAAGCTGAGCAGCCGCGGCGAGGCGCTGCCCTTACGAAACCAGCGCATCTGCGTACAGAAGAATGCTGTGTGGTGGCTGCAAACACGACGAGGGCACGGCCCGTGACGGCGACACTGCAGCATACTCCATCATTTCTATCTTCAAGGGAAGTAATTACAGCAATAAGACATGTTTACGACCAACGAAATTATGATCGTCCAGGGAATCGAAGTTTGAAGGCTGTCGGTGAAATTTGGGACAGGACAGCGGTTTCATCTAACAGAGCAGCATTTATACAATCTGCACGTTTCTTTTATATTACGCTTGCTTCATTCACTCTCGGGCGACTTAATACACTTTTTGTACACGCTTGCGAATCTTAAAATTGCAGAATTGATCTCACTCCCAATGGACAATGACGTACTACTTGAAATATGAAACAAAATACCTACTATAGTTTCTTGAGCAGCATGAGGTTGATACTTATGAGAGTATATAATATGAGAAATAAAGACGCTCGTCTGACCAAGTTTTTCATCCATGCAGTAAATGCAGGTTATTATTAGCTGCAAGTGCAAGGTATTTTGCTAGGCACGGCGTATGAAGCAAACGCTAATAGCGTGGTCTGCACAACACTCTAGCGACAAGTTTCCACGGCCTGTTTATAAACGCGGTCCCGCGGTCTCGAGCCACATTCCCCGGCCACGCCGTCGGTTGCCCTATAAGTGCGAGACAGGGTGGTTGGGTCCGAACGAGAGGGCGGCGGCGGCGGCGGCGGCGGCGGCGGCGGCGGCGGCGGCGGCGGCGGCGGCGGCGGCGGCGGCGTCGGCTGACAGGAGGACGGCAGACGCGTAAGGTCAGTGCGGGACGCGGCTTGACCAGCGGGTGTCCTCGCGGCGAGCCGCGGACTCGGAGGTAGACGCAAGGTCATGCTCCCTACTTGGATGGCGCATCGCGGAATCAGGAAGCCGGCTACTTCAAGGACGCGGCCACTTGGGCGACCACGATGCACGCAACAAGTGCAGCTCGAGGAAGCTGTCCGTGTCCAAGTCGTGGCAGGGTGACCAGACCATGGGCACACCAGACTCGTTCGCTACGGGAGAGAGCGATCCCATGAGAGAGCCCAAGGCGCCTGAATCCAGCTCGTATTCTCAGTCGTTCCCCTCATGAGATCGTTCTCCAAATGCGCTGGCAACGGATTCCCTATCTTCACCAAATCACAGTTTTTCTCTGATTCTACTATACTGCCCAGAGCATCAATGCCGTAGATCAAAAAAGATGCGGTGTATAATAGCACTGATCCAGGAAGCCGTCGCATTGCGTCAAGGGGATGGCCGTCGAACGTGGGATCGAGTCTCAGCACGCATGCAGCTAGAGACTTGGAAACGCTCCCATGGGGCCGAATCTGTCGATGAGCTCACGGACTCTCCCATGGCGTCACGTGACCAATTAGCACACTCCCACGACGTGGGCAACGAGACTCAAGGAGTCGCACCGAGGTGTGCTAACAATTTGTTGCCATGGGAACGCGCTGAAAGCGAGACTTTATAATATCGTTATGATTGGTGATGCAACGACGCCCCATGGGAGTCGGCCGATGTGCTCTCGCGATTTCCGCCATTTGCAGCGAGCGGTCGGGACGCCAAACAGGGCAGCGGTCACTCGCCAGAAGTTGGCACTAGAGATCTCTTTCGTTACCTTTACCTCCTTTGCCACATAACTTTGATGAACACAGGTAGCGCTATAAATAATAGACAATCAGCTAGTGCTGATTTCACGTATTTGCTATTCCCTTTTGCACATCCTCTGCGCGGCCGATCCTATTCTTGATGAGCCAAGTTGTTAATATTGTGTGACCCATTTCGTCAGATGAGCTGTTATGTACTGAATGGCTAGAAACCGCAGAGGAATTTTCTTTTCAAATCGGCTGTGGCCTAAAAGTGCATAGAAATGTAGATGTTTAAACTTTTTCCTGTTTCTCAATCAATTACTTTTTCATGCATGTAATTCTGTACTTTCTTTTCAATCGCTGCAAAGTTTGCCTATGCACATTATAATTAGGCTATCTTCAACGCAGTGTTATCGACCTCATTAACCGCCGTCAAAATATTTCTATTTGCGGCTCACATTAATTTAATTGCATGGCAAAGACGACGTAATAACATTGTCTCGATGTACCCATATTCGATGTGGTTTGTTTGTTTTCGATCACCGCAGGTATACAATAATATCCGAGTCTCTGGTCCATCAATTCCGACCTGGCCAGCATGTCAAGAATGATTTCCATTCCGTTCTCCTCACGGGTGCTCGCAACGCAACGCACCACTTCTTATTGCCTCCTACACCCCGTCCAGACGTGTAATCTGTAATGGTGGGTTACCCACCTATTTCGCCCCATGATGACCGATCTGATGACTGGGTTTGTCTCAACTGAATATTTAAATGCACCGTCTTGGAGGAATACGATGTCTGCTTTGCACGGCTCGATATTGCGGGTACCTCTCTTTCGACGCGGCCGGCGAAGTAATGGCCGATGGGCTGCTATGTTTTTTGATAAGGTCCCGATTTTGGTCACGAGCAGTTCGGATCGACGGCGATGGAATTTGAGATCGACGGCGATGGAATTTGAGACCGACGACGTTGCAGCACCAACGTGGTCAACCGGCACCACTGCAATGCTGCGTCAGCTTCGATCGAGAAATTAAATAACTCTGACTTAGCACTCTGGTAGGTATATAAATCGCAGCCACCAGACAAGAACATAACAAAAGTGTAGCTCAGCAAGCCAGTGATTCATTTCTTGTTCTTCATTTAAATATTATAATTATAATTTTCGGTTTCCCGCAATCCGAGCGCTCATTATCATTGTTCGGCTTCCGGCAGATCCTTTGGGCAGATCACGTCGAAATCGGTTCACCGAGTAAGTTGTGCTCGAAGCGAATCGCTCGTTTAATCACGGCTTCTCGGCGAATTGCGTGACATCGCGGTGGTTGACTGAAGGCGTCACACTCGGCGGCGTCGGCGACCGTCCCGCCGCTATCAGACTGTTTGCTCGCATTGTTTGCCGATCTGCCCGTGATAGTCGCCCGCTTACGACACTCTTGTTCTCGTTGTGCGCCGCTTGTTTGTTCTAGATGAGGCTAGGCCGAGCCAAAGGGCACAACGCAATCAACGCTCGAGGAAACACACACAATCTTCCATAACGCTTCTTGCCAGAAAAACAGCCACGATTTGGTGATGTAATAAACGACCCCTCCAGGCTCTCCGAGGAATTGAATGAATACGAACTCCAGTGGTCTTTTTGACAGAGATGACAGACGACAAAATCCTGGGATCCCCGCTAATCACACGTCCCTTCCTTCCACACGTAACACTTCAATACTCTCTGCAGAGAACCGGACGCCATCCCTTCACTAAACACACTTCGCCCCAAAATTGGGCGAACCCATAGAGTCAATGACTCAGCTAAGAGTGAAATCAGTCAATCAGATGTAGAGTGTGTCGAAACGCCTCTCTAGAACACGACGTGTTGCGGTGGGACGGGCATTAATTAGACTTTGCGCTAGGGCACTTCGCCACTGCCTTGTATGCAATCGCCCTAGCCCCGTGGGCCCGAAGCGTCGCCGTCGCCGTCGCCGTCGCCGTCGGCGGCGAAGGAGGGCAACGACGCGATTCGCATGCAGAGAGCACGTCCTGCGCGGTGACGCGACGCGACGCGCCGAGCAGCCACGGGTTGGCCGACCCTGATGGCTCAATCCGTGTCGACTCGCTAACCCGCGGTTTGCAATGCTAACCCTGAGTGTGTGCAGGTGAAAAGTTCCTTCAGCCAGCTATGTTGTCATGAAGTTGGGTAAAAACGTTTTCGGAGGTTACGCTGTCAAAAGACAAGAGTAACTGCCTTCGCACTCCCTAAAGCTTCTAGAAACTACTAATATCGCAATGATCGAACAACAAAAAACAGTTATACTAGCCTCAGATTACTGCGAATTGCTAATTGGAACCCCTTCCAGCTAAAACCAAAGGTTTTGTCGCATGGTACTCAATCTAACCGTGGAGTGCAAGTGTCACCAACGCTCCGCGCGTTAAAATCACCTACCTTCACTACCGTGTCTTCCTCCAATCACAAAAGCCCGAGTCCCAGTAGTCCCGAATTCGAACCAGGGCCTCTTCTGAGCACTCGCAGCTCAAGCACCACGTTCTAAGGTAGGTACTGATAGTTGCTAGGCAACCGGACCGCGCCGAGGTTCGATCAAGACTGCTGCGACCGCGGCCTAGGCTGCCCTATGACGTCAGCCCACGTGACCCGCGGGCCGGGCAGCCGCGAGTGCGAGCGAGAGAAGCAGATAGAGGGAGAGAGAGAGCGCTATGGAATGCTTCTCGAGATTGCGACACTCGCGGAGAGGCTGCCGGCGCGGAGGGACGGAGACGACCCGATGCCGGAATGTCGAGAGAATGCTCATCCAGAGAGTCGACGCGGGCACTCGGCGTCCTTGACTCGCCGCTCCTGACCGCTCGCGTCGCTTGATAACAGAAAGCCACTCGAAACTCGAAAGAATTGGTCGATAAAACCTTTCTAGCGCTCGGATGATCTTTGGTGTAATTATTCACATGTTAACTGGGAGTATCGTGTTACCTCCGCCTGTCAAGTCTCCACTGACCACGGACCACGGAGATGAACACCTAGATGGTAATCGCGAGATGGTCACCTTGAGTGAATCCAAAGTGACGTGGACAGCTGCGATGATTGTTTACATCTCAGCGGTGTGGAATGTGCTGTTGCTATGACCACTGCCGCGCCTTGCTATTAACCAGCCAGCCACACGACGATGATTCCGTTATGAGTGTGCCACTTTGTGTTATTTTGGAGACACACGCGGCCGACCCGCGGGCTACGTGCGACTTGCCGTCGCCACGTCCAAGGCCGTCGACGTCGCGACGCTCTGACCTGCATGGGTCGTCGCGGCGCCAACCTCTCTGCGCAGGTCACGTGTCGTGCGGCGAACGACCTACGATGCCGCCGGGCGATTACTGTACTTGCTCCGACCGGCCCCAACCAAGAAGGCACGACGCTACCCGACGGGACGATGCCGATTGCCGACTGGAAAAGTAGCAACGCGTCCCGGCTCCTGAGAGCGACGCGTATCTGAGTGTGGATTCCGGGACCCGAGAGCTCGGCACGGGCTGATTGCTCAGCAAACAGGGCAGGCATAATGAGCGTGTTAATTGGCCAAGCTAATCGGTAATTAGTGACGGTGCGATGACGCGGCGAGGGCGCCGTTTAGCGTTGCTAAGCGTGCGGTTTAGCATGGCGACCAAGATGCGCGGATAGCTGAATGCTGTAGCGAACGTGTACGTCAGCTGGTGCACATTCCACGAATAGTTCTTATTATTATGCTAATGTTATGCTAATAGTCCCTGGTTGTTATGCGACCTGCAAAGCAGGTTTGATTGCACTAGATGATCGAGTGGAAAATCTCGTTTCTTTTCCACGCCAAATTACCGTGTGAGTAACTTTCTTTAATCAATTTGCTGGCTTCACTCGAACGGAGAAGACCAAAACACGGATTGATTGTCGTTCAATTCGTTTTCCGTACCAGAACTTAATAATATTATGTCCATAATCTTTAGCCCAGGAGCCATGTTATAGATTGTATATTTAGATTTTAATTCTGTAAATTTATAATAATATTGTATTAATCCAGAAAGAATGTTATATTAATAATATAATTCTAATATAATTATCCTAATAATGATAATAAGAATTTTAAGAATTCTTATTCTTATGTAATATTAATATATGTAATTCTATTCTATCTCATAAAGACACACTTCGATTTTTCACATTATAATTTATTTTCTAACACAAGCCAACAGGCTTTTTAGGATAATGGAAACAACGGCTCTGTAAATGTTTTTATAATTTTTTTCAAAGCATGTAATAATAAAATAATGTATAGTGGTAACAGTTATATCAATTAAAATTAAGGCGCACATTGTGTGGAATTAAATGATAAACGGGTGACAACTTTGTCAACCGATTGGAAGATTATGATTCAATTCTGGGTCCCCCCCCCCCCCCTTCATTCAAGTTTGAATGCATCGACTATTGACGACTCTGCCCCAGGCTATTTTATACGATATCGTCACCCCTAGCAATTAGACACTTCACAACGCATCTCTGCTATACGCGGTTGCCGGTTTCAAACGGCTTGCTCTCTTACACAACCCCTGGAAGATATGCAGCAAAAGTTACATTCCAGAAACACACGATTGCCTAGCTCGTGCCGTTAAGACGTCCGACATCTTACTGACCAACGCCTGCAAACTAGACAACCAAACATACACGCATGCATTCTAATTTGCCTAGGTCGTACAACAACAAATACAACAACTAACCGGCCGGCCGGCCGTCCCTCGGGCACCTCAGGTTTGTTGACGACCTTCTCCGGCCCACCTGTGCCGCGGTAGCCGGTCTCCGCTTCGGTTAATTGGCGCTCACGGTCGGCGACTTGGTCGGTGCCCACAGCCCACAGCCCAGTGCCCACCACCCCAGGTAATTTCCCGAGCGTTGCCCAACGCGGCGACCACCTACCTCCTCGACGACGACCGTACAAGGACGCGCCGCGCGATTTCAGCTGACACTGCACTCCCAGCCTATGCACGTACAGCCGCTCGATGCATCGCTGCATACACGCTGACTGCACGCATTATTGCACGCATCGCTGCAGCGTGCGTGACATCAGGCGACAACATTGGCTCGTCATCCTGTCTCTTTGGTCCCCATGCCGCCGGTCCGGCATCAAATCGAAGGTGCAATTCCATCATTCTCTCTCTCTCTCTCTCTCTCTCTCTCTCTCTCTCTCTCTCTCTCTCTCTCTCTCTCTCTCTCTCTCTCTCTCTCTCTCTCTCTCTCTCTCTCTCTCTCTTGCTCTTGCAGCGATAGGTACCGAGTACGGAATCTCCCTGCCTGCCCAAGAAAGTGACAGGTAACCGGGCAGCCATCTTGCCCCCTCTGGCCCCTCCGTCGCCCGCACACTTACACACCGCCTCCTTGCTGCTACCTGAGCGAGCGCTACGCAGCCAGCCAGTGCTCCTTGGATCGTCTACCGGCCAGCAGGTGCGAACGCTCGAGAGGTGCACCTTTGTTATTACGACCAGTGCGAGCGTCAAGTGTGCAGTGGATTTACACCGTGTGTCGAAAGGGTTCTTGCCGCGAGGACGACGTCGTGGTGATTAGGAGGGTGGAGGGTGCTCGCTGATGTCTGCAAGCTAGTCATCGTCTCCGATTAGAGTGAGTTTTTCCGAATTATTTATATTTTTCCTTGTTGCTGGCTGCATAGCGGCGTGACTTCGGGGGGTGATCGCCGTCCTCGGGGATCGGGGGGTGCCGATCAGTACGCTCGCTTTCCGCATGCATACGGTCCTCGCCCAGCATCCTTGCGCCAACGTCACGAGCGCCGATCGCCGACTTGCTCTTATGCAAATCGCCGCGCCGAGCGAGATGGCGCGAGCGGCTCGCCAGCGGGTGCGACAAGCACGCAGGTCTCGTCGAGAGAGAAAGGGTATATCATGTGCTCGATACGAGATGGAGCGAGAGGTGACCACGGTTTGCTTGCCAGTGCAAGAGAGATAGACGGAAGACGGGTTTGACGGCGGCCGACACCTCGCGCGAAGACGTGATGCAATCGATGTCCGTGGGCCGAAGTGACCGATCACGTGACCCGCAAAGGGCCCACTCTTTGTGGTCATCTGGATGCGTGGGTCGGCGATTTGCCCGGCATTCGAGCAGTCGTCCTGCAGACGTCCAGGGGACGACAACAACATAAGCCCTCCGGACCTCTTTCGGCCATGCGATCATCCTCCTCCAGAGTCTGCGGCAACGTGGTCTCCGCTGCAACGCTTGGCAAGGCTGCGCTGCGCCGTTCGATGCTGGCTTCATCGGCTAACGGGTCTCGATCTCAGGACAGCGTCCGAGACAAGGGAAACGGAGTTCCCCGAACCGCCTCGGGGTGGAATTACCGAAGCGTGCAAGTCACTGACAAAAGTAAAAACGGACAAAAGATCTCTACCTGTATCTACCTGGCACTGCTGATGCATCTTCTGTTGTTTGCCTAACAATGCGATCGGCCGACCGAACGGCGTGCAAGCTTGAGAATCAACGAGTCGCGTTGCCTGCGTTTCACAGCAGATCAACAGCAAGACACAACCACGCATCAAGTGTTGTGTTGCGTAGCAAGCGTAGGTACACCAACCAAGTGAAACGCACTCAATCGTACGCAACGCTGCGTCGACGATAAAACACCAAAACGCGATACGGTGATCGTTACCTAATACCTCTCGACGGCGACCATGGGTTGACGTTCTCGCGAGCCCGCCGCGTGGCAGGCACCCATGCCGTAAGGAAGGAGGACCTCGGTGACGAAGACGATCACCAAAGAGAGGCGATCTGAAGAGCAGGGTCCGCGCGAACGGACTCTCGCTTTCGCCTGCCGCCGACGGGGTTCTTGACCTCCCAACCGAGCGAGCGGTGGGAACCCGGTGTCCGCGCGACGGCCCGCGGGGCGAAGTGCCCTTGACCGCTCGACTCGGTCGACGCCGTGGGGTCGTCGGCGTCGGAGAGCGTCGATGTTTCGTCTGTCGCTTCGATGTCGTTGTTTGTTCCCTCGAAACTTGACGCATCCGAAAATTCAAAGATTGAGTATCTCAAGATCAACGTTATAGGTAATATCACAGCGTAGGGGATGATTGGCCGGTCATTGTCATTTTCGCCCCTCAGTAAGCGTAGCAACAAAATTAGAGAGGAAAGGGTCGGAATTGTAAAAACTTTGTATTAGAATTTAGAAAGCGTTACTCTTTTTCACCGAACAGATTGGAAATTTTCTAACGTTTTCTTTATGTTTTTACTAATCAACAAGCATAAAATACTAAGTACTTGCATGTTTTCATTTAAATCCATATTCATTACTCAAGTACTTTTGAACCAGGTAGAAGGAAATGCACACCTTATCGTCTGAGGAGCGAGCCTCGTCCCACTGGCTGTTGCAAAGTGACGGCGACATCAAGTGTCAAGGGCCAACAGCGGTTGATTCGCGGTTGCCAAGGCGACTGCGGCGGGACACTCGACCCTCATTGCCGCTTTGAGCTTGAGCCGCCGGCGGAGAGGACTTCCACTTGTCGTTGTCGGAGCGCATCCCTGTGTCTTGTCTCCCGTCGCCGACAACCACCTGTCGCCGTGGCCGTGTGTCAGGTGGCGCTCTCGAAGGCCACGAAACGCAACCCTCGTCCGTCTGCCATCTGGCCCCGTCGCCCGTCCGAGCCACTTATATGGTCACCGTGGTCACGGCATCGACCATAGGGGCAACACTCGGCACCGACTTATTAGCACTTCTTTATCGAGACACCGTTTTGACAGCGGCCCGCGGCAAGGGGCTAATGGAGTCGGTGAATGATGGGGTGATGACGGTGAGCTTTACCCAACGAAGGGTGGAGGGGAAACCCGTTGGCGACGTGCGTCCCAGCTTCGTTGAAAAACGCCACGGGGGCCACCGCCTGACGTCCCTTCCGGAGGACAGATTGATGTAAGAATCACAGGATTCTTCTATCGAACCAATATGCCGTCGTTGTATATTAGCAAGATGAGTGATCCCGTAAATCCACATCCGTACTATTTCCCGCTATATTATCCCATAGAACCCCCTCAGTCTAAGGCATGGCCCCAGAGGCGCGATAGACGGCGATGGACCGCGACTACTATAAGCTCTTCGGGAAATGTAAATGCGAGCAGTTCCGGTCGCACGGGGACAAAGAGAGGAAGACGCCGTGGGAGCCAGCCGAGGGCCGCCCAGTCGACGACGTGGGCAGCCCGGAGTCCCGCTTCTGCGGTAGCTGCACTCCGCCCTCTCGCGTCTTATCAGTTGCCCTACAAGGAGATCAATGTGACCCGGCCCGGTCGCGTCCTGGCCAGATCGACGAAGAGGAGCCGCGAAGGATGAGATATGAATCGTGATCTTGTAAATCGACAGACATTACACGGTTTCATTTAGACGGAAACTTATATTTCTTGCCACTCTGTGTTGCGATTAGAATGAAATTGTTATTGAAAACGTCAATTTACTATGACTCAGACTGCGAGATGCAAGCGCTATCACACCGCAGCACTTAATTTTCATGCCTGCGGTGCTGCAAAACACGAGGAAGAAAAGAAAATTGCTCTCTCGACAGAAATCGTTCGGACACCCATGGTTGACGCCGATGACGGTTAGAACTATTGCGAGTCATAATCCACCGTTCCGATGCAACTCTACCGCCTCGCCCCGGTCGGTAGCGTGCCGCGTCCCGGACGCCTTCCTTCCGTCGACAACGTCTTCCTACGGCAAGTGGCAACCACTTGTCGGACGCCGGAAGTACACCACCGCCGGCGTCGAAGACGCAGACCACGTGACGACCGACGGACCAATCAGAGCGTGGTTTGCACGCGTGTGCGTCGGATGCAACAGCTGGGCACATCGTGTAGTTGCACGGCCGTTGATTGCTCGCCGATTCGTGCACCGGTGAGGCAGAAATCGGTCGGCGTCGTCTCTAGAAGGTGCAGGGCCCTAGAAGGTGCAGGGCCCTAGAAGGCGAGAGGCCCCGGCCGTTTTGGGAAACTTGCTGGCCGAGGATTGCGACAGGTCACGAACGGTGCGCTTCTGCAGTTGATGACTTTCTTAGATGGTTAGGTCGGCGCAGAAAATGACAGGTGCTCCATATTATACACGGGGAACAATGGAGTGTATATCTTGTACAAAAGTTGAGTCACATTTCGGGGCTTGGTCAATGCCTGTCGAGTGATTAAATCTGGGATTGTCCGCGGGATCCGTGTTCTTTGGGGCACCGCAAAATGTTTGAAGTCTCGCTAATCAGTGGCAGCCGGCTGTTTATGTCTTATATTGCAGCTCTATGCACGCGCACACGCGATAACAGTGGATTATGACGGCGGTTTCATGGCCAGCAGATTAATTAATTACATGTTATACCTACACTGCATTATGGTACCTATAGTTCCATTGTTTCAGCCTGCACCTTGCGGTGCATGCCATCGCCTGGCATGGACTGGACTGGAGACATGAGTAATGACGAAATTTAAATTCGGCTCTTTTATAGCGTTGCTTTCAACCCTAGATCTGATTCCGACATATCTAGATCAGATTACGCATAGTTCGACTAAATGACACATCTAGATTACATAAGTCGTCAACGACAGCTTGATGCCCAATTTAGAATGACGGTATGACAGCATAATATGCTACCTACGATTGCTAAAATGGATTCACAGAATGCACAATTCCGCGATGTGACAAATCTTTCTTACATAAATCGTCGAGACAAGTTGGCACTTAATTGAGTGTAGGTATACCGATTCTACCTACGTTTTATAAGAGTAGAATTCACTAAACCGCGCATATATTTCGATTTTATAAGTCGAAAAGGGAGTGCCGCAAGTTATCTGACTAATGGGTCGATAATAGCCGGCACTCGGCTATATTGGGAGTATCTATTACAGCCATTAACTCGTTACTCAAGTCACAAAAAACGAATAATTTATTCAAAGACGCAAGAATACATCATTGCCCACAGAAAAGACAGATATTGCGCCAAGGCGCCACACATGGGCCTGCGTTGTGACTATAGCCAGAGAAGCATTTGAATTTGGAGGTATATGACTGTAATGACAAACCCTCCTGATGATCTATATGCTCTTCATAATGGAGTGTGGATTTCATCTTTCTTTAAAAGTGCCCACTATAAATGTACTGTGTACATAACAGCCAACAGTATACCAAAACTATTCCCTTTCATCGAAACAGACCCTTAGGGCTTCGGTGAACCCCGAAGTCAAAGTATGTTCTGGTGTGTTGTGGAGCATGTTTAGCAAGCGTATCGCTCATGTCTAGCAGCAGAATTTGAAATATACGGCCTGAATTCACGTGCTTAAATTCTGCAGAAAAGTTTAATTTTCTCATGCATGTATAGAAAGCAAAATAACGGCTCACTGGGAAGCTGTTGCATTTATCAAATCCTACACATGCACTGCATTGCATGATTTGCATTGCAATAGACAATATAGGAAATTGATTTCCTCTTGCCCGGACCTTGTGATCCATCCGCGACAGGATAGGATCGAATCCTAGGACTTTTGATTACCATATCCCACCTATCTAGTAGCGATCGATCGTCGAACAAAGTCGATGGCTGTCCACTGGCCATTGCCGTCGGGCAAGCGAGGTGAACGCAGCGCCGTCGGCCGACGCCGCGATGCCAAAGGGGCCGTGACGGCCCGTTGCAGAAAGCGCGCCAGCTCTTACATGCCAAGCGCACGGCGGTCGGTCGTAGAAAGGGACCGCTTTGCGAGCCGCGACTCCCCGAGTGCATGTCGATCGAGGAAAGCTGTCATCGAGAGTGTCCCTGTCAGCTTCCTCGTTGCCTTGGATTTACCTGTTGCATGGATCCGGAATCAAGCTCCGATTGTCGCGAAACCAATCGAGATAACCGGGTCACGAGCGCGGACCCAAACGTTTCTTTCTGAAAAGGGGGAGTTTTTTGACAATACATGGTTTCTCGCGCCTTAAACCAAGAAGTGATAGTACGCGGAGATAGCAGTGGCCCGTGAAGCTATGGCATATACGGGGACCGTAACTTCGATTGCTGTTATTCTGCTTGCTTGCGGTACAGAGTGAGTCGCCAGTCAAAGCGAGCCCACTGAACCAAGATTTGCCCGCGGCGAGGGCCTTGCTAGCATAGGGGCGTCTTTATACACGAGAACACGGTTCACTTGTTCGAGCAATGCATGAGGAAACAAGGCCCCTATAGCGGTTTGACATTTTTTAGGGTACAGAATTCAGATGGAGATTGCTTGGAAGCACCAGGTTTTATTCATTCTTGATAAACTTCTTCAAAGTTCACCATTATAAATTCGAGTCGCCAAAACTTGGCGCGTCCACAATGATTTTAATACCTGAGTTTCTTTCATTCAGTTGTCAACAGACCTGAAGACGTGACAAGTGAAATCCTGGGGAAATTTTATTAATTTCGTGACATAACATGCGAGCAACGAATTGTAAATTTCAAGTGATATTTTCTCCTCCAAAGTGCGGTGCTAAGAGACCCTTTGTATTGGCTTCCTGGCTCCATTATCAATTTCGAACCCACTATGCTGAACCTGACTGGCAGTACCTTCTAAGTTGCAGACTGAAGTCAAACAAGTCCCTTCTGTCGATAGCGTGGAAACTTCATGCGGAGGATGCTTTCCTAAAAGCTTTTTCAAAAGAATCTCGCTACGATAATTTTACCAAAAACGAATCGCAATGGGATTATTATGTTACATAGATCAATTTCTTATACATTTGTTGTTGGTTTGTGTTCCATGGTGCATCTAAATCTTATCCCGTTCCCGTCCGTTCACATATCAAAGGATCATCAAACTTATGTACCTTTTCGTCTGTTCAGCAGGATGCGTCTGTTCAAGCGGCGTGTGTCCGACCCCAGTCCAACGCTCGTCAGTCTGTCCCCGTTGTCACAGGACGCCGTCGCCGATACGACGCCGACGGCGCCGGTCAGAGGACGTCTCGACCCGACTACTTCTCCCAAGTCGGCGCGCAGAGGTGAGTCTCAAGAGCAGTGAATAAAATCTTTGAAACTTCGCGATGATTACTGGCCTGGAGGTGGGCTCTCATCTCATCTATCTCTCGCGGTTACTTTTATAGAAAACAATATCTCATAATCATCAGGCATTGTTTATTGACATACACAGAGTTAATTTTATTCAAAATTTAGTTCCTGCATTAGCTAAAGTATAGTTGGAGAGCAGCATGGCTCTTCTCTCTTATCACAGAGATTAACCGGTCCGATCGATCAAAGAGAGTTGTTATAGAAATATTGTCTCTTTGTCGAATAGGTCAAATACTGGCAATATAGCTGGCATTGATTTTTCGATTATACAGTTGTGGCTGCTATAATTTCCGATGCGCTCCTGTTACCCACTCTGCGAAATGAACAGCCAAGCAACGGCCTGCTGACAGAATATGCCGTCCCCATGTCTTCATGATGGCCCACCCAGGTTTCCCACAGTTGATCGCATTTTGACTTCCAATGTGCCGAGTTAGCAAGGCATAACACACCTATAACATGTATGGGTATTTAATCTACTTTTGTTTGCCCCGTTTCTTTAGCGGCATTACGAACGAACTGGTATCGCTAAATAAATCTCAGAATAGTAATTATTAGTTTTCATTATTGCGATCTCATCATCAATGTTGATCTACGAGCAAGAAAATAGGCAATTAACTAAGTACGCATATAGACCAGCCACCAACGAACACAGACAGCGACCATCTGAGACTGTGTACATTTGGGTAATTATTATGTGGGTCTGTAATCAGTCTAATGCCATGACGCCGGAACCAACACGCGAGCCATCATATTGTATCATGGCCTGTTTTTTGTTGATGTTGTATTGGTGTAGGGTTCCCCTTCGATGGCGTGTAGCTCAGATCCACCTTCCAAACCATTAGGCGCATGCGAGGGTATCTTTGGGCAAGGAGAGGACTTGGGAGTATAAGAAACAAACCGCCAATTCCGATCTGACTGAAACCACAAAAGCCATGGTCGTCCAAAGAAACTGACCACAGCTCGCTTTTTCCTCAACAGGGTTGGCCACTTGGGGCAAGAAAGTCGGCCGAAAATGGGACCTATTACGTCGCGCTGACTCAAGCGAACTCCTTTCCGTGTCTCCCGCGCGTCGACGTCACTGGTCACCTTCGCGCGCAGCCACCCAGCCTCTTCCCGCTGCACCGTCGCAGCCGCGCAGTCGTGTGTCACGCGTCGATTCGCTGCGCAGCCTTTTCGCGCGGCCGGCGTCCAGTGCGCCGACGCAGGACGTGGGCGACGCCTGCCGTCGAGGACTAGCCGACCTCCAGCTGCTGCATCTCGCCGATCGCCTCGCCGTCTCTGCCGAGAGGATCGACCGCGTAGGCTGGGAGCTGCGCGCGCTTTCCTGCGACGACCTGCTCGCGGGCGCACGTGCGCAGGGCGCCGGCCGCGCGTCGGCCAGTCTCGAGGAGCTGCGCGTGTCGCCTGCGCAGGTCGCACTGCTGCTCGACGCGCTGCTTCTGCGCCCTCGCGGCGACGAGAGCGGCTACGACAGCGACTCGCCGCGGGGGTCGCTCAAGTCCCCGCCCGTGTCGGCATCTTCGTCGTTCGCGGCGGCCGACGAGGAGGCGTTGGCAGGGGACGCCGCCAACGAGACGGACGAGGAGAAACTAAGCTTCTCGCGGCGAAGACATGCGGCTGTGCGGCGTAACGGGCCACGACTGTGGAACCTCGCCGAAGAGGAGGCGGCCGCTGCTTGCCAGGAGGAAGCCGTCGTGGAGGCGGAACCCCAGCGTCGACGCATCGTGGACGAAGACGTCGTGCAGAGGGTGCGCACCCTGTTACCCCCCATCGTCGAGCCCCGAAGGCCGAGTCCTCCCGTGGCGAAGAGGCCCAGCCCACCGGTAATCAAGCGACCGTCGTTGTTGCCGAAACACCTCTTCCCGCGCCCTGTGACTTTCCACGAAGAAGAACCCGTCAAAAAACAATCCTTCCTACAGAAACATGCGCTCTTTCAGAGGTCGGCAGCGTCACCCGACGACGCCCTCAAACCCGACAAGCCGCTGATGGCGAAGAAGCCGTCGCTGCTGATGAAGCATGCGCTGTTCCAGCGTTCGCCGACCTTCACCGAAGAAGGCCCCTGTGATAAGCCGGAGGTGGCCAAGCGGCTGTCCTTCCTGCACAAGCACGCGCTCTTCCAGCGCTCCTCCACCTTCACCGAGGACTCCGTCAAGGAGGCGCCACGGCCGGAGACGGCGAAGAAACCACCGCTCTTCCCGAAACACATGCTCTTCCAGCGGGCGTCCACCTTCCACGACGAAGCCCCCAAGGAAGAGGACACGAAGAGGCCGTCCTTCCTGCACCGGCCGCCGACGTCGCAGCGACCCCCCGCCGTTCCCCGCGAGGTGCCCGCCAGAGGTCTGCCGGCCGACGAGCCAGTCCGACTGCGCACGTCCTCGTTCAACGAGCTGCCCAACCGCCGAGTCTCGGGTTCGGGCAGTCGACTGCACCACGCTGCGCACGACCTGGCGCGCAGCCCGAGCGACTCGAGTCGGGAACGTCCGAGATCCATCGACACGAGCCGAATGCGTCCGATGTCCCGCGAAGTCAGCCAAGAGCGGCCGATGGTGCGCGAAGTGAGCCGAGAAAGACCCACGCTTCCAGGCGATACCATCCGAGAACGACCGATTTCGCGCGAAGTCAGTCGGGAACGGCCGAAGCTACAAAACGATGCTCTGCGACAACGACCGATCTCCCGCGAGGTTAGCCGAGAGCGCACGAAACCCCCGCGCGACACCAGCCGGGAACGCCCGATCTCACGCGACACGAGTCGGGAACGACCGAAACTCCCCAGTGACGCGGTCCGAGAGCGGCCGAAGCCGCCGACCGGCAAGCCTGTGACGGGCATGCGCAAGTTCTCGTTCGAGCCGAATCGGCGCGTGCGCGGTCCGGGGGGTGCGCAGACTCGACCGCGCAGCCTGTCTCTGTCGCTGTTCTCGGTGACATTCGAGAAAGGTGCGGGACGCAAGGCGCTGGGCTTCAGCGTCGTCGGGGGCCAGGACTCCCCCAGGGGCAGCATGGGCGTCTTCGTCAAGACCATCTTCCGGTCCGGACAGGCGGCCGACGAGGGATCGCTGCGTGAAGGTGAGTCGCATTCGCTCCATCTGGCCAGTTCAATGTTTGTAAATAGTATTTTGCCGTTTTCTGCATTTTATTCTTAAACAATTGGTTGAGAACTTGCCTTGAATACGCTACGCACTCTCTTGAGTCTCACAACTATTCAGTTTTGTTGGTTTCTCCTGATATGCTCTACTTTTTAATGACATTTAAAAGTCTTTATAATATAACATTGTTCCCATCAGCTCCAATGAGTAGAATATACAATGTTTCGAGAAGCCTGCGACAGTTGGCCCAATTCATAATTGAAGGCAGAGTATAGAAAGATAATTTATAATAGTAATGAGCAGATAACAATTCCTTTCTCAAGATAAGCTGGTAGAAAAATGTAACTTTGGGGATATGACCATGGTAGATTAGTTGATATTTGTTTTAAACTGAGAAAAAGAGAGAAATCATCCAACAGATCACATTGCAGTCCAATTAATGGTGCTAGAGAGCTCAGAGGGATGAAAGGTAGGTCCGAAGGTAATGATACGAGAATGTGAACTCGCGGTGTTCCCGCGGTTCGTTCTGACGAGTCTCGAGTGCTGTTTCTCCAGGAGACGAGATCCTTGCCGTGAACGGCGAGCCGCTGCAGGGCAGGACGCACGCACAGGTGGTCTCCCTGTTCAAGGACATCAAGACCGGCGCAGTCGTGCTACACGTAGGGCGTCGCGACGCTCTCACGCGCAGGTACGCATGCGCATAGCCGCGTCTGTCACGTCACGACGAAAGGGACAGATTCGTGCACGGTGCATATGACTTTCTTGCACACAATACCGTGGCGGGACGGTGCAACTTTCCTTGGGCGCTTTTGCATGTTGATGCAATATTGAGCTTGACGCGCTGACTCAAATTTCTGCGAATGATGGCATTGGCACCATCAACCAACTTACAAAGCGCAAACAACACTGAGATAGGTTATAGGTATAGGCATGTTTAATTTGCACTTGACGGAAAGGCCTAAATGAATTGGCAGACAATGATCCTCAATTACTATGCAACCAGTGCGTTTGTTTGTGTGTTCTGTGTGTGTTTAGCTACTTAACACAGTCTCAAACACGACAGATATTTGTAAGACATTGAAAGCACGACCTCTCGGCCGACCCTGAATATCACACTGCGTTTCCTGCCACTTTGCCATTACGTGATACTGTTACAAGCTAATATAACGCACGCGTGTTAATTAATTTCATAACTTGCCGAAAATTAAAGATCCGCTATACCAGCTAGTGGATGTTCAAGGGGACGTGCTAGCGAGCCGGTGACCGGAACTATTTTAACTAGTGGTCGAGGAAGGTAAACGGCAGAGAGAGAGAGAGGGGGGGGGGGGGCTGCGGGTTGCTGGGCATTATATTATTTAAATTCTTAAAGTGCTCTTCATTAACGATTAAAAATCTCTTGGACACAGATGGAGCATGTAAGAGAGTGAGACTGATAGTTTATGCGATAGGCTTATCTCATTTTCCTCAATCTCCTCATTGGTGTCCGCTTGGCCTTTTGACGAATTTCCCATCATAAGCTTCTAAATATGACAATGTGCAACAATGTCAATAATGAAGATAACCCTAATCTTCCGCATGATTCCAACAGTAGTTAATCTTAAATATTAAACAACCCCAATAAAAACAAGCCAATAAATAAGCAGCTCATTAATTAGTGACTGAACTCTAATTGTATTATTGTCCACCTGTTACAGAAGCAACAAGTCCAAGTCATGCGACGAGCTGGACAAGTGCGAGTGACATCTCGTCCCCCCCCCCCCCCCCCCCCCCTGCCCGACGGGCACGACCCTCGCGAGACTCTCCGAGTTGTGATCTTCAGTCGACAAGACTTTACCGCTCTCTCTTTCTCTGTATTTCTCTCCTTCTCTTTACGGACCTCTCTAATGTACATAGGAGGTCTCCTCTGTGTCTGTCGCTGCCCCTTTATAAGCTAATAAGTGATAGTCCAACCAGCAATAATAAAGTGCAATGAAAGTAAATCGAGCTTTCTCTTTATTCCCCGCGACTTCCTGGTCCTATCAAGGCACGGCGAATCTTCTGGCTAAAGGCGGGCACAGGTGAGGGTCGCCACCGAAGAGATCACGTCTGCTTTTCCATATTGCAACAGCACTGAGTTTATAATAACGTGTTATGTTGGCAAACTCAAAGATACCTGGCCGCACGCCCACATCAGTGCATTGACGTCGCTGAGCTTAGCACATACAAGACAAGAATTCTTCCATTCAAATTACTTTATTCTTATCCGTAGAGCTTGTGAAATTCTTCATTTCGTCGTGCGCTTGCTTCCCGAACGTGATTCAGATTGCCCCGGCCATCGCCGTTCAAATGTCTATTTGGTTGCAATGTCCCTGCTGCCGCCTTGGTGCGGTCGTGCGGCAACCCGCAATACAGATGAGTATGTCAATTGGGCAGAGGACAAGGGGTCGAATCATCAATTTGAAATCAATGAAACTTTGTCAACTTCAAAACCATTCAGTAACGAATACTATAAATGTTGCAAAAACATTAATATATTTATTTCAATCACAGCTATTTGCGCCCCAATACATTCTAATTACTCCTCGACACTCAATTACTACAGACACTTGATTGGTACCTGCGGTACGTGTCTACGCCTCAAAACAAGAAAAATTCATAGAATTCAATTATAGAAGCTGGAAAATGCTCGCTTGATATACGCCTCGTTGAATCAACACAATCCAAACCACTTCAATTTTGCTCCCAGAAAATTGGACCATCTCATAATTTGAAAAAGTTGAACCACCATCCAAGCTACTTAGTCCTTCGGTGCACGACGTGGACATTTGCCATACCAAGCTCGATTGTGGCATGAAAAACATCAACTTCTTCATCTCGATCACTGCAGCAAAAGACTAGAGCAGGGCCAGCTCCACTGGACGACACGTTCCGTCTTCGACCCGAGGGCTGGACCGAAATGGGGGTCGGCTTCACTTGGGGGCGGCCAGTGCTCCCATGGAGGGGTGCAGGGGCGGCGGCAGCGAGTCGTGCCCCATCCAGGTCATCTTCTGGAAACGGCCTCGCACCACGGGCGCCTGCCAACGGCTCCCCCCATCTCCCACCGCGGGTCTGCCGGTTCCCATGCACACAAACAGCACGGCGCTCGCAATTACACTGGCGGGAATTTCTGGAAAGTATTCTTTGCCGAACAATTACTTAAAAGTCGCTTAAAATTCAAGTTACCTAGGTACTTATTCGGGTAACTAATCCTCTTATTCCCATCAACCCAAAACAATGATATTTGGCAATACTAATTGATCTGAAATTGTGATTAGTGGCCTTTTTTTATAGGCCAGCTAAGCAATTTGATTTTGTAGTGTTATAGTTTTTATAGTATAGTTTTTATGGTTTTACCAGGACAAAAATCAAAAGTATCATATTATTAAAACTTACAATATGAAGCCACTGCAAGAGTATCTACACACAGGTAATGACTAATGATGCATGTAATTTTTATGCTTCTTCAAAAACTTAATAAATAATTTAAAAAATCTAGAAAATAAGTCTGATAAAAGTAGAAATACAATACCTATAAAAGCTCCAAGCACAAAAATAAACATTTAAGATTCCCCCATCAAGTATTGGCATCAACGACTTTTACCAGCTGTACGCTTATAAAAAGATGGCAGTCTTGTAGAAGCATTGTTATCAAGTCTTTTAAACTAATTTAAGACTCGTATCAGAAGGGAGTCCAGGAAAGTACATGCATTTACTTACCTTCAAGCAGGCAACAGAATTTAAGCATTTCAGAACCAAGGAACAAGGACCAAAACAGAAAAAAATCAAAACAAATCAATTTGCCTAAAATAATCGGGCTTTATTCTGCGATCAAATTACGCTAGGCAATTAAATAAGGAGCGTAAAAAATTATATAAACATTTGGAAGATAGTGACCTCCATGATAGAAACCTTGGGATCTTATTTGTACCAAGTTCAAAGTGTCCCTGCTAATTTCCATTGTTTCCTGACTTTAATAGGCACATCAGAGCATTGAAACGAGATGATCAAATTTACGGCCAGATCTAAAGTAAACTGTCTGATGTACATAGAGGATAGGTTCATTCTCAAAGGTAAAGTCTACTCTAAATATGAAATATAATATATTGCATTGCAATGTGTAGTTTCTATAACCAATCTTTGAAATGCCAACTACGGCAAAGCAATCCACTGATTGGTGTTTTATTAAGGTACAAATACCTACCTCCTCCCACAAATTTGATCCTCTCTATTTTCTTTATGCTTGTTGGTTTGTTACTTGTTTTTGAGACCACTCTGGCATGGTCCAAAACATTTACAGCTGATCAGACAAGGTGGGACCTACATCATTTTGTGTATTTGTGCTAAAGCACTGGGTTGTTGTAAATTGTAATCTGCCAGCTCCAAGGCACTTGGCTGTTGTAACTCAGAGATAAACCTGCTAGCGTGGAACTATGAGAGCTCAAGAACTCTAGGCTCATGGGTTCTGGGCTCTAGTATTGCATGCCAGCTCGTTGGGGTAACCCAAGGACCAGGCCGTTAGTGCCATGGTGCCTGCCTCCGGCAGTGATCGTCTCACGGCCCTAATGCCAGGGCACCTGGTTGGGGTTGCTGATGGTGCCGAGCTTGTAATACCTGGCCGTGGCACTGGTGGGCGGGCCGTTGCCGGAGACCACCACGGGCAGGGGCGGAGAGGCGGGCGTGCTGCTCGGCCCCTGAGATCCGTCTCCGTTGAGAACGGCCACCGCTTTCCACGCACCCGTGTAGTTGGCTGTGGGTGGAGTCGACAGACCGTTGTCTAACCTCAAAAACAGCTTATACACAGCGGCATGGGGATATTTGTTCCAAAGAGCATTTGCCACAGACAGACCTTACACGGATGTTCCACACCTCACCTATTTTAATACTGACAAAGCAAAATCTTTAGAGAAGGGATCACCGCAATTAAATTCTGACTTCACTCATCTACAAGCTTTAAGAGGAAACTAAATGCCAGTGACAGAGGTGTGCATTTTCAAAATGTTTAAAAATGCCTTTTATACTGAATTTGTATGTAGTTAGTATGGAAAAAGTATGTCATAACGTGTATTAAAAATTACCATTCAACATCAATTGATTCTTTCTCGGTCTATGGTTTTTTCCAGTTTTTTCAACATTGATAATAATTGTTGCTGTAGGAAGTTCCCACTTCAACCTCTGCACCAACCCCTGGCCACGCAGAAAGGTGTATTATTACAGTCATATCCAATGCTCTTAAGCAGGTAAGAATTCAATCGTGAGATCACACTCTGCCAATTATCACTATACCGTACTCTCTCCCATGACTTATTGTGAGCTATCCTTAACTAAACAATTTTTGTCGCATAGCTGGTGCTCCATACCATGGCGGACTAGAACAGTATATAAGATAACTGCGCTTTCAATCAATTACTCGGTTTCAAATCACTGCCCATGTTTAACCAGAGGTAGTGCAATTGAAAACAAGTGATTTTGAAACCACGAAGGTTACACAATCGCAGCCAAGGATTCAGTAATCAGAGAGTAAGTGCTAGTACTCACCCTTCCACAGACGCACGCAACCGTCGTCGCCCGACGAGCCGAGGATGGTGCCAGTGACGTTCCAAGCGACGCGCCACACCGCGCCGAAATGCTCGTCGAACGTCGCCGACAGCGTGGCCTCCACACGCGGTCCGCCGGTGCTGTCCCTGTCACATCAACGACCGTCACAAGCATCAGCCAAGCGCTTAGGGAGACAAAATATATTGACTACTCAAAGCTAAAATGGTGTCAATCAAGAAAGTTTGTTTTCCTGTTAAAGAACTGAATGATTGTTCTGTTCAAATTTGTAAAATCATACTAGGTTTTGTATTGGAGCCATGGGCAACAGTTGTGTCTGGACATCAACTTTCAGAAAAAAGACCGGCCCTATGAGAAAATCCATTTCCTAAAAAAAGTCACCCGAAATTTTTCCAAAGGCAATCCCTAAAAAAGACGTCACCCTTTTTTTCCGAAGGCAATCAAAAGAACGTCGCCCCGCTGTTCCGAAAGAGTCATTCCCTATCGTCGAAGTCGAAGTCAAGAAAATCCATTCCCCAAGTCACACGCCCGCCACTCCCTAAAAAAAAGTCACTTCTGTGAGGCCTTCCATCCTTGGTTTATTTCTTGAGTCTCGGACCACGAGGGCGGCCCCCAGCCAGTCTACCGGCCCAGAAACTACCGGCACTTCGGGCATTTGCCCGGTCACCTAATAGGCCTATCCAACCCTGCCTGTCTATTATCCCCTATTACTCCCTATTATCATTGCATGAAACTCAATCAAATCTGCAGTAACTAAAGCTACAGTAGCTACTGCGGCCGCTTCCAATAAAGCTTGCTTAGTATTTTGCATGACTCACAGCAGTGGCTTGAGCTGTATGACTCGAACGTCCCTGGTAGCGACAGCGAGCAGATGCACGCTGCGTCCGAGGTTCGGGGCGAATGCGATGTCGTGCACGGGCTCGGGAACACAGGCTAACGTCTCGGTGCGTGTCCACCGACGAGAGTTCTCGCCGTACTCGAAGATGGCCACCTTGCCGCCCGCGGACGAGTCATCCAGACCGACAGCCAGCATCGGCGGGTGACTCCTTTAAAATAAAAATGCAAGGCAGACATTTAAGCTCTAACATTTCTTAAGCGATTGGTTGACTATTATAAACTTGAATTGAATTGAATCAATCAATTAATTGTAAACATCAAACCTGTTGAAGGATGGGTTCCAAGATAAACATGAACAGCTCATCTTGCTGACGCTCATTTCGTGTTGTAGTGTCCACTGGCTCAGATTCATGACATCAGGCGCCTCGTAGATTCGAACGGCACCGTCGGCCGAGCATGTAGCCAGCAAAAGTCCAAGTGCACGTGGCGAGAACTTTACATCAGTGACAGACGTGCGGGAGTCTACTAAGTTGGTTCTCCGTACCCAATGTCGCATGCCGCGTTCTCCAGGCACAGAGCCTTCGCCAACTGTTGAAATAGCAGAAGTTACAAAAAATATTTTGGTAATGAGATGGATAAGTAAGTGAAGTTAGACAATTACCAATCTCCTCCCAAATGGCAGCAGTTCGATCAAATGAGCATGTAGCGAGGACCTGGCCAAACTCAGGATGTGCCCAGGTCACCTTCCAGACAGATCCACTGTGTGCTTTCCAACTAGCTGTCAGAGTCCAATTATCGTGCTCGTCTTGGTCCCACACCTATGGGGTCAGAACAAAATTTCTTAATTCTTCTTAAAACATTCTCTTCGTTAAAGCAAACGAATGAATATATGAAAATCAGCTTCAACTCGCTCACTAAAACCATTGAATTTGTAATTCAATGCTAAAACCATTGAATAATTTAATGCTAGAACCATTGTTAGGCTAAAACCATTGATTAACGATAACCAATCGTTAATCAATGCTAAAACCATTCTATAACCTAACATACCTACCTTAACAAACTGATCACTAGAGCAAGTCGCCATCCGCTGTCCGTAAAAGTCATAAGCGACATCGTGGATAAGGTCCTTGTGCTCTGCGTTGATGCTGTGTGCCTCGAACATTTTGCTCAAGGGTTATTATCACAAATTCAGTTTGGTAACAAACTGACACAACGAGCTCACCCGCACCGGCGCGAACAAAAGGATGAGTGTGAAGCAGCCTCCAGCGCAAACAGCCAGCTGCCAAGCTTGAAGTGCTTGAAGCTAGCTCCAGTGACTGTCACTGTCAAGTGTCAATCGATTTGCGTTTGCACACCTGTAGCACGTGCACCGGCAGCTACTGGCAGTGAGCGACAAAATAGTACGTTTGCTTTGTATTTTTCGTGTAATTTTTCATCTAAATTATTAATTTGAGCTGTGAAACCATTTTTTCTGATTTTTTTCACTCAGTGTTTTGAATTTGCAGAATGTCGGATCAGGGATCTGATGCTTCGGCCGAAAATATATTTTCGGAGACAGACTGGGAGCAAGCGTCCAGACATTTAATCGAGAACCTATTTCTTAATAAGCGCCAAGAGATGAAGGTTCGCCTTCTGGAAGCCGAGAACGAATTGGAGCCAGAACGGCAACCAGACCAAGTAATTGTTTCTGTCCATCAATGACAATGGCGTAAACCGTGTGAATTCAATGCATAAACCTCTTTTTCTTTCCACAGCTGGTTTGTCTTATCGGAGAGCCGGGTCCACTCGTGCACGAGGAACCTGTTCAACCCCTTGTCAGCGTTCGCAACTCATGGCTACGAGTGCACAATAAGAAGTGGGTCCTCGGGACAACTCTACTGAACACAAGTCAGAGGTACGATGATCCAAGTTTCGAACACGTGCTCCACCTGTTCCACCTTATTCTGCATAATGGAGTTTTCCTCAATGAATGTCAACAGATTTGTCTTCCATTGCATGCTAATTTTATGCCTTGCCTATTTCTTAAACAGAAATAGTTCTTCAACTATTAAATACATTGAAGGAAATTCCAAAGGAGGTATTGGAATGGTTATGGGCAATACAATATGTGAAGACAGTCGAAAGATTTCAACTCTATAACTTTATTAACTCTTTATACCCTCTGGGTTTCAGTCGATGCTTAAACAGCGTAGCTCAGCCCTAGTGGGCCCTAGGATGGCGGTATCTCGTGGTACTAAACGTAAACAGTGTGTGGCTAGGGAGGCTAGGGAGCCTATCCACACGAGAGTCTCTATCAGAGGCTTCCGACTAATCGAGGATGGCCTTGCTAGGCAGAGAATCGTGTTGGGATCGTGTCAGGTTTGCAGCAGTGGGTCCTGCGTCATGGCTACGTCCAGGTAGCCGTCAAGGGTGTAGCCAAACAGCTCAAAGTCGTGTCTGTAATTGACAGAAATTGGAAAATATTACCAATTATGTAATACAAGTTTATGCTTGTTGGGGCGACGATGAATGCACCCTATTATCAAGCAATTGATTCTTCGGAATTATGTATACATACACACACACACACACACATATATATATATATATAATACATTTTTATACAGAATTCATATTATGGCTCTGATGAAAGCAAACAGAAACTAAATATAAAGTAATGTGACTCGATAGATTCCAAATAATATTTGTAAAGACGATGCCATTTTTCAATGGGTCCTTTTCTTTCAACATTGTCTCAGACAAGCACGAGCGTTAGTTTTGACAAACACCGAGATTTGGGTGTCACGTTTTGATACTCACTGGTAGATGTCATAAAGCTGCAGGACTTGCGATCGCGTGAGCTGCGCGAAGTGTGCGGCTGCCAGCTGGCTGGTGGCGCGACCGCGCGATGGGTTGCGCCACTCGGGCCGGATTAGCTCCTGCAGCCCTGCGGCCGCGATCAGGTAGCGTTGGTCGTCCTGCACAAACACACAGCTGTCACAAGCGCACTTTCCACGCTGGCACTTGCTGCGGCTCGGCCGGGAGACTCATGCCATTCTGATTAAACACATTGCATGGTGTGGGATGAGGAAAATGTTTGCCTCTTACTATGACTTCTTGCTCACTGTAAAATGTCTAGGGGAACACACTGATATAAGGATGCCGGTTTTGAACTTTTATGAAAAGAGATTAAAGAAAAAACGTTATAAGAATATTTGTTTCTTTAGCTTTAAAAGAAGGCAAATTAAATGAACTTGTCTCAAGAGATCTAGTGAAATTTTGCATTTTCAAATTTTTGTTTTGCGCTTACATGCAATATCAACAAGCAATTTTTACATTTTATTCCACCGTCATTTAGTAAATTATCTAGTTTATAAAGTAGAAAAAGGCTTTTCTGAAAACAACCACAGACCCGAGGGTCCCCTAGGCCCAAACATTCCCCGACCTGCTGCCCAAACCAGCACCCACCTCCAGCGTCTCGAACTTAGCGACGACCGTGAACGGCACTTGGCACGGCGTGCAGAACTCGGAGACGGGCGCCCAGTGCATGTCGAACGGCTCCCCGCGCCGCCGCGTGTCGACGAGGAAGGCGACGAATTCGGCGAACGTCGGCCACCGCGGGCCGGTCTGCGTCGAACCGCCGTCGCCGCGGTAACGCAGGATGATGTGGTTGCCCAGTCGTTGGTGCAGCGAGTGCGGCAACGAGAACTGCAGCTTGTCTCGGTACGCGGACAGGAGCCGCTCTAGCGGGTGCCGCACTATCAGGAACGAGACAGAGTCGTTGACGGCCTCCTGCAAAAGTGCGGCCGCAATTAGATTCAAGCACAAAAGAGATTGTGAGACATTGTGTCAGGTTTTACGATCTAAAATACCAGTTCTCCGACATGGAACTTGAAACCTGTATGCTCGCTTGGAAGGTTATTGCATTCAATGAGATGACGCTGCAAGTCAATGAGACCAGCAGTCCAGTGGACAGCAGGCCATTCAAATGTTAATAATGCTAAATCATGCATACTACTTGCATGCAAATGCAGCAAATACTTGCATGCATTTGGAAGTGATGTTTTTCAATTGCAGATAATTGCTTTGGGGTGTTTCAATAGCCACCTGGCACCTACCTTGATCCAAATTACTTTTCACAACTCTACTCTTGTCCATAGGGTAACACATATTATATTATAAAAGCTAATCACTCCCACCATCATGAAAAAATGAATGCATTGCTAAGACGGCAAAAGTGTATCGTCGGCTCCCTAAGGGGGCCCCACCTGCAGTTGGTGCAGCGAGGGCCGGGGGTATCGGCGGCGTGCGAGAGTCAGGGGCACCAGCTTGGTGTCCGCAAGGAACTTGCGGCTGTACCCCGCCAGGAGGTTGAAGTTGTACATCCACGATGTTGACGCTGCCTTGAACACGTTGCACCTGTACACAGACGACAATGCAATCATAGTGCGTGTTGAAAAGTTTGGTCCTACGGGCCTCTGGCATTTGTTTATCCTTGAAGTTGTACATCCACGATGTTGAAGCTGCCTTGAACACGTTGCACCTGTACACAGACGACAATGCAATCATAGTGCGTGTTGAAAAGTTTGGTCCTACGGGCCTCTGGCATTTGTTTATCCTTGAAGTTGTACATCCACGATGTTGAAGCTGCCTTGAACACGTTGCACCTGTACACAGACAGACGACAATGCAATCATAGTGCGTGTTGAAAAGTTTGGTCCTACGGGCCTCTGGCATTTGTTTATCCTTGAAGTTGTACATCCACGATGTTGAAGCTGCCTTGAACACGTTGCACCTGTAAACAGATGACAATGCAATCATAGTGCGTGTTGAAAAGTTTGGTCCTACGGGCCTCTGGCATTTGTTTATCCTTGAAGTTGTACATCCACGATGTTGAAGCTGCCTTGAACACGTTGCACCTGTACACAGACGACAATGCAATCATAGTGCGTGTTGAAAAGTTTGGTCCTACGGGCCTCTGGCATTTGTTTATCCTTGAAGTTGTACATCCACGATGTTGAAGCTGCCTTGAACACGTTGCACCTGTACACAGACGACAATGCAATCATAGTGCGTGTTGAAAAGTTTGGTCCTACGGGCCTCTGGCATTTGTTTATCCTTGAAGTTGTACATCCACGATGTTGAAGCTGCCTTGAACACGTTGCACCTGTACACAGACAGACGACAATGCAATCATAGTGCGTGTTGAAAAGTTTGGTCCTACGGGCCTCTGGCATTTGTTTATCCTTGAAGTTGTACATCCACGATGTTGAAGCTGCCTTGAACACGTTGCACCTGTACACAGACGACAATGCAATCATAGTGCGTGTTGAAAAGTTTGGTCCTACGGGCCTCTGGCATTTGTTTATCCTTGAAGTTGTACATCCACGATGTTGAAGCTGCCTTGAACACGTTGCACCTGTAAACAGACGACAATGCAATCATAGTGCGTGTTGAAAAGTTTGGTCCTACGGGCCTCTGGCATTTGCTTTATCCTCTAATGGGAAAATGTACCTTTATTTGTAAGGCTTCCAGAACTAAGGGTCTTACTTTTTAAAAGGTGATCCATAAAGGCTTGTTTCTTGCACTCGAGAGGAATTTGTGAAACGTGTTGTCAGTGCCTTTAGCCTCGAGCAATCAAGGAAAACTGTGGAAGTCCGACGCAGTGTTTTCTGATATCAAGCCAGATGTGTATCCATGCAGACGTGGAAGAACCACTAAAAATTTTAAACTCAAGCTTATATAGGTCTGTTTTTAAATACTTGTCCTCAGAAACTGAAAAGGCTTGCTGAGGGTTTAAAGTACAATTTTAAGTTAAATGCTCATACTGCAGTTATCTGCAACTTGGCAGTGCAAAGAAGACATTGCAAGTATCTTTCATGACCTTCCAATTTTTCAAACGAGGCACGACGAATTCTGTGAGAAAGAAAATAAAAACTGGCAATCTACAAAAGAAAGTGATGACCTTCTGTAATGACAAGCAAGAGGAAATGCACATTTTCCAGTACCACAATGATTTTGAAAAAATCCCAGTTAGAAACATTTTTTTCTTCAAAACTAGTGCTAAAGATATAGGACAGAGTAGACATAAGTCTAAGAATATTAAGACCATAATTGTTTCTGCATCCTAGAGGATTTTGTGGAGAGATGTGGCCAGGACCTACAGGATTCACAGGATGGACAAGGCACTTTGACAGTTCCTTGACAATGAGATTGGTGCAGGACCTATCCTGACATGACTAGATCTTAGAGAGAGGTGGCCTTGGTTTACCAGACGAGGTGGTGTTTGCGGTCGACGAGGAACTCCCAGGGGTTGGCTCTGTGTTGAGAGTCGTTGCCCTGCGCGTCCAGCCGGAAGAAGGCGCAGGCCGCGCGCAGGTGGCGTCTGCGCTCGGCCATCCGTTCGGATGCGGCTGCCATCCACGCAGGGTCCACTTCCACCCAGGACAAGTTGCCTTCCTGCAGACAAGACCATAGTCTTTAGCGTTGCTTCGATGGTTCCACTCCCAAAGTCGTAATATTGTTACGTCGAGCGGCCTTTGTTTTCACTTCTTGTTCCAAATGATTACATAACTTAAGTTGCGAATACGAATTGTGTGCTGCAGAGAGCAGTTGCTGCTGACCATATTATCATTATTGATAGTTTAATTTTTACCTCGACTATTTGACAGAACGCTGGGAAGTATTTTTTGATTATTTTATTATAGGTAATGCTAGTTTCATGGGAGTTTCTTTTAGGGAAAAAAATGGTTCCTTGTTCTATCGCTTTGGGATAAAAAGCTGAAATAGCTAATTACATTTCAGCATAATTTTGTTTATCTCCGCTTCACTGACAATCTAAAAGTTATGACAGCAACAACGAATAGAATAACGCAACGCCAAACTAATTGGCTATAGGTCATCAGCGCGAGTCGTAGCAGTAATCACTCGGGCCAACCGCCTCTCTCTTGTACAAGGAGCGTAATCTGACCCCAGCAAATTATATACAGCTCGTCGCAACATCATGATTAACGATCACCCTAGCCAGGTACCTCAGTAAGGTGCAAATGGGGAATGACATGTCAGATTGCTAAGAAGATACTAATTAATTCCTAATATTTACATAAGTTAAAGACAGCGTTAACACAACTCCAGCAACCCGAAGACGAGTGAATGAGATTCGACTAGGAAGCTGACTTTTGATCTGCTTTCATTCCCATGAGAGCATTATGAGAATGCTGATTCTTATCATATGTTGTAGATCGTGCAGATAGGTAAACGAGGTCTCCCACATTAGCGATTTGATCACGTAATTGATGTAAATTCGTGATGGCTAAGAGTTTTTTCACATCCCAAAATTCTTTTGCATATTATGTTTATACGAGCACAATGTTGTTTTTATCAGTTCCAAAAGCGCAAATGTATCGAAAACCATCGTGCGATACGGACTTTCTGCTCGTAAAGGGACGCATGGAGTAGGAAACCCCAAGCGCACATGGTTCCACTAACCTCCAAGGACGAGCCGGACCGTGCCGTTTCGCCGGTAGTGAAAATCAACAAGAGTGCCGGCACCACAACCCCCCCGAGCGTGAGAAGCAGGCACCACCGTGCCAACCAGCACGCTCTTAACGCTCTCATCTCACGTGGCCACAGTCTCGCGCATGCCCACGCTGACGCCGACGTCGACGACGCAATCCCTGACCTCTATGTCCCACACGGACCCTCGAACTGCCCGACGACGCAACGACCCGTTTGCCGCACTGCGTTTGACGACGTCCGCACTCTCCGATTGCCCGCGGTGGAATACGTCTGTCGTATTTCTAATTTCCGAGCGAAGTCGCACAAAATGATTCGTTTCTCGTAGAACGCGTACCGTCGACGCGCTGGTTTAGTGTTGACGACGCACCGACGGCGCACCGACGACGGCGTGGGACGGAGAGTGGAAGACGCGTTGGGGCCGTGGTGCCCGCGACGGGCTACATCGCGCACTGAACGTGCCGGCCGGGCATCGATCTAGCGGCGTCGGCCCCGGACGCCGCGGCGTCGGCGAGGCGCAGGCGCCAACCAACACTGCGCCACTAGTATCGACCGACGCGTGGGGTGGGGGGAGGTGACGTCAGGGGGAGAGACGCGGCCGACGTGGTGGTGGGAGGTCATATCACTTGCTAACATTGGGATAGGGGTGACGCGGGAAAATGTAAACGGTATTTTGGGGTCTCTTCATTTTGAGCATTTTGTGGGGTTTTAATGCACTCTGTGACCCTAGTAAAATTTTTATTTTACCATCCATAATCTGATGGCATTTTTGTTAATTACCATCATTTTGACCAGGCTGTACTCCCAGAGTTTTTAGTATGTTGTACTATCTGCGCAACGTGTGAATTGTATGCAACGACAGACCAACCGAGCATTATTTCGTGAATCGGTTACAGTACATGCGCCCAAAAGGTAACTTCCAAACGAGATGACGACGCTCTCAACGCGTTTCCCGTTGTGCTACAGTGAGACAGTGTCGCTGTCCACACCGGCCCTGCTCACGACGCCCTGGCTGCCGGTGACCGTCACCCCGCACTACCTGTCATGGGTGGAGAACTCTGAGCCCATCGACGAAGGTCCGTCGCGCTCCAAACGGGCCCGAGAGGCCGGCGCCTGGCGGTCGCTGCACCAACTGCCGCCAGGGGCGCTGGCCCACGCGCTGGCCGTCATCGACGTCGACCTCTCGTGGCCGGACTCTCTACTAGTCAAGCAGGGCTTCCAGTACACAGTCAACGGTCAGTGGAACTGATATGCAGAGCAGTGTCGGACTGGCTACCCAAGGGCCCCGGCGGCGAGAAGGCCCGTCACCATTCTCAGTGGCGTAACATCAAAGGCCCCACTCGCTTCAAAAAAGTTATCGCATCTAGTTTAAACCCATTTCCTAAAAAAAGGTAATCGCCTCGGGGGCCCCCGTGGTCAAATTGGTCCGAGGCCCCGGCGGCGATCGCCGCCTAGCCGCCCTGGCCATGTCCGACACTGATGCAGAGTATGCGGCGTTAGTCGGAGGTTACATATGTTTGGGGCTTATAAGGTTGTGACCATGGTAGTAAATGGCCATTTTCCATGATCGACGTGCTTTGCAAAACATACTTTCAAAGTTGTGCAAGCTACTTCCACCATCCACAACTCTTTTATAACCTTGGTAGTACGTTTTGATGTAAGCAACCCTCCTGACGAAACGTACTATCGAGGTAGTGTTTGTTAATACAATTCCCCCCCCCCCCCCCCAAACATAGTCACATTTAAATCTAACATCTGGCACTGCTAACGCCTACGAAACAGAATTTGTGTTCACAAGTGTAAATCTAAATGCAAGCTGCAATGTCCTCGTACCTGATCCCGCATGTGCGCGATGTGTCCACGCAGGCGTGGAGGACGGCGTGACGTCTGCGCAGGAGCTGACTGCGCTGGGCAGCAAGGACCCCGCGCAGCGCGTGTTTCCCCTCGACACTGCGCACGCAGTCAGTCCGGCAAGCTCGGCCACTGAGTCGGTGCTGAATTCGACGTCGAGCTTACCTGTGCAGCTCGATCTCGCGCCGGACATTCTCTCGGTGCAGGTCACCTCCGAACTCGTGGTTAGTATATCTAGCTACGAAATTGATTCTTTTCGAGTGCTGCTGAGTGTTGCTCCGGTATTCTATCACCCGTAGTTCCTGCAATTCTGAAGAATTGACCTCAAAGTTTGAACCTAATAGGTATTTTTCGTTTATGCTGTTTTGGTAGTTGGTGTCTTCCCTTTGATAGGCTTACTGGTTGGCTGTTTTCGTATCCAGAAATCTTCACAAGACTTGCAGATCGACCACATTTCTCTGGTTGACAGACAGATTTCTTCCTTCCTCTCTATGCTAAGTATAATAACAAATAATCCAGCGGTGTTGCCTTTGGCGCAGGAGTTGTTGGTCCGAGCCCCTGAGACTGTCATCCTCCGAAGCAAACTGACCAAGAAGTTGGGCTTCGAGACGGCTGCGCCCACTGCGCCGCGCAGCTACCTGCTGCACCGCGGCGCGCGCAGCCCGCTGCTCAAGGGTGTCATGCTGATCGTCAAGCCGGATCCCCTGGACCGCGCCGCCTACAAGGTGGTCGTCTTCACTAGGTACACTTCTCCACTGTCGCAAACTTGTCAATGATACTCTATGGACATTCCACTTCCACTTCCAAATGTCAATGACATAAGTCAACAAAAAATGAAAAGCAGGCCAGAGTTCTAGATGTTGCTCTGTGACTTTAATTCACCAATCTGAAGAATGTAGAAAATGTTTGATAACAATAGTTCTAAGATGGCATTTGACATATGAAACTTAGTTGAGAATTTTGATATTGATTTTGATTTTGATTTTGCCAATGTTGCTCTGCATTCATTTGGCTGTAGTAGCTTGTTTTTAGTATCCAACTGGTTATATGATTGGACTTATACAAGTCCTATTTTGATTTATAGGGAGTATACTCTGTCAGTCTTTAGTATTGACCCAATCCGCTTGTTCTTCATCGTCGCACAGAGATGCCGCGCAGTCCGAGCGGTTTCTCCGAGCGATCCTCGCGCTGCCTGCAGTGACGGTGTCGGCTGCGTCTCCCCCATCCGACGTGCAGCTCAAACTTGCCCAGGCGCTTCGTTTGGAGCAGCGCTTCGTGCAGACGCAGCTGGCGCGGATGCTGCGCGAAACGGAGATCTCCGAAGATCGCTTCCGACGGTTCAGATTGCGTCTATCCGAGATCGAGTTGGCCACTGATAGGCTGGCTCTGGGCGCAAGGAGTTGAGACCGGTGTTGTGAACTTAGACTCTGAGCTGCGGTTGCGGCAGCATCTAGTTCTCCAGTTATCGTGTGAATTGCAAGCCTACTTTGTGAAGTCTGGTCATGACAAATGCTGACTTTTGTGAATCATGTGAAATATGAAGAAAAATTTGTAAAGAGAGTGACATTTGTCTCAGACATTCTTGTTTTATGAGTAGATGGCTTATGATGGTGAGAGATGATTATGATATTGTGTGGTTGAAACTTGTTATCAACATAGCCTGTAACAAGATACATTTAAACAGAAGAAAATCATACTATTTTGAGATAAATAATTATAATAGTTGATAAAACTGAATATTTTACAAACGAAATTGGTACAACTTGATTCAAACCTATTTCTCACAATAACCAATGTTATAACTTCTGTGTTTGTTTCTTCCTCTTTCACAACCTTCCATAGACCTCCATGGTAATACCTTTCCTCTACATTGGCTTTGTTTTAGTGCCAAGTCCGGACAGGGCAGGGAGGGACTTACCAAAATGGTTGGCAGCAAGGTATGTGAAATAGGGAAGGCGAGATGCCAAGTGGATAAAAATCAAACACAGCGTTCTTCAAGCCCTCCTAGAGGCTTGGTATTTTGGATTTTGCCATTTCGATACCGAATCCGAATCACGTACTAGATTGATTTCTGGCAGCAGAGGAGCAATATATCACGTTATATCGTTTACACACAGTCTCGTCATCAAGCCACAGTGGCCGCCTCCCTGGCGACGGCCGGCGCCCGCTGCCCAAAGAAGAACGAGTCCGTGGCGACGCTCTCGGCGCCGGACTCACTGGCGGCGTCAAACGACTCGACGTCGGTCTCGTCGCTGGGCGGCTCAGTGGGTGCCGAGTCAGAGCTGAGGTAGCCCGAGTCCTCGGGGCGGTGTCGCGGCCGTCGACTGCCCGGCACGGGCGCGTCGTCGTCGGACGAGTTCAGGCTGTCGGCCGACGAAACGGGGTCCGCCGCGGGCAGCGCGGGCAGTGGTCGCTGTGCGATGCCGTGCGCGGTGTTGCGCGGCTGCACGTCACCGCGCGCCGCCTTGGGTGGGAGTGGTGGCCGTGCCTGTGGCCTCGCCGTTAGAGGTCGTGGCACCTCATAGATAACGTGCGTGGGCTTAGGCGGCCTTGGCGGCTGCGTGGGTGGCGGCTTTTTGAACGTGTTGGCCGGACTGGGCCTGAACGTGGCCGGCGGCAGGCAGAAAGTCGA
Organism: Nemoura dubitans; assembly: GCA_921293005.1. NCBI lineage: Eukaryota > Metazoa > Arthropoda > Insecta > Plecoptera > Nemouridae > Nemoura > Nemoura dubitans. Next base: position 15,310,079 of record OV121075.1, read on the forward strand.
CGGCGGCACGCGTTGGCGCCGCGCGAGTCTGTTGCGACGTCGCGACGACGTGCCGGCGTCGCCCAGCAGGGAGCGTGTGCCGACGTCGTCGATCAGAGAGCGCGTCGAGCCGGCGACCGACGCCGCGCGCGCCTCGTAGATCTCGCGCAGACTGCCGAACGCGCGGCCCAGCGGCGACGACGGCGGCAGCGACGCGGGAGCGCGGAAGCTGCCGTCGGTGCGCAGCAGGATGTGCGCGTGGCGCTCGAGCGAGTCGACGTACGTCTCTCGGCGCGCGACGCTCGGCTTCTTGTCGGGCCGGTCGAGCGTGTCGGGCTCGAAGTCCTCGACGTCGGCGGGCAGCGCGACCGGCGGCAGCTCGATGGTCAGGTGTCCGGGGTGCGCGTACCGGATGCGCGGCGGCCGGGGCGACGAGCCGCCGTCGCTGCCGAACGCGTCGTTCACGTAAACCTCGCTCACGAGGCTGTAGCCGCTGCGCACCTCGACGGGCTCGTAAGCGCCGTCGTCTTCGGCGCCGCGCGAGAAGAGGCCGTCCGCGGAGAGCACCGGGTCGCGCGTGTACACCGCGTTGCGCGCCACCAGCTCTTCCTCGAGCCGCACGTCGGCGTAGTCGGACGGCGTGTGGAAGCCGGGGTCGTCGTCGTCGTCAGGGCAGCCGCGCTCTCCGCGCTCCAGCGAGTCGGTGTCGTAACGCGAGGGCGCGCGCGTCAGCTCTTTGATGACGGCGTCCATCAGCTTCTTCTTGACCACGGTGCCGGTCTGCGCCACGGGTCGCGCGGGGGCTTGGCGCTTGCGCGGACTCCCGTCGTCTGATTGGCCGGGCACGTCGGCCAGCCAGCGGCGGATGCTCGAGTGTTTGCTCTCGCCGCCGCAGCAGGGCGCCAGTGGCGGTGACGGCTCGCACCAGGAGACGTGGCGCGAGTTGTCGCGTTTGAGGCTGATGACGCTGCCGGTGCGCGGCATGGGGGAGGCCGAGGGAGGCAGCTCCTCGGGGATCACAACCAGAGTGGGGGAGAAGCGCTTGGCAGACATCTTGTGTTTCGCGAGGGAGATGACTTCACGGATCTTGGAGAGGAAGTCGAGGGCTGCTGGCGGGGGCATCTGGAAGGAAGAGGGCATTGCTTTTCAATGGCCGTTGACTGAAATGTTCGTTCCGAGACTCAGAGTTTTGTAGATTAACGTTTTTTAAGTAGAGCGGCTGCTCCGATGTGGTACCCGATCTATAGTGCTGATTTAGCACTATAGTACATTGCTTGTGCTAAAAAAAACACGCGAGCCAAACCCTTCAACACCGATTCACTGGTGCAGTATAGACCTGTGCAGTTCATAGTTTAAGTCGTAAGTTTTGAAACTAAAGCACACGCCTCTAGCGTTAGAGAATTCCTGTGTCCGAACGTAACCGTCATGCCTCGCCAAATGAACCCCAAAGTTTTGTAGCGACGTGAGCATCAACACTCACCGCCAGCAGTTCCGGCTCGAAGTACGCGGGGTTGAAGTAGAGCTTCCGGCGGAAGGTGGCGTTGCTGAGTGCGCCGCACGCCGCAACGAGGTCGCGCTCGTCGCCGCGTCCTGCGTCTGCGCCTTGCGTCTCGACGATCGACACGTTCTGCTCGGGACGTCGCTCCGGCTCCTGCGCGTGGCACACCAGCTCGTGCGCGGCGCCGAACTCGAACGCGTCCGAGCTGCGCATGTGCACCAGCGCCGAAGTGGTCTGCGTCTGTGTCTGCGCGCACCGAATCAGACACGAACACTCTTAATTTGACTTTGAAATCGAGATGGTCTTTGCATTTTAAAATAAGTCCCCCGTTGATGACAAAAGTAAGCCAAGTCAAGGCGTGGTAAGTTTGCAATCTGTGGCTGTCACATGATACTCTCCGTTTGAAGCTTTTGACATATTTTGATAGCAAGATTGTGCCGTAGGTAAACCATAGTCTATATTTAGGAGTTTTTATCACGGAAATGTTGAGAAACTTTCAATGGAATACAGCATTGATATCCAATGTTTCCAATGCAAACAAGGACTGCTATCATGAATGAACATTGTGGCATTAAACTGCCGTTGTGCAGATAGTACATACGCAACTCCTGGCTACAATATTCCTCTCGAGCGGATTTAGCGACAGAGGTGATTGCTTGAACAGAAGATTTATATGCACCCGAGAATTTATATGCGCTGCAAGACGTAGAGATAGCTTTCAGCATGTTTGTCTTGAGAAAACAACACATGAATAAATCATTTTGGTGGCGCTTATCAAAGTGACAGCATCTGTGGTGACAGCCTTACAAAAGTAAGTTGCAGTCCTACAGATTCAGCAGCATTCAGCATTCGCCGCAGTATTGCACCGATAGTCATTGAATAATAATAATACGATAGTAATACGCAATGAAATCTCCCAGCTTAACCCTTCCACTCAGACTCACGTTATCCTCCTCAGAATCGGGCAGCTCGCTGCTTTGCTCGCTGACGTCGTCCTCACTGCTCGTCTCGTTGTCGGACGCCGTCGGTCTGGGGCGTCGCGGCGGCTGCAGCAGCGGGTTGCGCTTCACCACGCCGCCCTCCAGCGACGCCGGCGTCGAGGCGGGCTTTCTGCGCCGGCGCACGTGGACGTAGAGCAGCACCGACGCCGCATAGACCAGGCCCAGCAGGACGGCGCAGACGCCAACGGCTGCTACCTCGCTGCCAGACAAGCCTATGCGGACAAGGAGGGAGAGGGTTAGTTGCTTGCATAGGCATTGATAATGGTGGGTTTATCATTTTCTCGACTCATTGTTGAAGGCTGAAGTGGTGCGATTCGATTGATAATTGAAATGAGGACTGTCTTTGTTAAACTACCAGCACAGATCTATTTTCATGAAAAGTACCGAAATTCCAGTTCTGTTTGGATTAATTGCATTCGAAATTGAAAATGAAACTGAGAACGGTGTTGTAGGGTAGCCCCAAGACTTACGTAGTGCCAGCCCTTGCTGTTGTATGGCATGGTGCTAAAAATCTCTAAACTTCCAGAACCATTAGGCATAGACTTAAGCATGGACAACTTCATGAATACACGTTTATGCAATGTTTGCTCGCGCATTGAAGCAGATGGCGTTTTAGTTCTTAGAAGTTACTTTGTTCGTGCCGACATCCTGTATCCCTAAGGGCCACGACGCAAGTGAGGCTTTGGGAGTGGCGACGCACCTGAGACAGCTTCGGCGTCGGCGTCGAGCAGGTCGAACGTCACCTCACGCACGCCCGGCGAGCCCGCGACGCGAAACGCTGCGCATGGCGAGAAGACGCGCGGCTGCGCGACCTCCTTGCAGAGCATGCGCACTAGCACGAGGCGTCCCTCGAGCGACGCGCGCAGGTCAGGCTCGCCCAGCCACTACAGGGGCACGGAGATACAAGGTTTAACTACGCATTGGGTGAATTCTAAAGTGCAGACATGGGAAGTATTGCAGGGTATCGCGGAACGCTTACTCTTCGCCTCGCCATTAAATGGCGGTGGAGGGGGGGGGGGGGGGGGGGGGGGGGGGGGAGACAATATCTTTGTCCTTTTAAGTATGGTTGTCGACGCGCTAATCTGTGAAAAACACTATCCATAACATTATCCATGACCTACCCACGTGTTACACGTCAAAGTTAGTGAAAAAATTAATTGAATTTCAATAATAAGTTTTTAAGTAAGAAAAGTAAGAAAGTATCCTAGGTTATAAAACCTACTAGAGTAGCCTTGAAACTGCTTTTGGCTATCTATGAGCCAGTTCAGGAACTAAAGAAATTTCGGTAAACATGGTAACAATTTGTGAATAAAACTGCTTAAATATCAGATATTGTCATTAAATACCTAGCCGGGGAATGTAGCGATTCTCTGTAAATCAGTTTAATGATGGCAAAAGTTCGTGGATCATTCGGTCGCGGAGAGTGGAGTCGTCCACATGAGTGCTACCATGACAACCGCGACGCAGAGGACTCCGAGATCGCGCTAGTTTGGGGCGTTTAAGTGTTCTGTTCCAGACGTAAGCCTCCAAAAGGTCGTTGCGCTCACTGGTTAGGACTTGCACTGTGTAGGCGTGTCGCTGCAAAGGTGCTTGCGTGATGGGAGGTTCAGGGCGAGGGCGTTTGGGAGTAGGCTAGGGGCAACTTGCCGAAAACACGGGGTAAGTGCACTGGACTCATTGCCCGGCGTCCGAGGCCAAGGTAAGTCAGGATAAGATGAAGGCCTGATTCCTGGGATACCATGGAATCGGCTTCGGGGTGGAGGGGTTCGGTCGTAGGTTCGATCAGGGCAGCGACAAGGATCAGGCATGGTGCTTGAAGGACTATTCCAGGAAGCGCAACGTAGAGTGACACAAACATTTTGGTTTATTTTTAAAATAAATTTTAGAAATGTAATGTGAATTAGAATCTACGACGCAGCCGGCGCAGGCGCAATTAGAGTCCACGCCACAGACACAGGGATAAAATGAAGCAAAAACGGTTTGGAATGGGCTGTGCGAAACTGGCAGTTGAATGCACTGTTGGCTGGCACACGGCCTTGAACTCTTGAGACCTAGAGCTGGCAGGGGGACGAATTGGTTTCAGCATAGCCAACTGCAAATGCATAGAAAAAACCACGAGATTTTATGTTGGCATTGCTTATATAGGTTCTTGCCTGCAGAAAAGTGCGACCTTCATCGCGGAAAAGCCGGAAGGGGGGCTCAGCGAAAGCCGACCCGTTCCGAATGTCAGTCCACCCGCCGGAAGTGAGCAGCTGCGCGCCGGAAACGACGCAAACGGGTGCGTTGGCGTCTGCAACAAAATAGCGGCCGTCAGTCATAGAGAGGATCCCTCTGAAAAAGTGGTCACGCGTGCATTGTTTGGTTCGAACTGATTTCGAGCAGAAGTTGAAATAGAGTTGTGTGGAATGCCCTACCACGCCACGCAACGGACAAGACAAGACTCACCAGGGAAGGTGATTGCAGCGCTCGGGTTGACGATCTGTCCGCGCAGAGGTAAGAAGACGAACGGCACACGCTGGGCGCCGGCTGCGTTCACGAAGGGCGCCAGCTGGCATTCTGTGACAGAAGGATACGAATCATGTACGACGTAACGTCTGTGCCACTGGACTCCGACACCAACGCCAGCGCCATAGACGGCTCGGTAAACCATGGATCACATGATGGCCGCTCGCGATGGAATGGTCATGGAGACTCAAACAAATTTAAATATCATTTTTGTGTTCAACTTGAGACGGTAACCGCCCATCCCTATCTTTTTCACATTGAAGGATGTTGTAGAAATGTATACAGTTCTCAAATTCAGTTTCTCTATATTGCTACTGTTCGTCAATAGTATGTGTAGTTCCTGGCAATTTCACAAATCGCGATGCATTCAATCAACGCGCTGGAACAACTATTGTTCAAAGTCCGAACAGTCGACAGCTAGTATACCTACTTAGTCTCTAATTTTTTTCTTGCAGGGCTGTAAGTAAATTTTACATTCAACACAGTAGCTCTTTAGCAGTATAGATATACTATAGAGTATAGAATATAGATAGAGCAACCTCCGTACAAGTATACTTTCTGGCAAGATGAAGTCCTAAAGAATGTAACCTCGAAAGCGCCTCCCATAAGTATTTTGAAAATCCCGAAAAGAAAAGCAGGCTCACCCAAAACGTCGTCGACGCAAACTCCAACGTCGTCCCGAAAGACAGGCGCTTCGGGCAGACATGAGCAGTCACAGCTCAGTCCGCTGCGCGCGCTGCCCGCGACGCATTCGCCGCACGATGCGTCACCTAGCGGCTCGGGCGTGAACGAGTCGCCGCCGCGCAGTCGCACGAGAGTGCTGCGCGCGCAGCCGACCAGCAAGATAGTGGCCAGCAGCGTCGTGCGCAGCAGCATTGCGTCAACGCATCGCTGAAAGATGACGCCGGTTAGTCAGAATGCATTGCTAAAGTTAAGCAACACCCCATTTGTCAGAGATTGGATAGATGACCAACGCGTGCTTGGCTTGAAAATGATATACCAGACAAAAATCTGTCGCGTGCGCGGATGAAATGGTTAAATACGATCCCTAAACGTAAAACGGAGAAAAGCAAAGTTATTGTCACCAAAATTTTATCGTTTTAAATATCTCCGACCGCGAGAGCATTTTAAGTGTTGGTGATTCAACCAATGCCACTAACAGTACACATTACATTTTTATCTGAACATACCGCCAGGTACTTATGGCATGGATATGTGTAGGGCATGGAGATGTGTCTTGGACAAGATTGCCCAACCAATCGCCAAGAAGCGATCCTATTGGATCGTAGATTGTGACAAGCTTTGTGCTTGGTTTGGATCTATTATTAACTGTGCTCCTGCCATTCAATCAACACAAAATTCCACTATGCCATTATGTGCGTATTTGTAAAGTGCGTCTCTTCTACGCCTCAAGAAAGCCACTGTGCGCTGACGTGAACCTCAGGTCCTTGACCACACGTAGACCACGTGAACGTCCACGTGAGCGGGGGCTAATAATGCCCCCCCCCCCCCAAGATCGTGCGGCGCGCTTTTGTTTCTGCTCTTCGCGGCACTTTTGTTCGGCGTCGGTCAACACTCTTCGGCCACGCCACGGGGCCCTCTCGGCCACCTGTGTTTGCACTCTTCGCGCCACGGGGGCGCCCGTGGGGGGCCCACGAGGGCCCTGGAAGCGCTCGCGATGACCAAGATGTCTTCGGGAGCAGTTTAGGCAGCGCGGCCGGTGAAACTAATGGCATTTTACACTTGCAGACGAGGTGTGTGGAGCGTTTCGAGGAAATTGAACTGGGCAGTTTGGCTCCAAAGAAACACCGTTGCTCGATCCATCACCGCAATGAAGCATCGCTGTCTGAGTCAAATTACCATTCACATGTCAACTGCTCAGGCGAGTGTGGAGGAATTGAATTCTTCTGGTCTGTTCATCTGTTCCAGCATTCGTTTTAAACTGTCTCATTATTATAGTGCTTATGCACCGCAATATTCTGATGAGTATAAGGAACTTTTCTTCAATTCACCTAAGAATAAAAAGGGATTCGAATTTAATAAAGACCCGTAATCTTGCTTGGCACGTGAAAAAAATGTTTGAAAACTGTCCATAGCGCCTTTTGTCCGAAGTTTTGACACTCTTTGCTCAAGACTAGTAGAGATGTCGTATTAGAAAATGCAGAAACTGAAATGCATTTCCTCACGGAATACCGGCCGGCATCCATCGCTCCTCCACAACATCTTTGCCTTGTCCCTCGTCCCTATAAAGCGCTTGATCGAGTCCCGGTGTCCCACGTCGTCGCGTCGCTTCCCATGACGACGCGATTCGGCGAGGACGACGCCATGGGGCGGCGTCTTTGTCGCGTGGACGCGGCCGTCCGTGCGTGGCGTCGATCACGCGAAGGAGACCACGGCGAATAAACGATGCCGAGGACGACACTAGGATGTGCCGTTAGGAAAGAACCATCCTTTGCAAATCAGTCGAAATCAGTCACTTGTGTGATCGAATTAATTTGTGCTATAATTTGCGGTTATGTCTTTTAGTCGAGCTTGTGGCCCTATTTTGTAACAAAACCGCAATGAGCTTGCATTTAAGTATCTTCGAGAGAATAGGTGGACGAGTTATTGATATAAAACATGCGGTCTCAAATCTCAACTCAACATCTTATGTCCGCCGCTGGATCTACTCGATTTGCTTTTTGCTCATATTATCTTTACATAATTTTTATATTATAGCAAATTGAATCTCGAGGAATACCTGTTATAGTACAGCGTCGCATCAACCATGGCATCGAAATCCTATTCTTATGGGCCAAGGAAGAAATTGTTGCCTGATCTTTGCGATTGTTGATTGATGACCATGAAAAGCCTTTCGATGTTTTCCTAATTTCTTCTCACGCAGATTTCTTTACCATATTCCCATTTCATATAAAAGCTGTGTAATGTGTAAATCTCATCGTGAGATTCGTGAGATCATCGCTGAATCGAGATTCGTAGACTTTTCGAAGCCATTCTGGGGGGGAGGCGCCCCATGCGTTCCACCCCTTCTCTCCAGCCAAAGCCCCTCCGAAGAAGATGATCACTACCAGCAGACAAAACGGCCGATCGCTCTAGCTTGCGGGTAATCAGAAACGTCCGATGAAATCTCAATCAACGCGTGACGTAGCAGCTCCAAGTCAACGACCCGGGCCTCCCGGCGAGCATGTCACTCGGGAGGCCCGCGCTGACCGCACTCTGCACATGCTTAGGAAATCCTGCATGTGTAGCCACTAGCCACTACAAGGATCTTCCGTGATTTACTCTGCACTGATTTATTGTATCTTCTCCATGAATACGTCCTGCTCTGTGGTTGGATTCCTGGTCGTCTGCCTTCTAAAACCTTTCATGTAGGCAAACAAGTCGACTTTGGCAATATCATACATGATGTCCAATCTTATCTTGTAATCGGATCAACACAGTTTTACGTATCAAGATCGTAATCGATGCATTTTGATGGTATATACTACCTTTGATACCGTTTGTGAAAAAATTGTTATTATGGGGCATGCATCTGATCTGATATTTATTCTATTGTAAATAAACACAAGACTATCGTCAGATCCGCTTGATTAATATTCAATAATTTGTGCCCGAAGAATCACGGATATACGACAGGACCACGTATCGGCATCTCCTTGCCCCCTCCATATTGTGATCATCTTGGTATGCCGGCAATTTCCTGCGCTTCCTGGCATGACATCTTCGTCGTCGCCGGCGGCCGGCGCTAATGGTCGCCATTAGATTAGCTCGGCACGAGCGGACACCTCCCCCCTCGCCGTCGGCTACGTGCCGGCCACGGGCCGGGGGGAGGCGATGGGTGTCATCGAAGAGAGCGCGATGAGAGCGCGCTTGGACGGTCCGATCAGGAAGTGACCATTAGCGATATGATGGAAGGTGTCGGCTCTGTCAGCGAGTTGAGGACGATGCCATCGACTATAGCTCGCTCTCTCTAGCTCGCTCTTTCTTGAGAGCATCCAGTGGACCACTTCACGGCACGTACGATCAACACGCAGGCAGATCTCATCTCGCTTTGTGCGCAGTTTTGAGGACACCCTCCTTTGTTTTCGGCTCGTCCCGCCCGAGGAGCAATTGACTCTCAGCGTTTGGTAAATGTGAGAATTGGAGGACCTGAGAGGCCTGAACCCATAAAAGGGGATTTTTAATTTAATTTCTATAATAGCGAAAGCAAATTGAACGCGATATAATCGAATGCTCTATTTAATTGGCTATCGCTCAACTCAAATTTATATCTTAATCGAAGTAAGTTAATGACCCAGACACGCTTTGTCGATCTTTCCAGTGGACATACAAGTTTGAGAAGCGTTTCGCCGGCAGTTTCGATCGACTTCAGTCGCCGTCTCGATGAAAATCTCGCTAGTGCAGCCATATGCATCGCCATTCGAGGAACCCCAGGTGCACTTCGAGACAGTACCCGACGCGTGTCGCCGTCAAGGGTGCGTGACGCCGCACGGACCGCCGCGTCTCGCACGGCGTCCCGCCAGCTCGTCTCGACGCAGCTTCGCCGGCCAAGCGGAAGCCCACGTTCGGTTTCCAACGCGCTCGGAAGCGACGGCCTGTCGACGGACAGTCGTGCATGCAGGCATCTCTTCTAGCGCCAAGCGCAGCCTCCGGGCGAGAGGTCCGCTAATTGGAAGGTCTGCGTTGATTGGTCGGTCCAATTAGTGACTTATGTCGTAGCCAGCATTTGTTTCGCGAAGCAGGAAGCCGCCAGCAAGAATCGGTTTCAGAAAAATAATTCACGACGCTAATAGTCCAAGATAACAGAACTAGAAAATAAAATGAGAATGAGGAAAATAAAGTTGTTTGTATTCTCCTCCTCTTCGATGCGGTTAATGATTTTCTAATGGCGTTGGTAAAAAATGACTGCAAAAGTTGCCTGCAAAAATGTGCAGATTACGGAGATATCGTAATTCATCATGTGTTGTCGTAAGATTGCAAGAAAATGTGAAAATCTCAAAAATTCTCACGTCAACTTGAAGAGAACAACAACAACAACATTTTTCTAGAGTAAACAGAGGGCACCGATTGGTATGCGAACGGTGGGGACACATTTCTCTACATCTACACGTATATGATCCGAGATAAATGCCAGGGTTTCTAGTCATGACCACAGCCTCTCGACTGGTAGTGGTTTAGCCGAGGTTAGCCGTAGGAGAGCCGAGGGGTCGACGCCGTCGTGCTGAGAGTCCAGAGGTCGGGTCAGGATGTAGTCGCGAAGGTCGCGAAGGTCATAGTGACCGCGAAGAAAGCGGGTCAACTGCACCTTGCAGCGAGATGCACAAGTGCATGCCGTATTGACTCCTTAGCGAAGCATCGTCGGATGCAGCTGTGCGCAAATCGGGCAAAATCGATTAAAAGTTGTCAGTGCACGTATTGCTGTAGGTGACCATGAGGCTACCGACCTACGCATTGGTAAGTATACTGCTATGATTGCAAGTTATTTGCAAAATTGACCTGTACTGTAAGTTATTTCACATAACACAGCTAAAACAATTAAGGGTGGAAACATTCTTCGGTAATTTCTAAAGCCCACTGAGTCACTGAAAGGTCATTTGGAAAAGTCGAGCTTCATTTTATCGTTACAAATTATTGTAATATTATGCCGGACCAAATATTATAGTACACAAAAATAGCAAATTAAGTTAGCGTCGAAGTCTAGTCGATTTGGCTTCTTCTAGCATGATCAAAACAATTCGTTGTTGGCCGCGTGAGAGTCCGAAAGTGTTCCAGAAAATAAAATCGCGAGCGGAATTTTTTTGCTTTCAGCCGAATTCGCCCGGTGCCTGCCAATGCTACGGCGTTTCGGGCCATCGAGTTCCGATAGCGCCCCGACGGATGCTGCGAATGGGCTTCGATCCCGGCACTTTCCCCGCGATCTCTCTCTATCTCTCTGTTCGTTTGATATGTGGTCCACACATCCTGGTCGCGTGCAAGTGCAGTGCAGCATATTGAAGTGCATTCGATCGATATGCATTGATGCAATCCGGCCGCTCTGGCCCAATGGGTGACGTCTAAGCCGAGATATAGACGTGGAGAGAGTGGGCGGTGCATTCCGTAGCGCATCTTCGCTGGTGATTTGTGTGATGACATTTCGATGTCACACCACGCGATGACCTCGATGGACCAGAAGAGATTGCCCACTCTTTGCAAGCTACATAGACAGGTGGAGGTATCCATAAGACCCACCCTTCTAGCAACGAAACTGGGGCTAGGTTTTAGCATTGCGCACCAAAGGATGCTGCGGTCCAGACTCCAGCATATCGCTGGACTGCAGAAAACCTGCAGGAGATTTAATTTGGTTTTGCTTCCGAATCCCAATCCCAAGCCATGACCATTTATTGCTCTGGTAGGCGAAAAATAAATTAAATCAAAGAAAAATACTGGATAGACAGCAAGGTCGACACTCACCTACAAGGTATATCCGCGACGATCGCTGCCGGAAAGTCGCTTTCCTCAAGAACTGGCTTCGTTATCAAGAAAGCCAAACAAACGTGACGACAACTACAACCACTGGCACTTATCACCGACACAGTCACTATCAACACTCAATCGCTGGCACTATCACTGTCCGGTAGAGGAATCCGCCTTCAGGTATCCGTCGAGGAAACACCGCTCTGCGGAAGGAGGCCGCTGTCCAAGACGCTTCTTTGGCGAGGCGCGAGCGAAGACTAGCGGTCATCTCCGTTGCCGGACACCTGTTCCTGCCCCCCCGCCGCCCCTGGCCACAACTCGGAGGGAAGAGTCCGGCAGCTTCCGCGTCGCCGGCGTCCTCGGCTTGCTCCCGAGAACCGACAAAAAGCCTCTCCTGGAACCACCACGGCCGGGAAACAATAGACATTCACCGGCAATCCTGCAGGAGCGAGAACGGCACTGTGTTTTACCCAAAATCCGGAAGTCAAAGCTCGACTCTCTCCGACGACAGGTGTGATGACTAAAAGATACTACTCATGGCCCAACGAAGTCAGTGCTCTCTGCCATCTGCTGCTCCAAACACGAGGAAACTGCCGAGATGGGCTCCTATTGTCTTCGCTGTGACGACACTCCGGGGCAGAAGACATCATCCACTCGACGAGACGCTTGACCCCCGCCGCGACCCGAGAGATTACTCGCGACCTGCCCCAAGGTCACGGCGGGTGTGCCGTTACGTGGGCCAAGGTGGCTGTGTCGTCACCACCTCCCTTCGTCGCCGGCTAACGAGGCTCGAACCTGAGACTTCCAGCACGAAGCCGCCCCCTCACGTTCAGTCTCGTTTCCGGTGGCGTACCGTGAATCTACGAGAGGACGTGCTTCTTCCTGGATCCTCCTCCTATACTCTCCACGGCGATTGCAATGCTGAGGATGCTGTTGCAGAAGAAACAATGTGGAGCCCGTTGCGATTAGCGATGAGCTGTTTTAACGGCGATGTATAATTTTATTATACGTTGTAACATCTGTTGTGACTGTAATTGATTGGTGATAGGTACAGGCTGCTCCATGCCATGATTGGATGGAGAATGATGTGCAGGTGTGCCCACTGATCTGATAATCATGTTTTGCTATTAAAATAAAGCGTACGCGTCCCTATGCATTCGCTTCTGCGAGTACTGAAAGACGGTACCCGGCACAAAGCCGCTGAGTTCCGTCAATTCCGATACTTTACAACCAGATCCATTCTTGGTTCAGTCGTTCGGTGCTCCTCCAGATTTCGCTGTGCGAAATCAAGTTAAAAACCGACAAAGTTAAAAACCGACAGCAAAGTTAAGCAAAGTTAAAAACCGACATCACACGTCGGTTTCTCAGTCCCGCACAACTTGCAAAAATGAAATCATTCCCTGTTCCAGACCATTGCAGAAGAGCGAAAAGTTCGCCGTCCCCAAAGTATGAGAGAGCACGTGGAGGTATAACCTTATAACTACAGTTCCTTTCACGCAGAAAGACGCGCGCTTGGGGCTAGGACAAAGATGGCTAGGACATGACCCGAGCCCATGCTCGCCGTGGCCGGGCAGACATACAGACAATAGCATCACAATGGCTGCCCCGGGCAGAGATTCGCTCGAACGTGTAATGACAGGCAGCGGTATTAGCGAATAGCATGTCGTTTATTATCGACACACTTACATACATCATGATCCTTACAAGAGATAAAAGACGTGGGTCCCTAATCTTTCTAACATTACACTAATGATACGTATGAGATGAAGTACAAAAGATGGAAGATCGCAAACACACCGCTTGTCTTCTTTGATTAGGAGTTGGCATCGGGATAGGCACCAATACTGGGAACCGGGAAACGTACCATCATTGGTACTAACTACTCAGTAATGCCGGTCGAGCTATCCTACCTACCATACACATACTGAAGTTATGGCCACATAATTAATATTGAAAAAAATCAATGTACTACACTACTGCACAAGTCATTGGTATCTTCTGCAATTATATGCATCCAGCCAACATGACGCACAAAATCAAGCGATTGGTTCTAGTACCTATTACCAGGACAAAGATTTTCAGTTTATGCATAAATCATAATTAATAACACTACTACTATTCACTTTATGAGATAATGATTTGTTCTTTTGTCGTTATTGCTGACCAACATATAAGCCAACATAAAACCAGGAGCCAAACATTGAAATGTTGCAATTCCATGCAGAAGACTTGTGTAGCAAACACACAAGGTTGTCAATGGAGATCTCACACATTATCTTTTCCATAGAAAACACATGATTACAAATGTGATCAATTACAAATTTGACTCTTCTTGTGACACCTGCTTTTCATGCTTGTAGGTACATAAGTTACAATTTACTAGCCATTTGCCACCCTCACCTACACCTACCTCACCTACACAGCCAGGGATATTGATAACAAGTGACATCCACGATCTTTGGGGACAACTTTACGTGATTGCTACTCTGAATATTCGAGAAATGCACATTTTTGAGCACAAAAAATGAAAATAAATTTTGCATACCTATTGTTGAAATTTGAGTAATGGAATACAAACAAAGGGACTAGGGAACACTTTTAAAAACACAATTTGGTTATCACCACAATAGTAAATAACATAAAAAATAATTTCATAAAAAGAGTCCTCCAAAATAATAACATGTAAGTTGTAACAGAACCACAGACAAAGTTAAAAGTTCACGAGTACCTATCCAAATAATTTGTATTGCTATTCATTGAGCTAAACTAAAACACAAAACAGTTGGAAAGAAAGCATTAAAAAAAATTCTACGAGACTGTCTTCTCAAGGACATGAAAGACTGAAATTGTCTAGGAATCACAAAAAGTTTCAAAGACTTCATTTCTGAATGGAAGGAAGTTAAGACACTAACAAGTAACAAATCCCTTTGACAAAACATCATCGTGATGGACGATGGTCACAAGTGACTGCCATTTAGATTTTAGACCATGTCACCTTCGGCAAAATAGAAAACTAGATATTCAAGCAAATGAGGAAACGAAAAGTCTACCGGCTCAATATAAGCATTAACAGCTCAAGTCACTTAAATTATGCCAACAGCTTACATTATGTCAGCCCACATTACAGCTGCTTCAATGACAAGAATTTCATATCAAATTCAAGTAATTCTCTTTCCTTCTACTAAGGTCACTAGACTATGGCAGTGCAAGTACACAATATACAAAACTGTTTGGTCAACTTCGAGACTTAAGCCAACAAATTGTTATCGATCCAAAAAAAGGGACACTCTATAATCGCTGTTAGGAATTGAGTATCAAGCAGAGAGCGGTTTCCATTCATAAATGTAAAATAAAAAAATGTGTCGTACAAAAGAGACCACTGCCAATGCAAGAAGACTCAAGTCGGAAACCTTTTGGCCCTAATCTACGCAATAATACCAAAATAATAGTATTCCTGTAGATATCAGACAAACTATCATTTCTAGCTTATAGGTCAACAAGTAGGTAGAAAGAATATGGAGTGACACCTACTTATAGGAAAGTCATTCTGAATCTGGAAACTGGTCCACAAATGACAGATAGAACTTGTTTTACTGCAGTTAACAGCATGTTCCACCAAGCATGCAAACATGAATGTTCTATCATGCTGTGAAAGAACTTGCAGCTCACCCAACCGCAGCTCACCCAACCATGAGATTTAGCTGTAAAAAGTCCATGCACACAGCGTACCACTTCCCAGTACAGCTCGCAGCTTTCTTAGTCCGGTCGTCACCCGCTAAAACACACTGCAGAATAAGCTCTTCAAAGTACAGCCAATAGTTTGCATGGTACAGTCATCACCCCCCAAAACACACTCAAGTCCAACCTGTCGCTTGCGTAGTTTAGTCATCATCGCCCCCCAAAACGCAGAGCAGATTGAGACCGGACGGTCCCAGATTGAGCCGTCCGAGCATTCCCCCGCGGTGCA
This sequence comes from Nemoura dubitans, assembly GCA_921293005.1. NCBI lineage: Eukaryota > Metazoa > Arthropoda > Insecta > Plecoptera > Nemouridae > Nemoura > Nemoura dubitans. The sequence continues at coordinate 15,325,482 of OV121075.1, forward strand.
CGCGCATCAGGTGCAACATGACGAGCGTGGCGGTGAACAGCGATGCGGGCGACCGCGGCAGACGCAGCAGCTCCCCGCGCCAAGCGACCGTGTAGTGCGGGGAGCCGGGTGTGGCCAACGCGACCATTGCCAGCTCGGGAACGGTGGCTGGCGGCGCCGCGTGGAAGTACACCCCCGTGAATGCGGGCGCGTGGGGATGTGCGGGCAGCGGCGGCAGCTGTCCGTCCAAGTACGTGGCGAGCATGTGCATCACCAGCTGGAACGAAGAGGTGGCTTTGATTTTTTTATATCCCAGGATTATCAATTTTGCAACACCTAGTTGCCCAACCCTCACATGCAGCAAATTCAGTTGTAATTCCTAGAAGGGATCTCAACTTGTGCAACATGAGTTGAAAAAATTGCTAAAACTGGGCATTAGAAGACTACGCAGATGCACACAACAATTATTTGTAAAACCCACAATCCGTATCCCTTCCTTTGTTGCAGTAGTAATTAGATGGAAACGGTAAATCGATAAATAATTTACAAAAAATGCAAAGAGATGGAATCCATGATCTGGTCCTTGGGTTGGCAATATGCTTATAAACTTGTTTTTATAATCAAGCTATATTCATCTGGGCCTCGAATTCGATGCTTCAAAATGAAATCTGAAACTTAATGCTGTACTATGGGTGGAAAGTCCGTTGCTCCTGCAAAGAATAAGTCCACTCACCGCGCTGTCTGTAGGCAGGCTGGCGTCCCACTCTTTGCCGCCGCACCGACCACCGCTGTTCCAGCGGAAGTCGCTCATGCTTCCACCCTGCGAGAGCTCTGCAACGGAACGCAGCAGAGGTTAACAAGTTATATAGTAGCAAAACGGTGGTTTCAAAAAGCTTGAGAACTAGGGCGTTTGTAACTGCACTCACTTAAAAATCTAATGGCCACGTGATAAGTGCCTCAACCTAGGGTTTAAGTGGGTGTTAAGTTATTTGTTAAAGATGGAAAAAATAAGTTTGGATGTGTTTTTAAACCATTTAGCACGTGTTGGGATGGATTCGTGTGATGGATTCGTGAATGTTGCAACGAGGGAAAAAAATCGCAAGCACCAAATTTTGATATTTTCGTTTTGCGCGCAGCCGCGCGCTGCGTCACTATATCACTGCTGTGCTGGCTAGCCAGCGTGCGGCTGCCGGCGTGCAGCTGCCGGCGCGCCAGCTAGCTCCGTTTGCTGCTCGGAGTTTTAGCTAGAAACGTAGAGTTTTAGCAATGGGTTTTTTTAGTTTTGACTGCTATTATAAAGAGCAAGCTAAAATTAGGTTTGCTGTGTCAACTTCATGATAAAATGTCCATGCTTGCTAGTCGAAACAAAGATTCTGATGAGTTCACATGTACGTATAGTACAGTCATGGCAGAAGTGATCCAGCCGTATCAATTCGAACCGGAGTATTCCGACAGTGAAATCGAAAATATAACATTAATACAAGAAGTTTGCGCCGGATTATCTTAGATGTTTTATCAGGGAGAAGAGGCAACAATAGTTGGTGTACTTGTAATCGTTGTATGTCCATGCTCACTGATCACGAGTGCTTGTGTTGCTCTGAAGCCGAGTCGATGCGTCAAGTTAGGGAGGGACACACATGTATTACCGAACATTGATCTTCTCAACATTTTATTATTGACAGTGATGCGTTGAATCTGTTGCACCCAAATACCGAGCAAAATACCATATTTAGTCCAATTAGCAGCCGAACTTCACCAGTGCAAGTGACAAACTGAGGCTGCTGCCTTCTGTAGCGTACGTAGCATGGCACTGCCTGAGATAGGCTGACGTCACTCTTTTCGCTCAATGCGCTGCGGGCGGGTATAGGCTGAGCGGCGCTAATAACCGCGTGTACGATTGTTTTCGCCTCGGAACTGTCTTTCTGGAGCCGAAAAGTCGTAAAACGGGTTGTGTGCCCCTTTAAGGTGATTTGAGACAGAATTACTTTCAGAGCTGCGGAGTTCAAGTTCAGTTATTCGCTGATACCCGTTGGGCTATGAAACTCGTTAAGAAAAGGTCATTGACTGGAAAATGTTTGCAATTCAGATGATTACTAGTTGCTACTTGGTATACATGCAGAGGCATCGGGAAAGCTAATTTTCTGGGTGGGCAAAACCAAAAAGGGGCATCCGGCGCCCCCCCGGCCCCCATACTAGGAACATCGAAAAAAATGAAAATGAAGTGGTACCTTAATGGAGTGAGCTTGGATCCAGGCTGTCGATTAAACGACTTTGAACTGACAACTTTAGGTATTTTCAAGTAAAGCATTATTCTACCTACTTTCGTGGTTTTGGAACTGGAATGAACAATCCTAGGTACGATGGACAAATGGACAAAGAGAACAACAGATGACACTTGGTCACGAGCTATTTAGACTCTTTGTAACTCTCAATACATGACCTCATTTAGTTTTTGTTTTGTACCTTAGCTTCTAAAGGTTTTGAAATGGCTATTGATGTAGGCAAGATTAACATAAATGTTTAGAAGCAGATGAAAAGAATTGCCAGGTTCAAGGATTGCACTGACCATGTCCTTGAGCTTGTTATCCAAGCACATCAGCTGAGTTCATGCAATTCCCACAATCAATTTGATATCTCTCCCAGAAACTTGACAGGAACAACTGAAGATAAATACCTAGTTGTAGTATTTTTAACAGGAAGCTGTGATGTAATTTCAGATTACAGAAGTACTGACCAATTTGAAAAATGTTCTGGATACTTTTACTTGAAATATGGAGCTCTTTTGAAAAGTCACACAGCCATCTTAACGTTATTAATGTTTGAAACTTAATCAAGGGGGCAGTGTGAATATTCAAAAAAGCTCTTTATTTCAAATAAAAGTATCTAGAACTTTTTGTCGAAATGGTCACGACTCGTTAAAGCTAAATGGGTTGAAGCTTTGCCTGTACATTTTTTTTCTCTCTATACCCTAATAGTTCCCAAAATTACTGATTAGTTATTAACCTTTTATTTTGTATTAAAACATATTTTTTGTAAACTCATTACTAGAGCTAGGATAGTTATGCACAAAAAAACAGCAAAACATGCAGGCAAAAGTGCCAAAACATGCAAACATGCAACTTTGAAAAAAAATACATGCCAAAAACATGCCGAGTGAATTATCTTGTATTTACGGAGCCGTGATGGGTTGTGATACGACAAAATGTGTTTCACTACATCAAAACGAGTCCAATGTCGTTCTTTTAGCCAATTGAAACTAGGTTTTTTGACAAATTTGCCTATGGTTGGGACTGGGTATGCGCAAAACAGTAGGTTACAATCATCATTTAAATATTTTCTGATGCGAGGCTGTGTCGTTGGTCAGAAAAAAGGTTTTATGCACCGAAAAACACCGTTCATATTCGTAAGATGTTCTCGAGACAATACTTTAATGAGCTTGCAAGTTGTGGAGTCACATTTTGAATTACCCAGATCAAATTCTTGGCCAGAAAAATTTTCAAAATACCACACAGGAGCTTGTAAGAAGAATTCTTTGCTAAAACTAGCTCGAGCTGGTTGAGCGCAACTTTCGCCTTTGGCAATCTTCGGCTTTTAGGGGCAGACCATGTGTCTCGAGTTGTTTGATGTAACTCGGGTTCGTTCCGAAATAAGCTTTAATGTACGCCAGATCACAAGCTTTAGAGTTCAGCAAAGAAAGCCTTTGTGTCTCTCTAATACTGGCTGCATCGGCTGCATCAAACGTGAACAAAAATTACAAATCAACCCTTGGTGCCAACAAAATCGTTGGTTTTAGCAATCCGTACAATAAATTGCCAATATCTCGTAGGAAATTTGTTGAAATGGTTGAAATATGCACAAACATGCATGAAAATGAAGAAATATGCAACTTTTTAAAAAAAGTGCCAAAATATGCAAAACATGCAAAATGAAACACACATTTTTGGAATCCTTGGGACTCAAATCGGATTTATATCTGTGTCTGCATGTGCTCTGCTTCTTAATAAAGAACATGCAATTGCATAACTATCCTAGCTCTACTCATTACTGATTTTGGACTGAGGAATTACGCCAAAATATTTCTCTGTAACAATGCAAAGACACTTAAACCCAAAGCTTTAACAATGCCTTTAATGAATGCCGAGGAAATCATCAAAGGAAACGCTGAATTTTGCCAAATAAATTCACTGTAATGCTTACAATCGAGAGACCATGTGTATTTGGTGGAGTGGGGATCGGATGGGAGGCCATTGTTGTAATGACTAATGATGAATGGATCAGGGCACACACTGAAAGTAAACTATCATGTCCATTGCTTTCTAATTGTCATGTCAGCAATACAATTTTAAGAACTTGCGACTTGCATCTCTGCTTCTTTGTGGGCTTGACAGCATGTCAGAATTTAGAAATTTAAATAGTTCAGTTCAACCCCACTGCATAAAGTGCTTTTTTGGGTGCCTACACAATCGAGACAAATTTTACTTCTGAACTGAAAAAACCGAAACAAAAACCACAAAAAATAGAATGATTTTTTCTGGCTGAACCGAACCAAAAACCACACTGAAATGGTTCCCCGAACCGTAACCCGAACCGAAAAGAAAAACCGTTACGGTTCAAAGCGCTGCTTTTAATGTGACAGAGTGTAAAAATCCACGTATTGGCATTTGACACAAGGCTGAACCAAAACAGATTCCAACTGCAGCAGTCAGCACCGGGTTAAATCCGCAACTAGGCAAACCGCCAAGTGTACAGACTACTACAGTTGCAAGAATCAAATAGCCGGCAAGCAAATAAAGCACTGACCCTTGATCCTAGAGACGAGGTACTCCTGGTTAGTCGACAGCTCGAGGTAGGGCAGGAGCCGCGCGAGACTGGGCACGCCGTGGACGGCGGTGGCCATCTTGCGCAGACGTTCCAGCCCCAGAGCGCCAAGACGGCCATCGGCCAGCCCTTGGCGGCTCAGCGCGGCGTCCACGGCGTCGATCTCCACCGACAGTCGCCGCAGGACCGTCGCCGAGATCCACTGGGAGGCAAAGGGCAAAGGGCAATTGGTACTCGGTCCAGCAGAGCAGAGAAGAGTGGTCACTAACCACTTATTTGCCACTGAATACACACACCACTAGGCTGCAAATTTCTGCTTGATATGGGAGAAATTTTTAAACATTTATCTACTTACTAGGGCTTCACAAACGCAATTTGTGTTGCGTTGAAGATGAGCGTAGGTAGCGGTTTGTATACAGCGGATAAAAAGGTGGAGGAAGAAGGCATATGAAAACCATGGAGCCCCATGCCAGATCACTGCCTTTTTGAAAATTCTGATCACTCGAATATTAAGACCATTGAGCCATTCCGTATGAAATCAACACAGCAAGTAACCTGACCATCTGCAAAATTAAAAAATGAATTGCTTTCTTATAGTGGTAGTCTAGGAAGGATAAAAAACATTTTTTCCAAAAATTAATCTCTCACGGTTCATGCGCAGTAGCCACCTAAACTTTTGCCGGTTTAAATGCTAATTCGCGCTTTCCTTTGCGTTCGGGCTTATAGCTAACGACCCGTTAAACTTAATGCAATAAAAGTGATTCCATTAGAAAGATAAGAAAATTTCGAGTCGTTTAACATCATAAAACACCCCTAAGTAAAAAACTACCCTTAAGGTACAATCATCCCTTAAATTGCACAAAAATGCAATTACTCATATTTTTATTTTGATGAAAATTTTTTTGTACCTACCAAGAGATTAATAAAACTTTTCTGAAAGTTTCGTTCTGGGGTTCCCAGTAGTTTCCGAGAAAAAAAATAGTTTGTCTCATTTTCGTACTTTTATGTGAGCGTATACAGTATTTCACAGGCTTTTCAGATCGATCGGTCATATTTTCAGGGAGTACGCATACTTAGAATTAACAGCTGTTTAACATGCATGTGTAATATAGGTAGATAAAGGTCTCCTCAAAGTTTCATCTTGGGGTTCGCATTTGTTTGAGATATATGTCGTTTCTTGAGAAGGAGCACATATTATTTTGGAGTATAGTGTAGTGAGTTTGGTTCACATATTATTATTAATGTTCTTCACAAATCTGTTTCAAGTCGATTTGCTCATTAGTAATTGTCTGTAATTAAGTAATTGTTATTAGTAATTGTAAGGAAGGAAACCTCATTGTATTTCCTTTGGAAGTCAATAGAAATCTCCCTTACACTCTTACAGATAGGTTTGGAATGCGCAGCAAATGGATCGCAGCACGATTTTTCTAACACTCTGTATCGATTAAGAAATTTCAGCTTGTGATATTTACAAATAGTCGTAATTCTGTCACACGCTACACGTTGTTTAAGTCTATATTGGTCATCACTCGAAAATGCACTAAAGTCTCTCTGTTCACTCACTACACGCTTTACGCAAATCTCCTCCAAGAACACTCTTATCGAACACATGGTGCAAGACCGACTGACGCCAAAACCTACCCCGCTCTTTTGCAGTTTCAATATTGTAGGAAAGATGTAGAATGTCCCTAAAACGTGCAAACCTTACCTGGACACCTGCAAACGGCAATCACTAAATCGCATACCTTTTAAATATTTGCAAGCGCACCTAGTAGCCGCCAAAAAACACCTTCAATGTCCGTCACTCAAAAGCAATCGTTAGAGGCAAACACTTTGCCAGGTAGTAGCATTACACGATAATAATACCCACCAACAAAGATTGCCGCGAATTCTGTCACCAGATTCTACCTGTCTGGAGCCAATTAATTTGACAGGACATCACACAAAATCTGAAAGATGCCTTGAATTAAAAAAAAAACACAGTAATTTAAAATTACCCGTTGAAATTTTAAATGCGGTAAATGCCAAAAAATATCAATGCCAAGAAACAGACAATTACTAATGAGCAAATCGACTTGAAACAGATTTGTGAAGAACATTAATAATAATATGTGAACCGAACTCACTACACTATACTCCAAAATAATAAGTGCTCCTCCTCAAAAAACGACATATAGGTATCTCAAACAAATGCGAACCCCAAGATGAAACTTTGAGGAGACCTTTATCAACCTATATTACACATGCATGTTAAACAGCTGTAATTTCTAAGTAATGCGTACTCCCTGAAAATATGACCGATCGATCTGAAAAGCCTGTGAAATACCGTACACGCTCATATAAAAGTACGAAAATGAGACAAACTATTTTTTTTCTCGGAAACTACTGGGAACCCCATAACGAAACTTTCAGAAAAGTTTTATTAATCTCTTGGCTAGGTACAAAAAAATTTTCATCAAAATAAAAATATGAGTAATTGCATTTTTGTGCAATTTAAGGGATGATTGTACCTTAAGGGTAGTTTTTTACTTAGGGGTGTTTTATGATGTTAAACGACTCGAAATTTTCTTATCTTTCTAATGGAATCACTTTTATTGCGTTAAGTTTAACGGGTCGTTAGCTATAAGCCCGAACGCAAAGGAAAGCGCGAATTAGCATTTAAACCGGCAAAAGTTTAGCTGGCTACTGCGCATGAACCGTGAGAGATTAATTTTTGGAAAAAATGTTTTTTATCCTTCCTAGACTACCACTGTACGTTTTCTTATACATTTTTAGTTTATAGCGTGGTCAGGTCATTTTTCCATTTTTTTTGCTTTGATTTCATATGGAATGGGCCCATTGTGACCTTCCTCTGTTTCTCTCTAGAGCTGTCAGATAGCCAAAGTATTCCTATTTTGAGCTAATTGAGTAGTTTAAACATATATAAATAGATGTAAATTACGCTGAGGCTTCTTATTATGTTGGAGATGTATTTCTAGCGCGGATTTGCTGTAATTACTTCTATAAATGAAAATGACCTATTTCTGATATATTTGTCAAATCTTTGCCTTGGACAAACTTGAAGTCAACAAAGCTTGGTCACCAAGGTAACAAAAGAAATTGATCCAGTTGTCAGAAAGTACCGAATATCACGAAAAAACACTACAAAAATGCTAATAAAAACCAATTGCCAAGTCCTACTGACCTATTATGCCTACTGGCATAATAAATATATATGAGGTCGACATGTTTACAAGTTTTTGTGAAAATATATAAACAACTTTGAAATTTACAGAATACAGATTCAAAATTTTGAAAAAATCTGAAAATTTTGTAAAAATTGATTCATTCACAAATTTCTAACTGATCTTTTCCAAAAACGCAGGGGTCTAAGTTGAGAACAAAGGTAGGTCCTCTGAAATTTTCACCCAAATCATTTCAGGCGTTTGGTCTGTAGAGCACGCACAAAAAAAAAAACATACAGAAGTGACTTTTTTTTGGGGGTAGTGAAATTGAAGATTTCGTTTTGCTCACTACGCTCATCGACTATTTAATATGAATGAACATTATAAAACACAAACTACAAACACGTAACATAATATTAAATGCTAATGCAAACAAAATTTCTAATATAAAGCACCAATAAAGAAATACATCATTGATATGCTGGATAATTCTTTAAAATGCTCCTTTTGCTGACTGAATTCACAATTTCTTTAGATTACTGTCTTACCCAAAGATACATTTTAGGTTTAAGCACAAACATGTAAGAATGCCAAATAAGTACTACGTCACAAAGTAACGTCAACTAAACCTCATCACCACACTGGTGCCGGTGACAGGCTCAAGCCGGTCAAATCCGGGGACTCACCATGCGCAGGTTGGCCTGCCATTGCGTGAGGTTGGCCGGGTCGATGCCCAGGCGTCTCCACATCTCCTGCCGGTGCAGCGCGGATGCGGGGCTCAGCGCGGCGTCGGCTGCCGACCCTTCCGCCCCCCGACTTGCGGCTGAAACACACGACACCGCGCTCAGTCTCGCTGCGGGACAACTTCCCGGTCGCTGGAAGATATCACTGCAGACATTTCTGGTTTTCTATTTCACTGTCTATACTTTCCAATAGGAAGTGGAAAAGAAAATGGCTATCAAAGCAAATTTACACAATTGCATCTCAGGTCTTGGCTAGACCAGCACTAGAGGGTTCCCAATCCAATTTGGTTTGTTCCATCTATTAATTATTTACATTTAATATCTATAACATGGTATCATCCGAAGGTTATTATATAGTATCTTTGGTATCATCTATCTATATTACACTACCCAAAATTCAAATTTTCACATTTAATTTTAAACAACCTATAGATAGCCTATCTATAGGTAGTAAATGCCCTGTCCAATGAAATTAAGTTAAATGACTTGATTTGGCAGAAATGACAGCCAAGCTGTGTGGTTCACACTGTAAAGCTTGAAATTTGGTGGTCATTTCACTTCAGCTTGACCACCCTTGAGATCAGAGTCCCTTGACCAACTTCGGGTGCACCCATAACAAGTGACTGGGCTGGGTCGTGCGTTGCGAGGTCGGTACTGACGTGGGTCAGGCGGCGCGGTCTGGTACGCGGCACGGCGCATGGGCGTGTCCTGCCCGCCGGCGGCAGCAGGGTGCGCCCAGAACGAGCCGAGCAGTGACGGGGAGCCGCGACTAGCGTTGGCAGCACTGGCTGCGCCCGCCGCTTCCTGTGCTGCGCACTCGCGCAGGTATTCCGCCAACGCGTGCTCGTCTTCCAGCAGCGGCGTTGAGGACGTCGGGGACAGGCGGTGTCTGGAAACGTGATGCACATTTTGATGATGAGCTCTTTTTGGAAGTCAATGGTTGCAGAGGTCATCCCACAAGTACTTGTTTATTTATTTTTAGTGCTAGCAGTAGCAAAGCATGGGCTAACATAAAAATATTGGCGCCAGGTCATGGTGTATACTATACGAATAGTAGTTAAAAGGCCAATAGGTATCGATAATAGTGGTATGATACCTGTAGTAGTTGCAAAGACGAATTATATTCCACATTGACTTGAGCCATGTTTCTAGGTTAGTGTCAGCAAAGAGTCTAGGGTTACCAATGGTGTTACCATAGGTTTTTTTACTCTATGGTGTTACCTAAAACTATGACCACGCTACGTATGTAGGTATATTATGTATTTAGGTAGGTACCTTATGTAGCAGACAGATAAGTACATAAAGAATTTTAAGTTTACCGTAGTGTAGATGCTGGTGAGACAGTTGAAGTGTCAGGTGTTCCAGGAAAGTAGCTCCATGATGGGGCCGATGCAGAAAGATTGGCGGTACTGTTCATGCTCCGCCAAGACAAATCACAGTTGGTAGGAGACTCTGGTGGCTTCGGGCAAGTTGCAATGGGCGATACCACATGGGGATCGGCACCATGCACTCCCAGGAGATTCCGTTGTTTGGTAGTCAATGCGACCGGTTCTGTGCAGAACCTGTGTCTGACGAACTGGGAAAGGTGGTAGACGGAGTTCGCAGCGAGGAAGAGAGCAATCGAAGCCTCGACATACTGGAATGCCGTCGAGTACCAGGGGCACGAGTTGAGGTAGTCGTAGAGAACTACCAAACATAGTATAGCGTTTACTGAGCACCATACTACGCTCTGGTTAGCTAATTTTGAAGCTCGCTTAACCTCCAAAGTTTGGTTGAGAAGACGTTGCTGGTTTGCTGCTGGCGGAGGCGGCATAAAGCGTCTAGAAACATTCAGATTAAATACATAGCGAATTTAAAAAGTTCGAACACGAACTATCAATTAAAGAATAACTTACCGCATTTTCGCAGAAATATAAAAAATATCAAAAGAAGCGACTTGATAACAAACTGTCACGCGGTACGAAAGGCAAGTAAGAGCTCAAAGTCAAAACGAGAAACGCGCCATATTCTTACTTTTAACTCGGTCGATTAATTGATCCTGATTTTCGTTATGGCGCAACGTTTCGAATGTTCATCCAATAAAATCCATTGCCTCAAACCAGCACAATAACTTGTAAACGCATGAAAAAAATATCAAAAGAAGCGACTCTATAACAAATTGTGACGCGGTACAAACGGCAAGTAGCTCAAAACGAGAAATGCGCCATATTTCTTTCTTACATCTCGGTCGATTAATTGAACCTGATTTTCGTTATTCGTGCTCTTATGAACCATATTGGGCTATTATTATTCAGTGCCCGGCAAACACAAACCATAATCAGCCCTGTCTAGTTAAATGGTAATGAAGGCAGCAGAAGTCTGAATACAATTTGGAATATAATTCAACATAGAGCGTCGGAACATTGCCTCCAATTGGTGCCGCTTGCAAGGTCCAATGGACATCTCGCAGTCCACTCAAATTGATCGAATTTTCATGGCTAGACATTTTCCTCAAATATCCTGTTCACTATCTACAGAGGAAATAGAAAAGATACATAAAAACAACTTTATTTGCACTATATTAATATAATATAGTTATAAATCAAGTATCTACACATTACATTTTCAAATACTAGGGTGCCCTACAAAGAAGTTTGACATTTTTCAAAACCCCATCAGGGTCCTCTTTGTGCAGCATGAAATGCGCTTGCACCTGAGCTGGGCTCACGTCGTGGCCTGCAGCTAGAACGAGGTCGGCAAACTCCGTCGCTCCTGCCTCGGCTCCACGGTGAAAGCGTCTGAACATTGTCTCCAGTTGGTGCCGCGTGCAGTGTCCGATGTACATCTTGCTGTCCACTCGACCTGGTCGGATCAGAGCGGGATCCAGTCTGCAGAAACAAGGGAAGGCAAGATAATTGCTTTAGCAGTGAGTGTGTTAAGAATTGCTTTCTGAGACAGCAAAGATAGCCTTCAAACTTAGGGCAGGGAGAGCTGCTATTTCTGCTGTTTTTATCCCTAACATGTAACATTTATTGGTTTCCAGTAAATATTAAAAAATAATAATGTTATTGCTCTACACTATAGTCTACTAATAGTCTATAAGTGACGACAATCACAAATTTGTTTGACAGTTTGCCTTACAATTCTGTGTTAGTACTGGTACTAAAACTGCTGAGGTATGAGTCACCTTTCAAGATAGTTGGTGGTCATGAAGAGGATGCGAGCTTCTGTGGAGGCGACACCGTCGAGGCAGTTTAGTAGTCCACTGAAGGTAATGCGGTTGAGACCCTCATATGCTCCGTGCGCTGTTGAAATAATAAATTTAATTTGAAGGGAAGAGAGTGACAGAGTAGGAATTAGACTACGTCCTGCCCCGGTGACATTGAAATTATTGTTATAAACCAGCACAGTTGTCAGCTGCGTTCCAAAACTCGCTCCAGAGCAAGCTCCTACAGGCTCTTAGCTCACTCCTAGTGGTGTGGCATGATGGACGACAGCCAAAGTTGTTACAAGAATTGCAGTCACCAACGTGGATATGGATACTAATTACTAATGTACATACAGCGTAGATACAGAATCAAAATAGAACAATAGGTACCATCTCCTGCAATGAAATGTCAGAAAAATTGGACTGTTAGGCATTTGAAATGGATTTAGATTAAATATCAGGAATCAGGATGGAGTTTTTTTTTAAGGAATTTTGCTTTAAACAAGACAATAGCGTAGAGCCAAGTGCAAAGAACGGAAAACAAAGTGAATCACATTTTCCAGATTTGACAACTAGCCAAAACTTGCGACAACTGGCGTTAAAGCCAGGTAGCGTCCTACTTTGAGGTCGTTCCTCGCGACTTGCGAAAGCAGCATCCACGTCTTCCAACAAGACGACCGACTGCTGCGGGGCGTGTGCTAAGAGGTGCGCCAGTCGGTCGTCAGTCAGCCCACGCTCGCTCAGGTTCAGCACGCAGATGCCGAGCTCTAGCTCGCCTGCCAGCGCCGTGATGAAGGAGCTCTTGCCGCAGCCAGGCGGTCCGTGGAGCAGGTAGCCGCGTCGGTACGGGATGCCTGACCGCCAAGCCACGTTACAAACATGCTTTCTAGTCATTTAATAAGGCATTGTTTGATGGGCTATGTTTTGGGGGCAGCAATGGTGCAAATACCTTGTAATTTAATATCAAACTATTGCAGCAATATTTGGAAGCAATATTTTATCAATCAATCAATCAGTCTCATTGACATAAAACAAACCACAATCAAATTGAAATTGTAATTGACATAGGAATTTTGGCTTCATTCAGAATAGGGATAGCATAGTGAGCATGTTGATTGCTTCAAAAAGGACAAATTTTCCCAGTTCTTCTTTTGGCAAAATTCAAATCTCCAGTTATATTACTTCTAAATAAATCTACAATTGGATCTCACAGAACTATGCCAAATTACCTTATCAAAACCTGAATCTGCATACAGAATGATTTTCTCCCATTTTAAATAGGTAGCCCAGAAGTAAGCGGAAAAATCCGCAGATGAATTTTGTCGAGAATGAGCACTAACGTCCAAGTTATCTTCGCTCACCCATCCTATCAAAATCACATCCCGCCACTCACCGCGGTCTGCATACCACGCAGGTATGTTGATAAACTCGCGCACATCTGCAAGCAGTCGCTCCGACAGGCCCGCGTCGAGCACCACAGAGTCGAGGGGCCGGCGGCGTCGGGGGTGCCCGAAAGGCCGCCACTCCGACCCCAGCGCGGTGTACATAACGGTGCGGCCCTCGTGCTGGCGTAAAGCCATCACGCGAGCTGCCAGCCGACAACAATTGAGCAGATAAGTGATGCAGATAGTCATACATATCTGCACATCTATATTGTATCTTAGGATTTACAAACTTAACTTTGTAGAGAAAACAAATTTTCAAGGATACTGGAATTAATCACTGGAATGTTATAAGTGGCTTTGTAAAACAATCAATGCCTCTTCTGGGGCCAAGCCATGCAAAGTACGTAGCTTACTGTTTTTTTTAAACTTGAATCAAATTAAGATAATAATATGATACATTTTTATTACTATAATCAATCAATATCAATGTTTGTACAAAACTATTACAAGCACAGTTACAAGGGAGATTGCTTCTGAGCATTCTTCTGATAACAATAGACAAGATTAGAGACGTTGAGCATACCCTCATCCAGGATGCCAGTGAAAAGGCGTTTGTCCCAGCCAATAGCTGTGAGCGTTACGGTCTCCCATGGTACACCCATGTGCAGGTCGAGTGTGTGCTGCTCTCGTGTTCGCTCCACCCGAATCCAGTTGCCCAGGTAGCTACGAATCAAAGCACGTCTCTACCACATTTGCCAGCCACCTTGATAAGAGTGAAGTAAATCAATGCACACCTCTAGGTACTTGGAAATCTGCCTAGTAGAATTTCGGCAATGTGCTGAGAAAGGTTTGTCTGAAAAGAGCATAGGCAGGTCAGGTACCGACCTGGAACTGGATGGCATGCTTAGGGGATCGAAATCTCGTTATTAGAAACCAGTTTTCTTATCAGCAGCTGCCTTGCTCCGTAAAATGAGAATCGACCAGCTGATAGATCGGTGCAGTGTGGAGTTATGCGATGACATTTCACGCAAATCCAAAGGCCTAAAATACATAATTTTTTAGGGGGAAGATCACTTCCAGATAACAGTTTCAGTAAATCACCTCCTATCGGCATAAGACACATCACATGTATGACACATACGTAGACCTACACGCAGTACACATTTTTACAAGTTCGGTTGAAAATTTATTTTCAGGGTGGTCAAAATTGCACAATTAGCACGTTTTTTTTTCTCAAAACAGACCAAAAGTTGCCAAAATCTCATGGTCACACCATTAAAGTTATCATTCCAATATTTCAGTATGTTGTAGACAAAAGACGTAAATAAGGGTGACCATGGCCCTTTTCCCCAATTTTTTTTTGCACTTTTGTATACAAGGGCTCTAAAAAGGGTAAAAAATTAAGAGCTTTTTGGGAATGCTCTATCATTCCAGGGGCAAATTAAAAAAAAATATCAATGGTTGCCCTTATTTACTACTTTTGTCTACAACATACTAAAATATTGAAATGATAACTTTATTGATGTGGCCTTGGGAACTCGACAACTATTAGTCTGAAAAGACACTTTCTCGCAAACTGATCTGTCCCCTTAGTAAGCTAGGGGAAAATTCAAAAAGTTTCCTGCGTCTTCTCTGTATGAAAAACACATTTATTCCATCACTTTTTCGGTACTTGCAAAAAAGTTGGTATTCGCAATGTGAATCACCTAGTTTAAATTGCATACTTGCTTTTGTTATCTCACGTTACCTCCGACCTGCCTGGACGAGGTAATGGTAGGGTATAAATAAGTAAATAACGATTAAATTGATATCGAGAAAACGGAAACAATTAATATAAATGATATGAAATCGAGATATGGAAACATATGTTTTCTTTAATATTAAAAAAGTGGTGACATGGATGTGTTCCTATCAAAGGGAGGATTCGAGAAGTTTTTTATTTTCTCTTCTAACTATAAGATTAGGTGTTGTATGCCAGTGGGGGTGTGTGGAATCGGATACTAAACATGCCAGATAATAAATTCGTGAGTTTTTCGAGGAGGCACTGGTAATTTATCAAAACTAGATTGCGACCGATCAATGAACATGACATCCTCTGCCACCATGTGCTCATTCACGTGGTCGGTACCTGGCCTGCCTAGGTATGCTCTTTTCAGACAAACCTTTCTGAGCACAAAGCCGAAATTCTACTAGGCGGATTTCCAAGTACAGAGGTGTACCATTGCAAGCCTAGCTTTAATTGTCTTAACATTACTCCAACAACCACAATAAAGAGTGGAAGTTCTGAATAATAGATACTCTTATTTCATTTCTATAAATACGTATATTTCACTTATATTAAAATGTGAAGACTAGGTGGGTGTTGCTTTAGTTTCACCGTAGAATTTGAAGGCTATAGAAGCTCACGCTTATGTAAGGTGGGTCACTTGGAATGTGCTGTAGTTGAGCCGAAAACGATCTATACCTATCTAGTGCAGTGCTAGTAGTAGCGCTGCATGTACTGCATGTACCGCTACTACTAGTGCTGCACTAGATATATATTGTTTTCGGCTCAACTACAGCACATTCCAAGTGACCCACCTTACATAAGCGCTGTGCTTCTATAGCCTTCAAATTCTACGGTTTCACCTCTGAAATGAATCTCCAAACAAGGCATGAAGGACTTCAAAATTACAGCCAGACGGAACCTATTATTGAAGAAACTGTACATACGTATGGTACATAGGTTGTACCTTTTACATTTTTTTGAGAAATCATTACAGCTTTAAATCTTGCGCTCACCTAAAGAAATGTGTCCCGATGTTGGGTATGAAGTCGTATTTTGTGGAGACTCGACCTGACTCGCCCTGCTCAAAACTGGTCTGCACTGATAGGTGCTGTGTCTGTCGCGCTCCCTTCTCGGTGATCCACTGTAGCAACCAGTGATAGCTCTTGTCTCGGCACGGAACCTAAGAGCGGTGCGTTACATGAAAGATTTTGCTTTCTATCAGCTCCAATATCCTTGTAGTGCAAAAATAGCTATTCTCACCTCCAGCGTTATCATACAGTGACGACGAAACAACATTACGCCTCCCTGCATACCTGGAACAAATCTTAGGTGATTTCAATTTTTGTGTAGGTACCTGCTTCTAGAATTGATTCATGCAAAAGATTACCCTTTCGAAGGATGGCGGCTCCAGCACCGAGGCCAAACAATCCAAAACCCGCACCGAAGTACGGGTTTTCGGACAATGAGCCGATAAGCTCGGAGAGCGGCATCGCACTTCACTAGGTTATCGATGACATAATTAATTTAAACTGAAATTATTTGTATATAAAAATAGGTTATACCGTACTATGTGGAGGCCGCCATTGACACCACGTGACTAATTTAAGCATGTTAAGCAGCTGTCAATTCGCTGTCAAACGCCGGTATTGTGCAGTATTTTGAGGTTACCTTTAATTCCTTCGTTTACATAAAAACTCTGTAATTTTATGATTTTTCAGAATTAGAAAATCACACAAACACACAATAGAATAATAATGGAGAAAAGTGAGCGGAAAAGCAAGAAAAAACATAAACGAAAGTCGGAGGAACTGCTGCCGATGGCCAGCTACGTTAGCGACAGGCCTGCATTATTAGCGCAGCTGTTTTCGGCACTGCCAAAGGACAAGATGCTGGCTATGCTGCCCCCAATGCTGCGTGATGTTCCACAAGTATGATTGCATAATGTGTTTTCTATTTTTTTCAAAACGTCCGTGCCAGCGTTGCTCTTTGGGCAGAGAGATGTCATAGTTCACTTCTGATCATTGGCTTGATTTCAGGACGAACTACGGGCAGACTGCCTAGAGGTGTTGCTTGGTTTGTCTGCGCGTCGCGTGCGTAGTGTTCTTCGTGGAGAGCAGCTTGGCTCATCATCTTCGTCTGAAACAGATAGCCAATCCGAAGCGAGCCGGGAGCCTTCACCGAATCGGGAGCCTCCGTCAAGTCCTGCCACAGAGCCAGCCAAAGAAAACTGTTCACTGCTAGAGATTGTCGAACTCCAACTGAGAGCTCGAGCAATCCGAGCTGCTCTCAGCCATGGCGAGGGTGACGATGAAAAAGAACCACCTCCACCAACACAGAAGCCTGACTCACCAACAACTGTTGCCCCTGAACCTATTCCCATTCAGAGTGATATGAAAGCTGAATTTGTATTGGAGCCATCAATGGCGTCTAAAGTAGCCAGGGCCAAAAAACGGCCTGTTCTGGTTGGACCACTCAAAAGACTTGGAAAGAGGGTGTTGTTGGCCACAAGCAATGGGCCTTCGTCAACACAATCATTGACGGAGTCTGCCGAGCCAAGGGACAAACCAATGGAAAGTAGAGAAATGTATTTAGAAGAAATTTCTGAAGAAGTAAAGGATAAAACCAGTTTGAACAAAAATGAAGAAGAGAAAATAAGTGAAGAACCAAAAGAGGAAGCTAGTGGTTTGGAAAAAAAAGTGCTAGAAACAATAAATGTAGAACATGAGGTTGATGGGGAAAATGAGGCCCATCAACAAAAAACTACAACCTCCACAGACACGGAGAGCGTCCAGGCCGAAGCAGAGCCGCCCGCCACTGACAAAATGACTCCAGATGAAGCTTGCACAGATCTTCAGGTGTGAAAATTGTGGGAATAGGAAATCATTTGGACCCTGTAAGACAGAATTGGTAGGAACTAGAAGGGGAAAAGATTTCCCTTCGTGACTTGAGAAATTTTTGTCACATTGTAACATTTCCATCATTAAGCTATTTATTGCAGAAGGAAGTTTTACAGTCACACAACAGGTTTTCAGTTACCAACCAACTTCATTTTTATTTACTCTATATTCATTATTTAAATGCAGATTTCATCGTAGCCCTAGACCGACACTGTTAACCAGGTTGACCAGGTACCCCAAAGTGTAATCAGACATTACTTCTCTGATAATTTATTATATTTTAGTTTGACATTTTCAATTGTGTTAACATGTAACTTTATTAACTAATCAGCAATTAAAGGTTAATCTCGCATTGCCAAAATGAAGATTAAGACAGCGTAGGTGCAACCAGGCACCTGCGAAACGAAGGGATAGATATGGACTGGATTGCCCAGTTGACTAAAGGTTGCCATAGGTTTCTCTCTCACAGTTCCACTCCACCAACTGCATGACTGATAATCACGATTTTGGCCTACCATCCAACTGAGCTGAGATTTATAAGTACATCTAGTAACTACCTATTTTGATAATAGCTACACTTATTAGCCAGTTACGTGACGTGGTTTGCACTTGTTTCAGGATGCGACGTGGGTCCATAGAAGACTGCAACAAGCTGCTAGTCCAACGCTTCGATTGAACCTAATTGGCTCCACTCGGCAGCGGTTGGCCAACAATGACTCGGCGGCAGACTCCACCTCTGTGGCCAACGGGAGCCAAGCCGTGGCACCTCCACTAGCAAACAGTACGCAGGCCGACGCAAATGAAGGCTCAGTTTCTCAATATGCCTCACTGGCTTCAAACTCACTTGAAATTGAACCTCTGGTACTCAACTATGAGGAGGACTAATGTGCAGTGGGAGAGATTATTGTGAACTATTGTGCATTAACATCAATTGCCAAAAATGGCTTTGTATTTGGTGTAAACATAAATACTATCCACTATCCAAAATTAAACACATTTAATTAAGAAACTTTGTTCCTTGTTTGGTTATTCACTTTCCATCCTTGAGTTCCTGTTTGTGTCATTTGGTGCGGCGTGAAGCGAGAGCTTGCGCCAACATTCCCGCCTGCACTAATGCAAAGCCGGCAAGCGCACCAACGCAGCATGGGAGAGGAAACTGCTGCCACGCCCGATCCCAGTCAAGAGGCAGTGTAAAGGCCCCGAGCCATGCCCCTAACACTGTCCCTATGCTGCCCGGGGGTGTGGTCCAAGGCTGGCCAACAAATCGCAGCAGAATCGGAGGAGCTGCTGCAAGCGCTGCAAGGAGAACTGCCAGTGCGAGAGTTGTCTCAGCCAAAGCAGGCGCGCCAAGCAGTGCTATGACCACGTGAAAACAGGCTGCAGCAGCAGGCAGGAGAGCGAGGCATCGGATTGCATCTCTGGGTCGGAATCGAGTCCGACGGCCCGTTAGCGGAGGTGGCTCAAGACGGCGGCTGATGGCGAGCTTCAGCGACTCAAGTGTGAGGACCAGTGCGGCGGTGGGTAAAGGCAGCAGCAAGTCACAGGCGAGTAATGCTAAAAATAGTGTAGAGTGGCTCAGTGAAAAGGCTGGTTCGAAAGTTGAGCCCATTCTAACCTCACTTCGTAGGACCGGTTTAATTAAAACTAGTCGCCGCTTACACGAACCTCTTTAACAGAGTATTTATTTGCTCGGGTGCCTTTACGGCCTTTACGGCTTTGTAACACAATGTACTGTCAAGGAGTGGGCTAGATTTTCAATCAATATCTATAAACTGCTATAAACTTTACAGCAAATGACAGTTGCCAAGCTAGATCTGTCGGCTGTCCTTTGTTTGATTCTCGCCTATCCATTGAGAAAATGGCACGAAATTCAATATTATGCCACAACAACCTTCCTTTACAAGCCCTCTTTTTGGGTTGAAATTATCAATCAACCACAGAAATGACCATACCTAGCTAGAGGTAAATGCATCAATTTAATAATAAAATAATAATCTACTAATAACGGAAGGGTAACAGGACATAGCATTTTCGGAATGATTGGTCATCATTATAGCATTCTAAACCAACTTTTTACAGTAGGTACTTAGATTTTATTAATGTACTTTGGCAGAGGCAGGGAAAATGGAGATATCTTGCAATCTTCATCTCCTTCGTTCCAGTCCACAGTGTTTCCTGGCTCACACCGATCAAGCCAAAGATTCATCAGAAACGGTGGTAGGGTTCCACTCCAGGTCTGTTTAAATACCACTTGTTTTAGATTCTATTCAAGTTATTATATTAACCAATGACAATAACTGTTTAAACATGTGTAGATAGGTGAGCCTATTGCTGGATTTTTAAAAATAACTGAGCTGTTCTTTGATGGACAAACTGCTATATTAATATATGTCAATTGTTGCCAATTAATATTGCCAATAATATGCCAATTGTTGTACTGTTACGCACCTTTTCGCTGTGATCCATCCACGTCCATTCCATGCGATTACCCTGCTCTTCAGCTATCTTTTTGCCCTGTGCGAGAATCTTCAATCCTGACTTGTCGTGGTAACGGATTTGGTGATAGTATGCTTTCATGTGCAAGAACCTTAATCATAAAAGAGGAAACAATTTTGATTAAACATTTAGGAACCACTGTTGGAAAAAAGCAACATTTGACACAGAAAGTGAAAACATATATTTTTTTTTGTAAAAAGCCTTCTAAACACATAACGAAATTGTTCCATACCGTGGCACGGCCATCTTGACAGCCTTGGTCGCTTTCCCAATCCGTTCGATGAGCGCGCTTATCTCCTTGAACTTGGCAGCGACGGTTTTGACATCGCGCACATCCACCCGACCAACAGCCAGCAGTAGCATGCCTTCGAGCACATTGATGGAGCTGAAGACGGCTGCCAACGAATCGTCGGTGTGCTTGAGGTAGTCGCCCAGTGCCAGCGGACACCAGGTGTCGGCTGCCTCCCACTCGGAGTTGCGCAGGCACCTGTAAAGGATATCAGGCTAGACATTAGAATTCGTTTTGGAAATTTAGCAAATATAGGTAGGTACACTTATGCAATCATAAAAAGCACCCGCAAAATTTTACTAGGCCCGACGCATGGGCTAGGCTGAAAAACAGTGTAGTTTAAAACTGGTTAGGGCTCGATGAAAGACCCATGCCCCAACAATTGCATGGTGGAGCCAAAAGGGAGAGGCATATCTAGATTCAGCCTGTGACTGGTTTGGGTCGATCTGCTTTATCAAATAGGCAAATAAAATAATAGCCGCCAAACTTATTCCGCATCGGAATGTGATGATACTAATTGAATTGTGTAATTAACGATTGTTAAAATGCTCTTGTCATCTTGTCATCTCCGACCTGCCTAGGCAATTAGCAATCCAAAAGGTCGGGTCTCGGTACGATCATCTAGCTTAATTGAGCGATAAGAGACGCAATTAAAATAATGCCTGTGAAATTATGTTCAGAAAAACTACTTTTTCTCCAAAAATGGAAAAGTAATGCTGGATTTGTATTACTAGTGTGGGAAAGATGCAGAAACATTTTTGATTTTAATTGTTTCTTCAAAATTAAGTGTTTTAGGCATGAAGATATGTGCCAACATCCTGCAAAACTCCCGAGTGAACCGAATCATGAGTCTTTCCGATCGTCAATTGCCAGAGAAAAACAGCTACTGATAACGAAAGAGGTTTATCAAACTAGTCCCAGGCCCACAAAAGCACATGGCTAGCCACGTGTTCAGAACCTTACCTACACTGTTTTCAACCGAACCTGAAAAAGACTTGTATATTTTTTTGACTAGCTCACTTTATGTTTGCGCAAGTGTACCTAGGAACTATTTTCAAAAGCTTTAGAATAGTTGTTTACCTATCTTCATATTATGGAGGTAATTTACATTGCCAATATTAGTAAGAATATAGGAATTTTTTGGCAAAAATAACAATGATTTTTAATGAAGATTTCCTCAAAGGCTGTCCACCCAAGTCAGGCCAGATGCTCCACTGAACATCTGTATTAGTATCGGTCCGTCGGTTAAATGTTATTAAATTAAAAACTCATTTAGATGGACTCCACACACCAAATCAAATCAGATAGGTACAAGTATGTAAAACTAGTAATTTTAAAGACTCACCATATCCAGGCATTGATGAAGAATCGTTGCTTTGCGGACTGGTCTCGGACCGCTGTGAGGTGCTCGCCCTCCTCAAGGAGGAACTTCTCCACCTGGTCCATGGTGACCACGCTGAAGCCGGTCTCGAGTTGAACGCGCATGGAGAGAGCCAAGAACCATGTGAGAGCAGACTTGTCTATCTCGCCCCGTGCGGCCAATTCGAGCGTGTGCAGAAGGAGCACGGCCTGGTTGATTCGTCGCTCCAGCACCATTGTCTGCCCGGAGAACAGGGACAAGTTGACAAGTTTGGGATGCATATTTAGGGGACGGCAAAAATTTGGAATGAAAAGGAAAAAGATGCACTATAACATGAGCATATATATTTATATATATATATATATGGTAGGGAGGCGAAGCTGGAAAAATGTGCACCCGAACCGGGATACGAACCCGGGACCTCCTGCTTGCCGGGCAGGTGCTCTACCAACTGAGCTATTCGGTCACACATTCTCCCTGCTTCGCCGGGTAGGACAAGGGGGTTCTCCGGGGAGATGAGACAATTTCCTCTCATATATATATATATATATATATATATATTTTTTTTTTATTTAAGAGGGGAAAAAGTCAAAGGAGAGAAAAATAAAATCGTAATGATGAAGACATTCAGTAGCAAACTCCGTTGGCAAGCAGATTGTAGTAATTTGGTGAGCAAACCAGAATGAGCAAAGGCAGCAGCGACTTGCGTATCTCGCTGTTTTGGATGTTGGACGTGATGTGCAGCAGCTTGAGCCCGAGGTTGCCTGCGTGGCGGATCTCGCCACGATTCAGCCGTGACATGAACACGGCGAAGTAGAGCTTGACAATCGCCTCCAGTTCCTTGGCCTCCGAGCAGAATGTTAGGCTACACAGCTGCAAACAAGACATGCAAATTGGTGGATAGATATTAGATGGTCGGTGTCACTGTTTTTCTTTGCAGAGCTAAACAAATTGAAACAGCCTTAAAAGGTAAGAATTCTGGGAGCTTAGTTATAGAACATGGTTTGGTTAAGTTTGTAAGCAATTAGAGCAAGATGAGCTTCCCAAATTCCAGATGGTCAATTTGTTCATGGTTTGTTCATTTGTTCATGGCTGTCAGCATAGGTGCCATCAAAATACGAGGCCTGCCTAAGCAATTTCTCCAGTATTGTTATTGATCAAATGAAATGAATATGAATATGTCCACGTGGGTGGTGAAGGATTGCGGGACGGACCGTGAGTGCAGAAGTCTCTACGGACCAGCTCATGTGGCCGTCGCTAAAGTGGTTGGCGATGTTCAGCATGTTGTAGAACGCCGCACAAAGGCCATAGAAGTCGTACTTTGTTTGCAGCGAGACGGTCAGGCCCCAGCACGCTGCTAGGTATGCCAGGTCCCACTGCCGCTTCACCTAGCGCATCAGATGGAACGAAAACTTTATTGCGTGCTTGACCGGACTGGAATTACGATTTTCTGCACTTAAACCGTTCTTTGATAAATTAAGAATGTATCACACTCACACATACTTGATGCCACCTAACATTTTGGCCACGTGGAAAAAAGCAGCCCCTACTCTATCCTCTGTCCGTTGATACTAGATTTGTGTAAAGCTAAAATGTTTTTTCACATAAAGAAAAAATTTGTAAAATATGCAAGGATGTATATATAGTGTGGTGAGATAAATTTTTGAATACCTACCTATTATTGACTGATTATGGTTGATATGATAGGTATTCCTATCATCACCAAGTTACTAAAATGTTCAGTTATCACTGAGCTTCTAAAAATACCAATAATTGTAAATAATTTTCTTGCAGAATCACCATGTTCTCACCTGGAAGACGATGCACAGCAGCGACAGACACTCGGCCATGTGTTCGGCGATGGCCGCCTTGAATCCGGTCAACCGGCCGACGTAGACTTGCGGCAGGTATCGCAGCAGGAACTTCAGCTTGGCCTTCTTGAGACTGCACTGCATGTACGCGCGTACGGGCGTCACAGGGAACGGCTCTCCGAACTCCTCCATCGCCAAGTATAGCCGCTTGTATGCATTCTCGTTCTGGTTTAGAATCAAGTGCGAGTAGCCGAGCAGAGTGTGAATACGTCCCATCACGAACGGGTATTTCCACGATGGTATCACTTCTTTCTCGTCGTCTTTGTTTTCGTCCTTCTTGTTTTCTTGTTTTTGTTTCTGTGGGAAGATATTAATGATTTTTATTGGATTTAGTAAGTTGCTACATGAACTTTAAACTTATGCCTTTGAGTAGGTACACCTCTGGACTCGGAAATCCGCCTAGTAGAATTTAGGCTATGTGCTCAGAAAGGTTTGTTTGAAAAGAGCATAGGCAGGCCAGGTACCGACCACAAGGATGAGCACATGGTGGCAGGAGATGTCATGTTCATTGATCGGTTCATTGATTGATTGATCTAGTTTGATAAACCAGTTTTATTATCAGTGCCTGCCTTGCAAAACTCACGAATATGTTCTCTGGCAATTTTTGTATCCGATTCCACACACCACCACTGGCACACAACACCTAATTTTATATTTAGAAGAGAAAATAAAAAACTTCTCGAATCCTCTCTTTGATAGGAACATTTCTATGTCACAATTTTTTAAATATTAAAGAATATTTAATTCTTATATAATAAGTAAAGTTAATAGATCTATAGATCTGTTTTATCCGTCTACCTACCAATACACACCCTACCACACTACCAAAACTAGAACATATTTTTCTAATTAATATTAAATTAATATATCTTTGGTACCTACGTAACTTTGTAAACAAATAAATGTAGTTTTAATTCCTTTGATTTAGACCTCATGTCATCATGACATGTAGGTGCAGTTCAAACAGCATGCTTAGAAAAATCTATAGCTAATCCAAGAATCTGAGAACCTAGTCCACATCGGAACGAAACATGACTAACCGAGAGTAGCATGAGCGCCTCATCAATGAGCCGCATCATCTGCGGTATGTTGCAGGTGGTGATGCAGACAGTGGCAAACTCTAATAGCGCATCAATGAGCATAGGGATGTCCTCTGCTTTGCGGCAGTGCTCCACCAGGTTGGAGTAGAGTGTCGTCAAGATCAGCAAGCACTCACAATCGGTGAAGCTCACGCCCGTGAACGAGTTTGTCAGCGAAACATCGGACCGGTCGGTGTTACGCTTCAGCCGGCTGCGAGCTGAGTGCAGAAGATGAGTCGGCCGGTGGGAAGAATTGCTATTAGGAGGTTGGCTAATTACATAGACTTGTTTTTCTTGAAAAAAGTTGGGCAGCAGATGCTTGCATCCTTATCTTGCCCATCCAAACGATTTTAATTCTGTTTCATAGTTTTCTGTTTCAAAATTGTTCTTTCAGTAGATTGTGTGGGCATGAATATTAATGAATAATGATTAATTTTCTTTTTTAGGAGCTAGGTTTGTTCCATCCAATTATCATTTTTTTATTCTTTAGTGAATAAAAAAATAATAATAAAGGTCCTGTCAACACCTGGAAAATTGTGTAGACAGAAATGTTTTTTTGTGTGTCATTGTTACAGCATATGATATCTAAATTCAGAATCTGAATGCTACCTCAACACAAAGCAGCATGAACGTAGGTACCTGCCTACGATTATAAATGTGAGGCTATTGTACCTAGCTTTGCGCGGTCGTCCTTTTCCTTGGTGTGCTTTTCTTCGCTGGCCTGCCGCGTCAACTCCGGCAGGTTTTCGGAAAGCTGCATCTCTGACGGCGGCTTGTAGTATTTCGCCAAGACCATATCCTGCGTTGGCAAAAATTCAGAAATAAGCATGCTGGCAAAACATATGCTTCTACCTCGTTATAGCATCAGTGGCGATGTGACAGAGGGTCTTTGATTGTAGGGATGTAAAGTTTGAAGAGCAAGATCGAGTTGCAGCCGTGACAATCAGATTGTGTACGGTCGGTAGCCTGGCAACCACCTCTCGTGTGATGCGCAGAAAGGCGGGGCCCCCAACGATTCCGTCCGGGTGTAGCCATGTTGGTTGGGGGTCGTTTGTAGTGATCGACGGCATGCGCATCATCAACTCTTCGTTCAGCGACCGCCCTTGCGTTACCCTTGTTCGCTTTTTCTGCAGACAGACAAATCCGATAGCTTCAATGTAAAGACAAATCGTTCTTCATGAGGTTTCAGAAACCAAATGTTCAGCAAAATATCATGTAGAAGATCGCTCATCTTCAATATTGTTGCAAGTGTATGCCTTTTCAATGGTTAAAAAATAAGAAGCAAAGATTTTAGCTGCCAAAATTTCTGTCACAGATATATATTTCAGTTAGTGGGTGCAGCTATCTGTCTGGTAGGTTCTTTGGCACGGCTGCCCTACACAAGTCCAAGGGTATCGAATACGTAACGGATTGTCAATGAAGATACCGCTCTTTACATGTCCCCCCCCCCCCCCCCCCATGGTTACTCACGTCGTCCATACGGTTGCCTAGGATGTTCTGGAAGCGCCCGCCTCCGCATGCCTGGCAGCGCCGGGTCTCCCTGCCGAGATATTTGGCCACTCGCATGTGGGCGTCCTTCTTCTGCATGTTCGTCAGCAGGTGGTAAACCGTGTCCTTGAAGACGGGCATGCGGAACCGCATGTAGCCACAGCTGGCGTAATCCGGGAGATCCTTGCATGATGCTGGAGAGGATGCAAATGTGAGGACCTCCAAACTAGTAACAGAACTATTGGCTCAAAGGTTTATTTATTTGATTATTATTTATTTGAGCATGAAAATAAGAATAACAGTTCATTTTGTGCAATACAAACAGCTAATAATGATGCAATGCAGGTAAAAGAGTGCAATTGCATACTACATATTCAACGGACTGCTTCCGCAATCCGCATAAAGATTTTTTGTACTTTCACACAGAAATAATAAGTTAGGTACCTACTGACTAATTATACAATTTTAAATTCAGGACAAAATTAAACGGGTTTGATTTTAACGCACAAGAAAAATCTAATCAAATGACAATACAAACAAGATATGGTATTGATTTGTGGTAAAAATGTGGTGATAAAAGTTTGAGGTAGGACCGAATTGGACATGCTCAAGTTAATATCTTCATTGCCGGCCTAATGTAAACATTGGACCTTGGCATGGTATGGTATCATCATCCCACTGGCACGCTGGTACTCAGTACTCACATGAAATGAAGATGCCCTTGCACGTGCACTGTATTGGCTGGTCCATACCGGAGTCAATGAGGCGACGTTGCTGGGACATAAACGTCGGAGCGGTGACGAAATCTCCGCCCGCGCAACCTAGCACCTGGATCTCAAACAGGTGCTTGATGCCTGAAACAGGGTTGAAAATTACACATGCTACGTGGCATCATCCTAGGCTTATTAGTTATTACTAATTGACATTTTTAGGGTTACTTTTACAATAGGGCTTCGCAAACGCAATTTGTGTTGCGTTGAAGATGAGCGTTGCTGTTTGCAATGGATAAAGAAAGAGGTAAAAGCAGAAGGTTGACAATACCTAGTAGGTATGTGTTAATTACTATTTAATTTCATTCTAAGAAAAATGGAATTAAACACTTATTTGATTAAATTTCGTATGAAAACAAGACATTCTTACTTTAAAAAGTAAAAAAAGAACAATGTAAATAGGTAGTAAAAAGAAAACTGATTGCAATGCAGACCTGAAATTTTAAGAAATGCTCTCTTTCAGCATGCTTTGCGTAGCTTCCCAGGCTTGCAAAGAAATATTTATAACTTTTGGCTCTACAGCGTTTTAAAATTTTCAAAAAATTCAAAAATATTTGTAATTTTCTATTGGTTTAAAAACATCTGTCGATTTAATTGAAAACGGCAGGGGGTCTAAGTTGAGAACAAAGGTAGGTCCTCTGAATTTCATCAAAATCGACTAAGGCGTTTGGTCTGTAGGGCGTGCACAAACATACACGCAAAAAAACACACACAAGTGATTTTTTTTGGGGGGTAGTGAAATTTAAGATTTTGCTCCGCTCACCATTAAACAACATAGATGCATTTCAGAAATTTATAACTTTGAAAATGGAGTTGTTCAAATGTCAACCCATTCATTTCAGAGTCACCAAGTAAATTAGTTAAGTTGTCTCACCGATAATATTGGCTACGAAAGCAAGCGCCACCGATAGCCATGGAAAACTCACCAACGGCAAGTGACCAGTTGTCCGTTTCGATTAGCAGGGCTTTGAGCATCTTTCGAGTGAACATTTCACCTAGAACGGCCGCATACTTTAAGACCATCTGCTGGAAGGACGTCAGCGAGTCGAAGATTTTGATCACCATCACTGAAATGATGATAAAATACGCTATGAACCACTATGATGTGTGCTATGTACCACTATGTGACTACACATGTATGACTATGTATGACTCTATGCACTAGGGCTTCGCGAACGCAATTTGTGTTGCGTTGAAGATGAGCGTAGGTAGCGGTTTGTGTATAGCGGATTAAAAGGTGCAGGCAGCAGTCACAAGAAAACCATGGAGCACCAAACCTGACCATTGCCTTCTCGAAAATTCTAATCACTTGAAAATGTATACGGATTCTGACGTTCCTTTGTTTCTCTTCGAGGTCAACAAAGCTGGTAACCAAGGAAACAAAGGAAACCGGACTCGTATTGAATCAGCCGTCAAATCACGAAAAAAACACCACAAAAATGCTAATAAAAACCAATTGGAAAAACCTACCGAACTAAGATTTGCAGGAATGATAAATATGTATAAGGTCAACATGTTTAGAAGTTTCGGTGAAGTTATGTTCAGAACTTTGAAATTTACAGGGGTTCAAAATTCTGAAAAAATCGAAAAATTTCGTAAAAATTGATTTATAAAAAATTTACTGAACCGATCTTTTTAAAAAACGCAGGGGGTCTAAGTTGAGAACAGAGGTAGATACTCAGAAATTTTCATTCATGTCGGTTCAGGCGTTTGGTCTGTAGAGCGCGCACAAACACAAAAAAAAAAAAAAAAAAAAAAACATACACAAGAGACTTTTTTCTGGGGTAAGTGAAATTGAAGATTTCGCTCCGCTCGCTTCGCTCGCTACGCTCATCAATGACTATGTATGACACTATGTATGACTTTGAGCTTATAATAATGCTTAATAAGCATTATAATAGCATCATAATAAATGCTAAGCTTAATAATGCTGGGTTCAGGTTCAGGTTCGGTAAATGTGAAATCTTGGTTCGGGTTTTTTTATTTTGCTCATTCCGGTTCGGGTTCAGGTTTTTTCAACTTGGTAATTCCGGTTTCGGTTCAACACAGAATTACGGTATTTTTGGGGTACGGGTTCGGGTTGGATGCCCTGGCTAAAACAATAAGTCCCCGCCCATTATAATACCATTGGCTTTAATCTGCAATTGATTCAACCATAGGTGTGCGCAGGGTCTCAAACAAGGGGGGCCAACATGTCAACCTGGGGGGGGGGGGGGGGGTGCAAATTGTAATGGGGATGGTAATTTTTAGAGCATGTGAAACTAATGTGCTGCAGTATACATTAGCACAGAATACATGTCATTTGAATCTTGGCAGAAACAAAATTTTTCGAAGTTATCTATGCGTAGCCAATCACTCCCGTGATATTTTTTTGCATAGGCAAGCCACGGACACGGCCAAAATACTTGCAATATTGTGGAATTTCAGCGTCTGGTGTCGTTACACAGTCGGTATTATTACCCATACCAAATGCGATGGGTTCTTTTTCTTTCACTCTCACTGATTTCCACGAGTCAAACTCAAAAATTGTTTTCTGTCGCTAACTCATATTATCTCCTCTTTATGCTCTGTGTTACCAAAACCAAGTCCAAAGATGTCACGTCTTGCCTAACAGGCTCCTGGAGTAGTACCTGTGGTAGTACTGATTTATTTTTCTCGATTTCATGTTCATGCATGTGATGCGAGTGCCCTCCAAACCAGCTCGCGAAAGCTAGCTATGGCTAGTTGCATAACAATAAAATTTAAACCCTTTACTCAGAAACCATGGAATGATTCATACAAACAACTCACAAGAATATTTTTCTTGAGGCTCGAAATGGCAATTTTACTGTTAAATAATAATATATGTTTGGAAAAGGAGATCGTCGTAGATTCATTAGGGGGGTACAATGCCCCCGCTCGCCCCCCCCCCCCTGCACACGCCTATGGAATCAACCAAAGGAGACTTAAATGAGGAAACAGGAACTGTGATTGACGAAACTAGGTCCTCACCGTCCATGGTGAGTTCTGCGGTGAGAGAGCTCGTGCTGAAGTTGGGTGTCAGCGTACAGACGATCACCTCGACGGTCTGTGCCAGACTCCCCTCCTTCTTGGCCTCTTGCGCCTTGCGCCGGCGTGCTATCATCCGCAGCATGCTGTCGTCGTAGGTCAGCCGATACATGCCCCAGCCGTCGTCTTTGCGGTCATCTCCGCTGTCGTCGGATGGGATTATGACATCAAGGTTCGAGTCAACCCTTACCTTGGCCTGGACATGAATAACACAAAACGAAAGAGGTAAAATGTGGTTTTACATAATAAGTCCAGTTAAGTATTAACTGCCAGGTAATTTTGTTATCTCCAAGGTTGTAGCCAAACAGATACCTTATATAAAACCTAATATGGTAGCTGCCCACCTTCTGTCCCCTTGAGTCGGTTTCGGGCGGCTGCTCGCGGCGGGTGACGAAGGCAAGGTCCGCAACCACCAAGCCCATGTTGTGCACCGCGTTGCGAGGCACGCTAGTCACCTCAATGCCTCCCGCTTGCAGCAGGCTCACCAGGTAGCTCTCGATCCAGCCGGGGCTGCCGTGACTTTGGTCGTGGATCTCTCTGCGGGACGAAACATGCAAACGTGTCTTTGGATGTTGTGGAGTTTAACGACGCTGTTTGGATATCGGGCTCTAGCTACTGGTTATAAATAATTACAAACAAAGCTACAATATCGCAGAAGGGATCGTACTTAAAAAGTGGTTGCAGACGCGCCGGCACAACGACAACGTGTTTAACGACACTCTGTTTTGATAACGGGCTCTGGGTAGTACTTGTTAAAATCAGAGTTCCAAAATCATAGGTGATAGTCAGCACATCACTAGTCCTGTCCAGGCCATCAAGGGGAAAAAGGAAGGCCCAACTATAGGATTCTAGATTCTTGCGCAAATCCTATGTTGATATCAGTGTCAATAGGTTGAAAGAGCAAATTTCCCTCCAATACACAAAGAATTCTCCCTCCAAACTCTGTCGCAACAAGACCTAGGCGAGGCGGCATGATCATTATAGTATATTATGACCTGGGGCGGCTCCGGAGATAGCGCTGCAGAGCTGCTTCCCTCTCTAGCTATTTGACAGAGTAAAATAATTTATGTTATCTTTCACATTTAAAATATATTTTACCGTGTTTAATATTGTAGCTCTTAAAATTTGTAGTATGCGTATTGCCGGTATTGATAATTGTGTAAGGGAAGGCAGCAGCCCACGGTATTTTCATTGTGTATGATCCATCTAATACCTGATTCAGCATAGAAATACTGGCTATAGCTAGTATTTCTAGCAAGCCCAACCATTTCATGCATAATAATATGTGGATCAGTTACTCTACTCTTTAGTAGGAAACCAAAACAATATCATCCACACTTTATAACTTACTTTTCTAGCTCTGGTGGAATTGCTTTCACCTCCAACATCTGGCAAGCCAATCCGGCATGAAAAACCTTATCAATCGGCTCCAGTATTAACTTCCGAACGCGTTTACTTTGGAGAAGCATTTTCGCAGTTTCGGTAATTTCTCTACGAAATCCGAGCGTCATTATGAGAAAAATGCACTCCACTTCGATGAGCACTTGCAACAGGCCCCACGAATCATCATCTATGCTCTCGGAGTCGTCGATGGCAATCACCCACATTCTGTCCGCAAAGCACTGTTTAAAGCCAAGCAAAGTGAATCAAAATTAGCATACGATTAAGTCATTTGAAAAGATCACATTTAATAATGGAAGTGGTCAGACCATCTAGCTGTAATTGTTAGTGGATAAATTTCCCTGAAATTTACAGCTATTCTGGGAAATGAAGGCACAGCTCAACTAGGGGGCATCCGACATCACACGCCAGGTCACAATCTCATCCAAGCTTCGTGGAATGTTACAAATTGGGTTTAAAAATGTTTTCAAATTTTGTCTCACCTGTTCCACAAGTTTCTTGAAAACCATGGCCAGGATCTTTTCTTGTTTGTCCTCTGGGCAGCCAAAGTATGCCTCTGAGGCAAAGAACGAGACGTTGAAAACGAAGTTCAGGCAACAGAGCAGCTCAGGGTTTACATGACCCTTGAGCCGATTGGCTAGAATTTCCTCCTTGTCACGCATCGCCGCATTCTCGGGAAAGCCAAGCGCTGGAGCGAAGATCAGCTGGATGCATGTGTAAGGAACCTGCAATTGTACGCAAGGAAAGATTCAAAGAGCGAAGTCTCAATTTCATTTTGTAACGATCTCCATTTGAGTCATATTGTTTCGGTGGTGGGTGCGTCCGGATTTTGACCTGTGCGAGGTTACTTGTTCAACTAAATTGTTTTGAGAGTCAGTCGGCAATGAGATCGCACACGAATTGGTACTAGCGCTATGTAGATTGGACTCGTGTATTAAAGCAAATGTGTAAGAGATATAACCGAGTGTCGCGTGTGCAACTGTTTACCTAGTTTTCCTCTGCCGGTTCCAACTATAGTTCCTATTCGTCACAATTTATAGGGAAATACTTTTGTTTGAGAATCGTTTAGTAACGAAACATAGGGTTAAGTAAGCTTTGGAAGATGGTGTTGTGTACGGTCTGCTCTGATAAAAGTGACTTGTGGTCCAAATAAGGACCTGGGTCGATGTTTCCGCCGACGTCTTCAGGACTGTGATGTTCAGCCGCTGGTCGCTGCTTAAACACCTTATAAGCTTTATGAATAGCCGATACCTAAGCCGATACCACTAACACCTCAACTAAAGTAACAAATGCTACACGGCTCATTGATACTCAACAAATAGACAATTCAATTTGCCTCACCCTCTTGTCCAAGTACGACAGAGCAACCCTGTGTATCTGGATTGTATTTGGATCGGTCGAGTATGCCATCTCGTCCAACAGTCTGCTTTTCCCCTGCCGTGGCAGTCCCTGTATGATGAGTGCCGTTACGGGCACCATCTGGCGCTTGGTCCGTGAGTTCACCTCGGACGCAACGGTGGATAGAGAAGTCAGTCTGTTGATGTGATTGTGAAATATTTGCATTTCTCTGTCACGGTCCAGAAGTGGGTACTTGCATACAATGTGCTTTTCTCTGCTGCGAGGCCTGTGAGAAATAAAAATAATTATGTTAGCCATTATGAGTACCTACCTGTTTAAATAGGCTAACTTAGTCTTTAAAACAGCCGAAACGCCGATTACCGGGCTTGGCCAGATTATGAGCAGCGACTGTTAACTCAGTCATAGATTATCTGCGTAATGTACTTACTTGGCAGCGGGCATGTATTCGTAGATTGGTCCCACGGCCCCAAGCCCTTTGAGCTCCTTGGCCTCCTGCAGGGAAAAGTGGCGTGCGTCCATCTGAGACTGGAGGAATGTCTCGCGGTCACACGTGACTCGCGACGGGTACGCGATCATCAGTCGCGCCGCCTTGTTGACCGGTGCACCAATGACAGTGTATTCCCGACGCAGAGCGTGCCCCACTGCGCCGCAGTAAGTCATGCCTGCGAGGAATTACGGGATTGATGGCGGAAAAAGCTGTAGGTTTTTTTGTCTTTTCAGTGTATATAATTTAGTGTATATAATTTTTGGTAGGTACTAAAAAGTACCTACCTACTAGTAGTATATCCAGTCTTATGATGAGGAATGTAGTTTGGCAAATATTAATATTTTGATGTTGAAACACAGACGAGATGATATTTTGAATGGAAAAATAAAGCTGTATTCACTTCTCTATATTTCACCCAACTTATGATTTCAACTTAAAAATCTTCATATTTGCAAATCATCAAAAAAAGAGCAGTAAGCAGCCAACTCAACGTCTCTATCGAAGGCAATGCTTCTCACCGGTAGTGACTCCGATGGAAACAACGGCGATGTCCTGGATGTTGACCAGCGCCTTGAACACCTCTGCCGCGCACCGTAAGCCTGACTGGCTCTCGAGGTCGTGCTTGTACCCACGAAGGCCATAGACCACTAGGAACATCAGGTCCTTGTCGAACATGGAGCACTTGTTCACTGATCCGCGGTACTCCGCCACAAACCTGGAAAATACAACAAAAACTTCAGACAAGGACACTTTACGATAAGGACCGAATAGATCTCGGACCCTTGTTTCACTCTTGATTAGCAATTAGCATTCCTGCCAATAATAGCCATCTTTTATTTAACAACAGATTTCTTAACTTGACTGCAAAATTTTACTGGAAATGGACGTACTTGGGGACCAATTAACGATGGCTTACCGGAACCAAAGTGATGGAAACTGTGAAACTGGAAACGAAAATTTGCTTGACAAACAGCCTTCGAGAATAGGAACCTAGGGACGGTCCTGAACCCAACAAGAAGGCGAGTCCAGATAAAATCCCTTATAGCTGTGCTTATAACATATTTTATGTTCTTTAAAAGAAAGTACAAAGAATACAAACAATAATACACATCTGCACCCAATATCCCACCCACATCAGGCTACATGGGATGCCTCTGATGATAACTACCAGCAATCCAAATTTAAAGGCATATATAATTATCATTTTATTGTCTTGATTAACTTAAATTAGGTACAGACATTCTATCAAGGCTCTACACTTATCGAAGCCGGCCAGCCACGCCTGACGCATCTTGTCTCGTCCTTCATTCCTTCGTTTCACTTTCTTCTTCCTCTTCTTCCTCACATTTTTCAATCATCATCCCCCACAACTTCTTATTGTTCCACAATTCCTTTCTTTCCACTTCCTTCCAATTGATACCTCTCTCCTCTAAATCGTCTTTAATCATTCCGATCCCTTTCAATCTCGGTCTTCCTACCCTTCTTCGGCTCCCAACAGTTGCTTCAAACTCCCGCCTGGGATCCTATTCGAATTCATTCTTTTCATGTGTCCAAACCATCGCAATCTCTCTCTTCCCAGCTTAAATCCCAACCTTTCCACTCCTAAATCTTTCCTGATAATACTGCTCCGCATCTTGTCCATTTTGTCACTCCCTTTACACTTCTCAAAAATTTCATTTCAGCTGCCTGCAACTGGCTTTCTTCTTTCCCACCCATATTCCATGTTAATGCTGAGTACCTATGTTAGTATTGGTATCTAATACATTTTGTATATTGTTAATTTGCATTGTTTGGGGAAATCTTCGTCCCATAGCAATTTCCGGACAGATTGAAAAAATGATGCTGCCTTTTCTAATCTTTTCTTCACTTCTTCCCCAATCGTTGCTTTTTCATTTATAATACTTCCCAAGTATTTGAATGTCGAGTCCGTCTCTTTTAGAACCTTTTCACTGACCGTTATTTCCAGTTTTTCTCTTGACGTCTTCTTTCTTTCCAAAGTCATAACTTCACTCTTTTCATGACTAATTTTCATCCCCATCCTCTCTGTCTCCTCATTCCACCTGTTTACCTTATCTTGCATCTCTCCCCTACTCTCGCCCCATAAAATTACATCGTCTGCATATATCATCGTCCTTGAATCTTCATCTTTGTTCTTCTCTACTGCATTCATCACTTCATCCATCACTAGCAGAAAAAGAAACGGCGATAGTACGCTGCCTTGCCTTACTCCTTTCCTCACACTAAACCAATCAGATCTTCCCACCTCAGTCTGCACGCAACTTATATTTTTCTCATAAGTAGATTGTATTCTTTCTATCAAGCCATTGCTCACATTCTTCTTCTTTAAACATTCCCAAACTTTTCTTCTCGGCAGTCTGTCATATGCTTTCTCTAGGTCTATAAAAACCATGTGCAAAGTATCGCCACTCTCCCATCTCCTCTCCATAATCTGTCTTATAGTAAATATTGCATCTATGACACTTCTTCCTGCTCTGAAACCACACTGCTCTTCTCTAATGCATTCCTCTACACATGTTTTCAATCTGAGGTTAAGGATTTTTTCATAAATATTGGCACATTGACACATCAGCGTAATACCTAGCTGTAATTGTTACATGCTTTTTGGCCACCTTTTTTGAAAATGGGTACAATTAAGCCTTTCCCCCAATCCTCTGGTATTTTCTTCTGTTTCCAGACAATAATCATTAGCCTCTGAATCCATTTAACTCCAATGTCCCCTGCAGCCTTAATCATTTCTACAGAAATTTCATCTATTCCGGGTGACTTTCCATTTCTCATTCCTTTAAGAGCCCACTCCACTTCAGCTTGACCTACTTCATTTTCATAAATTTCTTCGTGGTCTCGTTCCTCCTCGTCCTCTTTTTCACCCACGCTGTCTCCAAGGTTACTTTCATCATTTATGTCATTATTCAGTAGCTGTTCAAAATATTTTTTCCAAATACTCAACACTTTGGTATGATTCATATATAAATATTCATATATAATATTCATATAAATGATTCATATATAAATATTATTCAAATATAAATAAAAATAAATAAATGCATTTGGAAGTGGTAACGCACTTGCAGACAGTGCAGTATGCCTCGTCGACCAAGTTGACGAGTCGGTACATGTCTGGGCTGGCCGTGATCACGTTGACAAACATGATCACCACGTGTCGCATCTCCGTCAAGTACTCGAGAGGCTCATTCATGTCGATCTGAAGTACAATAAATAAGCTTTATATCAGGTCTCCAAAAAAATATTCATATGGCACAAATTTTTCACGTTAGCAACACCTAGGTATATTATAATTTAAATAAGAATTCATAATAATGTTGGAACTTAATTTCTTGTGGGATACCTACTAGATTTTTGTGATAATAAATCCCAACTTCTGGATCAGAACTCAGTATCAGTAAAAGGTGTACTATAGGAAATGGTCAGGATATTACCCCTTTCATGACAGGTGGGAATATGTATGGACGCAGCGGTTCTTTCATCACTTGTCGAGCAGCTTCATTCACACTTGGGCGTACTACGGAAACAATATTGGTGAGCTCAAACATGTGATTTTGGAAATGAGGAGAAGAAATTAGGAAATGAGGAGAATTAGATTTCTGGGTAGAAAGCTAGCTGAACAAGGCAAGAGAATGCTTACGTAAGTAATCATCAGCTCGGTAGGTTCTTCCTTGCTCGGTACTAAATTCAGTCCGACTGGTGCTGAATCGGGCAAGCTCAGGCTCTGAAGAGTCCCTCAATGATTGGTCCAGGTTACCAAATCCACCCATCTGCATTCTCTTCCACTCAGCTGCTCCTTTTATCTGAGATAGAATCAAATCAGAAAATTAGGAGAGTGGTTCACCTAGTATCTGGTTTTGTTTCAATGTGGTCATTGATACTTAGATAAGTTAGATTGACGTAATCACTAATACGTATTTTGATGTCCTTCCTTCCAATTCTTTCTAGGTCTTCTCTGTAGTGTACTTAAGATTAACGTAATTACTAAGCACCTTCTTATGCAGTCCATCAGGCATTGTGTCGTAGATGTATGCGTTTTCAGGAATGTATTTCCAGGCTTGTGGAGAAACCATTACATCACCTTTCGTGCACAAATGCTCGGAGAGTTTCACGTCAAAGATGGGTCGGCCGACAATGATGAAGTATTTTAACTTCTCGGTGCCAATTACCGAGAACAAGATCGTGCCTGCTGCGATGCCTACCTTCACTGTAAAATGTGTTCTATGTTAAGTGGCTGGAAAAAAGTTCTGCACAGTAAAAATCATTAGATATATTTACAATGCCTGATTGTGGGGCTTTTGAACATGCATATTAGATAGAATATACTACAAGAGCAGCTGTCAATTACATAATCTATAAACTTATTTGCACATTTCTTTGCACATGCACTGTGTACCAAGACCAAGAAGCTACATCGATTTTTATTATCCTGCATTCAACATTTTTGTAATTGTTGAGTTTTTTAGCAAAACTATTCTAAAAGTTGTTCAACCAAAAAAAGAAAGGACAAACTTTCACAATTTTCCCCATGCTGCACAATTAAAATAATGTATGCTCCTGACAAAATTTCACCAAACTTTTCTTGCATTATGAAAATATGGTTCATGTACGACTAGAATTAATTTGAGTTAACCATATCACAGCCTTCTAACTGGAGATGTTATGTATTGCCTCTTATGGCCATTGGCTGTGGGAATATTAACCATAAATTAATTCTACTGTACATACTTTAATATCT
Organism: Nemoura dubitans; assembly: GCA_921293005.1. NCBI lineage: Eukaryota > Metazoa > Arthropoda > Insecta > Plecoptera > Nemouridae > Nemoura > Nemoura dubitans. The sequence goes on from OV121075.1 coordinate 15,363,833, forward strand.
AAAATAAAACGGTTTAGCGTGTTAGAAACACAGGTTCTCTGAGATCACCGAAGTTAAGCATCACTTTGCTGAGTCAGGTATTAGATGGGTGACCATCATATTCATGGGTCATGACCATCTCTGCTTGGAAGAGAGGTTGGAGGGATTGCTGTTACTACAACAGTTAACTCTCTTTGCTAATCTACCTCTCAACAGCATGGGTTAGAGGAAGAAACTTTTTTTCGACTTAAATACAGTCCTTTTGAAGGGACGTCCGGTGATACCCTTGGTGCTTTTCGACGAGAGTTGCCTTCCTGCCGGCACCGGGCTTCCCACCTCCCTTCTAGGCTAGGTTAGGTCGAACATTATCCTCACCCAATTATTCACAAATGCTATTAGACCAGTGCCAGAGGGCCAGTTGTCGAAACAGTGCATTGTTACACTCCACAAATGCTGTTAGACCAGTACCAGAGGACCAGTTGTCAAAACAGTGCATTGTTACACACCACAAATGCTGTTAGACCAGTACCAGAGGGCCAGTTGTCAAAACAGTGCATTGTTACACTCCACAAATGCTGTTAGACCAGACCCAGAGGGCCAGTTGTCGAAACAGTGCATTCTTACACTCCACAAATGCTGTTAGACCAGTACCAGAGGGCCAGTTGTCAAAACAGTGCATTGTTTACACTCCACAAATTAATCAATCAATCAAGTTAATGTCTAAAGTACCTACTTGCTCTTGTTTATTTTGATGTTGTTTTAATATTGTCGATCAATCATGATCTAGCATACAGCCTTCGACCATTGATAGCCGGGATACGCAACTAGCTCAGCGCTGTATGTATATCCCATGCAACATTAAAGTATAGGCCTTACCAGCCGTCATCATCGGTCAGATTAACTCTATAACCATGATTATGTCGTTATGTATTGCTATTTCAAGATTAAACATTTACTAGTCCATTCTAAATAAGTAAATTGAATTTTAGAAGTAGGTAGCTAAATAACCCCCTTTTTTGTTTGTATTAATGTTTATCCAGTTTTAAGATAACGTAAAAATGGCAACATACATCGTGAACGCAGTAAGAGCTGGCACGGCATACTAGTTGCCTATCCCGTACCGGAGCAGTGATCGAAGATACAGCCAACCAGGTTAATCACTAGCAAATAATATTCACCATGTGAATGGCTCATAATTACCTCTCAACGTAACGCCGACGTCCGTATCGTAGGTACCGTAGTTCTTCTGGATCATCACAGCACAATCGATGGCAAGGCCAACGACATCCTGCATCGACTTTTCGGGTGACGTCTTCCACCAGGCCAAAAACGCATCACCCGAAAAATTCAGCACGTCCCCTTGGCCGGACATTATCTCTTGTACCATGGAACCGATGTAGCCGTTGAGGATCTCTGTGAGACGGGAAGGACCACCCCTGCCTGTCTTGTTGTATTTCTCACAAAGATCTGTGAAGCCTGTTGAAATATATCACATAAGTCAAACAGTGAACACGTTGAGTGTATTGAAAGTCTTCTTGAAAAACAGCGGTTTTTTGCACACTGATGTGTTTGTAAGTAGGTATGGCAACTAATTTAATTTCAAACCCATTATTTCTATTAGGTACCATTGGTCCATGTGTTTTTTAATTTTGAAATATAATCTTTAGATCAATGCTCTAAAGTGGAAAGTCTTCCACATATTATCATGTTCTAGGTAATAGGGAATACCTAAGCACAAAGTACTAGTACGTACGACTTGGTACTCTAGGTGCATAGCATGGGTAGTCTAGGTCCTATGCACATAGGGTAGGTAGCCATGACGTACACAATGACATAGCTATATATGAAAGACTTGCATCTTTGCATCTCTTTATTGATAAATATACCAGAAGCTTTACCAGAAACGTCTCCAAGAAGCAAGGCAACATCATATACACGTATGCCACAAGTCTCGTAGTCATAGATGATTTCATCCGGGACAAAAGATGCCAAAACTCTTGATTGCTCATCGTCGTTTGCAATCAACACTCTCTTTTTTTCCTTATCTTCGTCTCTACGCCGTGAGGTATCTTCGATTTTAGTGAATGAAATGTTCAGGTTTGCAAGTCCTCTTTCTAACATAAATGGTAGTCATAATAAAATTAATAAGAAGTTGAAGTAAGATAAAAATGAGTAAGGTGAGTAAATAAATAAGTAATCTAGTAGACTTTACCTATGTTCATACATTACAAATCTACCTACATCTACCTACATTAGGTAGGTACCTACCTACAGTTTAGGTAGGTACCTATATAGTATTTTTAGTATCACTAGGTATTATTAAAATTATTAAAATGATAATATTACCTATAGTAAATTATAATAATAATTATTATTATTATTGTAATAATAATAATTATTATAACACTACTTATCATTGCCTGAGAGACCCTTGTTGATACTCTGTTTACATTTAGGTTTATAACATTTTTACTCACTTTTTTTGCTTCTTTTGCTTTCTTTGTCATTTAACGCATCTGCCTTATTTGCTTTAGCATCCATTTTTCCCTGTTTGTCCATCTTACTTGGATTTTTACTGGAATTCTGGCTTGCATTGTTACTGGTTTTGTTAGGATCAACTTTAGCAGACACTTTGCTCGGATCATCGCTGGCACTCTTGGGAGACTTGGTAGGTTCACCTTTGGTAGATGATTTGCTTGGACCTTGGCTGGCACTCTTGGGAGATTTGGTAGGATCACCTTTGGTAGATGCTTTCCTTGGACCTTGGCTGGCACTCTTGGGAGATTTGGTAGGATCACCTTTGGTAGATGCTTTCCTTGGATCTTGGCTGGCACTCTTGGGATATTTGGTAGCATCACCTTTGGTAGATGCTTTGCTTGGTTCCTGGCTGGCTCCTGGATCCTGTACTGGATCCTGGCTGCTTGGATCCTGTACATCAACTTTGGTAAACCCTTTGCTCGGGTCTTGGCTTGCAATTCTCGCTAGATTGTTAGAACCTACTGGATTATTGCCGCTCATTTTATTGGACACCAAGAAATATTGATTTTTTAGGCTAAATTTTAAATATAGCAACAACCCTGACAACCACCTTGTCTAGCAACTAGAAAAACCATGGCATCTCGGATGCAAGAATTCAGCAAATTGTACCTATTTTGAAAGTAAAGACACCAAAGATTCCAAAGGTTTCTTCCACTTTCAAACAAAACCCCGAAACATTAAAAAAACATTGTACTGCAAAACTGGTGATTGATTGAAGTTATTTTAGGTAACAAACTATAAGCCCAATGTAACAACCTTGCAAGGGCAGCTCAAATTCAAAACAAATTGCTGAATGCTGATAGACGTAGTATTCGAACTCGAAGAGCGCGGTCGCCAGCTGATTGGTGACAGCTGAGTGATGACTAATCGCTTGGTCGAATGGGGGGGGGGGGGGGGGGGGGAATTTAAGGGGGTTTTTCGTTTGACGTTTGGTGTGACGAGTGTTGTTCTGGCAAATGAACTGTCCAATTATCTAACAGGGCCCAAATTATCAAGTGTTTGTGATCATGTAACGAAATATGGGGTTTGTCTCTTTCTTCTCTGCAGCCCTCATGTGCGCTTCTCATTCAGGCGGCGTGAGGTGAATTCTAGTTTTGAGCTGTCAGGACGACAGGAGTCTGGACAGGAGTGTTAACACCGGCGGCAAGGTGTGCCTGCCGTCCTAGTTAAATCCATTTGTATGGTAGGTACGTAGGTACGTACCACTAAACACTTTGAGATGTCTGTTGAATTTTCGGGCGCTGTACAGAGTCAACTGAGAGATGGCGAGGCGCTCGTATCGGTATCCTTTCAATTGGTAGAGGCTAGACGGATGTGGAGAAACACAGATGAACATGCTAGCAGGTATTCACCTAATTATCATTTTATTCCTTAACTGAGTACAGGCTTTGGCAGGAAGTCTCTTGTGTGGGATGGTGCCGAACCCGCGATTGCTGGCCCTGATTCGCCGAGACGCAAACCACGCGCTCTTGGTGCTATTCCCGGAGCCGACTGCTGTGGAATCGGCATTGCCTATTGACATTTCATTCTCTTGCCAGATTGGTGAGTTAGACTGAAAACTAAAACAAATTTCTGCTTCTGAAAACTAGAGTTACATAGGTTTCTTGAATTGCAGATCCAGATAGCCGTCATAAGGGCTGTGTAGATGTTTACGTAAACGTGAAACGCAATGAACTATCGCTGCTTCTTCAGTTACCACCAGACCAACGGACCGATAACTTTGTGGCCGAACTATTTCGCTGCATGGAACGTAAGTCTAACTTTTAACAGGCTTTTGTTCCGACTTAGGTAAAAAATTTGTCTTTAAAGGCAGGTACCTATACTATCTCATTGTTTTCTTGTTGTTTATAGTACGATGATCCTTTGCTCTCAAAATAAAAGATATGAAGACTTTTCCCATTGATAATTAAAGTTGTCTTTGCAGAATCCGGGCGTCATGGCAGTGACTTCTCCTGGCTGGACCGTCCCTCACAAATACCAGTTCCAATGGTGACCTCGGCCCGGGGGCCAGTGGCTGCCCGAGAGTCTGTCATCCGGCACCAGATGGCTCTGCAAAGACACCAATATACACACACCGAAGCTTTAAGGTGACAGAAATTATAATATTGCCTTCAGTCATGACTCATGAGTCATGACCTTAGCAAAGGCTGGTAACAATTTTTGGATTAAAATTACATTTTAGAAATACCTAGGCATTCCATTGGGGAGATGCATTTTTGTACAAAACTTTGGTTTGAATGGTTTGAATGGCCACAATTGCAGCCTTTCTTGTGTCCTCAAATTGTGTGTCCTGTCGGCAGCTTCTTTGTTGGCACGTGGAATGTGAACGGCCAGCCAAATAACGGCTCGAGCTTGTCAGAGTGGCTGGCCTGCGACCCTGAGCCTCCCGACCTCTACGCCATTGGCTTCCAGGAACTCGACCTCTCCAAGGAGGCATTCCTCTTCAGCGACTCTCCACGGGAGGCCGAGTGGCAGTGAGTAGACCATTTGGAATCGTTCATCACTTATTTTCACAGTTGGTTTTTCAAAATATTTCTCTGAAAGTTTAAACCAAATGAGCAATAAAATAAAAGAGGGATAATATTAGCTCCCTATACACCTACATTTGCAATTGGGGTTGAAACTGGCACTCACATTCCTTTGAAGAAAGTACTGTAGCAGTCAAAGATACTATTATATTAACCTTTGGTTGTAGCAGTCATTTCAGTGTAATGACTCTTCTCAAGAATCTTTCAACAAACAGCCTAAAGCGTTGTTACGAAAAACGAGTTTCACGATTGCGAATAGCTTTATTTTTAAATTAAGGATAATCCCTAAACAAAAATTACTTCGGCAACAACTATAGGAATTTGCTCTAAGTCTGCTCTTTCAATAGCTCGGTGAATTTAAACGTTGTGTGGCGCGTCGTGCATTTCAATTTTAGAGGCAGAGCTGCTAGTACCTACTAGCTGGAGAAAAATGTAGCTAGGTACCTAAGAAAATACCAGAGACTCACATGACAAGACAGCAAGAAAAAATGCTGGTCACCGCAAATGCAAAACACATTTTTGTGACCAATTCATGCTGCTGAAGACGCGGTAAAGTAAGAATAGTTTTGAAGTCGCATGAATAGCCTCCCATATCTCTTGTGAAAATCACAGAGACGTCGCCTATCTCCACTGTGACCCGGAGCGGTGTTGCGTAACTCGGTCGCCTGAGTGACGTGGTGATGTTTCAGAGACGCGGTGCTAACGGCACTGCATCCGGGCGCCCACTACTGCAAGGTGGAGTTGGTGCGGCTGGTCGGCATGATGCTGCTGGTGCTCGTGCAGGAGAAACACTTGGCCTACGTGCGCAATGTCACGAGCGACACCGTCGGCACCGGGCTCATGGGCAAGATGGTGCGCACAGCGAGTCTATCTTCAGCACTCTTCCTTACTTTATTCTTGGTTTTTCTGGTTTGCTGCTTTTCTGATATTTATTTTCTTACTTTTACTATTTGCCATTTTGCAACAGTTCATTTAACTTACTTTCTACACTCTATCCCAGGGAGAATGTACCACAATACACTAGGATTAATTTGAGTTTACTTTTGCACAGCCTTCTAACTGGAGCTGTTTTGCATCGGCTTTTAAGGCCATTCAATACTGGAAGGTTGTGGGGAATGCTAACCATTAAAAATTCTACTGTTTGGACGGCTAAAACTAGGCAAAAAGCATTCAAACAAGACTAGCAAGGCATTGAAACAAGCAAGAACAAGAAATTCCCCGCACCTGACCAACCTTTTGCTTGACATCGTTTGGCATGTGCTTGGCATGTGCAGGGCAACAAAGGCGGCGTGTCCGTGCGCATGGAGCTGCACTCGACGTCGCTGTGCTTTGTCTGCGCCCACTTCGCGGCGCACACCGAGGAGGTCCTGCGCCGCAACCAAGACTTCCACGACATCTGCGCGCGGACGCGGTTCCCTCGGCTCAACCCTCAGCGACATATAAAGGACCACGAGTGAGTGGGGAGATTATGGAAGTGGAACATTTTTATGTTTTATTTTATTTAGAATTCAAGGCTTTGAGAGAAATAAGCAGGTATGTATGTGTCTGTATTATTTAACACATAATTGAACGGAATGAATGATGCTTGAGTGATTGACCAAAAATGATGTAAATAAAAAAATTTAAAGTGTGCCTAAAAGTAAAATCATATCTGATTGACAACTGTTTTTATAATATTTGCAAATTCCTAATTAAAAGATGAAAGTTATATTATAGTACGTATTATATGCATTGTATATTATGTATTTGAACTATATCCTGACTTTCCTGGTCCCTGGTCCCTGTGTTATTTTATGGCATAACAATGTATTGTATTGCATAGTAGGTAAGGTACTGTATTGTTACCTTGGTCTGCAGCCAAGTGTACTGGCTGGGAGACCTGAACTACCGCGTGACGGGCATGGAGTTGGCGGCGGTGAAGAGCCTGGTGGGAGCCGGCGACCTGGACTCGGTGCTGCGCGCCGACCAGCTCGGCCAGCAGATGGCTGCGCGCACCGTGTTCGTCGGCTTCCGAGAGGGACCCGTCAAGTTCCCGCCCACCTACAAGTTCGACCCAGGCACCGACAACTGGGACTCTAGGTGAGAGCTTACCAGCAGGTGAAACAAGGCAATAAGCTAACAGCTTCTCAAGAATTAACTTTCAAACTGAGTACTGAATGCTATTCCTAAGTGCAATGTTTTCCTGATGTTTTGTTACCTGTTATAGTTGTACCATTTTAGGCTTTATTCAATCCTTTGGCCGTATTGTTTGGTAAAGAAACTAATTCTTCAGGCTACAAATTATTGTGACTTGCCAACATTCATTCCTCACCCAGTGTGAAATGTTTTTTGTTTACATTGATTGTTTAATTACCTAGGGCTAAGATAAGGAAATAGCAGGAATGGTTTTCAAGAATTTAAATTAAACATCTGGTTCAGCAAAGCCACCTCTCCAACGGGCACAAGTCTTTCGTAAATCATCCCTCCATCTCCCGTGCCTGGTTTCAGCGAGAAGGCCCGTGCGCCGGCGTGGTGCGACCGCGTGCTGTGGCGGGGCGAAGAGTCGGAACTGCTGTCGTACCGCAGCCACCCCCGGTTGCGGCTCTCCGACCACAAGCCCGTCTCGGCTGTGTTCAAGGCCAGCGTACGCCGGGTCGACTCGGCACGCCAGCGGCAGGTCCACGAGGAGGTCATGAAGCGGCTGGACAAGCTCGAGAACGAGTTCCTGCCGCAGGTAACTTGGTGAAAATCGGCGTCGTGTCTGCTGCTTGTGTCATATTCACTTTTGAACCGTGCATATTCATAACATATCCTAGGTGTCGAGTGTAGATGAATGAATGAATAAAATGATTCTACACTTGAAATGACAATACGGAGCTGGACATTCAGCTTACCAATGCAACTGTTTTTTTGCAATTCAGTATTTTCGTACCTATTTTAATTAGCATATTTGAAATAGGTAATATAATAATACCTACATTATAAGGTAATATTCCAAATATGAAAGCTTGTTACCTATTAATTTTTAATTTTTACAAGTTTTAATATTGTTTTGATGAGTACCACCCATGACCCAACCACCCCAAAATATCCATAACTACCCAAAGATTGATTGCCGACATGTCCGAAAAGTTTTTCTAACCAAACCCATAGCAAGACCTTAAAGTCTTTGAAGCAATATGGTTTAGGTCCACTAGTAATGAATCATTCATGTCAACGTGACTATGTAGATGTATGCTTGCCTGTCAGGTCATGGTGGACTCGACAGAGGTGCAGTTCGGTACGGTGCGCTACCTGGAGCCACTCGTGCGCGAGCTCACGGTGGCCAACACCGGCCAAGTGCCGGTCAGCTTCGAGTTCATCTGCAAGCTGGACGATTGCCGCTTCTGCAAGCCGTGGCTCTCCGTCGAACCCCACGCCGGATTCATACTGCCCGGCGAGAAATGCGACGTCATCCTAGAGGTCGGTATCAATGCACCGATGGACCAATGCAGTTGTGGACAGTTTTATGTTACAGCACGGTGTGACAGTTGATGGTTGTTTTAAAGGATGGTTTATCATTTTATCGTAATAGTGACAATGCCTTGATCCATGCTGATTAATGAGTGATGACGATGAGTGATGACTTATCTCAATCACATGCAGTGAAATTCAATAATAGCTTCTGCTAGGTATTTGATAAAAGATATGGAGTAGATGAATTGAAAATTAAAAACAAAATCAGGAATTAAATTCGTAAAATGTATAGGTTCAGTGAAAATAGCAGTATGGAACATCTGATATGGAACATCTGAGGTGCGTATCCCCTTCGGCTAGCAGTGATCAAAGGTGGAACCTTCGTTGCTAAGCTTGCCAACGTTGTATCGGCCTGGTTGCAGGTGCTGGTTGACAAGAAGTCAGCATATCGGCTGAACGCGGGCCAAGACAAGTTGTACGACATTCTAGTGCTGCACTTGGATGGCGGCAAGGACATCTTTATCACCGTCAATGGTATGAATAATTTCACGTGAATCTATTTCTACATCATTGCTAACTCAAAACATTGTGGAATGCTGTAAAAACGACATAGCAGTATATTTTTATTTCTCGTGCCCTAAATGTTTGAGTGACATTGAATGGTTAATTTATTTTAATGAAAAAAACAATGTGGCAATATTTGATGCCAATGCCATTGCTTATGTGTACCTAATGAACCTGCCTTAACAAACCTATAGGATCCAAGAACGCATGTGAAGATTTGACTGGTTGCAGGCACGTACGAGCGCAGCTGCTTTGGCTGCTCGATGGAGGCGCTGGCGCGGATGTCGGTGCCGATCCGTGAGCTGAGTGATGCGCGAGTGGCTGAGCTGGAGGTGGCGGGCGCACGCGACCCCGCTCACGATGCATATCCCGTACCCAAGGAGGTGTGGCACCTCGTCGACCATCTCTACCGGTCAGTTGTCATGATGATGTGGTGCAATTTTTTTGCTCATTTCCTCCATTGAGCCAGAGGGCCAAGTGTCTCCTATATGGCAGATTCAGCAGATTATATTTTGGCTGCATGTTTGTATTGCTAGTAAGTAGTATTGATGTATAGTTCCCTCTTGCCCTTTTATTTTCAAACAATCCTGCACTCGACTGCCACATTTAAATCATATATCTGATTGTAGAAACAGTAAAGACAGTTATCAATTTTATATAAACAAAGTTTCTCAAGCATAAGCAAAAGAAGCATTCAGTGCTATCAGATCATCAATTATGTGTGAAACATTCAAACGTCTCATTCACGTAACAAGGTCTCCCTGCCAAGCTGCCTGCATTTTTAAAACAAGCCAAGGCTGGGCATTTCAACTAGCGAAACACCCCTCTCTTGGCAGACACGGGTTGCGCGAGCCCGGCTTGTTTGTCACGCCCGGATTGAACTCTGAGCTGGCGGCGATCCGCGTGTGGCTGGACTGCGGCTCCGGCGGTGGGGAGCCGGTGCCGGGCGGGGCTCATTCAGCCGCGGAGGCGTTGCTGTTGCTGCTGGAGTCCACGGCAGAACCACTCGTACCATTCAACATGCAGGCCGCGTGTCTTGCCGCAAGCAGCAGCTATTTGCAGTGCAAGCAGGTGGGTGAAACAAAGGCCCACCCAATCACACAATAGAACCATTTTAAGTATTCAAATCTGCAAAAATAAAAATCTGTGGCATGGGTTTGGGGAAAAGTAGGTATGAAATGAACAAACATTTTGGGTAGGTAGGTACTTGATATTTTGAAAAATATGCTAAATGAATTGTCAAAAAGTGCCTAAAGCTAGGCTTACACAGTTCAATGCTTTGCTCCATGCATTGCATTCAAGGTTTAATTCAATGCATTGAACGAAACATTGAAGTTGAACTGTGTAAACCTAGCTGTCTATAATGTACCAAATACCAATGCAATGATTTTTTGCAAACAAAGGTTCTATTCATCGGAAAAACAAAATGATTGGTCTCTTTGCATAGTACCTACTCTGTAAAATTATAAAAAATTTGTAATTGATTGAGATGCCCTTTGTTAAAATATTGGAAAGGGATTAGAAGGCAGCCTTTGTGATAAAATTGTACCAAAAATAGACTGGTTTCATGTTTGGTTCCCAGCTGGCACAGCAGCTCCCTGATCAGAGGCGGAATGTGTTTCTCTACCTGTGTTCGTTCTTGCAAGAGGTACTGGCCCACGCTGACGACAACGGTCTCGACGCAAAGACTGTCGGTAAGTTCCAAGACTTCCATCCGATTTCCTTACCTCTAAAAAATTGAGCTGTATAGCATATATACTGATTTCTCCAATATTTAATAACTTAATATGCCATGCTCTGTTCTGGTTGCAAGCAATTCATTGCATGACAAGGGCTGTTAATGTATCAAACTCCTGAGTGGTTGTTTAGAGGCTTCTTAATTCTTGGAAAGTGTAGGTATACCTAAGATATTAGGTAAACCTAACAGTTAACTTGTTAACAGTTAACTTTAGGAACATTAATGGAAACATAATTAATCTATAGCGTGAGCGTTAGAATATTGATCACTCTTACCGTTTGCCTGCAGCATCGCTTTTTGGGTCGGTGTTCCTGCGCGAACCTGCTCGGGCCCCATCAGAAACTGGTGCACGACCCGGCGCGACCGCAGCGATGGACCGCAAGCGCATGGGCTTCGTGCATCACTTCCTGGTCAACGACCCATCGGACCTACTGCCCCGGTGGTAGTGTCTAGTATGCCCCGATAGAGCGCTGTTCAATCCGATTTGACCTGGCCTCCGTTGATAGCGCCTAGTCTGGCATGTTAGAGCTCTGTTCAAACCCGTCGGACCCACTGCCCCAGTTGTGGCTTCTTTATTCCTCCAGGATACAAAGAGCACTGCTGAAAAGACTGACATGGACTGCATGTCATTCGCTCGGTACGGCACTGGACCAAATACGCTTTGCATGATTGTTGTGCAAAAAGATGAATATGTGTTTCAAATGTGGGAAATGGGATTTGACGAACGTGTATTTGTTTACTCTTAGTCTTACATCACACACATTGATCATGTTTGATTGAGGTGCACTATTCCACTCCCTTTTCCCCCTCCCCAAACAATATCCAAATGTGCACTGTCTGTAAAACTGAGAATTTTGTGTGCTGCCACCCAGCATTTCCTTCATCAAAAATGCACGAATTCACTCTGAAAAAGTTGAGTTTTACACCAGGCCTAGTGATATCAATAATTGAAAGAAATCAAACAGGTGTTTTTATAGCAATTTCAAGTGGATTAATCATACCCTTATCCTGAAAAGACTTCTTTGTTAGTATTTTATATTTATATTTTATTTATATTTGCAAATCATTTCAGATAGCATTTAATCTTGTTTTGCTGTCTATGTATTCTAGTAGTACAGAAAGAAACTCCTTGGAAGATTTAAACCAAAATATTTAGTTGACATGTAATGTTTGCCAGGAGATCAATAAATCATGATTAAAAAAATAGATGTGTCTAGTAATAATTAAATGATTGTTACCTACAAGTCCTACAACTGATAAAATTGCCTTGTGTCAAAGAGCCACAAGCCAAGAATTAATTTAAATTTGTGCAGCTCTGCTCAACACTGCCATGTTAAAATTTTATTCATTTTCAACTTAATATATATTATATAGTATAACACTAAGTACTAACACACCCAAAGAGGATCACCACTGCTCTGATTAAAACATAAATAAGGGTACTTTGGGTTTTGCATGGGGGATTCTTGAGAATACCTGAACTGTGCTGTCGGTCACCTTCAAATAAACCTCCTGTCAATGTCCAGCACCAATCTCAACAATTAAAGCATGGGAATCATGCAGCAAAGATCTCAAGCAACAAGATGTTCTTAGTAGGTACATAGTATTACCATGGTATTACGCTTGGCCGTTCACTTTATCCACTCAGCCATTTCTATTATTATATTCTTTTATTTTGTCTCAAAATACAGTCAATCTTTTAACTTTACAGATATCAGTCCGTTTCCATTGCAAGGACGGTTTTCTGGTAATTACCTTGATCCCATTATCAAATTGAGATGCCAACTATTACCAACCTAGATCCTACCACCCAACCACTTCTTTGGCCCCCTTGACAGCATAGTAGGTTTTCAAAGCCGTCAGCAAACTATGCGTTGTGCCTCTGCTATAACAAAGTTTCCCTCCAAAATTACCTGCCTACTTCTAGGCCCTAGAGGATAACTCCTATGGCTTACAATCAAACAGGCAGACATTTATAGGAAAATACAATACCTCAGGCAAAACAACACAATAAAAGATGTTATAAGATATTACCTTACAGTTAATACAATAAATGAAACCAGAGATAACATTTTGTCTTTCAGTTGCTGCACACCCACTTTAAAGGAATGCAACTAAATAAAAAATAATGATTGACTGGGCATAAGCATAAATAACATAAAGTAACCACTACTGATAATAGCCAGTTAAAATAATAGTATCAATTCTGGAAACAAGAATTACTTGAGCTTTGGAAAATTTTTGCTGTCTAAGACAAAGCCATTGACTTGAACGAGATTCAAGTTCTTTTTCACTTGTTTCTTGGCATTCCGGGATAAACTCAATAAAGCGACGTTGTTAGCAGGAATTGGTACTGTGTTCTCAGCTGGTGCTGCAATTGCCTGAGGCTGGTTTTCCTTCAGGTGGTGAGCATAATGGTGTTCTATCAGCTCATTGCTGTATCCTAGAGGAATGGCCTAGAAAGAAGAGAGAATAATAATAATATCAATAATCATATCTTCATTGATGTGCGTAGCGAGCGAAGCGAAATCATCAATTTCACTACTGCTAAAAAAAACACTTTGTGTGTGTTTGTTTGTTTGTTTGTTTGTTTGTTTTTTTTTTTTTTTTTTGTATGTGTGTTTGCGCGCGCTCTACAGGCCAAATGCCTGCCTCGATTGGTATGAAATTTTCAGGGTGTCTACTTTTGTTCTCAACTTAGACCCCCTGCGTTTTTCAAGAAAATCCTCCATACCCTTCACTTTCAAAGCAGAAAAAAGAACAATATTCGACAATTGGGCAAGTTTGGAAAAGTACGGAAATTTATTTAAAAGTGCGTATTTTTTACAAATGTTCCCAATTTCGATTTGCCTTTAGAAACCATCAAAACCAAATCGAAAAATCACACCAGATTTTTCCCAATAAAAACCAACCCAATAAAACCCAATAAAAACCCTTGGACATGAGTTACATCTATGTATTAACATGTACAATGCTCAATGATCTCAAAATGAGCATATTTCCGCTACCCGACAGCTCGGACAGAAACAAAGAAAGGTCAGAATCGTTTACATTTTCAAGTGATCAGAATTTTTGAGAAAGCAATGGTCCGGCTAGCTGATCCATGATTTTCATTGGCTTTTGCCTCAATCTTTTTATGCGCAAAATAAAAACCGCTACGCTCATCTTCAACGCAACACAAATTGCGTTCGCCCTAGTTTGTATGACAAAACGACGAGGTTCACAAAAATCAAAAAAATTATTTAAAAAATGCAATGTATGATGTGATGACCTTTGTTCTTCCACCTAACCAGCAAATTAAAAGTAAAAGCATATTAATAAAATTGAAACATATTATTTAACAGCTCATTATGTAATAGTATAAAATGAAATCTGCGTGTGATAATCTTTAAAAGAAACTCGTGCCTTCTGCAATTCCAACAAAAGTCTTAGGTACATATTTTTTGAAATTCTATAACATTGGGATTTTTTTATCAAATTCGATAATTTATTCCAAAGTATTGGGCCTAAACAAAAAATTAGTTCCCTCGGAGGGTCGATGAATGTATAGGCACAGTAATTAAGTTTTTTCTTTCATTTTTAGATGGATGAAGTTAATCATATAAATATTGGGGAGCTTTTGTGTCTAATATTTTATGAATATAACAAAGCATAGGTATGAAAATATCTTCTGTTTTTCATGTTGAGCATGTATTGTTTTTTTTTTCCTTTTTTCTAGGGATGCACCATGTCAATTGACCGGTCAAATATTATTGGTCAATTGACCAAAATATACACTTGACATTTTTTAATTATTTATGGTGTTTTAATCCATGAAACATGCAATTCGTGGCAGGAATAGCATAACTGCATCTTGCTGTCTTCCTGTAAGTTTAAAATATACTAAGGGCTCCGCCCCTAAGGCCTACGGCCGCCAACCCCACACACGGTCCATTGACTTGTAGCTACCCGAAGGTTTTGCCATGAAATTTGGGGAATGTGCCCCCTTAGCTACTGCGAGGGCTTTGCGAGAAACTTGACTTCACGGTGATATTCTGAGGTCATTTCGCTTCGAAACCCGTGTCCCAATGGCCACAGATTTGTGACCAGGGGTGCGATTGTGTAACTTTATTTCGTTCGATTTGGCCCGAAATCACTCGATTTCACATCACTGCCCGTGTTAAACCATAGGCAGTGAAAACGAATGGTTTTGAAACCACAAAGTTACACAATCACCCCCAGCCCTCCTACCCACACAAAAAAAAAAAACCTACATAGGAGGGCCCCTCACATTTCATCAGTTATTGCCATTTTTAATTGTAAATCATAATAATTTTTTCTGTATTTGTCAGTAAACTAATTACTGTAAAACATGTCTTGTCAAAAATCACCCATTGTAGCCTATATCCTTCAAGCTCCCTTTTTTTAAATAAAACCGCATAAAAATATATCAATTTTTGTATAAATTTGAATTTGACCGGTCAATTGACGTCAATTGACCGGTCAATTGACCAAAAAAGTATTTGACCGGTCAATTCACATCCCTAATTTTTTCTGAAACTGACCCGTATTTTTTGATATTAGATGGGAATCTGATGCAAGTGTTCTGTATTCTCTTTTCTTGGGTTTTGTTGACATTTAAATAAACAATAGGTATTTAGTTTAGTTTCCCTTTTTATTAATGGCAAGCTGTGCATGCAGATACCGGGGCTTTGCCACGTTGTAGATAAGCGTAGCTGTTTGTAGCAGATTAACGACGTAAATTGTAGACCATGGGTGAAATTTTCAACTATTTGTCTTAAACATGAAGCCAATCTAAATTTCACAATTTTTATTGAATTTAGTTTAAGTATGAAAACTCCAAATTATAAAAAGATATGGAAAGCCAAGAGACAAAAATTCTTTAGAAATATAACATTTCATTAGTTTTCAGTTCAATATTTTTGTGAAAATGTAACGATTTTATTAAATTGCAGTATATTATATTTTTTAAGTTCATAATTGGCACTCGAAAATGTAGAATGATTTTTAACATAGAGCAAGAACTAAAAATAATGGATACATAATAATAATATGCATAGGTACAGCATGAGAAAATTACTTCTGCAAGGAATATGTGCTAACTACGAATAATGGCTAGGTTGCCTATCCCCTTAGTGGTCACAGACGCAAGTGGGAAAATCACCTATACAGTATTTGCGACAAACATCTACACCACGACTACAAAACTGGTTTTTACTTTACTCACCAAACGCATTTCCTTTTCAAGATGGTGATCTAACTCGCACCTCGCTTGTATGTTCACACGCTGAGGGACAATGATTTTACCGCGGCCTCTTCCTAGCACTCTAGGAGATAAATGATCTGACGTGCTGCTTGAAGTACTACTTGAAAAGGAATCGTCATCATCAAAATCGCAAATTCGTATTTGACCACCATCGCGGCCCATGGTGCGAGTCGGTTTTGGCATGACAAAATCATTTTCTTTCTTTGGTGAAAATGTCAATGAATATCCGGATATTTTTTCTATCGGAGTCCCTTCAGACAACAGGCTGAGCCGATCGAAATCCCGCGTGATTTCGCCTTCTGTATACGGCATGATGGTTCTGAAAGGAATAGGAACATTCTCAACTTGGCAAGGCCAGCTTTTTGGCAGGGCAAGCAGACCCATAAACACTAACCAAACACCCAAATGTATTCTACACGCAATGTACTTACTTACCCTGCTTTCGAAACACTTTATAGAGCTTCAACAATTTGTTAATTACGACCGAACAATGCCAACACGCTACTCGGTTGTTACAAAGTCACAAAACATCCAGATGGCAGAATTCAGATGGCTTGACAGGACTTGACTGGACTTGAGTGACTTGACGTGACGTGCTGTTTGGTTGGTACCATTTAACCCGAAAATACTGCCATAAAAACCGCCAACCCACAAAACTGGGCAAAGGCAAATTTTGCTTTGCACATTAGCAAAATATTAAAGCGTTGAATGATGGGCGAATCAAGACCGAAGATACTTAAATTGATCAAGAGAATGATTACCCTATCAATTAAAATATAAGCGTCAGAACGGCAAACGCCATTTTAATTAAAATAGTGTCATGCAGAAAATAGGATATTTATTGTTTTCAGCTAGCATTCACTGCAAAGACACTATTATAATAACCTTCGATTCACTGGGTTACAATATAAAAATGTAGTCAGCGCTTACTCACTAAAAATACATAAGAATTCTAAAAACTAATGGCAAGGCCCATGACTTTGGTCATGCTTTGGTATTGCCGATTTGTGCTGCATTGAAGATGAGCAAAACTGAGTGGCGTATGAATTGTGAAGGCAGAACTTTGCTAGCAGAACGTCATATGTAATATAACTATTTCTTCAATAATGGGCAACAAAAAAATCTGATTTCCTAATTTTGATCAATGTTGGTATTAAAAACTAAAAAATTTTACCAAACAATTTCTTTTATCTATTGACTGTAAATAAAAGGTCCCAATTAGGACATGTGACATGCAAAAAAAAGTAAACTGTCATTTATGGTTGCATGGTTCAATATTACACACCGAATTGAGTATGATATATTTTTGTATTATTTGTTTGTATTATGGAATTTGGAAATATGGAAGAACAGTATTGAATACTGAATATCGCAATTATTGTATGAGCAAGCGAAGACTTCAATTCGACTACTAGTAAAAAAAGTCTCCCATGATTTTCTATGTCTCCCATGTACACTACCTAATGACCAAACGGCTGAAGCGATTTTGATAAAACTTGCAGTCAACAAGATCGGTTGGAAACCTTTTTATAAATAGATTTTTACGACATTTTCCGATTGTTTTCAAAAATTTGAATCGTTATAAATGTCAATCAAACATGTTGACCTTTTATATATTTGCCATGGATGAAAATCTTAGGTCAGTCAGTACATGCTAGGGCTTTGCAACTGGTTTTTATTCGCATTTATGTAGTGATTATTCCGTGTTTTATTAGCTCCAGCATGTGATCGATTTCCTTGGTGACCGTAGAGATCAGGCAAGCAGTGATCGAAGCTGAAATTGAATGATTTTTAATGAAATAGAGATACGTCATGCAATCATGCATACATATCATCCAAACCAAATTGGTTCCCCTTCCATTCTTTTGGTTAGTGTTGTATTGAAGCAATCAATCAGGGTTGGATAGGGGCCCACGAGAAAATCCATTTCCTAAAAACGTCACCCGAAATTTTTCCGAGGATACGTCACCCGCTTTTTTTCTCGAAGGCAATCCCTAAAAGTCCATTCCCTACAAAAACGTCACCCGCCATTCCCTAAAAACCGACGCTGCTCCTGTGAGGCCTTCCATCCGTAGTTTGTTTCTTGAGTCTCGGGCCACGAGGGAGGGCGGCCCCTAGCCGGTCTACCGGCCCAGAAACTACCGGCCCTTCGAGCATTTGCCCGGTTGCCTAACAGGCATATCCAGCCCTGGCAGCAATGGTTGATTTCAGCCTATAACAATAAAAAATAACGAATAATTTTCTCCGGGTAGTAAAATTAAGTCTCTCTAGTTAAATTGAAGTCGTCAATCGCTTCGCTCACTCGAGTTTCTTTTACGTCAACGACTTATTATCCATTTCTAGCAGGCTTCGATGAAGTTTGAATTATTGCGGGTCTCGGGTCCATCTCGTGGGCGGAGCTTGGGCAGTAGATGGAAAGGAATGGAATAGAATCAGCTGTTCGTGTTCCACCTCGGTCGGAGAGTTGTGTCGAGCTTTCGCAACCTCGCCGAGAAGTGATTTCGCTGCTATGGGCTGCATATGCCAGTTTCGCAAAATTTGTTATTTCAAAGTTGTCGACTGCTGATACTCACGAGCGGAGCAAGTGTATTCTTCCCTGCCTTCGGTATTCGAGTCTTATTTTTAAGAAAGCTGCTGGTCGAAGTGCGTATCAATTATTACTACTGTCAAACTCTCCGATAATGCGTTGTTTTTGAAGGGATTTTTCGATCATTTACGATCTTGGTGCCAAAATATAGCCCGAAATGACGGAATTAGCTGAGTCACTGAAGGACAGGGTTTACTACGCGGCCAGAGATGGAATGGCAATTACACTCTATGCTCTTATGGGCGAGTTGAGTGAAGATCAGGTCAAGGAATTACTAAATCAAGTAAGTATTATCAATAATTCAACAAAGTATTTTAGGGACTGGTCACAAGCTAACCAACCTTGTTCAACTTCTCTAGCTGGTGGTCGAAGATGATGGTCAAAAATGTACACCATTAATCGTGGCTGCACGGCATGGCCACGATAAAGTGGTTAAGATGATCCTCTCCAACTTCTCTCCCGACATCGAACAAGAAGGCACCGTCAAGTTCGACGGTTATGTCATCGAAGGTGCCAGTGCACTGTGGTGTGCTGCAGGGGCTGGCCATCTGAGTGTAGTCAAAACTCTAGTCAAAAACAATGCAAACGTGAACCATCCGACACGTACCAATTCGACACCCTTACGAGCAGCTTGCTTTGACGGCCGGCTTGATATTGTACGTTACCTCACCGAACATAAAGCTGACATTCACATAGCTAACAAGTACAACAACACGTGCCTCATGATTGCCTCATACAAGGGCCACCTAGACGTAGTGAGCTTTCTTTTGGAGAAAGGTGCAAATCCTGACGAGAAAGCTCACTGCGGTGCCACAGCACTTCATTTTGCTGCCGAATGTGGTCATGTTGCAATAGTCGAAGAGCTTCTCAACTACTCTGCTTGTATCATCAAGAACGAGGCAGGAATGAGCCCGTTGATCGCGGCAGCAGAACGTACCCGTGCTGACGTCGTTGAATTCCTCGTGACCCGGCCCGAAGTCTCTCCTGAAGAACGTGTCGAAGCCCTAGAACTTCTAGGAGCTTCTTATGCTAACGACAAAGACAACTACTGCTTGGAACAAGCGTATCAATACCTGCACCGCGCCATGCAGCTTCGAGCAGAGTCACCGGAAGAAATTGCCAAGCTATTGTCCGAGCCTGTAAAGGCATACGAGAATTGGGTGGAATGCGTGTCGCTAGATCAGCTCGAGGCTATCCAGAGCAATGCCAATGCACTACACATGGAGTCTCTGTCGATTCGAGAACGGATTTTAGGCCCCCAAAACCCCGAAGTTCCGCATCCTGTGATATTTCGTGGCGCTGTTTTTGCAGACAATGCACGGTTTGATAGGTGTATAGATCTGTGGCTGCATGCTCTGCATTTACGGCAGCGCAACAAGGTTTCAGTGGTGAAGGACTTGTTGAGGTTTGCGCAGGTTTTCTCGCAGATGATACACATTGGCGTCGAGTTGGCGTTTGCACAGGTTGAAGACGTGCTGGCTGCGTCTGTCATCGAACTGCGGAGGAATCAGGAGAAGATTGCTGATCCTGGGCCAAAAGATGATGTGGAGCAGATAATGGTGCGTTGTCTGAAATGTTGGTCTGAAGTTGAGCGTGTTGTTCATGTGAATATCCTAGCAGCATGACTTTGCCAACCTGCTAAGAAGAGATAACAGGAGTTCTAGTTACCAAGTAACAGGTGGTAAAAGCACTGCTCTTGTAGCATTCAAAGCTATATCTTGCTTCTTTAAATATCACTCCCAATACTGTCTTGACTGCAGTCTGCAGTTGGCTAAAATGATTCACTTCTTTTGAAGATAGAATTACAGGTTAAGCCACTCAAAGACCTGGTATTAAATCGTGTGAAGCAAAGTTGAACCAAAGTTGGGGAAGATAGAGGAGATTTTGTGAACTACCTGCTACATGGACTTTGCTTGCTTGTAAAGTAAATATGTCATCGAGGCCTTTGCTCAGCTTTGCACTAAACGATGCTTCAGCTACCTTAGACCTACGACATATTTTTCTTCGCATTCAACACCAGAAACCCTCCCCCATTAATATAGCTCCGTGACAGACCTAGGGATTGAAAAGTGTTGGTACCCCAGATTTTCCGCTACCAACGTTTTAAGTTTGTGGAGGACATTTTGAAAGTGACGCATGGTAAGCACCTGCAGTCCAATCAAATAGTAAGGAACTACAGAAAATGTATTGACAAATAATAATGTGAATGATGTTGAAGTCTTCCTTTACCAAAAAATTGTGAAAGCATAAAAAATTGGCTGCCTCTTTTAATATTTTCCCAAATTTCCATAATAATCAAAGCTTTTTTGTGCTTCGATAAAAAATCACTGACTAACCTTCACCCCTTTGCAGGAGGAAATGGCCAGCAACATCTACACCGCCCTTTACATCATCGTGATCCTCACCAAGCTGCTCAAGTCGGCGTCGAAACGCGAAGAGTTCCGCGCCAACCGCCTCGTGTTCGAGCTGAACAAGCTCCGCGTGGCGACGCGCGACGGCCGAACGCTGCTGCACATGTGCGTGAGTGCCGAGACGCCCGTCGATGACTTCCACACCAACGACGTGTGCAAGTTCCCGTGCGCGGCCACCGCCAAGCTGCTCATCCGGTGCGGCGCGGACGTCAACGCGATGGATGACAAGCGCAACACGCCGCTGCACGTCATTGTCAGCTACCAGAAGCCCATCAGGTAATTGGATTGGCGGCAGCACTATCCGTGGCGGGACATCTCCCACATGGAAAATCAGTGGGTGGGAAATGCTTTTAAAGGCAACTGGAGTTTATTGTGGTAGGACTGCCTGCAAATGTTGAAACCTCTGGCTCCTGCATACTAGCAGGGGAGTGTCTTTGTCAGTAAAACTCTGCTAGCATTCTTAACATGAAAAAAAGTTAAGGTTTATAGTGATGAATCGATTACCAGATCTACGCATTTACTGTGTACCAATCCTAAGTTGTAAACAAAACAAAAAACAAAAGAATTTTAAATAATTGGTATATACAGCCCCTTTAAAAATGATAATGTTTAAAGGAATAAGGTAGGAACATTAAAAATTAAAATTGAAAACATTTTTTTAATTTTGTTGCTTTCATGTCTGCTTGCCCTGCCTTTAGAATTAGCTTTGAAAAAAAAACTTTCTAACTGGGTTTTGCATGCAAAATTTAAACTGTCTTCTGTTCGAGTTCTCATAAAGACGCTGATCCATTTGAATGATGCACTTTGTAGCGACTTCATAACGCTGCACTCGGTGATCATCGACCTTACGGAGGCAGGCGCACACATGGACACCGTGAACGCGCACGGCGAGACGCCGTTCGAGTCGGCAACGACGGGCGTGGCGGAGATAATCCTGCGCACACAGACGCGGCTCAGCCTCAAGTGCATGGCGGCCAAGGCGGTCAAGGCGTACGGCCTCACCTACCAGGGCCACGTGCCGCGCTCCCTCGAGAGCTTCATCGAGCTGCACGGGCCAGGTGTGAAGCAGGGCTGACGGCCGGCGCTCATCCCCTTGCCGCCGCCGCCGCGGTCGCCGCCCCCAGGCCTCGACGGGCCGGCCAAGAGCTAGCTCGGGCGGCGGGAATAGCTTAATGATTTCGGTTTCGGGGTGCGATTTCGTGTGAATTGTTGCCGGTTTTCACGTTTCTTTTGCGGTTGTTTGGCTGTTCTGACTGGCAAGTGCGAATCTTCCACCATCTGTTTTGCTTTTACGGTACAGTTCAAGCGTGGCGCACACAGGTCTGCATGATTAGTGCTTGGCAGTTAGATATGCTACAGTGTTTATGACCTTGTAAACCGGGAATTTGTGTGGCTCTCGGTAACGATTCACATTTGGTGATGATCAGTAATCTGATTAAAAGGCAATCACAATGCACTTGATGTTTTTTAGTACGGTCAGATGTGTCAATCATAGCTAGATATGGTCAGAACAAGTCTGCCCAAAGCTAGACACAATGAAATTAATTTTTTATTTTAGCTGTACGAAACAATTTTGCTCAATAGTTTTACCTAGATTGTACCTAAGTGATCACTTACATTCTTTGACTGTTTATTCCTAACGGTTAGCCACATTCAGTGTTGCTTGGCTTGAAATTTGGCCTCTTAACTATCATTGCAGGGCTTCAATTTTGAATTGATTGAACCCTTCACCACGGTTTTTATCACAGCTCTGTTGGTCTACCTTCTGACCAGGTGAGTCCCAATATATTGCATCTCTCTAATTGATTCCAAAATATGCTTGAATGTAAGGTTCCCAGCCGCTATAATTTCGTCAAGAGAGCGTTAAGTTTGTTGCTGAGGTCGCTCCTGACTGGTTGCATCCCGTTATTTCCTGCAGTGCGCAAGCGGGTCCGGAGGTCCCGTCCTCGCGCCGCTGTCTGATCAGCGAGCGCCGACAGCAACTCTGCTGGGCGCTAGCGTCGTGAGTATCGGAATGGTCCTAAAATGTTGGAATCAGACTAGCGGGGCCGCTTGCGATATCAAGATTTTGGGATGTTAGGGTTTTTTTAATGCGATTGAATCATAACCAGCGTGCGACGAACCAGCATGATTCCTGTTTTGTGGTCCGTAGCCGTAATTACCATACCGCTAGGCATAAATGTATTGTATGTCATCTGACCCACCAATTTGTGCAATAATTATTTATTAACAACTTGTACCCTTTGTGTAAGTAGGTGATAATCGACTAATTTCTAATAAGTTATTTGTTGTAATATTATCTGTTAAGTGGTATATCGGAGTGGTTCTAGAAATATTTTGGTGATCTTATGACGTCCAGAGGAAAAATGCTTCCAAAATAATTTGAGCTAGTGAAATCTAAAATATAAATATGAATCTCTTATATTTTAGTTGCTACTTTTGCCTAGAGTTTATCAGTGTAGTAAAGAATTGATGCTTTAAATGTACATAGTGTAAGATTTTGTATTCATCATTTTGTAAGTTTCTAAGAAACAGAGTTTGTGATTTTGTGGTTTTGCTGGCAAAAATACTGACGAGTTGGCAGTGGTGTAGAGGATGAGTGTAATGGCACCGGCTGATTATTTTCGCAATTAGCTACACCTCTGGGCCAATTAACGTCTGTCTTCTTGAAGATATGGCTGGGAGCTGAAAATTGTAAAATAATACCTGAACAAGTACATCAGGCGATGGGGTCTCGATCTAGTGCACCTACCTAGCATAATGTATCGTTCTGCTGGGTGTATTTACCTTTTTACCTTTGTGTACAGGAGGTGATAATGAAAGCTTCATATTTGCATTATACGGATTGTTGAGCCATGTGTGATTTTATTATATCTAAACCACAGATATCAGGTTACCCAGATAGTCACTCATACTGAAGCAGCAACTCAAAGCCCTCCGCCAGCAATAATAGTTTCGCCGGCAGACGAGGGATGGAGCCACTGTTTGTTGTTGTATCACCTGTAACCAAGGTAACTCTAACCCCCTGTGGAACATTGGGTCCCTTGATTATAATATACCTTTTGCCATGGCCTTGTAGATGATTTTAAAATGGGTAGCCAATGCACCGCAGTGATTGCCGGCGAAATTACTAACATCAAATTTTTGCCGTAGGCATAGTTAAGTATGTTAGAATGTCTGGGAAACCTTTTATCTGTGTCTAAACTTTAAAATATTATATGAGATAGTTATTTGTACATCACTTTAACTTCATTGGAAATAAACTTGTGTTATACCTGCTGCATTTTTGACATATGAGTGCTTTTTTTATTTGACTTTTCTTTGCAATTGGATTACCTACTGCAACATTTTGTCATGTTCATGATATTATTATGATATGACTATTATCATGTTCCAGTTATTTTCAATTGTATGTAACTGCCAAGATTCCTTCCCCAACTATTGGCCGAGTAGGTAGCACGGGCCGAGTTATAGCGATCTGTGATGGGCATTTGCTGGGATTCAATGCATTTCTTGACGCGGTTATTTGAAGTTATCATCGTCTCTCTACTCGTCCAACGTCCATTAAGTATTAACCCTTGAAAATATATGGAAACTTTTATTGTCAAATGCTTGGAACGCCAACCTACCTATGCCACGTACACCATACCTACTTGTGTACTCGCATGCACATGCCACTGTTGAAATATGGTTTTTATAAGTTCTGGTCATGTTGGTACGTTAGCTTCCATTTATTGGTTCTTAGACAACAATGTAATTATAGATAGAGCACGTGGTAGGTTGAGCACATGTGGCATGTTCAAGTATGGGCTGCATTCCTCTGCTGACTGCGCCGGGCGCGCTACAGAGTATACAGACTACTGGTCTGAAACTTTGGGCTGAAAGTAAATTTGGAGACCAATGATCCCACCCTAAAACTCGTTCGTTTTGGTAGGTATGTATGTCCATTCCCAATATAATAGATGACTGCAGAAAGAGACATTCTTTTAATATAATGTTTGCTATTGTTACCTAAACAAAGGAAGGAGTGGCGCACTCTTGGTCCCGTACTTGCACACACTCTACGTAACGCGGTGGGCCCGCCGAGCAATTGACATGCCATGAATGGACCGCGTTTGAAAAATCAAACCGCTCATTGTGTGTAATTATCAGTTAGGTACATACACGTTGTGCCAAGTTATGACCCGAGCGGTCCGGGCCGCGAGTTCCGGGTTTAGCCCGCGGGGCTCGCGCAAAACCGTCTCGATCGTCAGGAGCCCGAGCCCGGGAGAAAGTGCTTTCGACGGCGACCAAGCCACATGGGGACCACCGGCTCATTCACAATCGCGGCGCCGGCAACTTCGCAGAGATGGGTTAAGACTGCTTCAGCAAGAAAGCGTGATATTTAGCAGACGTACGCCATCTTTTTGTCTTATATCAGTGTAGTGTCGAGGTGTTTATATATGCCCGGAGCAGATCGGGACTGGCGATGACTCGTCGGGATCGCCGTCTGGGCCAAGGGAGACGTGTGTGACTCGTGAGCGAAAGTAGCGACGTCGTCGGCGACGCCGTGTACGCCTGCACACATTGTGCACCGGCGAACGACGCACGCGAGACGCGATCCCGTGGAGTGCGTCACTTTTGCGGAGTGTGGTGCGAATCTCGAGTGCTGGTTGCGTGTGCGTTTCAATATAGGGTCGAGGGCCGAACGCACACCATGCAACGCGCCTGTCGACACCGGCTACGTTTCGTGGAGTCTAGTTTGAAAATTGTGTCGTTGTGTTGTAGCGTCGTGTTTTAGATGAACGAATGAAAGCGTTTGTGGTTTTTGTCGGAAAAAATGTGAACACTCTCGTTTTTCGTCGCGCAATTTACACGGAGAATTAGCAACGTTAATCTAACTGTCGACAAAATAGGTAAGTTTAAGATTGGTCTTTATTATTTATCTCGCGGATCATTGAGTGTGAATAATTGGTCAATCAGAGCAAAGAATAGTAATGCTATATCGTCGCCATCATGAAGACGATATTTTGATATCGAACGGCAACCGACCACAGCGCGCGATTATTACTTTGTCGGTCTTGTATAACTCGCGTAATACTGTCGATATTATTGGTTGCACGACGTGTCCCTTTATATTTCACGGCTTGGACAGGCATTCGATTGCCGATGGGCATCCTATATCAACATCGGACCCTGCTAGCAATCGTCACAATCTCGTACTTATTCACCTTGCACTTTGGTCATTGCTCATTGCACATCGCACTACATCACATATCACACCATTAAAACACGCAACAAGTCGCGCCGAATTCCCACCTGGCGAACTACAGCATTCAAGACGCGAGCGACAGCGCTGCTTGATCGAAGAAACCACCGAGGATGACACAGCTAAATAGCCACCGAAATCCACTTTGAATAAAAACAAAGAGCAGTAACCGTCCAAAATAATGTAGTAACGCGCCCACTTGGCCTCACCGAATCCGGACACTCTTGTGTAATGCAAACAGTCTAATCGAGACGAGTATAATAGAAATATGCCTGTTGCATACAGGATCGCATTCGGAGAAACCCCCGACTGATGCACGGGCCAAGATGCGAACCAGGTACCATCATACAAATCGCGCACGTATACCTCAAACTCGCACGTGGTTCGTATCGCACACGTGCTACTTGGCATGTCAGCGTCTGCACCTGGGTTATTCATACAGGCACGTCAATCCGTGGTCCGCGGACCGGCTGAGACTGGCCACGGTATCGCTGCTGACAGCTGATTGCCATCTTTTGACAGCTCGCATCTGTCTGTATCACGTGTTTGTGCTAATTAGTAAAGCACACCTTATATAAAAGTTAAACGTTCGGCTACATCATTTAACACCTACGGGTAGCACAGAATGGCACACATAGTATAAATTTTAATATTACGTTCGATTGAAAGTTACGAATTCTTTAAATTTTTGTACCCCCGAATCGACTTTGCTAATTGGGAGTTTAAATTGTAGTTATGCAAGCTATTTAAGCGACAGGACGCTAAGCTTGCTAATAATTCGACGGTTTTAAAGAGCCCTACACAATAAAAAATGCATGTAATGCTCTATGGCAATTTCCTTGCTACCGGATATTATGCATTCGGCCTGCTCTGTATAGGTATGATAATAATAATAACCGAAACGAGCTGCGAGGCGTATAATATATTGTGTATTTCACAACTGCCCAACTTACATAAATAACGCACAGGGGCACGCCACGCGTAGGTCAGTGAAACTCGCCGGTATATACAATGTCTTTCGATTCGAAGAGCACATTGCTAATTAAGTCACTCTACAATCAACTCAGCCGTAACTGAGATTCGAATATATGTAGAGCATCTTTGGCGTGGTGCAATTTGTTTGGTGCTAATAAGGAGATGTCGTGTGTCAACGTCTATAAATGTTCATCCCTTGAGGTTTGTGGCCGGAGTGGCATTGCAGCCCCAAGCTGTTTGAACAGCGCATGCCACTTTGTCACAAGATGAAAGCTTCGGATGATATGAAGCGAGTGCAGTTCCCGAAGGCCTGTCAGAGCTCCACCAAAAGTCAAATAGGTGCACAAGAATTGCCCAAGTGGTGCGTATACTGTGCTGACGACCCTTTTGATGTTGGAAGGTGCACCTTTGTTTGGTGACGTAAAACGTCTGAGGGTCGAAACGCGCTTCTTCATATTGAACACTCCAGTACCGGCGATTACGTCTTGGCCGCGAAACGCCCCGAGGAGCTATCTCGACTGTAGCCATGGCGTGGGCGCTTCCAATGAAACATGGCTTTGCCGGCAGCAGCTAATTAACCATCCTCTGTTTTAACTTAATAACAACCATTTGGCATTGCATTGTTTGTGATTTATTCGCGTCTCTGAAGAAGCCTTCGGTAAAATGATAAGATATTTCACGAGGCTCAAACATTGACGTGAACAAGGTGAAAAATATGAAGCCTGTATCAAATTAAATTGGAGGGTTACGAAACAATAGATCGTTATAAAATCGAGATAACTACGGGAAATTTGTTACTCTTTGCAAATTAATTAGTAGGTACACAGTTTGTGTCTCTAACCCAGATCCGTAGCGGTGCAGCGGATAATCGCAGTCTGCGTCGATGCCGAAGAGACGTCGATGCTAGTGAAAGTACGCCTGTTGCCCCGGTGGATTGCACGCCTCAGATTGGGAATGCGGTCCTGCAAAAAGGTGTTGATGTGATTAAGTTATTTTTGTGCATGTCCAATTATTGTGGGATTATGTATGACACGCCACGGCGGTCGATCGGTGTGTGATTGGGACATATACCGCGATCGATGAAATTTGCAACGCAAAATTATCAAACAGTTTTTTTTCTTAATAAAATTGAGTTGCTGGTTAAAAAGAGAATATTTTGTTTTCTATTAACGTTTCATATTATGATCTGGTGGTATAGGTTCCAAGCCCGTAGGGCGTTTGTAACGGTAAATACGTGCTCTATTTCTACTCTAGGGCTTAAAATATGTTCGATACACCAAAATTGGCCTCTGAAGCAATTTGCTCATCTTTTAACTTCAATAGAAATTCCCTCTACTTACAGCATAGCTGGAGTAATGACAGTGCAATTACAGCCTAACTTAGTATACTATAGGAGACACAGATCATACTTAATATTTGCAAGAGATTTTTCCGGCGCGAAGCTTTCTTCGCTTTCGCTTTTAGCAAACAAACAATCGTTTATCGGTAAAAATCCTCCGTAAACCGTGTCTCTGCAGCAGGCTGCACTCTCGAGCACTTTAGGTACCTGCTAAGTGCTGGTCGACGGCTCAAGAGCAGACACGGCACCTCCACGCGTCAGTGGACACTGGACAGACACTCGGTCCTTTTGTCCACAGCGTCCCTTTCCTCCCAGCCTTCGATGTACGAACTTGAAGTTAATTCGAACTGAAAACAAAGACTATTAACATGAGTATACTGAATTGTTTCTTTCACAATCAAGCTATTGACACTTCTTTTAAATCATGCGTTTAAACTGTAAACAGTGCAGAAATAGAGTAACGACGTCGTTCCTACAGGAGACCGGAACTTGAATCCTGGAGGGAAACACATTTTTTTAAGTCAAATTATTTAAATATTGTGCCAAGTGCAAGGTATTGCACTTAAGTTGAGAATCTATTATTTAAATTTTATTTAATGTATACTTGAGTAGCTGAGGGGACGGGTCTAATCAGACTTCAAAGCTCTGCGTTTTGGGGACGAGCCTTACTGTTGGTCCCGCCTTGTTGCTTTAGGCAATGACATTCTATGCCATTAGTTCGTATACTAGGTAATAATATGTCATATAATATAATCCTGATGGTCAGTCAAAATAGGCATATTTAAAGCCTGTTTGCAAACCTTTTGGAGAATGGATTTGTCTCCAGAAAGGACATTATGCGTGTCAATTCGTTGTCGCTTCTGCTCTAGATGTGCAGGCAAATAGGTCTACGCTTCGATAGTCCCAAAAATAGAGTATTATATAAGTGCAATTAATGTTTTGAGATCCCACTCATGCGGTACCAATTATTGTGCGATTGATTCTGAAGATCGCACCCCTGCCCACCAATTCGAGTGCGAATGTTTTTGAAGATCCCCCACACATTGGCACCAATTGTAATGCGAATTTTGATGTATTTTCACTTCTGGGCACAAACTTAGGGCTGCGTTGAGACACACACATAAGGAGAGTCAATGGCTGTTTAAAAGCAACAATAGAGACAATAGTAAGGGACATTAATTACAAATAAGGACGCACCATTGAATTCACGTTTGATGTAATAGATTTAAAAGTGAAAAGTTCTTCCGTGTCACCAATAGTAACACGCTTGCGGCGTGCCTCTGGTTTTTCATCGTTGTCCTGCGTTTATTTCTCATTTCAACAAATAGTTCACGATCTTGTGCACGGTGTACCGACTGGACTAAATGAAATTTACATTTAATTTTAATTTTACTGAGTAAAAAAACCCTCATTTTCCTTCGGCAAAGTTGTGTTACGTGCATAAATCGATGTGGGGGGGGGGGGGGGGTACTGATAACGAGAGCACTGGAGGGTCGATCAGTATCACGTGGCATCAGGTACCTGACCTAATCGAATTCTCTGTGCTCAATTGCAGCTCAATAATGTATACGTCCGGTCTTGCGGCGTGCTCCTCAGCATGGTTTAAATTATTTCTTACTCTGATCTATCAAATGCCAAACATACATTATTTTTCAGTTTACAAAATAATGTCCTCAGCTATCAACCCATGGTGTAATATAATTTAATATAACATTTTGATGTAGTGAGAGCATAAAACATCCGCGCACAGGTGATACACGTTGAAAAAAGCTGTTGATTGGCCATGCTAAGCATTGCTTGCCACTGCAACGAACCTGCATTAGATTCGATGTGTGTTATTTACTCGGTAAGTTTATTTGATCGAGAATACCGATTACCCAAATTATCTGCAAAGTGGAATCAGAATGTCAAATAATATTTGAAGAATGAACAATTATTTTCGTTCAGTTTGGATCCCATGGAAGACGACGTATAGGCTAGATGAGATGAATAAAATGAGCCCATTGCATATAGGCACTTTGTGAAAATTTCCATCTATTTGATAATTATGTTTTACTGTTTTAGAGGTAATTGTCAGGCACTGGGGAAAGGGTTCAAGGTCCACTTGTATTAATATTATGGGAGGAAAGTAAACACATTGGTTTGCCCTAGACCCTAGTACCTGCTGTCTCTTTCTAATTGTGATTCCCAATTGTGATTCATGTGAGAGTGAGACCACTGATAAGGGAACAGGTCCGTCATAAAAGAGATCGAGGTGGAGTCTCACAAAGTATATCCACAACGTGGTTCTATACGGTGCTATGACCTGGTTGACATGGCAGTTTATTTCCAGGACTATTTTGCCTATAATGTGTGGACTTGAATATTTCTGCGTTGGATACTGAATGATGATTATTAATTCTGCACGGTGGGAGCGTTTCGACAACTGTTGCTGCACTCACTTTATGAGCAACCACGAGTCCCTGAGGTATGGGAATAGTTCCGTGGGTTAATCTGGCGAACAATTTCTAGCTCATTATGAACGGAGATATTTAGATTCCGTCATTTACCCCTGAGGTACGCAGCAAAGGTCATACCGACACAGGTTTTACACTGTGGGACTCCGATACAACCATGCTGTGGGCAGTAAATAGTAATGCATCTCCAAATTGTGTCTGACGCTCGTTGTTTGCTGATATTTCGTAGAAAGAAGACAGTTAAACTGGCTCGTGCAGAGAAACAGAGACTAAGTACCAATTGATTGAATATTGCCATTGGTAAGATAAGATGTACTATGTGGAGCAAAGTGATTTCCTTTTAGACATAACAATGGACATTCAGAGTGTGTGTATACTACGATTTCAATCTTGTCAGTCTCCGAGAGACAATTTGGTAGGCCGGATGACTGGTCCGGATGACTGGTCCGGATGACTGGTCCGGATGACTGGTCCGGATGACTGGTCCGGATGACTGGTCCTAAGATTTACTCCTGAAAAAGTGTGTCGAAATCAGGAGGTAAGCTCCGTGCATCCTGTTTTCAATCCACGTCCTGTCGCCGACCTTGGGGAACATATCTTTCAAACCTCGCCTGATGGGAGAACAGATCTGGGTGAAGATTTCTTAGGTTTCCTTAGGAGGAATGTCTAAATTTGACTGTTGCAATGTGCAAAGAAGCTAGCTTCACTTCGTTGGACTGCGTAGAAGTTTCGTCGATAAAGCAGATTTCTACAACGCAACCCGGGAAAGTCTGTGAGCGGAGACATTCTTCCCATGCCTTTCATTCGTTTCCGAAAATTGACCACTTTGTTTAAAAATTATGCGTTTCGTCAGGGAATCTTCGTTTTCAAGAGTATTTGGTAAGATTCCCACGTGAAGGTGAATTAGATTCGAACTGGAGACGAGTGAGCTGTTATCACTGGCAACGATAAATTCGGCAAGTCGTGAGCACCACCCACCGAACTAGGACACCAGACTTTGCCATTATTGATCCTCGACACCATGTGTCCGTGCCTTTCTCTTCACCACGACCAAAACGCGTAAAATTGCTATCTGAAATTTGATATCACACACTAAACGAAATGTTGCCCCCGCTTTTCGTTAGTGGAGCGAGTGCCCCGATGTCGGATGTCGGACGTCGGTGCGTTGAGTGCCTCGACGTTGCGTGAGGTCAGCGTTCGTTCGAGCGACGTGCGTGGATCAGGCACGAGATCATCGATGTCGATCGACGGAACCGGTTACTTGGCGGATCGAAAGAAACCAAACACCGGTGTTTTCGACCACAGCGAATGCTATGTTATTTGTGCATCCGCGTTCGACATAATGGCTTTATTATTTACCTGCTTCTAATTGGCTTATTTATTTCGTCTTCATAGATTGTGAGATTCTCCTGTGCCTGATTGGTAATTTTGCTCCGAACAGGACTCTGTGGTGGACCTAACCGACCTAACCTCAGCTACACAGACTCCATTAGCCATCAGAGGTGCGAATATCAATTATATTGCCCAAAACCATAATCTAAAGTCAATGTCAAATTAAAGAGCCATGTCATTAAAGCTCCATCAATGTAAACCTATTCGTCAATGTTTCGTAACAATTCTGTCGAACTAGCAGATATCTCTAGATTGAGCACACCCGATGTGTAATTATATTCTTGAATAGGTTAAAAGTGCTTTATTGTTTCTCATCATAATGATGCACTTCCTCGACTTCCTTCCCAGACGGAAGATCGTTCAATATGCATGGACCGCAGAGGTATCATTAGATGATGATGTGCACATGTAACATATTGTTACGACGGCAAAGCAGCGGGAAATGGGCGAAACGGAAGAAGGAAACGCAGATGCAATTGTGTCACGAAGCGAGCAGTGATGCGTGACGTATGATGCGTGAGCATGCGTGCCCATACATACTTCTCCGTATGGTAACACGCGAAACTTCACGATTCCTCTTGGGAATGACAATTGTTTTCCATTTCGCTGAACCATAGTTTCTTCCATGACCGAACTTACGTGACTGTATCCATCTGAAAGCATGCACCCGACCCATCATGTGGGTGGGAGATGCTGCGTACAAAATGGCCCCCGAGGGTGATAGGTTGTATTTGGAAAGATAATCTCTCATTTAAAAGTAAACATAAATGTCAATAGTTACCACACACCGCGCGTGACGGTTCGATTTGCGTCTTCGAACTATTCTGAAATCTTGTCCCTGTTTTGAATCAATTGGCCATCTTAGCATTGGCCCATCGACAAATCTCAAAAGTTTCAATCCGTCTCGATTGGTGTTACGCCATTTGCAAATACACCGATATCTATGCGATTTCTTTCATGTGCACTTGAGCTAATATGCCGCCGAACATATGGCGTTCCAGCGAGCGTTGCGATTCTCTGTCTGGAGCATTGCGATTCTTCTCGCCGAGCATTGCAATGCGTTTTCGCCGGCATTTGCCAGTCGCGCTCAGACAATTGATGCGCCGGAAGGAAGCAACCGCGATGCGCTGAGGTGAGGAAACCGCGGGCGATGACATAAGATTTGGCACTGTTTTCTATCCGCCAAGAGGAAGGAGCTCACGGCACTTGGATTGTGCAGCGCATCCGAAAGCGAGCGCCAATTAGTCTGGTCGTTGTTTCTGTCTTGCCAAGTGTAAAGCGGCGAGTTTTGGTATTGTTATTGCCATATTCTGCAGGCCTCCCCGTGAACGGGTACCATGCCACGCCTCTGGTAGTGCGCACTCCGCGGAGAGACGATTGTAGAGTGAGGTTAACCAAAACCGCAGCCACGCAGAAACGCCTTTGCCATTATGAGGCTTGGTTATTATTACAGATGTTATCGGAATTTATATTTTACTTTCCGAACAATAAAACTGTGTTTCTTCAAGGAAACATTTGTTGAAATCGTTGCGTAACTTTTAAATTGAAGCCTA
This sequence comes from Nemoura dubitans, assembly GCA_921293005.1. Classification (NCBI taxonomy): domain Eukaryota; kingdom Metazoa; phylum Arthropoda; class Insecta; order Plecoptera; family Nemouridae; genus Nemoura; species Nemoura dubitans. The sequence continues at coordinate 15,397,842 of OV121075.1, forward strand.
GCTCGCACGTCGTCTTTTTAGATTCACATTTAAACCTACCTATATGATGTTTGCACAATAATATTATTATATTGCGTCCACCGAGGTCTCCATTTAGCTCAAATATCCATGCATGCTGATCATGATTGCAACTTGCAAGGGTGCAAAATTGCTTCATTCTATTCTCTCAGCTATTCGACTATAAGTGTCATTTTCGTTATATACGACTCATATAAATAATTGCTTGGAGTCTTACAATCCAACCACTGAAGATGATCGCAAGGGCGCAAACATGTGCTGCTTCTATTCTCTCGCCTCCACCAGCGCGGCATTTCGTTGTGTTTATACGACACCTATTTTACACCGGTACTAATTGCCGATTCACCACGTAATAAATAGATAATTGCACAAGTTATATGTATTGTTCTTCGAGTTGTGGGTGGATGGATGGACGCATTTAAAATGTAGTCAGCGCTGGTTTCAGCCACAGCATGCAGTCATAGAAGCGCTGAGCTGTGCCAAAGATAATATATAGTGGATGGCTGGCTCACGGTTGAAACACTATTAAATTGTCATTGTTGTAACTAAATTTAGGTAGCCTCGATTAAAAGAGACACTTTATTACGCGGCAATTATGCGCCCCCCCCCCCCCCCTTGTGCCGCATGTTAGTGTGGCAGATAATGACCACTCATGCGAGCTTCATTACATTCTGCAATAATTGTTTCGAGCAATAATATCATTGTCTCTCGTAAAGTGCAGTTACCCGTGCAGTAGAGGGTCATTGAACATAAAAGAAAATGGAATCTGCTCGTAAAGGATAACCATTAAAAAAACGCGCTCGATATATTCTATATACACAATTGAGCTCAAATGCACATATGGGCACATAGGTACCCATATAATATAAACACTATTTTCATAAACATCACAATAAACAACAGCGCGTAGTCCAGAATTACGCCAAAGCCATGTAAAAAGTAAAAACACCGCGACCTTCACCCAGGAGAATGTCACACGATGAACACATTAAGACATTTTCCCCGTCAAATTGCTATAATGGATCAAATCGGACACGACACGATTAGCAAGGAGCTAAAACGGCGCGACACATGCCGATGTCGCGCCCGACGTTGCCCCACGACGGCGTCGGCGAGGCCGAGCTACGCACGGCACGGCGTCCGCGTCCATCGGAGAGGATTACTGACCGGTGCCGCGTCGCGTCGCTTAGCGGCAAAGCATCTCGCCCTTGCGCCCTTGTCCTCGTTGGCGCGGAGACGGCCGACTAGATGCTGCAACCGACGCCGCCGCGCGCCGTGTCATTGCCGGTAATTCGCAACCGATGTCCACACGGATGATGCGTTGTCCATCGCGGGCGTTGGAGTCACCGTGCGTGCTGGCGTGCCGAAACCGAGTGATGTTGGCCCTCTGTATTTGGATGCGTTGTTCGAGCTTTGCTGTGGTCCAGTTCGTGTAGGTTGTCGAGGAACTGCTCTTCGTATGTCGAGGAATTGCTGAGCGGGGCTGAGTTGCTGCTGTGTGGTATGATGCACACAGCCTTCTTTTTCACAATTTCTTCACGTCTATACCGGTGTATACTCTTATGAGAATGTAGCCATAAACGGCGATACTTTTAAAGCTTAAAATACATGCAGGTTGAGATTTAATTTTTTCAAATTTATTCTTTATTTTTATTGTAACAGGTTTTCTCAGCTGAGTACAAATAAATACAGACAAAAATCCACATTCACAACCACAACTTACAACAAACCTGTATCTCCCATAGGTCCAAATAAATACCTTGACAAAACGGGGGGAAATGTATGCTTTCCTTCGTCTATTCCACCACCTTGGCTTTCGTGTCGCGTCGTGGAGCCTCCCCCCCCCCGCTCCTTATCAGAGGCAAATCGGCGCGAAACAACGGCATGCTTCGACGGCGGCGCGCCAAAGTTGCGTCGCCGAAGCGAAGAAGCGACGACGCTCCTCGACCGGCAGAGCGCGGAGTGCACCGACGTGCATGCCAAAGAGATGCGTTTCCGTGTCAAGGCATCGCCGCCGTCGACGTCGCAGCCGTCATTCTCCGCATCATCTCTTTCGCAGCGCGGTTTTTCGACAGCCAGCGTTCGTCGCTAAACAATTTGCATGCGAAGATGGAATGAGTTTTGCAACCCTGCGGGTCGCCGCGCCGCTGAAGATGAGAATCGATGGCGCAAATTTTCGACGTAGCCACTTGAAATGTAGGTGCCGTCGTGTATTTTATTATAATGACGATGATTGGCTGGATGGAGGCGAAACACCGAGTCGTTATTAATTATGAATGAAACACGTCCTGAAAAATGCACTAACAAGGTTTTTCGACAACAATTGCATTTTTTTATTATTATTTCTGACAACTAAGGTTGTGAAGATTGCAGTCGAAAGCTTTGAAACTGCATTCGCGATTTGCATATTACGATCGTTTTTGATAGTTCTGCATGGACTGGTGTCTGCGAATGCTGCCTGCTGCGCGGTGAGAAACACTCTGCAGATAAAGCAGGAAGGTGTAGCTCTCGATATCTACACATTTACAATGCCTGACCAGTATCGTGGAGGCGCCGACTTATATACACATACAGTGCAGCTCCATGAAAGCTAAGATTGTGACGAAATAGTCACACTTTTCTCTCCATAGAGCAAAGCACTGGCTGCTGCAGGTAATTAGCATTAGAGTACAATCCCGTCTCGTTTGCGCGGCTCACGAACTGCATTTCTCAGCGCTGCACACTGCAGTGGCGTTCACTACGCCTACGTGCTTCGAATCCGACGAAATCTCTAGACAGCGTTTGCAACAAATAACAATTGCTGTTGACAACGGCGTATTATTATTATTATTATAGAAACGTGTACCGACGGTTTCACGGTTGGCATGAGATACTTACTTACTCCTTATATTCCAAAGTGGTTATATTGGGTATTGCTAGTATACCGAGACTTAATCAGGTCTGATGCAGACACGAGCACACATGCACTCATTGTTTCGCTTGTCTTGGATCTGAGTAAAATACGCGGAAGCAAAGAAACTAGTTCGATTTATTTCACACACAGTCTCAATAGCTATGACCAGCAAACGATCATTTTTATCGGTTTACCTGCGGAATTTTCGAAATCTCATTTAAGGCCATCAAATATCGATATAAATTAAAAATAAACTAATTTCGTCATTCCGATACCAATGAGATGGCTATTGCTTAAACTTAATTGGTTTATCCTTAAACTATTTAATCGCCTACCATTGTTTTCTTTAGCTAATCAGTTTGATCACGGATTAAGGTTGGAAGTGCTACTCGGTCCACATTCGTGCAGATCCTGATGGTGGTACCGATACTCCGCAGCGCAGGCTTCCGCGTGGGCTTTAACAGTTCAAACGGCTTCGCACAGGCCGCGGATCCTTGAGCGATTCGACGCAACCAACAATTAAAACGCGATTAATTACAAGCAAACTGCATAAATAGTCACTCTTAATCGCTGCTAAACTGTCTATCACCGCGCTAGCGACAACCATTCTACTCTTTTGTCCCGGTACGGTCACTTTCCTTGCTGACCGGCGACCAGACATGCTGATTATACCTATATATATATATATATATATATATATATATATATATATATATATATATATATATATATATATATATATATATATATATATATATATATATATATATATATATATATATACCACAGTCGTCGCCATAATCCATGTAATTGGACTGTTTTCGTACCCAATCTCGGTAGATCGCGACCGGCGAGGCGAGAGTGAAGCACGGCACGCCTCTCATGACGGGGCGCATTACTAAATGAGTATAAAATGCATTGCAATATCGGTTGGCCGTTGGTTAGACGAAAGTAGGAATCAATTCGAAAAGCAGTGCGAATCTCCCTGGGGCAGGACAACCCACGTGACAGCGTGCACCGCGTCGCATGGATCATGTTAACCAGGTCAGTGATACACAGAGCACGTGGTGGCTGCGCGCTGCGTGCTGCGCAATGTCACTCGTCGCGCAGTCGGGCGCGCGCCTACGCTAGTTGAGCGCTCGCTGGGTGAATAGAGGGTTTACTGGGTGGGGTGCGTGTGGGGGTGTTAGGGTGGTATCCTTGCACTTAAGGTACTAGAATTAATTTAGAGTTGAGGCCATGTAAATGAGGGCGTCACTAAGACAAATGAGCATAAACATATAAAATTAAACTATGTATTAAAGGAAATAAACGATTTATTAACATTATTGGTTCTGAATTATATGTTATTGTTGTACTGTACTTTAACCTTCCTATCTCGAAAATATTATGGGTAATGTAGATTCTTCAAATAGCAGCCTGGATATAGCCATGAAACCCCTTAGTGTCGCCAAAGAAAGTATTATATAGAGCTACCTCCTGTGCTCCAAAATCGCTCTTTGCGCAGGGGATTTTTTTAGCGAGTTATCAGGATCTTGCGTTATTTGTTCGGGTATCGTGTCGATGTGACGCCGTGGAGATGCAGATTGCCATGTCGCAAGTCGCTTTGCGTCGCGTTGCAGCGCAGGTCCTCAGTGTTTTGAGGAGGTCATGGTCCACGGAATCAGATCCAGAGACAAATTGATATTGATCCGAGACTACTTGCTGATGGAAACGGTAGCCGCGTTGAGACAGGCCTGCGGACTGATTAGCATTTTAGTCAAATTGGAAGGGAGCTAAAGGTGTAACCGTGGTTCACCTGAGTGGTCGAGTTGATTTGGTTGGGAGATTGCCAAATTAGGCCTAGAAGAAGTCGAGATTTGGACGAGAAATTGCCTACTTCTTGGGACACAAATGCGTCGCAAATCTGAAATGGTTATTTCGTAATCTGAGAGTTGTCAAAAAGTAATACGTTAATTAATGACTTACGCTTGGCTGAAGGTAGACATTTGTTGCAAAATTGGCAGGGAGCACTCGCTGAGTGCATGCAACTGTTTTGTGGTTCGCTACATTTCTTTCTATATGTTATAGAAAGCATTCAATTGATTTACCACAGAAAATGTTTTGTATTTACCAACAATACGCAAGGTGAAAAAAAGTATAAGCTCCTTTATTGTATGCTCCTTTATCTGTAAACTGGTCGAAAGGAACTACGAAAATTTGTTCCAAATTACAATCTACATTTCCACATTCCAAACAGCAGATTGATTGAGTACATTCCTCTGCGAAAACATCTGTTTGCAACCTAATCTCGCTGAATCCAGATATTAATTTGCTCGGCCTACATCAACAGCGAATGCTGGCATGTCTTTACGTAAGAGTGACCAGCAAGCAAGCAACATCGAATGGTGAATTCACACACATATTTCAGCCTCTAATTGTAATCATTACTCGCGGCATAAGAGACTAATGCGTTTGCCCTTTCACTATGGACAATAGCATTGCCACTGGACCATGGACTGAACTATCTTTTCGGCCACCGGTCAAAGGTCCGCGCGATATGGATTTAATTGCCCCCACCCTTCCACCACCCACCCACAGGCTGACACGCCCAACCACCGATCTAAAAAAACTCAATAATTAGGTACCCATTGAGGTGATTGCATTCTTTGGCGAAACCCAAACGTCTGTGTGGCACCACCATCACAAACACCAACCTCCACCGACGAACTTAAACAATCCCAGCCAAGCACAGACCAACATTTAGACACATTTTCACGTGTTTATGATGTGTGGCCCTATTTTGATCAGAAAACGCAGCGATCCGTGTCGGTGATTCGCTGGATTTCGAAACTGCAGCACATTTTTCAGCGCACATTTCAGATTGGAAACAAGAAAACGGGCGTCGTGGTGTCACGAGCGCGCACACTCTAAGGACCCTGGGCTCTGGCCAGCAGGTTGTTTCACTTGCAACATTCCTCGCGATGGCCATTACGCGCCCATAAGACACGTTCCTGCTGGCCGTCCGGCAAACACAATGGGCCAATGAAATAGCTGAGATTTTTCAAAGTAACACTGTCAAGAGCAAAGCAATTATGTGGACCGAAATCGATTACGAATTCTTAAACAAGATGTTTCATTTTTGGTGCTCACATCATCTGACAGGTTCTCAGCCCGATTGTCTTGCCCCATTGATGACTGCACGATAACGAAATGAAAAATAGTGCGATTTTACACCCACACATTTCCCATACCACCTTTCGTGTGTTGCAGTCTGCTCTTTACCGGATTTTGCCAATGCAACTCGATTGTGAAGGCATAACGCTTCGACACAATATCTCAGACGCCTCGCATACGGCTAGAAGAGATCGCGAACAAAATCTAGAGTGCTAAAATACACGCTCCGCTGGCTGCCCCCAAATCCAAGGCTCTGTATCGCTGCAATTCTCATAAATTACCCGCCATACACACCGTGTATCTATATATATACGATGTGTATTAGCATGTGCCGACGTGGTACATAGTCGTTACTTATTGCATACACAATGAATGTATGTTTGTTCGATTGCTAGCTGACCTAATATTGCCACGGCCGGGGAGGTACTTGGCTGGTCGCAGTCGTGTCTGGAATATGGGCGATGACCACTGGAGTGTGACATATACTCGTTTGGGCCAAGGTGACTTAGGGTTGCCCATGCCCGCGTGCACCCGCGTGGCGCGTACAACCTCCCACGTACCGACAATCGGGGAATACGTTCGGAGATAGATAGCTGACTGACTGCAAGGAGACGGTGGACGTCTCTTTGAGAGCGCGGACCGATCAAAGCGGCCGCGATTGCCTGCGGATGAGCAGTTTTGTGTTTGTTTGCACTTGGTTTGTTTGAGCATCGGTGAGATTTGTAATTTCGTGCCATTGCTGTGGTACACGAATAGCGGGCAATAAAATGAAGGTAATCTTACACGACGATGATGCTTATATGGGCGTTATATGGAACAACGTGGGGTGTAAAGATGTTCCCGCTCCAAGGAGAGGACAAATGATTTACAAGATTGTTAGTTGTCTTACCACCTTCAGAAAAGCAACATCACAGGTGTAATCTAACAAATTTAGATCTAAAAGCCAAGTTAGCTCACTTTTATACAAGATTGAACCAACTTGATTTGGACGGATGTTCCTTACCAAGCTAGAAGAGCACAAAACTTTTCGACAAATCGGCTTTCTTTACAAGTGGAAAAGTTTCCAAGCCTCCCGTAGGTATATGTGAGGAGATGGATCTCAAGCATATCACGCATCAGCAAGTCGGCGACCCTTTCACCACTCATCACTCACTCATCTCGCCTCACACAGCGTGCGTTAATCCCAGCCAAATCACGCGCACGTACCGCTCTACAGGAGCAATCACTCAACCCTGGGCGGTAATTTTTTTCCCTACACACCGCCGCCCACACACATGATCTCAGACGTCGACTCATTCGCGAGTAATCGGCCGCCGATCTGCACACGACGACGACGACGTCGCGTTCGCGTGCTCAAAATACCTGCACAGGGATCGTATCGCGAAGACACGTACCCGTGCCATCACGGCGCACGGACCTCGTACTAAAAACCAAGAAGCGCAAGGGAGAGAAACATATCATAGTAGCTCGCTTGTCGCGAATTGAGCAATTACAGGTATATCGTATAGTAGTTAGTTACCTACCTACCTTACGATGCGATTTGTTGTGTCATTCGCGCGGCTCCAAGCTGTTGTGGCTGGCATTCGCGCAACAATTCATGTATCAAACATGATATTATAATCGTCGTGTTACCTTGACTCGGCGCGCCGTGCTATTAGGATGTGTCAACATTTGACCCTTGGCCCACGATTGTAATGGCCGGTCGGCCGGTGTCGTCGCAAGGCCGGCCGCGATGGATTCGATCTACCATAACCACCTCAATAAAACAGCGGTGTGTGCTCGTTACGTACCCTTCATTATCGAAACGTAATGGCGCGATCGCCACTTTGGATTCGCTCCTCTATTGGCTCTAATATACAAATCGTGCGTAAATATGGTACGCCTACGTGCGTTGCTCAATATGTTTCCAACAACGAAAAATTGCCTCCGTTTTAACCTTTACATAGAGTGGAATTTGCAATTAGATCATAGGGATGGTGGGTCCGGTGACGGGCGCAGACACGTCGACCGAAGGAGGGGGACAGGTGCAATTAGGTAGCTGTCGATGGTTATGATTGACATGTGCGGCTCGGGGCGAATCTGTCGGAGTGCGTGTGCATGTGGGCTCGTTCGGACAGTGTGTCGTGCAGCGTGTCACGACATCGTCCTGGCCCCTCGAATTGCGCGCCAAGTTCACTGCGATGCGATGCGATTCAGTGGCAGCACACTCACAGTGCAATCGCGTGTTGCAATTTACATTGGCTATTGATTGCCATTCAGATTCATGGAACACCGAGCGGTTGCAATTGGCATAATGTGTCTCACGTATACTATTGGCTAATGGCTGGAGTAATTGAACCTGATTATCTTTCTTATGGTATCTGAATTAAATGAAAGTTTTGACAGGATCAATTCAGATGGGTAAACAAACTTGTGTTATTCCATTTGCCTCTAGTTTGCGGTGGCAGAGAAGACATGTGAATGGGCAATTTCCTTCCGGCTTATTAAATACTTGGTGAAGAAAATCGCATAAATAAATGATCATATCTTCAATTCACGACCAGACAATTAATGGTTATCGTATTATAGCAGGTATTTACATTCAAGCAAGGAAAATTAGAGTGGATAATTTTCTCGGCTTTTGCCGAAGCAATGCCGGCGCGAACCTTTCTTCATTTTCATGGCAAAATGAATTTCTTCACCAATATAGGCGTTTCTTTGGCTCAATTAATTGATAGAATAATCATTGCGCAGCTCCTCAGCGGTGCAGGTAATTGTGCAGACTTCAATTTCAAAATAATGATCATTCTTTGATAGAACGCCTATTTGAGCAGACAAATTATTATTATAAAGCATGTCAAATCTTTGTATAAACTATTTGTGTCGACTCTGTTACTGTTTGGCGCAAGCTTGCAGCTTAATTACGTAAAATAGCGAGTCACTTTTCCTAAGCTAGCCAATTTTGACTAATAAAAGCATGTCAAGTCTGACAAATCGGTCCCAAAGCTTTGGTCAAAATGGTGCAACGGTTTGACCGCCGTCGCCGCCGCCACCACGCGCCGACGGAAGGAACTGGGACCTGGGTGGTGAAATACGGCCATGCTACATTAGCAAAGAGTGCAGACAATCAGTTGTTATTAGAAGCCGGGAATTAATATAATATCTCTCTCGAGAAAGTAATTGTGCAGAGCGCCAAGGCTGGGTTGCTGAGATATTCCCATTCTTGAGAATTGTTAACCAACTAGGTAACTGGCTACCTTACCGGCGACGCTGGCTACTTTGTGCTGCGAGATGAGGTAACCGGGGAGCACGCTTTGTCGTCAACAAAGGGCAGAAACTAATTTGTTCTCGGAGCGAATGGAAACAAGATCGAGACGTGATGGTAGTGTCGAGGCCTAACCGAACAAACACTTGTGTAGATTAGTTGCAAGATATGCAAAAGTCACCGCTTGTACAACAGATCTCTATCTCAATGAGCACCACGCGAAAAAACTTTTCAAAATGCCCCCTGATTGCCACGAGTGTTGTTCACCTGCCTACGCAGAAACCGTCTATCCTACTAATTTATACGCAAGCATCACATCGTGAATGGAAATGAATTGGGTGAGCGCCTTCGGCCTCAGAACAAATTGATAGCAATCGATCAATAAAATATCGATTCGTGTCCAACCGACTGCGATTATTGATTGATCGTGGATCTCTGTCTGAGCATTTTTCATCTGTAGTAAAACAAATGGTTTCTTTGCATAAAGGCAATAAACTGAATCGCGACGTTTAGGTGCACGCGGGCGGCTATGTCAGATAAGCGATTGCGATTGGCTACACATTCACGTTCACGATCAATGTGTCAAGATCTTGGGAAATGCACCGTGCGGCCACGCGGCGTTGGGAAAACCAAGCCAATGTCACGGTACCGGTAATCATCCCCGACGGCGGCACCGTTTATCCTGGCACCGATCGGCTCGGCGCATTGTTCGCCCGCACCGGACCACTGCCCCCCCCCCCCCGCCCCCCCCCCCCCCCGCCGCCCGCCGCCCGCCTCGCGCAGAGATGGCAACACTTTCTAACGCACGGTCTGTCCTATATCGCGTTGAGAGGGCAAGGCCAGGAGAGCGCCTCTGACCAGAGCCGGGGTCAGAGTGCATCTCGACAAGAATGCGGACTGGGCAGTTGGCCAATGCTGCTGCGCGGTGGATGATACCTGTAAAATTAGCAGATATATAAGTATGTATACCTGAGTGGAGAAGATATTATACTATGTATACGTGTCATGCGCGTAATGCCGGCTCGCGTGGACCGCCACGCTGTTCTTGGAACGCCTCGCTGCACCGCGATCATTGTATAATTTCAAGTGAAAATGCCGAGACCGTAACACTGCATAATGTAATGTGTTGGATGAGATTTTGACTCCTTTTAATTGAAGTAATGATGTTTCGTAAAATGACACGACCCTTGGACGTGATTCGCAAAGACATTCCCAACGACTTGTCGTTCGAGGTTAAAGCTGTGATACTGATTGTTCTTGGTATCGCCGACGTGCTTCACATATACAGAATTCTATAAAAACATTTCGTATCGCACGCAAACGACTGGTCATCCAAATCGTAGTCGACTTCTTGACCAGGATTGAATTTTCGAAACGTGTCATCTCTTCGCTTGTCGCCGGCGCAGTGGGGTCGCACCTCGAATGCAGCTTGCAGCTCGTCGAGCGTGCGCGACAGAACGAGGTTGAGGCCAGTGGCCAGCAAGGGACGACGCCGAGTCGGAGTCGGAGGCGGCACGCCGGGTCAAGCGGTGACGAAACCGAGAGGCGACACTCGGGCCCTTGCTGCCCCGTGTACCATCACGACGCACGAGGTGCGGGCGCGCGGGATTAGCTCGGCTCGTGACCACCCGAAGACTGTGCAGCCGATTTATGGCGCTGGCTGCCCCGCAAATTCGTGCCCGCCGCGAACTCGAGCGCGCTTTGTACACCGTTTTAGGGAAGGTCCCATACCTTGGCCTTGATTGCCACCGATGTGGTATCGCATTGTGACGTAGCGCCGCGTTCTTTGTGTTATTTTAGAAGTGTGCTCATCGGCAGAGAGCGTTGAGGTTAATCATAGAAATGTACGAATGCAGGACCCGTAGAAAATAATAGTACAATGCCATTGTTGGTGTAATTAAGTTGAGAATGTTTAGGCAACGATGTGTTTATGGCATTCAAAGGTTTCCTGAAAGAATATAATTGTAAAAAAATGAAAATTACTATCAGAAAATAAAAAGTCGAGGTAGCCTGGATGAAAGGATATTTCGTAAGCCTGGTGCGAACTCCTTTTGGAGTTTGGAGACGTCCCTTTTGTTACATTACATGCTAGAGCTAACGCTGCTCCATTCACGCAAGATGTGGATTTTCGCACTAATTATTAAAACCTGACTCCTGACGAGATGGCTTTGCGAACAAAGGGTCTGATGCTAAAAACGGAAGCATTGATCATGGGGGGTGTTTTCTTTGCGAATATTGAAAACAAAGCATTTTTCTGGCTTGCGGATCACAAAAGATTTCGCCGCTTTGCTATAAAAAGTTGGCCCTTCAAGTCAAAACCGAACTAAAATATGCAACATGACTCTCAATAACCTCATCACAGCATTCGAAACGTCTTCTGGGACCTACTAAAATGAAATCGTCACGGAATCAGCATTCTATCATATTTTCCCTAAATCCTCCCTGAAACAGGATCAAGCTTCCCATGCACAAGACCAAAGATCGGCAAAGGACAGCGAGTCTTTCCTCACGAGAACAAATCACCCCGTTCCCGCATGAGGGTGGCACTCATGGCCAGTGTGACGCAAGGGCCCCTGCCGTCTAAACCACGACGGCGCCCCCTCACTCGGCGCAGGCAGCGGTGGTCGCAATCCCCGCTACCATCGCGAGCACCTGAGACCGGCACTGGCACCGGCACCGACCCAGCCATCACTTTCAGTTTCAATATCAACGTCTTTCTGGTCGGTCGAGCGCGGTGCTAGCGGAACAGCACTATGCAACGAGCCGAAGAGGAACACGGAGCGTACGTACCTACTTGTCGGACGATCGACTTGTTTGTCGATTCGTTATGCCCCGTATCGATTAACTTAGAGATTTTTAGTTCATTTTAAATTGAATCACGGATTTTTTAATTAAATTTGGGACCGGCTCATTTGTTTCTGAAAGAGGGTGCTATGTTTGAAGTGGGAATAGAGTGGGCTTACGCTTGTCCGTGAGAATTTAAGATTCGAATTCCAGGTGCTTTTATAAAATTTGTCTCTTTGCAACGAATGCATCACTGCTGAGAAATGAGAGTCTTTTTTTTTAGCGAAACTTAAAAAAAAAATCGTTGTTTCGGCTCAGATCTTGGCAAAGTCCGATACAGCTACATGACTAGCAAGCGCCAATTAAATTACTTAAATTAACGGAAAGAACTACAAATTAATCGAGCAACAATCCTAGACTTGGAGTTAAAGAAAAAAATGTCCGGCGCCAAATTGGCTAAATTAGAAACTTTTCTGTCATGAAATTGCAATTGAATTTAGATTCGATCTGAAACAATGAAAAAAGTAGGCATTAACCACATCATAACACAACAGTGCGGTTGTCTAATCCAATGCTCCTTTAAACTGATACACAATTAAACCGTTGGCGCAATGTAGTGACAACTTTCAATTTTCTTCCAAAGGTACATTGGGAAACAATAGCAATGCACGAAGCCTGTACCATGTTTCTATACCTATACAGTATGGTTTCTGCATGTTCTGCAAAAGCAAACACTCTCAGGGCTTGAATTCTCTAAATTAAACGTCATGTTTCGAGAATAGAGCTGACAATTCTCGGTGTTATTCTCTCGTGTGTGCTTTCGTGTTTTCTTGGTCTCAGCTCCAGCGAAAGAATGTCGTATGTCAGGACGGTGAAAACACAACCTTGTTCGATATCTATGCGTGCATTGGAAATCTACTCTGGATTATATTTTCGCAAATACGTTCAACTGTGTCTCGGTCAGCCTTGTTGACCGCTCACTTAATTGATTTATATATACATTTCAATAATAATGCTGCAGTTGGTGAACAAAAAACAACCTTTAGAGACTTTTGAAAAGTTCAGAGTAAACACGGTGTCCATGTTATGCTAACAGTGACACGTACCGAATTGCAGATTCAAATGGAAAATAACCCCCGAATACATTCCGTATATACGTGCCGAATATATTTGAGAACCCGCACGATAAAACTGTGACGATTGGTGGATATGCCAGAATATTTTCCGAACAAAACATTTTTTTAATACAAATTAATTGGATTGATTCACAAATTATTCTATGGATTTGATGATTTCCGCAACAAAATTACTTTCTCAGCCTTTCCTAGTTCGTTTCTCACTCCATAATATTTCCAGTCTATTTAAAAGTATATCCGATAAGAGTTTATGCACGGAAAAATGATACATTTGAATCGTTTTACTGACAAAATGCCATTTTTCGGGGTCAAGACAGTGAATGACAAACTTTCTTACGTCTTTAAACGTAATAGCCAAACTACCCAAACTCCAAATAGCAAACGCCTCACAAGTTTCAAAACCGTCCGTCGTCACTTACCCACAACCGTACCAAATTCTGTTCCAGAGTCGCTTAGCGTGTTTGCCTCTTAGCGACGCCGCCGACGCCGACGCCCTCGCCCCCGCCGTCGGCGCGATGCCCCTCGAGTAGCCCGCCATGAGGTACGGCGTCCGCCGCCCGTGGGGCCCCCGGCCGCCGTCACCTCGCCGCTGAGAGGATGCTCAAGTGGTTCCGTGCCAAGGGCCCACACCATGCAGAAATCGTCACCGACGACCCATTAGCGACCATACGCACCGGAAACGCATCAGATTCCCGACGACCTCTCGAGATCTACGCAGTCAGCAGGTAAGTGGGGTGTAATCCTGGAAGAGCTGGACCGTGGTGTCTCTGGATCTCTGGGATTAGCTAGGAGGATATGAGGATGTAGCTGGGACCATACACACGATGATATCATTAAAGGAACGACATTCATCAGAATAGCCCATGAGCCCAGTGCGCCGTTAAACAGATCTCGTAAACTCGTCGTTGTGGTATTGCACCAGACCATCTCTAAACTGACGAATATATACATTTGTTGCTTAACTCCCCAGCGGATTGGGTCTAAATTCTAGCTCCGGAGCCCGGAGTCTCCTAGAGTGTCACCGAGATAACATCCACTGGTCCGCATTGCGAGCTCATCCATATAGGCCAGTTCCTTTGTGTCCTGTCAGATGCAATAATGTGCATTGTTAAACACAGCACCATGAATTTGTGCAATACTGAATAATTCAGTTAACTTCGAGAACACAGGGTGATGCTCTTTCGATTGAACACATTCGATCGATTGAATAATTGAACGATAGGTGCTCTGAGCGAAGAGAAGAGCTTTGATGAGCGTGACCAAAATACTGATTGGGGGCTGAAGTCAAACAATCGAAACTTCGATTTCAGTTGGCAAGTTCCCCATTCCCCATTTCGAGGAGGTACCGTTGAGTCTCGGCAGTGGGAAAATCTCATCTCCTATTTATTTTTTTGTTCCATAACGCCTCCCGATTGCAGTGGCTCAATGTACGCAAACTTAAAAAAATAAATTGACGGAGAATGTCCACCCCCCGGGCGCGGAGAGTCAATTAGAGATGCAATCCAGTCACACCTGCAGCAGTGGCCAAGCTAGGGGCCGTCCGAGACCACACCACTGTTTTGCAATCCCCCCATAAGGGTACACCGCGGCCCCGCTAAACGATCTGCTCGCTCCAGAAGTCGCAGAATATTTCCAATGCACCAGCGCGGAAATGTGTAATTATAGTTTATATTACTACGAACGATCGCGAACACTCGCACACATGAGATAATGCGTTACATAATTGGCAGGCGCTCTCGCGTGGTCGGCATACTCCAGTTTAAGCTGCACCGCGGCCAGCCTTATGTAACGCTGGCCGGAGTGCCACTTGCAGGTTACCAGCTATCTAGGTAAAACCATAGCTGCAAGCGAGACGTTCTATGAAAACATCGTTATACGTTGCCAATCACATGCTTGATTAAATCGTCGTGCTCATCTGTCCGTTATGGTGATTCGGTGTCTTCGCGTGTTTCCACAGAGTGAACCCGCTGTTCTACGACAGTGTGCCCCCGCCTGAGCCCGACTCTCGCGAGCCTCAACCAAAGGACGCCGCCAAAGAAGGCAGCTCCGGCTACGACAGCAACATCTACAACTCGTCGTCCGAATGCAGTAGCGGCGCCGACAGCGCTGACGCCCAACAACAGACCGTCCTACGTCGCGACGCCGTCACAGTCCTCGAGCAAGACGTCGGCTTCGTGCAGAGCATTTTGGTGGCCGTGCGCGGCGGGAGCCCAGGCAGCGCCAAGAAGAAGCACAGTCGCAAGGCGAGCGGCTCGTCGACGTCGGTGCCGCTCAGCCCCATCCCCGAGGGCGCCATCGACTACTGCATCCCTCGACCAGTGTGGCCGCCGGGCGACGCTCGCCATGGGTCGCCGACGCGAGACCCCATCGTCGACGACGCACTGCTGCTCTACACGCGGCTCTCGTGCGCCCCGGCGCTGCCCATCCCGCGCGTCGGCGCCCGCTACGCGCCTCCCGACGCCAGGCCGACGCCCGACGCCTCGCGAGTCGACACACACCTCGTGCTGCGCCAGCTGTCGGACACCATCAACCGCGCGCTGGAGGGACGCGAGCCCGTGTCGCACGACGCGCTCCTCAGGAGTCTGTCGGAGACCATCAGTCGTGGTCTGGACAGCGTGGCGCGGTCCACGTCGACGGCGTCGTCCGAGGAGGCGCTGAAGAGGCTGTCGTTCACGCTCAGCCAGAGCGACCGACTGACGCGCATGGCTCGGGCACTCAGCAACTCCAGCGGCGGCAGCAGCGGCGGCTCGTCGGTGCGCGGCATCTCGAGGAAACTGCTCGCCAACTCCACGACGTCGCCAGCGACGTCCGACGGCGCCGTTGCGTCGTCCTCGTCGTCGGCGGCGAGCAGCAGTGGATTCTCGGACTGCACTCGAACTCCGTCGAGCACGGCGTCGTCGTCGGAGTCGCCGTCCAGTCGCCGCGGTCAAGATCTCCCCAAAACCCCCGTGTTCGCCAGCCAGGACCTCGCCAATCCTCCAGTGTTCGTCCATGGAGACCTCGCTGGTGTGTCGACCAGCACGAGGAACGCTTTGCTCTACGGGGGCGCGCAGTGCCGGACAAGTGTCAGTGCAGTTTCCGTGGGCTATGAGAAATTGGTGAGTGTGAAACAGGAGAGTGCGACGGCGGGTGCGTCAGCGGCGAAGAATACCGTGGTCGAGGAAGACGAGAGCCTCTGGGAGACATTCTGCGGCGCGGGAGTGACCGAGGGCGACGTGCGACTCAAGTCGGACGGCTGCTACCACCACCATGTGAGTATACCTTCCATGCACCACACACGACGTGTCTATATGTAAACGCATGTTATGTGCCAGCAATTAGCTATACGACTCTGACGAGTCCACGTCCTGGCCGGCACGCACACTCGACGTAACGCGGCCAAGTCGGCCAGTCGTTGCGACTGGTAATGACTCCAATTAGGTATCATCTCTCTCATCCGCGTGCTGAACGCGGCATCAGCTTATTTTGCAATTAACGCGCGAGGAGTTGGTCATTAATATACCACACAGTGTCTCAATTCTTTGAGTTCCTCCGTTCGGCTTCTGACCCAGATTCAATGTTTGATACAGAGAATTCTTGCGTATAGATAACGTAAAACGGTGCACCAAACGGCCGAGTTTTACGGTCACGGGAGTTGTAAAGCAAAATGCATGTTTACACGAGGAAATCACGTTTCATATTCAAGACAGCTGCAACAATTGCCGTTGCGACTTGCACCGGGCTGTCTGCCGGAATGCAGGCACACCCGCGATGGGTGCTCGCCGCGCGCAATCTGTGAGCACCGAGTGCGCAGATGTGGCAAGAGCTAATAATAGTAGCGCACCGATCGCAACACTAGCGCCTAGCGCAGCACAACAATGCATCGACGAGTCAGGCGATTGCCCGTAAATCTCCATTCGGCCTTCCAAGGACGCGCTGCGCTGCACGGCGCGGCGCAGCCCGGCGCAGCGCGGCCGCGCGGGCGAAAGTATTCTGTTTGGTCAGCGACAACCGCTCATTATCTAATCATTATCACGAAAAAAACAATCATCAAGCGCAGAGGAGGGCGGAACATCGTCAGCTGCGAATGGCGCCTGTAAGGTAACGCAATGCTGGAATCGAGAGCTTGCTTGGTCGGGGCTATCGCTGAGTTATTGTGCCGAGCACAACACACAAAATATTGTAGTTATGATAATCAGGCTGGTATATGATTGTCCCCGGGGCGAGTCAACATTACCAATTCATTCCGATTATATTATCATTGAAATGACCAAACCTATTTAATAACACTAATATATTAGTGATAAACGCCCTATCAATTTGCACATGCACACGGGTGTATTTTATTTCGAATCCGCGAGCCGCAGGTGAATTCGGCTCCGATTTCAATTGGACATGGTTCGGGATTCGATTGTACGCTATACGTTTGATTTCTTCGTTTGAATTTCGGCCACTTTGAGTCGTAAGATTTTCATTGGTCGTCACGAAAAGGCGTTTGGCGCCACACGGTTGCATCACGAACAACGATCGGCACTTGCTGTTGCCACACCGCCTCTCATATCTTTCAAAAGCGTCTGAAACCGTAAGCTTGGATGAAGCTAATGAATTGGTCATCCTGTTTTCGCAAGGAACAATGTCTCCCACAGCTTGTTAGTTTTTATACACTTGTGGAATACGATTCCGAAAACGACTCTCGACTTCGACATCGAATGGGCTGGATCTAAAATACGGAGCCTTCAAATTTCAGGGCCCAATATTAAAGGAACTTATTTTTGCCTTGAAATACAGATTAATGTTTCTTAGATTCATATATGATGTTTCACGTGCTTGCTGCAAAATTATAGTCTGTATGATACTGGTCGACGAATCTAACATTCCTGATCGTCATAAGCTTTAGAAAAAACCAGCATTATTTCAAGGCGACAAAAACGTCTAGCTCGTTCATCAGCTCGATTCACTGGTTCCAATCAAATAATGTCATCAATTACAAGTATACTGCCTCCATGATCTTATTTGATCAAAATTAGCGAAATTTCCACTCGAGCGCACCATAAAGGCGTCTCTCATTTCGTCGCTCGGCACAAACCCTCTCGTCACGGCGTCTCTGCCAGATGAGGACGCTCGCTAAGCGACGCTTCTCTCCGCGACCAAAGCTCCGTGCGATCGACCACGTTCTAAGCCCGAGCTTCGAGCTGTGACCTCTTGGCAATGCATTTCCGGGGGTCACAGGTGACGCCCGTGGTGCAAGAAAGAGAGGGAAATTTGCTGGGTTCCGTGGATTATCTCATTCTGTAGATGCACAAGAAAGTTGGCTCTTCTCGAATTGTCGAGGTCTTCTGTTTCGGGTGTCACATCGCCGAGAGTGGACGAAGGCTTTCACTGCCGCAAAGTGTAATTGCGTGCGGTAGCGCAGTTCGGACTGCGGGATTTTGTACGCGAGCTGATTTTATCTTTGGGTTTCAACTTTAAGTTACACCTAAATGATGCTGTGGTATATAATGGAGTGCATCATGTTGCCGATAAATAACTTTCGTCTGACAATTTAACTGCCATACGTTTTTGGTGGAGCAATGATAGTGTTTTTGTGCGGAAAAAGCTATGGCTGGGGCGCGACGTATCAGTTTCTTCTGGTTAGCCACAATGAATATGGGTACACGCCTGTATTTCTGTGCAGCGCTTTTGTGTTCGAATCTTGAATGGAAAAAAATCCAGGCTTTTTGTCTCCAAGCGATGTTTGTCTATCATTTAGCGGCGGCTTCATGAGCCATACCTTTGCTTGCCTTCAAAGCGCACTGGCTTTCTCATGATTTACTTATCATCTGACGAATCATGCAAATGACATAGAATCAATACGCGACATGGCTTTCTAAGTTTTTTCGGTAGAAAACTCACTGCATGCTCAAAATTCAAACAAAATGACAGCACCGTGTTTTATTTTTAAAATCTTGAAGTAAAAACATGATTTTAAATTTTCTATGCATATTATTTACGAGCAAGCTACTTAAAGTGACTTGTTTCTGGACTCTAAGCTGGTATAGGTCATTTCAACAGTGTTGCTGTAAATACTTAATTGCACCTCTTGGTAACAGTATGTTTTACAGTGATGAATTTAAATTAGACGCTTGTTCCGTTTAATTAATTTAGTAGGAGCATGAATAAATGCACGCATATACGCTGTCCAACTTCTCGATTCGCTGTGCTGCATGAACGTGCAGCGAGCTGCATGTTGGCGAGTCCTAGTAGCGAGGTGCCAGTGCATTCGCCCGCTCGCCGACCGGCGGCTGGGACATAAATCGAGCAGCGCGAGTGGCGTGATACGGGCGACCGCTGAGCGGAGCGGCGACCCACTTTTAGAGCGCGATGCGCCGCCCGGAGCGTCCATGCTCGCTCACTACGCGGGAAAAACACACTAACGCGTCGGAGCCCCACCCACCTTTCTTCGGCAGGCATGCAGGAAGGCATTCTTGCGCATTCGGTGTTTGCATCAATAATCTTAAATGCGCAAAACCACTGCAAATTTCTTATAAAAATATCAATTAATGACAATCAAGATATAATCATTGATAATCGAATCTGTCTGTGTATTTTTTTATCTTAACTTTCCCCTCACGCATCTATCACATCACACACACTCACACACACACACACACACACACACACTCAAACACACACACACACACACTCTCACACACACACACACACACTCACATACACTTTCAGTGCTTTCACTTTCTTCCGCCCCTCCCCCGCTGCGAGCCGAGAACAATGAGTCGCGCGTAGACGGCACGCATGACGCATACGCATGTTGCATATGTTACCCAGACCACGTTTGCACCTAGAGCCACGTGATTAAGAGCGAGCCACCATCGCTATGCTGACCTTTTGAATCCTACCGGGAAAATAAGAACGAAATCGAACATTATGGCAAATGCCATTCGAAGTGAGAAGATTTCACATTGTTTCGCGACATGACATCAGCCAGTTCCGCAATCTCCGCGCATGGCTCGGTCGTATAAACGCAACAACATCTCTATGTCAGCTGACCGTCCATGCCCTTTCCTCTTCGTACGTCGTCGAGGCGGAGGCTGATGCTTGGGAACCTGCGTCTGGGATCAGGGCGACGGTCGATGCCTCGATGACATTCACCGTCGGCCGTCGGTTGCAGAAGACAACTCATCTGGCGGGGCGACACGCAGGTTCAACCGACCCAGTCTGAGGTCACCACGAAACAATCGCCGCTACGTGAGGAGCAATGTGGAAACAATCGCTAATGGGATTGATCTTCACGGCGAATCTCTGCGAACACGCGAAGACGGCTTCTTACTCGATCTTATCGGATGCTGCGTTTCGATTTCAGGACGACGTAATTGTAATCTTCTAGTGACGGAAAGCACTTATTTTTATTGAAGAGGCTGTAGGGTAAAAGTGTTTAAGTACGATGCCTAACTGTTTACTTAACACCGTTTTTTAATATTAGGTCTTACTTAACGAATTTGTTGGACTAGTTACCTGGCAGCGTGTGTCCGCTTGGCTAAAGTAAACAAAATTAAAAAGAAAATCATGTACAGAAAAAAACGACAGGAAATTGTTTAAACATCGCCTCCTCGACCAGGAGTGGCTATTCGTTTCAATTCTCATGTCAAATGAAATTAATTTGACACACTAATGAGCCCAGCTGGCTTGTCCCTTGTATTGATTGGAGCCGATATTGCACCAGGCATGGCTCACGGAAATTAGCACAGCGCCGGGCAATCGGCGAATGGAACGACAGCGCCCTCAGGGAGCAGGCGGTTGTCCACTCGCTCAAGAGACGCCAGCGTTAGATAAGATGGCATTTGCGTGCGAAATGCTTTCCTCGACATTCGATGGCCAACAGTTTCCCAACAATTGAGCATCGCCGTCATGCAAGGCTTGTCAAGACCCGAGAGAAAGACTTGGAACGAGTAACATTGACATACTCAATTGATCGTATAATGCTTGTAATCGCTGTGTGGTATCGATATTTTATAGCAAATTGCGCTGATCGATAAATGCCGATAAAGTCTCGTCCGAACTAGCGATCAGATAAGATTTGAATCATTGGCGGTGCGGCCCACGCTCGATGAAAGGAATCTCCCTTCTCTGCATAGCGACTGGCCCGCGAGTCTACGGGAAATAATCTCCAGCACCCTCCGGCTGGACTAGATTTAGTATGCGCTGCTTTGCTGATACGTGCAAGCTTACAGCCACCAACAGTAGTTGATGTTAACGGACCTATTACTTTCTGTACCTACCACTAATATCTTAAACGATAACATCAGAAAAACTGAAATTATTGAAAAATCTGGATCACGTTTTATGTAATTTGCGGTTCGTGTTGAGATTTCTTAATCAATCGCTTAGCAAAGAGAACTTGGAGAATATTTGTGCAATGCAGTTTGGTTAAAAAATCTTTTTTATACTCAAATGACTAACAATGATTTTTATTAACTTACTGCATGTAGCTATCGATTTGGTGTAGGCGGAGAAGGGCAAAGCTGGAAAAGTCTGTGCAGTAAGTGGTAATAGGAAATAACTTAAGAAAACTAAAATGAGAAAAGCAATGGTATTGGTGCTGTGCAGTGTCGAACGTCTATGGTCGAACGAACAACAAGCAATTGCTGGTAAAATATACGTGACTCGCTCAAGTCGTGTCTGCACCTACTTCATTATGGACCTGTACACTCGATGAAAAGTGCATTGCTATTTGCAACAGGTTAAATATATTTGCAAAATGGGTCCTTCCGGATTCTCTTGGGAGCCACAGAAAGTGGTGAGCAACAAGTATATTGACTCCGCAGAATTGTGTTTTGTTGACAAAACTACTGACAACGGGGACGGGAAGGCTAAAAATGGACAACGAAATGCAAGTTATTTTGTACTTCTAGTCAATGTCAGCTCTGCAAAACCAACACTATCACCACCCGTCGTTTCCTCGAAAAGCAATTTCACTTGTCGGGATCAAATACTGCATTTTTGTGGCGATTGGAGTTTTCGAAACGAGAGTTGTTTTAAATTCGTATCCGCAATAAATGTTTGTGAAATATCCAATGGCCGCATTGCTCAAATCGTTTATTTACAGGCCAATGGATCCTATTTATTTGTGGTGGCTCTTTTCACAGGATATACATCAACTCGTATATATCCGTTTGAAAATCGAATGAACAGTTCGATTAAGGGCTAAAACCAATCAAATACACATTTCATACCCAACGTATGTGATTATTGCTGGTTGTCATTTTTAGTTGCACATTCCAAACGCAAGCACAGAGTTTATAGCATCATAATAACATTTATTACACCACTAAGGGTCACTGAGGTTTGATCCAGGTATATAATAGTCCCGCATAGCTGAGTAAAGCGATATGTCAGTTAGTTATAGCCATTATTACCATTTTATTTCCAACAATAATATATTAAACTCCTTTTTCCCTGCTCGCCAGTTGATTTAGATTTTCGAACGTGGTCATATATTTCGCCCTGGAAAACTAGACCAGGAAAGTAGAGTGTCGCGTAATTGCTTGCCGCAAAATTGATCATATGTCTCAAGGTATGTAATACCGCGTCTGATAATAAGCTATCTACGCTGTAGCTGCGCTATGTTCAACCCGATAAACATTATAATCACTGCGTTATGTAAGTTTACGCCAAACGATGGCGTATAAAAAAATTTCAGCTGGTCTGTGTATTTATCAATTTAGAAAAAAGAGAGTTATTCTTCGCGGATTCTCCAGTGACGCAGTCGCGGCTGTCGATTTATTGAGGTCGCCGTCTGCTATGAATGTTATTGTTCCGTTCCTACTTGTTAGCTGTGGCCGTATGTCACCTACCGTCTCACGTACCTGAACGTAGTTGTTTTTCGCAAAATGTCGTCGGACCGGTTGGTCAGCGCGCGTGGTCATTGCGGGGAGGTCGTCGCGACCCGGCCGCGCAGCACAGCGCACCGTCCCGTCTGCGATGGGCATAACTCATGCTTCTGGCCCAGTTTCGAGTCCAGGGCTCATCAACTAACCGCATGCATTTCACAACAAACTGATCTCGACGAAAGTGGCGGGTTGCCTTAGTGTGTGGTTGCAGGGTTTCGGGAAACTTGCGATGGAGTGTAAAATGGACGATGTTTTTCGGTATTGCGATTTTTTGGTTTCATAGTCGTGTGTTACATTTTATTTAGAAGGGGTGAGATGGAACGGAGCAAGCTTGAATTATAACGCCGTGGTGCTCGATGCGTCGGTAATAAATTATTGGCAATAAAACTTTGACACGAACAACCGAATGGTCAACGATAAATTACCTTGCGTTTGATTAGCGAAACTCCGTGCCAATAAACTCGCATTCAAATCTCTATATTTGCCGCTTCGTAGCAGCTTTCAGCATCTCAGTCTCGACATGTCAGTCACAGGATTCGGTTTTGCACAAGTCATTTCGGGATGCTGGCAGCTTAGATAAAAAAGTGAAACATTCATTACGTAAAGCTTCCTTAATTGCTGAAGCTTTAGCCATGGTCAAACCATATTGTATCCGCCCTCGACATCAACTTACACACACTCAATTAGGCCATCATACTGAACTGAATTATATCACACTTCCTACGCTGTTTGGCTGCGTTGTCTATCCGAATGAGCTAGGAAACCACACTGCATTCATCCATGAAACGAAATGAAAAGAAAATCGAACGGAAATAAAGCTGTCAGCCCATGTTCTTTTAGCAAACTTCTGACACAACCAAACAGGTCGCAGTGGCATTTAAACACAAATATCTATCTTGCTTGATTGCTAATACATGCCACCGGCCGAGGAGACATTTACACTTTTTACTTACCGAAATCGAAAACGCACTTGCCTAAAGAAAAGTGACAATATTTTGGGATCTAAAACACGATCCAAATTCCTCAAGCCACAATGACACTTTACAGCTAGAGCAACGCCTCAATTCCATTTGAAATCGTGCAATAATCAATGGCAAAAGTAAGGCGCAATTCACAGCAATCATTACGATGGGCAAGTAACTCTTTCTTGCCAGAAATCTCGGTAACATATTTCGAACGCAAATACCTAATTCGGAGTGGTTGCATCGAACTTTTTCCGCGACTAAGTAATGCAAGTAAAAACAAATTCGCCTATTGAGCCACCTCCACAGTAATCCCAAGCCAGCAATATCATCTCTGGCGCCATGTGGAACCTCTGTGTGCATCAAAACGTGCACATGGCCAACTCCACGTAACGCCGCGCGGTAATGAGCGAGGCGAACGCAACGGCAGGCAGGTAATCGACTGCACTTGAGGCCCGCGTAATCCATTCATGAAGTAACTGCAAGTTTCACTTTCTCGGCGGCTCGCCGCTGCCGCCAGCCTACCAGCCCGAGTGCTCATCTTCTCTCGCGCGGCGCACTCTTTTAACTAGGTACACACAGCGCATAATATTACAATAACAACTATTGCACGTCCGTGCCGAAGAGAGTGATATTTGGGTCAAACTGTTCATTTGCGTCGGAATTGTTTTTTAATGAAATCGCGACCGAGAGGAGATGTCTTGTTGCTAAAAACAAAGTGTACACCGTAGTTGAGTGCGAGTGTCTAGTGATGCTTGACGGACGCAAGTGCCATTGAACGCGACAGGTGCTAGCGAATGGCTTCACCGGTGAAGAGCATCAGTCGTCTCAGTGAGTCTGTGACATTAATCCAGCCAATACAGCACGCGAGAATAACATATTGTGCAACCTTACGACCAATCGCCGAGTCATACGTTTTGATTTTTAGTTTCTATAAACTCTCTGGCAAGATGCAATTGCTTTTTTATACACCTTTATATCTACGAACCTGTTGCAGCTACGAGTCTTGACCACATGTTGAATGGTAATTGTATAATAATGAGGTTATTGACTGGGAACAAGGCCACCGATATGGAAAATAAAATGTGTTTTCTGGCTCGAGTGGAATGATAATAAATGGCAGGTAGCGAGGAATCCGTCTTCAGTTTGCCTTGGCGCTAGAGAATTACATGGCGCCACTCTCTTACTTTGCAAATTATCTTAAGGCTTAAACGCTACATCACGCCTCCATCTCTGTGCTTACGAAACGAATCAAACTGCAAACCATCGTCGACAATTCGACGCTTTTCGACACAAAAACCAGTTGACCATGTTATTTAAATAACTCGATGGCCATACAAAAATTTGATGGAATTTTAATGCAGCGCAGACGAAAACATGCGCTGTTAATACTGAATTCAAGAATACCTTCTTGGTGTTCGGAGCTTACACAATCTTTGCCAAGGCATCGCGTCTTGGAAAACAAAGCAAATATTTGAATGTCTGCAACAAAAACGCGGACATGCGTCCGCAGGGTGTCGTCCGTTATATTTGAGAAAGTCGCAACTTTTATGCGCGATAAATTCCGATTAGTCTTGACTTCGATGCGGTAGGTTAGGATCTATGGGGAGTCGTAGAGACGCAGTGTGGAAACCGCTCGTATTCCACGCAGTCAACGCCGATAATTTTCGTTCGCTCCTTTGTGACAGTATTTCGTCCAGAAAAAGTCGTCGTATCGATTGTGAGAACGCCGCGAAGCGTGACTCGTCGACCGAGACGCGTGATTCAAGTTGAAGTTTGCTGCGGCTCAAGTCGAGTGCAGGCGCGTAGCATCATTAGCACCACGCAGCGCGGTTCAATGTCGAAGAGAGTAAGAGTGCCGGCCGAGTTTCTCCGATTACCATAACATTGGGCTACACCTCGATCGGAAATTATATCACTTAACGAGACACAGAGAATGCGTGAAAAAATCGGTACCCTGTTCAACATATAATGTTATTAAACGCACTTGACCTAAACCCTGAAGAGATATTTTAGAATAACATGTTTTTCATGAGAAGAGCGTTGTCGTGGCTGGGTACTCGAAGTAATTATGCGTTTGTTCACATGCATTACTCATATGAGTAATGCATTTAGCCTTATGTGACGGAGTGGGGTGGCTATACTTTTCTACCCTGCAGCGGAATGTGGTTCATTGTTGCATACCACGTGTGTTCAATGACGCATGACAAGTGCCAATGTATTGAGTAACACGAGTTGCCTCGACGTTCGACCCTTTCAGCTCCTTCTAGAAACAGCCACAGCGTTGATTTGAAGTTAACGCTCATTGTTATCTATATTTCGTCAGTTCATGCAGCAATCAATGGAGATTTTTTCCGAGTCAATCAACTCATGTACGAAATATTCAAAACTCATCGGCATTGAGGCTTCAAGAAACACTAAACGAAGAAACAATTTGTAAACTGTAAACTAATATTTGCTTCATAATTTAGACTTTAGACTTAATCGAGATTCGAGAATTAATTAATGTTTTATAGAGTGTTTCGTTGTAATAAACCAACTCGACACCGAAGAGCATGACCTATACCGACTGCGACTAGTTTCACGTTTGAAGAGCTCATGGCTTCTCGACTGAAGTGGTGTGTTTGCATCGGTCAATACCTAACCCTGTCTGTTTGCTTTCAGTGGTCAGCCGATCGGCCCGACTTCACCCTCGACATGCCCCGTTCCGAGCGACTCATGAGGAAGATCAAGGCGGCGAAGACTCGACGCTGCTGGTGTCACTTCATCACCTCCCTCGTCGGCCTCGTCTTCTTCCTGGTCTCGGTCATGGTGGTCAGTCTTATGTTGACACGCGGAAAGAGGATATTCGGTTCTCTCTGACAAGCTTTTCGGTCAGAGCGAGCCACAAAAGTCAAGTGCCGATGGACAAAGCGAAGTCAGTGACGTTGGTGCTTCGGGTGTTGTGCGAGTGTGCGTATAAGGTACATTTTGACTGGGACGACGGAGCCGGAAAATTGGGAAAAATGAGGCAGACAGGAAAAAACGCGTTGTTTGTTTGCCGGGAAACGGAAATCCTGAATAAATGGGAATCGAACCGTGTACAGCGGCAAGAGAATCTAATAAATAACCTCCGAGGAACAAAAGGTGCGTGCTGGCAGTTTGATTTCTTGCGGCCTTTCGACATTGCAGTGTTGAAAGCCGACAGGCGGTTGTTGCCACGAGCAAGGAGATGGAATCAGGAGTGCGCCGAGCGTGTTCTTGTGCTCGACCAAATCAATGTCCTTCGAACGCTGCTACAACAGCTCAAAAACACCAAACCCCATGCAGTAGTACCACAATATAACACATCCTAACACGCTTGTGTACAGTCAAAATAACACTCTGTTACAGTAAGTACGGTGTGCTGAAGCGCAAATGCAATGTCGTCTGAAAGCAGGTGATATTTTCACAGCGACGATCGTGATCGGTTATCAAACGACGTCGTTCACGAATTGATTGACGGGAAACCAATGCCAATAACACGCTAATAATATTTAACTAGCTCCATTTGTCACTCGACGTTCATTGTTGGAGCTCGCCTCCGATAGGAGTCGAAAGTCAATCTTAACGCGCCGCGTCGGAGCCCTGAAAGTGGTACTATATCATAAGTAGGGTATTTTCGAAAGCCAGACTATCGATTCCTTCGACTCCGTGGAGGTACTGACTCGGAGACTGCAAGGGAGTCATCCATTACCCGCTGGTCCTGGGAATTTAGTTTGCCAGGATGATTCAGGACGACGCAGGACACATGTAATTGGGAGTAGAATATCCTGGAGTGGGTTTAATAAATAAAGTATACATCATTTTGAAAGCATTGCTCGCGGTTTTGTGCCATTTGGGAGTGTGAGAATGTACCAATGGAGATTCTGTCTAGCTAATCTAATTTCAATGCGGATTGCAGGTGCGGGCACAAAATGTTTCCCGGTGAAATTTAATTTGCAAATTTGGGGCGGACGATCGTGTAATAAAAGAGCTCTGTGTGCAATATTGGGAGGTACATGAAACCCTACTCGTTCGCGAAGGAGACGCAGAGTTAATTTACCTTGAATTCATTATTGATGAAGCTGGGAGAAGTTCCCAACCAAGCGACGTATTATTGGAATTTGATGAGCTCTCCACAACTGAAGATTACAATGACATCAAACAAATTCTTCGTCAATAACGGATATTAATATGTGATATACCTATATATTGTTACATTTTATTATTGTGTGATTATGTAAATAATATTATTACCATGCTATTTTTATTTCTATACGTTAAAGTATTAATTATTTTGTGATTGAAATAAAACGTATTGTGTATACCAAGATGAAATCGAAATTGATCGCATTGTTTTGTTTAGATGTGACACATCAGATTCAGGTTTGTGAAACCAATTGTTGCAGATATAACTTTGCCGTAGTCGTGCAAGCGTTGCAATGTATTATGTTGTTTCTTTATGTTTTATTTGGCGTCCCATACCATACCTTCTATACTTGTAATGCGCACAACCCAATTCCCACGAGAGAGGAGATCATTTCTTCCTCATGGTCCTTGCGCTTGCCTTGCCTCTTTACCAGCTGGTGCCCATATTTCCAGCAAATTACGGACAGGCTCGTTCATCTCACGCGGAGCCATCGCCAGCAGAGATCGCAGGCGTGCCCACCGTTGGCGCTTGCACATGCCGCTCACACTACAAGCTACATCAACCAGTGCAACGAGATAAAAAATATAAAATTGTTACATTTTCCTGTCTTGCACCACGTTTCTTGAGCAAGGGGTGCCAAGCAGTGATCTAATGTCGTGCTCGTGAGATATGCTCATGGATTTGCGAGCGTTTGGAGCGCGCTCGCAACTGATCTCGATCTATATGAGCTGGATTCTTTTGATAGACTTACGGGTAAAAGCACAACAAATCACATTCAATTATAACATCGCACGGATTACGGGGCGATGTTTGCATTAAGCGGTTCTAGATCGTGGCTTAAGCTGTTAATTTCGGATCGAATCGAAATTGTAGGCTTTGATTAGTTTACTCGACTAGTCAGGACTCGACTAGAAGTTATAACTGGGCTGGAGCGTTGTGACGGCAAACATTAACGAAGCTGAAATCTATTTTAAAGCTGAACAGAAGACATTCTCAGGAGAATATTTCGACACCTTAATGCTGCTCCATAATTCATAAGTATAATCGACGACAAGCAACACAGGCGCGACAATTTTCGTCTTTAATTAAAAAACAATATTTCAGCGGCGATTTTTGAAATCCATGGGTCGTTTTTCTGTCATGTTTTAAGCCATGCTATTTTACAATTACTTAATTTTTCGAAAATTATAAAATGGACTGCATTGGTAATGATAAAATAACAAGACCTTTTTGAGTTTGGTATACCTAGGTAGATACCACTAATTTATATATTAGAAAGACCGACGCACTTTATACGCTCAGTGTATGCTAATGTTGCTAATTAATATTTCAAGCTGCATTAACGTGATTATCCATGATGTGCTTGCTCCCAACCAGCTCCCGTTTCACCCATCTAAGCCTTGTCATCTGTACACCATACGTACTCGACTCTACATCTCATTCCTCTGCAGTACTCCATTTCCATTTACCGGCGAGGGAAGATGCTGCGAGTAATTTACCCAATTACTTCGCCCGTCGACTCTGTTTCATTAACCAATTAATATTTTCCTCGATGGTTAAATAATGAAATACGTCAAGTTTTGGCCAGCAGTCGTTATCGCCAATCTTTGCTCAGCCAGCCAGCGGCCTCCAAAGCCAATAGGCCTACGGAAACCGGACGTGATAACACTGAAATAAAATGCAAATAGTGAGAAAAAGATCTCGACACGATTTTAGCCGTTAAAGATAAGGCAGTCGAGGGTGATCTTCACGTTATCCCTGGGTGTTCTTATTTCATCGTGCATGGTGTCCAAAAACCAAAAGACAGAATCACATTTCAATTACGCTGCCAGCGATGACCCTTAACGCCGCGTGTAGCGCAAATTGCCGCCGTGCGGCCAAACTTGGTCCATAACAACATCCGACCAGTCGCGGTTTATCACTACGGCGTTTGCGACCGCATAGGGGGGTCGTACCGACGCCCGTTCCCCCCGATCGCCTTTATTAGTCGCACTTGCAGTTTGACGGCAGCACGAAGTTGAAATTATAGGAGTTCCTAAGCAATAAATTCGCTAGAAATTTCTCCTCTGATGTGGTTTTATGGTGAGTAATTTTAGTTTTCCACATATATCGCTGCAATTTAAATCCTTGACACCTCTTGCCAATTATGTTCGATGCATTAAATGCATTCCTACATTTATACCACTTCGTTTAAAGTGCATCTCGACTGCACATTACCGCGCCTCAACTATAGCATTATCCGTCGTCCGCGCACATGTCTGCCAGTTGCACTGGTCCGTCCGACGGCCACCAGAGGGCCTCTTCGAGCAGGGCCCGCGCCGGACCCGCGGTCCGCGGCAGGGCGCCTCGCAGCACGCCGATATCGATTGCGGGCAGGTCGCGCTCTCTGGCGGCGATGCCGGGGACGCAGTCACTACTGGGCATGAGTCAGTTACCGCGAGGCCGTCGCCGCTCGAGCACCGCACGGCGAGATGTGAACGACGATCGCTCGCCGCGCGACACATGCTAGACGTCGTGCTGGGAACGCGAACGCCGTTTTCCCCCAAAGATCGCGTGTGATTTTTTTCTAGTCAGTGCAGCGGGTTTTTGACCGTTGAGGGTTCGAGTCGTTGTTGCTTTTAGTTGCCACGCGTGCGATAATCGTGCCGTGTGTTTCGCACGCCGTTTTTTTTTGTGTCGGTCGCGTTTGCCGGTAAGGTTGGTAATAGAAGGTGGCCGGCGAGTGTCGGTGTCCGGGAATCGAGTCCCGGCGAGGTTGGAAACGTGCATCGTTCATGTGTGTAAAGCGACGACGCAGAGTGTCGTGTTCCGTCGAATGAACGATGGTATCCGGTGCTGGCTTCGACCACCGATTGGGTCACATTGCGACATCGCGAATAGTGCGACGCCGAGATGAAGTCCAAGTCCGGCACGTCCAAGACGCGCACGGTAAGAGTGTTGAGTTACGCCTCCCTGTGGACCGTCGGCCCGAGTCCCGGGGGCAAACTGTTGATCCTCGGCTCTGCGGGACATTGACAAGGAGCGCCGCCCGTTCGCACCCTTCGCGGTTTAACAGCTATTTTTAGGGGTAACAAAAAACGGGTCGTCTAGAGTCTAGACGTCAGTTTTCAAAAAGAATGGTCTCTATAGCTTAGAGTCAGGTATACCTACACTACCTACCATGCCATGCAGACTAAATCCTTTGTTTCGTGCAAATATTTTCTGCGGTTCTTCTACCTTCAATAAAATCATTATATCTATACCTTCATTATCATATAAATCGTCTCTAGAAAAATAGTTAATTATACTGTTGGACCATGCAAACATAAAACATTTTATTCTTCTGAGGGTGCCAGGCAAAATTGTATAATCGGATCTTGATATGTTGATGAGTATCAGACATTGTAATTAGTACCTTGCCGATTTTTTCCCTGTCATGACGCTAGCTGGCTGGTCCTGCGAGTGCGATCTACCCTCCGGCTGCGTAGACAAGTCTTTTCAGTGCAGCTTTTGGTCCAGCCCAGCCAGCCGTAGCATAGAAACCGAGCCATTGTCCACGATGGTCCACCGTCCCCAGTCGACGCGTGTGGCAAACCGGTGAGCCGACTGGCAAGATCATATGTGAGACGCACGTTTCGAGAACGTTCGAGACGAGGCACACTGAGCGCTTGCCAAAAAATACGTGGGTTACATTTTCATCACGCGAGTCGATCTGAAATGTGCCAAAGATAACCGCGCACCCAAAGTTTTGGTCGCGAGAGACGGGGGGAAAATCGGTGAGTTTTGAATCCGAAGTACAAGCGGTTGGCGCCGAGCAGAGCGGTACAAGTTTGTGTAACGACGCGTATTATTTCGGAGATGTAGCCGACTTGTCGTACACGCAGCACCGAACGTGTATGGCGCTCAGGTCGCGTGGTATTTTCAAATCCGTTGGGATTCGCGACCACAATTTGCGGTGTAGCGGTGATTTTATTGTGTCCAGCGCCCGCACTTTATTTTCCGCTACAGACCGCCACTCTATATTATATTTGTATGCCAGACGGAAAATAATGTTTAAAAAAGCGGTATTTTTTTAATTTTCATATGCCAGTATCAAATTGTTCTGCGTATTTTATTTTAATCACACATTATTCCGAGTAGATGCTGTGAATCACTTTATACACTAAAAGCGGGCCGACCCCGTCACGGGCCGTTCATGATTGCCGTGCCGTCATCGACACGATAACAAAGCAAATTGAAATGCATATCGACAGATAGATCGCCGCGTCGAAACATCGACGTACAGCGCAGCGACGGAACCGGAACCGAGCATGTCCCGGTGCCGTCAAGCACCTTTGTCCAGGTCCTGCGTTGCACTCGGGAGCCGCGTCGAGCTCCGATTCGCAGTCCTGAACGGCCGCTATCCATGTTTGCATAGAGAGGAACGGTGAGGTGGGAGGAAGACTTTTTACATTCAAATCGCAGCTCCTCCCAATTAGGCTGCTCTATAGGTGTATAACATCGGTGTAGCGCAATCAAGTGTCGCTTCCACGATACGGAAAATGTAGACGACGACGCCGACTCGTGAATCGTGCAATTACCGCGCCTTGAATAAATATACCTTGAGTCCGACTAGCGGCGTCTTCGCAACGAGGTACCGAGGATTGAATTAAACCCTTCGTTAATGAGTCGACAACTTGAGGTCTTCTCAGGGGATTGCATACTTCGGTCGCATCGGGTTCGACACTCGCGTTCGGCCGCCGACAACAAAAGTTGTGGTAAACCTGATTTACACAAATTGCATGTGTGGGCTCGGGCATTGTTGGAGGGAGAACGCTGCTGGGCCATTCGGCGCTGTTTTCTTTGTGGTCCGCGATCAGAGCCGCCTTTTTTTTATTACCGGGCGTCGCGACGCTGTAGCTAACAATATAGTACTGGGGTCGGCGTCGCGACGCTGTAGCTAACAATATAGTAGTGGGTTCGGCGTCGCGAAACGAAACGAACGGAACGGAAATATACGGCTCTTTGCTAAATCAGCAAGAGGCTTGTTGTTTTGTATTCAATTTGAAGTTCAGACTTTACTTTTAGATATTTTATACATCAAAAAAATTTCCAAGGCCGAGATGTGCAAGCGATACGTCGATCGTTTGATCTATTGCCAAGATCGCTTCATCCTTCAGTATCACTCATAATTGCGCTTGATTTGTTTTCATAACAAAGCGCAGCCAACACACGACCACGTGACAGACCTGTCAAACGGCCATCACTTGTTGCATATTGCGCTCGCGGCGTCGGATCTGGGTCAGCCCATCCACGGCACCGTAGATTGCAGGCGTCCTGAGATTGAGATGTGCGGGCGACGTCGAGCGTCGCCGAGGATATTGCTCCAGGCGCGCCGCACGGGACGCCGACGCGCAGATCGGGATAACGACGCTGCTCCAGCAGTTTCGTCCACGAACAATCTCATTACCATCGGCGCTAGGACTATGGACGAAACACAGCGTGGTTTGATAGAATCCTGTTCAAAACCGTTCGTTGCAGAGGATGGTTTTAATCCACTCAGGTTAGCCTTATTTCGTTGGGACGTGTTCGTCTGCTTGTTTTGCTCTGCCGTGGCCAAGCCCCGGCGGTGACAGGATGCAGAGGATAGTGATATTGATTGGTGCACTGGAAGTGGAAACTGGGAAGTGCAATCGGAATGATAAATGCATGACCGATAAGGTATACTACTTGGCACAGGGAACCTTTTTCTTTCAAGCTTCACTTACGGGAAGCTTGCATAAGGTTATACTCCAGAGTCTTGAGCAATGCATCTCGAAGGAGATGGAGGACGATTGCTATGCTATAGCTAAGGTGATGCATCTCATGTCTGGAATACTAAATTTCTGCTCGTTCGAGTTTGCTCGATCAAAAATATAATGCGATCATAAGGGTGAACTTAACATTCACATTGCGGCGGTTGTTGCCCGTGCATTCGGACGGATGTGAAATCTGAAATACGTCTAAATGTTTTATGCGAAAACTTTGTCTTCATGGGTTTGTAACGTTCAAAATGTATTCAAAAATTTCCAACATGAAGTTTCAAGAGTTTTATACGCTAATTTAAAAGCATACCTTTACCCCACTCCACGACGGACGGCGGCAGCGGCTCAAGCAAAACGGATTTCCTTCGGCAACTTTAAGTGAGTGTCTGTTTCTGTCAGCAGTCGGGATACGGGAAGTTCGGGACTCGGTGGGCGGCGGAGAGAGTTTTCTCCCCGACATTCCAGGGCGCGCTCGGCTCCCGAAACTCTGAAAGTCAAATGAGCGTCCAAGCGGCTCAAAGGTAGTCGATACCCATTGCGCCGCGAGGGGTCGCCGATACTTGAGAACGAAACCGAGAGCCCTTTTTACGACAGAAGCCCTCGGAAAGCTTCGGTAATCCGCGTCAAAAACGCCAGCCGCGAATCGAGTTACCCTCCAGAAACACACTCCGGAAATTACAGATACTCCTCTCGGAGATTATTTTTTGTTGTGCATGGATTGTGCGCCAGTATAAGACACACCGAAAGAAATAAACATTATCATCCGGATTATCAGTATATAGAGCTATCAAGTTAGCAAAGCTGCTTGTGATACCGAGGTAATCGCTTTAGCAGTTTCTTCTCGGCTCTGATTGATGTTCTTATCGACGGCTCACATTTCATGCAAAGCTATAATAATGCAGACGCCGGCACTGGTGAGCTTGCTGCTTAGTGCTTAGGCGGTCACGTGTACAGGCGGTCACGTGTACGGGTCACGTGTTGGGTACAGAGGCTCGTTCGCCTCTCGTCGGCTCGCACATGTGTCTGGCTGGCGGATAAACCGAAGGTCACATCTCGACGGGGAAAGATGAGACACCATTGTGTTCGCCGCACTCTTTTCACGCCGCTATCAAAATGTCGCTAGGAGGCCAGTTACAAGCAAGATGCATGATACAACGAGTTTTGTTTATTTTTTATGTTTTATGCATTTTTAGTGGTTGTTTATCTGGTTCCTGACCTAGGAACCTTATCATTATATTGACCTTACCTTGTTATACCTGACCTTATATTGTTTTCAGTTAACTTGTGAGTTAATATGAGTTTTAATATCTTAGTTGTGGGAATGCACATGCGCTCAAAAAACAATTAAGATTTGTCCGGCTGGGCGAAATTAAGGCGGCGAGTATCAGGGGAAATTTGAATGGCTCCCTTTTGACCAACATAAAAATTCAAGCATTCTAATATTATCTGCTATTAAGGGTCATTGGCATTTTCACCTGGCTTTCCTCGCTTCAAATATTATTCCTGAGACATTTTAAATAATCGCGAGACGCCGGCGCGACGTTTATTAAGATGCTGTGGCTCCATCTGACGTCGCGTCGTCAGGTCTCAAGGAAAGTCTCGGCTCCGAGGGAAGGAAGTCCCAGCCATGAGCGTGTTAGTTCGTCGCCAGCAGCCGGCAGCCGACAGCCGACAGGCGGGACTCGAACCAGAACCTAATCCTTCGCGGGAAGTGTTCGCGATATTATGATATTGATATCCATTGCTTTAATCCTTCAAAAAGTTAACGTAATATCCATGGTAATATGATCCTTATTATTATAAAGAGAACCGAGTATTTTCATTGAAGGCTGAAGCAGCTGAAGGTAGATTAATTTTTATACCAAAATCTGCCTCTGTGCACCCTCTTTTTTTGAGTTTATGATATAATTAATGCTCTTTCCTTTTTTGAAGCTAACTAAATAATTTAGGGCATGATAATGATCATCATACGATGAATATTGCATGGCAATGTTTAATTCCATGTGTGCTAGTCCAATGGGACGACGCCACTGTGTTTTCGGGTATAGGAACCACGCCTATACATGGTGCATATTATACACGGTGCCAATAAAAATGGTGCCTGTATGGAAAAGTTTGTTGTACAAAACCTTTACGAGGCCGTTTGTTTTTGTGGATACAAAATTATCAGAAAGATGCGTGTGGACAAATTAACTGCGTGAGGCTAACGCACCTCTCATGGATTATAATATAATACCTCCAAAAAAACACACTCAAATGTTTCAAAATGCAGTCGTGCTAGCTGCTTTGTAAATCGATGGTTTTGTGTAGAGAATATACATGAACTGGGATCCATGTCTATGAATAAGCATGGCCCATTTACGACATATAGCTGCAATGTTCACTGTTCGTCTAGAATCGTTTTGCATCGCCCTATATTTGAGCGCAAACTAGATCTTGTCCCATCTTAAAAAGTTGCCCGTGCGAAGACCAATATTTGCTCACAGTGTCTCGATGAGAAAATATTTACACAGACGCCGCAACTGATAAAGATTATTATTACCTTCTCTTCATGCACTTTATTAAGTAATCAGACAAAGTATAAAAGCTCACAGACTCTCCTTTAATTCGGGTAATCTCGCAGAAGCAACTGTAGCTTACGCGTCGTCCTCGATCGCACTTGAGTTTTTCGCAAAGCGTGCCGTGCTGAACTCTTCGTTTTGTGTTCTCTTCAAAATTTCATTACACGCCGCATTACTGAAGTTCGAAATCGTAGTGGGTGGCATCGATCAGTTGGGGGTGCAGACCGGCCTCTCACGATGGCCTGGCGGGAGTTCACGTATGGAATGCACCAGTCGTTCGCTGACACCCCCGTCAACATCGAAGAGGTGCTCCCGAAGCGGCGCATTCCCAAGGTGGGTCTCTGCGGCTGAGCCGGATGCTGCGGATGCTGCGGCTGCTGAATGATTGACGCTGAGGAACCATCGGTGGATTCCAAGCGCACCTTATCGCTCTGCCATCAGCAATCATGTATTTCGGGCTACACTTTTTTTTTACGTGAGTCGCGAAAGGTCGTTCGAGTCGTCGTTTTTGACATTAAGGGAATGCCTGTCCGGGGAAAACGCATTTTTTTAAAAGTTTGACGTCTTCGGGTATCTTGATGAAAAAGCTAACGTCTACGGTTGAACTTATATCACTCCACTACATTTATATTTGGAAATAAATTGTTTTGCGAAACATTTGAAGACGCAAGGCAACTGAAATAGATGGTATTGATGCAATTATAGCACATGGATTGGCTGAATGGCTTGTGCTAAACGCTTTCATATTGTGCTAGGCATTATTGCTACGACGTTGTACTGAGTGTGACATAATACTGTGTTTTTTTCTGTGTTGCGACGCAATATAGGTTCTCCGATTGTTGACAGGCTTTGTTCTTCAGCCTTCAATAATCGTAAAACATAGCAAATTGCTTAGTAAACACCGTCGCTGGCAACAGAAGCAGCTGATTCCGCCGAGGTCGCTGATTTTATAGTTGAGCAGGGAAATCTGAAAATGCACAGGATTTAAACCATTCAGGCCTTCCGCAAAAGGGCACCGTTTTTTGTCATGATTTTTCTCATTTTCATGGCGGTAATCAAAACATGCAAAACGGCTTGAAGCAGAGAATAATGACGAAATGAATGCGTCGATGGTATCGCAAAGTATGCGAGTTAATAGGCTCTTCATGTGCTCTTTTGGGAGATAGGGTAGGTAGTGCTTTTTTACTGCTCTCATGTTTGCCCAAAATCTGCTGTATAGTGTGTAGCATGTGTAAACGCATACAGCTCGGAATTTTGTTTGCACATCAACACTATGGTAGATATTGATTTATATTCTACATAAAAACTAGTTTTCTCTTCAAACAAAACATGTTGATTTGGATGTTAATTGATTGATTACTTGCAGTTCGCTAGCTGACGCCAATTAAATCCGAATCAATTTGATTTAAGTCAATTCACATTTGGTCGAACTTTGCCTCTCAACGCTGCGAGGCACCTCCTTAAAATGCGCTTCGTCCTCGTTTGGAAAATCCAGGATACGC